>OX422215.1:629985770-631185770 GCA_949130495.1 Sambucus nigra | reverse complement strand
TCCATTTCTCTTTCTCTCTTGTATATATATATGTATATATTACAGGTGCCCAGCTACAGGGGCGTCTTGCATAGGGTCCTTTGGCAGGAACGCACTGCAGCTTAGGTGGGAGTTGCAGGCCTATTGTTTAGACGACTTCATCCATTTGATTCTACTTCTAGCATGTTCATTATTAGGGCATGTGTCGCCTTTTCCATTATTCAGTTGTTATTTGGATATTGTACGTCGTTTATTTCTAAGTATTGTCACTTTGGGATTTATTATTATCTGGATGGTTTACTTTAAGTTTTATTGTTAGTAGCCAGTTGTTGGATGTTAAATTATGGGATTGATTGGTTCTGATATACTTGTGGTGTGATTCGTTATATATTAAATTGTTGTAAATAATTAAATCTTGTTTTCAAAACTAAAATTTGGAAAGTAATGTTATAAAAAGAGTTTTGACACTTAGCTTAATTAATTAGGATGTTTAAATTGGAAAATTTATTTTTCGACAGTGATGCTGAGAATGAACCAACTGTTTACCTTGAATTAATTTAATAAAGGAGTGATCGCCCGGTATTTAATTAGGCGGGGTGTCACAGGTGGTATCAGAGCATCAGGTTCTAGTGTCCATAGGATCTATACGGCTTATTTTTGCTTTCAGCTTAACATTTTGTTATAGAGCCCTACTTTTAGGATTGTTGTATTCCTATTTTTACGTTTACGTCTTCAGCTATTTAAGATTTGATAATGACTGTAGACTAATAAACATCTTCACATTTCAGATGCCTCCGAGACGTGCACCAAAGGATAGGCATGCCCAGGCCGAGCAGCTTGCAGCTCCGGCACAAGGCACTATGAATGCTAATGAGGTAGCCACCATTGTTGCTCAGGCGGTAAATGCCGCAATAGCGGTGGTTCAGCAGGCTCCACCCTAGATTCAGGCAGTGGCGCCAGTACCAGCACAACTTCCATCTGCATGGGAGAGGGTTAGGGATGCTTTCCAGAAGGCGCATCCCCCTGAGTTCTCTGGTAACTCAGATATCATCGCAGTCAGCCAATGGAAGAAAGACATCCAGCGGCATCTTCGTATGTATGAGTGCACCGACGTGCATAAATAGTTTTGGCTTCCTTTAAGATAGTGGGAGCCTCTTTGCAGTGGTGGGAGTCCACTACCACCTTGGAGGAGAGGGACACGATCCCTTTTAAGTCGTTCTGGGAGCGGTTTGACCGCAAGTACTTTCCACCCGCCGTGCAGACTGAAATGAGGCAGAAATTACTGAATCTGAAGAAGGAGAACTCTATCATTGCTGAGTATGAGGAGGAGTTCACGAGACTTCTCACCATAGTGCCAGATGAGGCACCTACTGAGGGCAAGAAGATAATGTTGTTTGTGGACGGGTTAGCTTGGAGAATTCGTCAGCATCTAATAGGAAATTTGTCTCTGAGTACTTTCATTGATGCACTCAATGCTGCGTTACTTCATTGCCAGGATCTGCAGGGAAGCAAGAGAGCAGGAGAGTCCAGCCAGCAGGGTAGGACCGGGGGTAGTGGTGCTAGTGGAGCACCATCTCAAGGACAGACTCGTCAGCACGAGCAGAGTTCCTATCAGGGGGACCCTGTTAAACGATTCCGTTCAGGTGATTCTAGGCAGGGATTTGGGGGTTATAGGTAGGGCCAGCCTAATCAGCAGGGCCAGCAAGGCCAACACCGACAGCAGGGTCAGCAGCAGTGCCAACAGGGCCAACAGGGCCAGTGGCGTGGTGGTAACGGCCAGCAGGGCCGTGGTCAGCAGGGTCAGAGGGGAGGTAACTTCAGAGGCCGATGTTTTGGGTGCGGTAAACATGGACATAGGTGGAAGGATTATCCGGAGGGAGAGAGGGCCCCACAGCAACAGGGAGCCCGTAATGAGCCACAGAGGCCACTTTTTCCACCTGCCCTCCTAGCTCCTTCCCAGGAGCCAGCCCTACCAGCCATTCCAGTAGGGGCAGTTACAGTATGGACGTGTTTATAACGTCCACCAGGCAGCAGCCCCACAAGCACCACCCGCGATTGAGGGTATGTTTCCTATCCATGGTACTATGGGTTGGGTTTTGTTTGATACTGGGGCGACACATTGTTTTATAGCTACGCATTTTGCGAAGGGCTTAGGGTTGTTAGCCACAGCAGAGAGCACAGTGACGCGTGTAGACTCACGACTGGGGAGTGGGTCGCTTATCTTCTTTATATGCCGGGGAGTGGGGGTAGAGATTGGTAGTTTGGTATTACCTGCAGACATGTTAGTCTTAGATATGCATGAGCACGATGTTATTATCGGTATGGATTGGCTCGCAGCTTATAGAGCCATGATTGATTGCTTCGGTGGGAGCATTGTCTTTGCCATTCCGGGGCAAGAGATGTTTGTACTGGCGATGCCTCTCCCAGAGGGAGGTTCGATCGCTCATTTGTATTACATAGAGGAGGATACCTCTAAGGAGGTTGTGATTCCTTTAGACTCGATCACAGTCGTTCGCGAGTATTCCGATATATTCCAGGAGATACCGGGCCTACCCCCCAGTCGAGAGATAGACTTTGTCATAGACTTATTACCGGATATTAGACCGATAGCACGCGCTCCATACCGTATGGCTCCGGCAGAGATGCGAGAGTTGCAAAATTAGATAGAGCAATTGTTAGGTCAGGGCTTTATTCGCAGGAGTACCTCACCTTGGGGAGCTCCAGTCTTGTTTGTGAAGAAGAGAGATGGTTCACTGAGGTTGTGTGTGGACTACCGGGAGTTGAACAAGGTCACGATACGGAATAAGTATCCGTTGCCTCGAATCGATGATCTGTTGGACCAGCTCAGAGGAGAAACTTTCTTTTCGAAGATAGATCTGAGGTCGGGGTACCATCATCTACGTATTAGAGAGCAGGATGTTTCAAAGACTGCTTTCTTGACGAGATATGGGTCTTATGAGTTCAGGGTGATGCCATTTGGCCTCACAAATGCCCCAGCCGTGTTCATGGACTTAATGAACCGAGTGTTCAGAGAGTTCTTGGATCAGTTTGTCATCGTCTTCATAGATGACATTTTGATATATTAACACTCCGAAGAGGAGCATGCCGAGCACTTGAGGCAGGTTCTTCAGACTCTACGAGAGCATCAGTTGTATGCTAAGTACGAGAAGTGCGGATTCTGGTTGCGAGAAGTACAGTTCTTGGGGAATGTTGTTTCTGAGCAGGGGATAGCAGTTGACCCCAGTAAAGTATCAACGGTGAGGGAGTGGGGACAACCCACAACACCGACGGAAGTGTGAAGTTTCTTGGGGTTAGCCGGTTACTATAGGATATTCATTCGGGGATTCTACAAAATAGCGGGTCCATTGACGAATCTGACTCGCAAAGGGGTACCGTATGTTTGGGAAGATGCTTGTCAGTTGGATTTCGACGAGCTGAAAGACAAGCTTACTTCAGCACCAGTCCTTGCTTTACCGAAGCCGGGTGTAGAGTATCTAGTTTACACCGATGCATCCTTACGGGGACTTGGGGGAGTGCTTGAGCAGGAGGAGAAGGCTATAGCTTTTGCCTCCCGCAAGATTAAGCCGCATGAGAAGAATTACCCCACCCACGACCTGGATTTAGCAGCGGTCATTTTTGTATTGAGGATATGGAGGCACTACTTATTGGGGGAGAAATTTCGTTTGTTTACAGACCATAAGTCACTACAGTACTTGTTCACTCAGCGAGAGCTGAATATGCATCATCGCAGATGGTTAGAGTTTGTGAAGGACTATCAGTTCGATGTACAGTACCATCGGAGGAAGGTCAACGTAGTTGCTGATGTGTTAAGCCACAAACCAGTGACGAGGTAGCGGACGTCTGGAAAGCAAAGTGGAAGGAGTTGGGTCACTAAGACGCAGTAGCCCGTTCTTTCATATCCGTTATGTCAGTCACACCCGAGATTGTTACGAGGGTGATACAGGCCCAGACTAGAGACCCATTTTGCCATGAGCAGATTGTACGACTTTTAGTTGAAGGTGCTGAGTCCTATTCTGTTAGTTCTGATGGGGGTTTGAGGTTTAATGAGAGATTGGTGGTTCCAGAAGGGGCAGAATTGCGTCATGCAGTGATGACCCAATCTCACGGGTCCCGATTTGCAGTACATCCTAGAGGAGATAAGATGTACCAGGATATGAGGAGGCAATACTGGTGGAGTGGGATGAAGAAGGACATTGCTGAGTTCGTGTCCAAGTGTTCTACCTGCCAGCTGGTGAAGGTGGACCATTAGAAACCTTCGGGATTGCTTCAGCCATTGGAAGTACCCGTGTGGAAGTGGGAGAGTATTTCCATGGATTTTATTACAGGGTTGCCTACATCACAGCAGGGCCACGACTCTATTTGGGTGATTATAGACCGTTTGACCAAGGTGCCTCATTTTCTGTCGGTACGGACAAATTATACCACGGGTCAGTATGCTCAGTTGTTCATTGCTGAGATTGTCAGATTACATGGGGTGCCCCTGAATATTGTGTCAGATAGAGACAAGATTTTCGTGTCATGGTTTTGGGAAAGCTTTCAGGAGGCTATGGGTATTGAGTTGAGGTTGAGTTCAACTTATCACCCACAGACAGATGGACAGACAAAGCGTATTAATCAGATATTGGAGGATATGCTACGCATGTGTGTTCTCGATTTTGGAGGCAGTTGGGAGCCACATCTTCCACTGGTAGAGTTTGCTTATAATAACTCGTATCAGTTCACGATTGGTATGGATCCATTTGAAGCTTTATACGGCAGGCCTTGTCGTTCCCCAACTTGTTGGCTCGAGGTGGGGGATAACAAGTTGCTAGGACCGGAGGTGATTCAGGAAACCTCCGCGAGGATTGAGATGATTAGGAGCCGCATTCGAGTAGCCCAGGATAGGCAGAAGAGCTACGACGATGCAAAATGGTTCTTCCGGGAGTTTAATGTGGGGGACCAAGTGTTACTGCTTGTATCTCCTATGAAAGGAGTGGTGAGGTTAGGAAGAAAGGGGAATTGGCCCCGAGGTACGTGGGACCATTTCCCATTATCGAGAGAATTGGGCCGGTAGCATATAGATTGGGACTGCCATAGCATTTACATCGCATTCACGATGTATTCCACATCTCGTCGTTTAGACGGTATCTTCGGGATGATATGGACAATACTCAAATCGCGATAGATGAGATAGACTTACAGCCTGACAGCTCTTACGAGAAAAGACCGGTGGCTATCCTAGACTATAGTGAGAGGAGATTGAGGTCGAAGATAGTTCCACTTGTGCGGGTCTAGTGGGAGTACCATAATGTGGAGGAATCCACTTGGGAGCGCGAGGCCGATATGCGCGAGAGATATCCAGATTTTTTCTTACCAGGTATGCATTATTTTTCGAATTTCGGGACGAAATTCCGTTATTAGGGGGGAAGTATGTAATACCCCGTATTTTTATGCTATATTAATTTGGGGATTTATTAAATTTAATGTGAATTAATTATTTAATAAAAATCCGGAAATTAATGATGTTATAATTATTAATGTGACGAGAGTTAGTAATTATGGGAAATTTGTTGAATATTACTGATGAGCAAAGTAATATATGATATTGGTTATATTGAATGTCACGAGTGAATAAAATGACAATTTTGGAAATTTAGTCGGGACGCGCCCGTGTCGCGTCGGGACTAAATAGTGATAATAAAAGTGAGTATTCTATAAGTTGTTCGTATGGTCATTTTGAGTGCGCCAACGCATCCGGAAGGGTTGATATAGTCAGAAAATTGTACCCGGGGGTTTAGTTTGGGTCCCGGAGCATTTTTAGGCCTAATTAGTACCCCGGGAGGGCATTTTGGACATTTCATATTTTTGGGTAATTAAACCCACGAAAATTAAAGAGGGTATATCAGATGTCCAGGTCATCTTCTAGGGTTAAATCAATTCTAAACCTTAGAACGGCCATAGGAGAGGAGAGGAGAGAGCTCTGAAGGCAATTCAAGGCCAAAGAGTCATCCGGTTGCACCGCCACCACCGCCAACGCGTAGATCGCGAGATGGGGAACGCAACCACACCAAATTCGGCACCAAACCAGACTTCTGAAAATCCCAGGCAAGTGTTTATCTTGTTTATTTCGTTGATGCATCTTTCATATTAGATTAGGAATGATTTGGATGAATTATATGGAAGAAAAACCCAATTTGAGATAGGAAATTGCATGTAGTGATGACTTAAATGATATTCTGGAAACCCTTTGTCATGTAGAGGATTAAAACCACGAAATACATTTTTAAACATTTATTGTGTTGTATGATTTTTTTTGTACAAATTCAATGTTGGTAATGAAAAAGACAAATCATTTATTTGTGGACGAATATTTGGATCTTTTAGTGGTAATATGTGTTTTTATGTTTTCACCCTTTTATTGAAAAGGCATATTTGTTCTGATTCATATAATATCATTTATCTCTTTATGTTCTTTGGGTGCATACTAGTTTGATGTAATTAAGTCAACTAAGACATGTTCGTTGTTGTTATTCATTTCAAGCTATGATAAATCACAACCGTTTGGTTGTGATTTATTTTCACTGTGATTTAGGGTAAATATATACATACATACATACATATGTTTATGATTTGTGATTACTTACAGAAACTAGTTAAACTCTCGGTTGGAATTGTATGGGCTTGGTAATAAAGGGGTGTGTGTGGGAGTGGGGGGTGGGGGTTATTATATCATGATTGGTGCCCAAAGTTTACCCATAGCTAGACATATAATTTTAGCTCCCTTTGTGTATTACTGATTAATGAATATGATCAATTATTGATTAACGAAACATTGATTGAATGCTTGGTTTTTTCTAATTTACTGTTTATGTTTATCATTGTCATTGCATGCTATTAGATGTTTAGATTTATACTTTCCAATTCGTGTACGTGACATGGGAATGACTTGAGGCACTAGTGCTATCTATATCCTCTGTTCTTGAGAATTTTCAAATTATTTGAACTGGAACCCTACGCTCGCATCAGTTATTCTTACGAGGCGGTGTTTGCATTTCTGTTTTTATCAATGTATGATAAATGATATTTTGTGTTGAAAATTTAAGAAAAAGGAAATAGTACTTATTTGGAACACTATGACTTGAATTATAAGATAGCCCAATAGGAAGACTATGACTTGAATCATATGAGATTCATTTGGAACACTATGACTTGAATCATAAGAGAGTCCAACGTGAAGACTATGACTTGAATCATTAGAGATTTAGAACATTATGGCTTGAATCATGGGATGAATTAGAAGTAACAATGTGCAACGTTGTGATAATACATCTGTAACACTAAGACTTGAATCACAAGAGAGCCCAGTGTGAAGAGGTCGCAATGACAAATTCTTTAAAGATTTAAAAAGATTCATTTTTCAATTGCTCTGTTATTTTAATGTAGTAGTGATTTTCCAATAGTTTCTATGTTTATCATATATTTGTTAGGACTAATGTATTTCATATCGTATTGATATGATATGTCTTCTCATCTACTTTTATTTTGTATATATGTTTATATCAGATAAGATGAACGTGTAGCCAATGAAGTGTTCAAAATCGGCAAATGTTTCGACCATCTAAATTTTGTGAGGTTTTATTTATTCTTATTTCAATTGTAAAGGCATAGTAGAATGTATCAACTTAACTCTATTGAAAATGGATAGCTTTAATCTCACTTTAACTTCTTTTGTAGTTTAGAAGAAAAAATTAGATAGTGTTATTTGACTGTACAAGGTGTTATAATTTGTGCACCTCTATATTTTTTATTGATTTAGTTTAATCATCTCCTCCTCCTCTTTTTTAGTATCCAAGGATGAAGATTTAATTTCCTTAAGAAACTTTGAGAAAAGGTTGTCATAGCCCTTAGTGATTTTCTCTATGGCTTCTTGAGCTAATTCAGCTTTAAGTTTGGTCATATCATGTAAGGCAATGTCTTCTTTGGGTTTCAATTGATGACTCATATCTGTGACCTACTTAAGTTGAGGGAGATAAGATTGTGCTTCTTGTATAATTGAGTTGGGTCTTTTCTATGATCCAACTCATTTCACTATATATATATATATATTGCCAAACCACAAATTCAGATATATAGCATGTTGATGATACAATCTTATATAGGCCAAACACACATGTTATATACTCATATAAACCAATTTTATGATGATAGTTGATGATACAATCCTTTTTGCTAGGGATATATTCTTTTACTTTTCTTATGATGGGATATTTGGAGATAATAAACTATTGACTTTGATAATATTATAGATCTTTTTGTGATGATGTTGATTATATATTATTTCTATTATTTATTAGCGATTTAGTTTGTTTCTTGGGATTTCTCGCAAATTGAGGCTTACACCTCGCTCCGTCGCAAGGCTATAATCTCTCCTCGCCCGAGAGAAATGCCTCGAGGTCGCTTTTATATTTTTTGAAGGATGCTTTTAATAAACAAGTAGAACATATGTAAGGTTATCTTCGAGACATTTTTCCATAGATTTCTCTCTACACCATCAATATTCCTTTCTTCGGGAAATTATTGGCTAGATGTCCGGGCTCTCTACATGAATAACAATTATTAGGAGTCGAAAATGATCTAATTTTCCATGGAGGAGAAGATTAAGAAGATGAGATAAGATCAAATATGATTTTTGAATTAGTTTCTATCTCTATATTAGTAAAATTCTTCTCCTTTCAGTAATCAATGCCAACCATAATTGCTTGGGCTTCAGCTTCGATAAAAGAACCCCTATCAAAGATCTTTGAAGAAGTCCAAATAAAATGCCATGAATCATTCCGTAAGAGAACTCATGTTCCCATAGATGAATTGATATCTGATATACCTGAGCAATTAAATTTAAGTCTTCCTCTAAGAGGACATTCCCAAGGCACCAAAGAATTGATAGAGGTCAGGGTTGCTTGAAAAATATTGAGAACGTATTTTTTGTTGCCATACTTAATTCAGAAATACTATGTTTGAAATATAGATTTTGTTTCAACTCTAAAACTCTAGACATCACCTTAGCAATAATCAAATTAGATCTCATAGTTTTAGATTCAAACAAAGCTTTATTTATTGCAAGACAGATTTCCTAAATAATGCTAACTGGAATAAATTTAAACATCCATTGAGATACCTTTGAAGTACCTACTTGTAACCACTACTGGATTATGAAACCATGAATAGTAAAAGAAATCTGAGAAACTTCCATTAAACCACAGAAATGAGCCCATACTTTGTGAGCTATTGGACCTGATATTAACAAGTGGTTTGGAAATTCTGTTTCCTAATAGCAGCACTGGCATCTAAAGGCCAGTTTGATTGCTACCTTCTAGATGAGATCTTCAACAGGAACACATTTGGACAAAGCTTTCCACACAAAAGTAGACATATTTAGAGGGATATTTGGATCCCAAATAAATTTAAATGGCAAGGAAGACAATCTGGATCTTTTAATAAGCTCATAAGCAGAAAAAATGAGAAAGAACCACTAGGCTGCCATATCAAATCATTATCCATCCATATAGAATTTGATTCCATTGAATCCCAAGCAGATTTAATTCTTCTTGTTTAGGAAAACAAATAAAGTCCCAATTCATCCAATGATATTTCTTCCTATATTCATTGTTCACTCCCCAAAAGATGACACTAGTCAATCGTTTTATTGGATTAAAAACCAACTTAGGAGGTTGTAAATAAAATAGGGAATAAATAGGCATAGGAGTAAGAGTAAATAGGATAAAAAAGTAACTCTTCCAGCCAATTATAGAAATTTTGACTTCCAAACATAAATTTTAGAAGATATAGATTGGATTAGAGGTTCAAAGTAAAGAGCTTTTCTTCTCCCTTTAAAAAAATGGCAACCAAGATATGTGATACCACCAATAGCAACATTGAAACTTGTAAGAAGAGAAAAATTAACACTGACAACAAAAAAGCTTTATTACTTAAAGAGAGAACATTTCTCTTTATTAATGAGTTGGCCTGATTATTTTTCATAATAATCAATAAATTTCATCAAATTTTGAATGCATGTCTTCAAACCTCTAGAGAAAATGATTAAGTCATCTGCATAACCAAGGTGACTAACCAAAGGACACCTTCTTGGATGAGAGGAAGAAGAAATATATCCATCACACATCTTCTAATTTAAACCTCTGCTAAATACTTATGTTCTCATAAACTACTAAACTGGAACACCTTCCACACCGTATTTAGTCAATCAATAAAAGCATCAACATCCATCTTGTTGTCCAAAGTGGTAATATCAACCATAAGATCCCCCCTGAAGTCTCCAATGTAGTTTTCCTATTGCTTTATGTGGGTGTAATTCTTTTATAAACTTCATATAGTCAGTTTTTATTTTCTATTTTCTTTTTTTTTTATGCAGCGTGTTTTATATGTGGACATTGACATTCATTATGGAGATGGCATACAAGAGGCTTTTTACACAACTGACAGAGTCATGGCTGTTGTTTTCCATAAATTCGGAGATTGCTTTCCTGGTATTGGGGATATACGTGATGTAGGGTATGGAAAAAGGGAAAAATTACTCCCTTAATGCACCTTTGGATGATGGGATTGACGATGAAAGCTACCACTACTTATTCAAGCCAATTATTGGGAAAGTGATGGAAATTTTTAAGTCGTGGGCTATGGTTCTGCAGCATGGAGCAGATTCCTTAGCTGGAGACACGTTAGGATGCTTCAATCTTTCAATATAGGGTCACGCAGAGTCCATTAAATATATGAGATCTTTTAATATGACACTATTGCGGGTGGGTGTGGTGGTTATACAATCAGGAATGTTGCTCGTTGCTGGTGTTATAAGGTATACTCTTCATATATGATTAATTCAATTTTTCTTATTAAAATCTATTTAATTCAATTTCATATCGCTTATTTTGTAGATTGGCTTGATAAGATTCTCCCTCGCTTATAAAAAAATCTATTTAATTCAATTTTTCTTATACTCTTTTCATATTGTTATCAAATATCAACTTTGGAGATCAATATGATCTTGTGTAGTTGATCAATTGATATTTGGCCTATACTCTTCTCGCTTTTACTTTGAGTTTATTTATTTTATTTTTGCTTAAAATTTGACAGGACGAATATACATTACAATGAGCCTGCTGGACATAAGCGCTTTAATATTTCGAGGAAGACAGAAGATGAGCTGATCCTGATGGTTATGCTGAAAATTTTGCAGAAAGTGAACAAATCGTTCTATTAAATGGATTTACAAAATCATTTGGGCAGGTTCGAGGGTCAATTCCGTTAGTGTTCAAACAGCTACTGCTGCACACTGCAGCTGTTGTTCAAACAGTCACTGATGCTGCTGTTCAAATAACCATAGTTCTAATTTTGCTTGCTTTTTCTCATTTTATAATATCTGAACCCTCCTCATAATCAATGCTATGTTTTCTTTTCAAAAAATTGACAATGAATGTACCACCTCACCAATCGTCCTTGTTAGACATACTTTCATGTTTTTATGTTGCATGTTTTACAGGGAGATGATGTAATAAAAGCATATGGGATTGACAAATTGATCCAATTAGCTGCGACTCAGCTGAACGACCACTTTCCAGTGTCCCAAGAGGCAGCTCGAACACCAACTACAGAGGAGGATCCGGAAAGAAGTTCCTGGGTACACTTCTGTCAGTCAAATATTTCACCTTTTAGTGATCAACATGTTTTGTGTAACCAACATTTCTCGGGAGGGTCTTGTTTGGGGTTTCCTAACATAAGTGTGCACAACATATGGCGCTATGGCGAGTACTGTCTCTCTTTCTTTCCCCTTTGACATTGATTTTCTTTCTTATTTTTTACTTGTAATTCATTACTCATCTCTTCTTTTCTCGTCATTAGTCTCTGTCAACTGAAATTACTATGCCTGAAGCCCGAATGGTCGGCAAAGTCTCCTCTTTAGCCCCTTATTCTGAGTCTTAGCTCCCATGTTCTTCTGGTGCTGTAAATTAGTTTGTGTACAGATGATGAATTGTCTCATAAAAGGTTCTCCTCTTATCTTTTCATCTTAATACATACATATGTATTTTGTATATAATATGTGAGATTGACAATTCAAAGTAAAAAATCGAAAATTTCCTTCATTTCAATTGTAGTTAGCATATTTTCTTGGATTGGGATTAATATCTACCTGTAATTTTCAAATTTACTTGAACTCATATACTGATAATATGTTATGATCTCCTTGTATATTTAGTGGTATGAATAATTTGTTTAAGAATTCCAATGCTGTAAATAAGGCGCCCAACACTTTGCCCAATATTCCAACTCTTTGCAACTCGTAGTCTACTATTAATATGTCTTTATCTGCTTTGGTGTATTGAGTTATTATGTAGTCTGTCAGGTGGATAGTAATTGAGTATATTGATTTCAAAGTGCAGATTTTTTATGTAATCAGTATTAGTTAATTGAGTATATTGATTATGTAGCCCGAGTTAGTTAATTGAATCCAAATCTGTTCAGTATGCTATATATAAATGTTAACACTATTATACAAGGTATTATCCTCATTTTTATTGTTTATTTTCTAAATAAAATTTCCTCTTAGTTTGCTGAACTACTGATTAATTCTAGTTTTATGGGTTCATAACATTTCATATTTAGCCATGGAATGTTTTGAAATATTGAATTCATTGATATTGGTATTGTCGTGTGATGAGTATTGGTTTCAAAACTAGATTGAGATGTGATGAGTTGAGAAAAAAAGAGTGGGTTGTAATAATTTTATCACTCATTTATGCGTGTCCATTTCACTAATGAGTGATTTCGTATTTTGTTTGTTTGTTTCATAGGTTGGAACTCATTGGAAGTTCGATGGTTGTGCATGTAGAGTCGAACCAGTGTTGCTTGATAAATGAGGAGTTAAACACATTAGTGTTTCTTGAAGAGAAGACCACAAAATTTGATATGAATTTCATATGTATTGACATGAATTTCATATGTATTGACATGAATTGAGATAAAATTCAAATTTCCTCATGTATTGAGATTAATTTCATATGTATTGACATGAATTTTCTATTAATGGAATTTAAGCCATTAATTTTTTATGGGCTTATTGTTTGGATGTGTATTAGTGTTGTTGCGGATTATTTGTATTGTTGTACTATTTTTGTTATGCTGCTTTTATAATATTATTGAATTTTTGTTATTATAAAATAGATACGAAAAATAGTGGAAATGTTGATTATTTTTTTTGGGTAATATTATTTATAATTAATTTTTTTTCTTTGTTCTAAAAATTTGGCACCCTTCAAAACCGTGCCAAAAGTGTATCAAAATTTGGCACGATTTTTAACTGTGTCAAAAGTGTACCAAAATGTTCTCAATCTGACACAGTTATAAACTGTGCCAAGAGTGTGCCAGAAATATCAAATTCTGGCACAATTTAAAAGTGTGCCAGAAGTGTTCCTGTTTGGCCAAATCTGGCACACTTTTAAACCGTGCCAGAAAAAATGGCCATTTTGGAACACCTGATTCTAGGACAGTTCAAAACTGTGCCAGATTTGAACTAGCACAATTTTAAACCGTGCCAGATTACTGTTTTTCTTGTAATGACCCCCTACTTAAGGAGGCAAAGTCTCGCTGGCCATTATCAGTACCAGGTACGGGAGGCGAAGATGTGGAACAAGGATGCCTATAACCAGTTACGTGACGACCTTATGGAAGACATTTGGAATCGTCATGAAGAATAATCATCTTGATTGTAATTTCAATTTTATCCATTTACCCGATCTAATATATGTACACAATTTTCTCTGTGCAGAATCATCTTATTGTATATATGGGGAGCCTCGCATCTATCTGCTGGTGCGATGGGTACTCGTAAATTAGAGGGTGAAATCGAGGCGAACCCCACCCCGTCATGGTTTTTCACCGTAATAGGGAGGGTAATATTGCACCCTTACCCACAATCTTCCACTATGTCAACATTCATCCTCCATTGAGACTACGACACGAGGAATTGCAGGTTGTCAATTGCCAATTTGTTGGATATACCCTTAGAATGAATGACATAGGATACGATAGGTTTTCTGGAATTGCAGTGAGACTTGTCATTGGATGGTAGCAGCGGTCTCCGAGATACCAAGTTCCACCTAACTCGATATCCAAAAGAATGAACCGTCTTTGCCCCAAATCGTGAGCAACTATAACGACATTGAACTGGTTTTATTCTAATCCGATAAAAGGTTTCCATATAACTGACTCGGGAGAGCGCATTTCCAGTGGCTCTGCAATTCCGAACTTTTGAACCTCATTTGTCCCAATAAAGCCCCACTTTGATTAGACACCCATCGTATCATACACGGCCATATTTCCATGTCATTATCGTGCAATATGGGAGCCATCGTGTGAAGGTACTCGTAACCGTAGTCCTACGGGTATAAAGAACAACTGATTAGTATTTGGTAGATTATTAAATTAAAAAAAACTAAATATAATGATCGTGACTCAAATGTTAAATTAAAGAAAAAATACCTCTATAAGTTGCGAGATATAATTTACTATTTTTTATGCATTAATGGTGCATGCATATGGGGCATTGTAAACACGGGATAAAATGGTAGAACCCCAATCCTTAGCATCCATGTCATTAAGATCGTTTAAATAAGTTGTCCAATCCACACACAAGGTATTATGGCCCTTCGGGAAAAAAATGGAGCTTAACACAAATACAATAAAAGCTCTAGTAATCTGTTATGTGCTCGCTAATCTTTGCTCCGGAGTTTGTTCGCACCAATCCAACATGTACATTTTTAATATTCTACAAGAAATATTTCTTCCATTTTACTCTGGGTTGCTTATTCTGGAAAAATATAGCTCGAACATTTCCTCCATAGTATAAGGACTAGATGTTGGAAAGCTAGGCAAAATTGGATGGATTCCAATTGGAATTCCTAAAACCAAATAATTTAAGAAGTATTAAATATGGAAACTTTCAACAATAATTAGTAAAAATAATTATAGTGCGAAAAAATATTATTGAAATATTTACCAGATAAATCCACAAAATCATAAGGGGTAATCCCCAACTCCACACTCGGTAGATGGAATATGCGTTAGTTTCGACCACCTGCTTATGAACGCTTCGGTCTTTTGGTTGTCTCAGTTAGGAAAAGATTCGCTAAATAATTGACTAAAACCGAAATTTTCAATGGTCTCTCGCATAAACGGAATTTGGTATAATTCGGCACACACCTCTATCAGACCTTGGACACTACCGCGCATGTGAAATTAACTGTCGGTTGGATGCATTGTAGGATCAACAATCGTCTCTCTTGCGTGTGAAAAAGTATCGTCAAACAACCAATGATAATTCCGACACAAGATTGGCAAATTCGGTGGTGGGGGCGGAATAGGATTTGGTTTTGCAATTTTGCCACACCATATTCTTTGAATCGCTAACATTTTCAAAACAAATAGTATTGAATATATAAAAAATATGTGTTTGATTTTTGGGATTTAAAAATATACAAGTATTTATAGGAATATTTTTGGGAGTGTGAAAAATAGGAGATAAAAGGATGTTGTAGGAATAATTTTGTGATAAGTGTGAAAAATAGAAGAGGTGAAGGTGGTATTTATAGGGGTAAGAGTTGGGCGTGGAAGACTTACCATACCAGGTGATGGGCGTGTAAAAGTCATTCACCCATGGTGGGACCCACTACCGCCACCTCATTTTTACATCGTCCTAGTGTGAAGAACACACGAACAATCTAACCCAAAAAATGAACATTTACATTTTTTACACCATCCTTCTAGAGATGGCCCTAGTTGACCACTAAGGAATGCTTAGGTCAAATGTGATGTCATGTATGACGTCAATAATGACATCACATGGACTACAACATTCCCTTCACAAAATACATATTCTAACCCTTTTATAAACCTAATAACTACAAATAAAATGGAAAAGTATAAAAAGAAAAATTACAATAACAAAAATAAAAAAATGTGAAAAAGGCCCCAAATATAATTCACATCAATTTAATTTACATAAATATTAGGAAATGCATATATATAGTACATTAAATTCCATTGTAATAATTATTAAAATAGTAGATTATTTTTAGAGTTTATTAGTTAATAAAAACAATATATTAAGTATTCACTGTTGAATGAAGTTAGTTCCTTGAATAATTATTAACAAAATTATTAATCTAAAATTATTTGAGCGACAATTGTATATTCTAACGAAACACATAATGATTCTTTTACATATATATATATATATATATATATATATATACACACACACACACACGGCATTCTATGTTGATGTTGATTTTAGGCTTATTTTACAATGATGTGATGACAATAAATCATTTATTGTTTTATTTATATTAATTAAGTTTTGTTACATTATTTTTGTGGCTTTATAAATATTTCTTTTTATAAAAAAATTTGATTCTCTTCTTTCAAGTGAGCCTCAATGCGCATCAAGGCTTATGACATGCCTCATGTCGCCTGAACAAAATGCCTCGCCTCTTTTCAAACATTGCTGACAATATCAATATTTAAATGGGCTAACTTTTTTTAAAGAAATCATTACAAAATTTCAAAAAATAAGTATAAAACAAAAAAATCGAATCAACACAAAAAACACTTTGGTACATACAACATAGCATTGTCAGTCAGACATGCTTCTTATAGGAATTTAGACAGTCACGAGGATGTGTAATTTTACGGTGGGTGCTTAGTGGTAGTTGTGGTTGGGAAATTCTTGAAAGCAAGTTGTTGTGCTCTTTTTGTGATGTGAACACACAAATAATCATTAAACCCTCACTAATATTGAATGAATACAATGAGTTGTCGGGCCTTATTTATAGATAAATAATAACTCCTAACAAATAAAAGAAAATCCAAAATAACAATATAAAAATAAAAAAGGATTGGCCAAACCCACATAGGGGCCTCGCCGCATCACCCCCCACAACTAGCCTTATAATCGTCATTTGGATCGATATGATAGAAAGCAGTCCCAGTATTTCATGTATCCTCATTCACCGGCGAATAAAATAACAACTTCGAGTTCCTAACGACATCTTAACCCATTTACTTGTGCAAGATAGACTCAACTTTGTCAACATGTGAACGAGTGCAAAATAGTTTCGACGTTGTCAACTTGCGAACAAACCAGCTAACTAGAATATGTCGGAATTTTAATCGATGCAACTTTGGCCACATGGAAAGAAGACAAGCCGACGACATTAAAGTTCCTGTAAATACGAAACTTTGTGCCCATATACCCGAAAAGCACCATATTTGTACATCTAATTTACAACACATCCATGCCACATTTCTTTTTCTTTTTGCACGTAACATAGGACATGTCTAATGATTTCCAAATCATAATTTTCTTTATGGTTTTATTGATATTGAGAGAGTTATTCATCAAAAGAGACAAGAAAGTGACAGAAGTTTAAGGTTTGTAAACTTGATTTTAATGTGCGATTTGGGTGTATATGAGGTTTGAGTTGAGAGTATGTTTCTTGTAAGATCCTTCATTAGAACCTAATTTCTCAAATAGTGAAATTTTTCTCTCTCTGAAGAATGTAGGCGCATATAATTTTGCCAATCAAATCCACATTAAATTTCTTTTGTTCATCGTGGTAAATATTTCTTTGTTTTGCTTAAATATCGTACAATTGGAGCACAACAAATATAACTAGTTAACCCAACTAAAAACTGACCTCTTGATAGTGGATATTGCTTTGGTAGACCGCATAAGTACGTAGATGGCGGTGATGTGGGTCATGAAGTCGAAAGGCAACGGACTCTTGGGCCGGGGATGCTCGAACAAGTCTATTGATCATACCAACCAAAATCTAAAATGGGGAGATAATCAACTACCTGTTAACATCGTTGTTATATACAAACTCAGCCTAAGTGATAATAAATTCCAACTGTCAAGGCTTGTTAGAGTCCAAACACCAGAGAAAATCCCTAACCATTAATTAGCAACCTCATGTAAAGTGCAACAGAATAGGCGCCATAATGTGCACCAAAAGTGAACAGTGAATGTAACATCCTGGTGTAATACCCATGGGCACACCGTAAAGACAAAAATCTATTAAAAGTACCATTTGGTGACATAGGAGGCATCTGATGTCATTTTACAAGCAATAGAATATGCCATATTAGAGAAACGATCGACTATCACAAAGATGAAATCATTTCCTTTTGCAATTCGTAGTCAAAACATCCTTCATGATCGGTCGTAGGCTAGAAGGGGCATAACCTAGGAAGCATGAACACCTATGATAAGGCTACATGTCCCTGCCCAACACGTGTCAGACACCAACATGTGTCAAACAACACTCTCGATCTCGTCGGGTCTGACACTCATTCTTTTACGTAAATGATGTCAAATGGGAGCAAGAAGAAGATAACTCTTGCCTAAACTCTCTTAAATTAATATATCTCAAAAGGGAAGAATGCCTCAAATGAGGCTACAAAGGAGTATTTATAGGTAGGAGGCTACTTTGGCTCAAAGCTATCAATTTAATTACAATTATGTCCCTAGATGCCCCTTAACCTCCCTTGCTCTAAATATTAATAAAGAAAATACAAGAAAAATACAATGTACTACTAGAAAGAATAAAAGACTAAAAAATGACAATAAGGACCATATTCACATCACTTCCCCCTTCCTGAAAGAGTTCTTCCTCGAACTCCAAGGGGAAGGCCTTCACTGTCACCATCGAGAACAATAGTGAGGGCATGTTGAGGTGAAGCCTCCTCCATCTCCGTGAGATACTCAGGGTCGCCAGAAGCTAGAAGATAACGATGCCGTGGAAAGGAGCAATCCAGAGTTCGATGGCCAATTACCCCATAATTGTAACATTTAAATGTTACAGGGTGAGAGGGTGCATGAGGTGGAACAATGGGTGGCTGGGCAACTGAAGTAGGTGGGGCCACAGGAGCACTAGAAATCGCGGGGACTCGAGAAGCTGGAGTGGAGAGACCATGAGGTGGAGGGGAAGTCTAATGGAAGGACATTACTTTAGTGGCTTACTCTACCCCCTTCATAAAGGAAGTGACATCACGTAAATCAAGACCTCGCTAGATATAACTCTATAGCCTGTGGATATAATGAATAATCTATTGCTCCTCACTCTCGCTGAGACTGGAACGAGTTCAAAGAAGCTGGAAACGCCTCGTGTAGTCTAGGACTGAAATGTCTTGTTGGAGAGACTGTACCCGAATGAAGAGATCGCTCTCGTATGTAGCGGGAACAAAAGAGGCCATCACCTGTGTCCGGAGCTCATCCGAGGATAGGACGTAGGCCCTCAAGGGCACGACGCTGCTCCAAATCTTTCCACCATACATTAGCACAGGCCTAAAACTTGGTTTTCGCTAATAGAACACACCGACGACCTTTCAATCACTTGTAATAAAAAAATCCGCTCCATGGCGACAAGCCAATTAATAACGACATCAGGCCATCGGTGGCCTTCGAACATCGGGACATCCACCTAAATATCTCCATGAATACTCCTCGATAACAACTGGAGGCCTAAGTGTGTGATGGCATCGCCACCCTGAAGGGTCAAGTCACCCTCATCTAGGTCATCATCGCCTAGTGAAGTGACCTTCGGACTCAACGAGTCAAAAGGTGGCATATCAGTGCGCCAGTCAGTGAGTGGTGGAGGCTCAATATCTGGGACATTGTGGGGTTGAGGTGAGGGTGGACCGTCAGGTAGAGGGAGACTAATCCACTCCTGTACCCTCTTAAGTGAATCAACGGGGGAAGAATTGGCGGAGTGTCCATCCCACACAAAATGGGGGAGGGAAATATGTCTCGGTTGTCCCATGGGTGGAGAAATGTGTAGCATAGGTGGGGCGGAAGGGTGGGGAAGGATATATGGGATGGATGAGGGTCAATAGTGGTGGGTGGGTCCAGTGTCATGGAAGTAAGATGATGGGGCTCAAGGTGCCTCTGTGGGTGGTGATGAGGGTAGGTTGAAATTTGATGGAGGATGGGGTCATGATGAGGGGTGGTGGGATAGGCTTGGTGGATTTATGGGGGTAAATGGGGTGACATAACAATGCGAGGCAAGGGACGCTATGGGGATTGGAGATGATGGTGGTATAATGGGAATTTGGGTTCTAGTGGAGGTTTTTTGGGTGTTTCTTGGTAATTTTGGGGGGTGAGGGTATGTTGGGTGTGTGGGGGTTGAAACTCTAGGGTTTCTAGGTCAAAATTTGCATCAATGTCCACCATGGGGTCATCTAACACCTAAATTGATACATTTGCACTTGGTTGTTTAGTGGTTGAAGAAAGCCGGCCCAAAGAGGGTTGTAAGGGCTTGTGAGTGGCTGAAATTTTGTCGAAAAATCCCCGAACATCATCGGAAGGTAGTTGTTGAGTCGGATTTGACCCATTTGGGTTCCGAAGGTCTCATATCATTTCGGCTAACGTCAGGAGTAAGTCCCGATCATTAGTGGAACGACCTGGCCATATCTTGGGGAGGAAGGCACCGAAATGGGGACGAAGGGGACAATCGGCGCTAGACAACCTTTATTCAAGAAGATTCACTGGATCCGATAGTGGGTTTGTGGGATTGGATCCGACCCATTTGGGTTGGATTTTGGGGATGGAGTCTTTGTAAGTGATGCAGGAGCATAGGGACATGGACATCATTTTTAATATTCTTTTATTTTGTTCTTTTTTTAGCCTTTTGTATGTTTGGTATAAATAGGCCAAGGGCCTTTTTTTGTGATACTTTTGCCATTTTGAGATTGAAAGCTTAGAGAGAAATAAGAAAATCTCTTCCATTTTTCTAAGTTATTGTTGTTGTGTAGATAACTTCTTCTTTTTACGCTTTTGCACCCTTGATTACATCAATTGGTATCAGAGCTCGGTTTGTTCTTGGATTAATTATGCTAATTGAAGATTGGGATTCAAATTGTGTTCACCAGGATGAGACCTGAATCATCCCCAAAATTACCTTCCAAACCCTAACTCCAAATAAGAACCCTAATTCTACGAATTCACACATAGACAAACAACCATTAATCATTAAAATTTCCAGCACTGATGAAACCAACACAAGACCATTCGACAGAACTGATTTGCTACCGGAAGCTATCGAAAACATTAGGCAGAGGAACTATTGATCTCCTCTGTGAGAGTTAGCCACCCGATGACACCATAATCACCTCCTTCGAATGATGAAAAAAACTTTCAGGTCTGAATTCATCGAAAATGCAGTTAGAACACCCTAGGGCCACCAGAGCTAACAAAACCCGGTTGACATCAATGATTAAACATGCAGTCGACCTTTGTAAATATAACTGACCTAGTACAGCTACATTGAAGCCTCTTGAAGCATACCGCAAGGTAGGGTTGATTGATAACCACCCCGAGTCTCAAGCTTGTGTTGCCCTTGATAAAAAACAATTTTTTTTGCCACCGATCCATCCAAGAATCCTTATCACACAAACCCTAGCCAAATCCAACAAAAAAATTAATCCTAAACCCAATTTACCCCATTCCCAAGAAACCCTAGGAATCGTTCCTTCTAAAAACCCTAAATCCTTATATAAGGGATTCCCCTCCTTGGGCATTCTCCCCATTCCTACCAATGCCCCATTACCCACCGTACAATACATTTGTCGACAACGTGATGCCTTTTATAGGACCCAAGAAAAACCTGTCGATGTCTCTACTACTTACACACGTACCGTGATGATAACCACACCCGTCGATCCTTAAACACCACCACCTAGCGATGACACTTGGATCCAATCGAGTATTTTTTTTACTCGATGCACCGCGAAGGGGAGACTATGCACGATGATTATTGATGGGGAAGCTAGTGATAATTTGGTAGCACAGGAGATGGTTGACAATCTAAACCTTCCCACAAAATCATTGCCTACCCAGTGTCATATTGGAGGGTTAGGAAACTAATTCACTCTATCTCCTAGCCTACAGTGTCGAGTGACTTTTTCCATCGGGGACTATCGTGATGAGGTTCTATGTACTGTGGTGTATTTGCGAATGTGTCACCTTATTTTAGGAAGGCCGTGGCAATTTGATCATCTTAGAATGCATGATGGATGGGCCAATACCTATTCATTTATGCATAAGGGAAAGAACTTTACCCTCTGCCCTATGCGACCATTCCTGATGCCTCGACCTCCTCCCTGATAGTTTCACATGAGGAGTTAGCCATAGAGACCGTGAAGATAGGGTTGTTCTATAATCTCATTAGCCTCATCACTACCCCAGAGGCAACTGTCCCATCACATGTTCGGAGTTATTGGATTCTTTTATCGATGTGTGCACACCCCTAGATGATCTTCCTCCTGTCGTGGATATATAGCATGACATTGACTTTATCCTCAGGGCGTAGCTCCCCAACCTTCCCCACTACTGCATATCACCCACAGAGCACGCAGAGTTGTAGAGATTGGTCACAAAGCTCTATGACATGGGATATATTTGAGAGAGTATGTCTCTTTGCGCGGTATCCACCATGTTAGTTCCAAAGAAGGATGGAAGTTGGCGTATGTGTGTTGATAGTTGAGCTATTAACAAGATCGCAGTGAAGTACATATTCCCAATCCCTAGTTTGGAGGATATGCTAGATCAACTCCACGGTGCAAGGGTTTTTTCCAAACTAGACTTGAAGAGCGACTACCACCAAATTCGCATGAAACTAGGGGATGATTGGAAGATTGCCTTCAAGGTGAAGGATGGACTATACGAGTGGATGGTGATGCCTTTTGGCCTCTCTAATGCTCCATTTACTTTTATGTGAGTGATGACATAAATATTGTTCCCTTTCATAGGCAAATTTGCAGTTTTTTATTTTAATGACATCCTGATCTACAACCAATGGAGGAAGAAAACTTAGACTATGTACCTTGGGTATTAGAGGTCCTACGAGTCGAGCTCTTCTTCCTTATGTTGAAGAAGTTCGCTTTTATGGTACCATCAATGACCTTTTTGGGATATGTGGTCTCAGGCGATGGTATTAGGGTGGATGATGCCAAAGTTCAAGCGGTAGGGGATTGGCCCCTACCTTTTTCGATCTCTCAAGTGGCCAATTTTCATGGCTTGGTGGGATTTTATAGGCACTTTATTACTAGGTTCATCACTGCCATGGTTCCTATTACATATTTGATGAGTAATTCCTCGAGTACCGAGTTTCGATGGACACCAGAGGCGAATGCTGCCTTCAAACGCATCAAGGAGCTACTGACGACGACCCCCATCCTTGCCTTACCCAATTTTCATCAGTTATTTGAGTTGTATTATAATGTTTGTAAGATATGGATTGGTGCTATTTTAAGCCAGAATGGGAAGCCGATTGCCTTTTTCAGTCAGGTGTCTCCCTTTATTATTTGACTTATAACCTCGAGTTCTATGCGGTGATTAAAGCCGTGAAGTTTTGGTCACCCTATCTCCTTCAGAAGGAGTTTGTTATCAAATCAGATCATGAGGCCCTCGGTTTCTTACATAGTCAGCGATATGTTAGTGACCGACACGCCAAGTGGATCGCGTACCTCCCGCACATCGACCCTGATTTTTATCGATAATATACGAAGTATATGGCCTTTTCTCAAGGGGAGGAGAGTGATGGAGGAGCACATGGACATGGACATCCTTTTTAATATTCCTTTATTTTGTTCTTTTTTTAGCCTTTTGTATGTTTAGTATAAATAGGCCAAGGGCCTTCTTTTGTGACACTTTTGCCATTTTGAGATTGAAAGCTTAGAGAGTGAAATAAGAAAACCTCTTCCATTTTTCCAAGTTATTGTTGTTGATAACTTATTTTTATGCTTTCGCACCCTTGATTACATCAGTAAGAAGTGTTCGAATGATGGAGAAGGGTCAACAACCATTGGATGAGGGTATTAAACTCTGGTCGGAGTGTACTGCCTGGGGGAAAATTTGAAGTCGGTGGTGTAAGATGGGCGTTGAAGTCATCCATTTGAGCTAATAACCGATCGACAACCTCCTCAATACGCTCATTAGGAGCATCCACGGGAGCGTAATTCTTTCTTGAACCCATCTTGATATTTACGAGTTTTTATTTTACAACAACAATAACTACAACGGGCAGAACAAATGAGTCTCTGATACCAATTGACGTAAATGATGTCAAATGGGAGAAAGAAGAAGATAACTCTCGTCTAAACTCTCTCAAATCAATATATCTTTTTTTTTTCAGAGAAGGAAGACCCCCAATTTATTGATAGAAAGGTAGAAAAGCCCTACCAAGGTGGCATTACAAGAGATAAAGAGCTAACTTTTAAAAAGGATAAATTACTTTAGAAGCCTAATTGAGGGAATGCCTTGTAAGTCCATCCTATAACAACCAATGGCGGTTACTTGGGATTTAAGATATCAATCTAATTACAATTATGTCCCTTAACCTTCTTTCATCTAAATACTAATAAAAAAACACAAGAAATATACAATGTACTATAAAGGCCCATATTCACATCAATTTTCATGTGCCCATATTTTAAATATAGAATTCATGTGTCCGATACTTATTTTCATGTGTCCAATACTTGTTTTCACATATCCAAACACTTTTTTGGTTGTGTCTATAGTTTATGTACAAGTATATAACAATATAAGTTACATTGATGGCATCATTTTGGGTCTCATCCATTACAAAATATGATATAAAAGTGCTTTATTGAACGGTTCTTCCCCGCTCTACATGAACGATAAAGGTTTTCCACAAAAGTAATTATCTTAAAAAAAACTCACTTTCCATGTTTTGCTTCAAGATATTAATTCATTCTTTGTGACAAGTAGTCAAACATGTTTTTTCTATTTTCTTTTCATGTTCTGGTTTTCCTGTATAAATTGATAAATATAGATTTATTCATCAATGTGTCCCCTTATACTAAATTTAGATATGTCATGTCAGCATGTCCGTGTCATGTCGGGTATGACACCCACATCCATGTCGATGCTTCAACACTAGTGAAAAAAGGTCTAGGCATTAAGGTTTAACTGAAATATGCACATTGCATGAAAACACCATTAGTCTCTTACAGGTCACTTTGCCTTTAAGGGACCATCAAAACTATGACAAACAAGGTGCTTTTATAGAACAATATAACACTATAGCTGTAAAGGAGAAAACCTAGTATTTCCTTTAAACAAAATAAAATGCCATGATATATAATTAATTAGAAATTGGAGCACATCACGTGTATAATTGCAGACATTCCAAATAAATGGAAAGAGTAGGAAATATAAACATAGTCCGATTGTGGGAGGATCCACCCAAATTAATGGGTGTTCAAAATCACAATCGTAAAAAACTGAATTAATGTTGAAGAGAAGTAATGAAATCTGATCATTCTTAAGTAATCGTTTCGATATCTTGAAAGATGACGTTATTGTTCAAACAAAACAACATTTACGTACCAACATAATTTTCAATATCTCATGGGTTAAGACCCAATTAACCTTAGTAGTTTACTCACCTGGATGAATACCACCGAATAAATGCCAAGACCTTGATAGAAAAACATGATAAGAATCAGAAAGATTTTCTAGAACGTTAGGTTTTGGAGTGTAAGAGTGAGGGGAGAGAGGGGAATGAATGGCCCAAATAAAGGTTTAATTAGTGATCGATAAGGTTTTAAAAAAAGGTCAAAAATAAATTAATTTATGAAATTGGCCTCAACGATTTTAAACTACTTGTTCTAGAAGAATCTTAGTTTTATACACATGGTATTATGTGTAAAAAACTCTATGATGCAAACTTTGCGATAAAGTTTGACCGGTCTGAATGTAATGTTTATGATCAATTCGGTAAACTTTTACTACAAGGTGTGAGTACGAAAGATAATTTTTCTGTAATTGTGCCCAAGCCCTACTTTGTGTGCAACAGTGCCACGGTCTCCATTATGGACATTTGACATCAATGGCTAGGTCATGTAAGCTTTATAATCTTGAGAGATTAGTGAAAAAGGACCTAGTTTATAGCTTACCATCACTTGGGAAACCAACTTCCTCGGGTTGTGAACCTTTACAATAAGGTAAACAAATTCAATGTCCCCATTGAAAGTTGAATACCATAACCACCTACCATATTTTAGAGTTGATTCACCATGGATACTATAGGTCCTACTCGCTCGGAGATCTTAGGTGGTTAGAGATATATTCTCATGATAATAGATTATTTTTTTAGACACTTAATTGTATAATTCCTTAGAGAAAAGTCAGATGCAGTTGAGTTCCTCACAACCAAGTGTCATGTCCTTTAAAATAAACATGATGTCACTATTAATCGTATGCATAGTGACAACGACACTGAATTTAAAGAAGCGAAAGTGCATAGCTATTGTGATGAAGTGGGCATAAAATATGAACTTTGGATCGTTCGTACTCTACAACAAAATGGGATTATTGAGAGGAAGAATAGGATGATACAAGAATTGTCTAGATCCATGTTTTTTGGGAGAAACAAGCCTAGTCATTTTTTTGCAGAGGTGGTGAGCATCGCATGCCATACGGTGAATATGGTATATCTTTGTCCGCACACATTTCACACGCCTTATAAGTTGTGGATAGGGTAGAAGCCCAACCTATCATATTTCCGTGTTTTAGGGAGTACATGATACAACTTGTGATAGAGAGACCATAGGAAAGTTCGACTCCTGAAGCGACAAGGAGATATATTTAGGATATTCATTAACGAGTAGGGCTTATCGAGTTTTTAATCTGGATAGCTCTCAGGTTATGGAGTCAATCAATGTCATGATTAGAGATGACGAGCCACTGACATTTGTTGCTCCTAGCCCACAGTGTGAGGATAATGCACCCCTTGGTGATGAAGCCATCCTTCTTCATGCTACCACGGTGGACTCCATTCTTATTTTAGCTGAACACCATCTTGTGTTCAAAAGAGTCATGACCCTTCTGCTATACTTGGTGTTCTTACGCTAGGTGTTAAGACTTGTGCTTAGCTCAAAAATGTTGTTAGCTATTTATGCCCCACATCATTAGTCAAGCCCAAGAATGTGAAATAAGAACTCAAGGATGAGCATTGGATTTCTACCATGCAAGAAGAGTTGCTTTAGTTTAGAAAGAACAATGTCTGGGAGTTGGACCCCCGACCTAGCGATACTAACGTGATAGATATCAAGTGGATTTTCAAGAATAAGGTGGATGAAAATAATATCATAGTTCACAATAAGGCTAGGTTGGTCGCTCAAGGATATACAAAGATAGAGGGTGTAGACTTTGAGGAGACATTCGCCCCTGTTGCTAGGCTTGAGTCTGTTCAATTACTACTCACCATAGTATGTCATATGCGCTTCAAGTTATATCATGTGGATGTTAAGAGTGCCTTTCTGAGTGGATTTATATAGGAGGACATTTAGGTGGAATAACCAAAACACGTCGACTATCTTGGGAATGCCTTATATGGTTTAAAGCAAGAACCTCGTGATCGGTACGAAAGGCTTACTTCCTATCTCTTAGCTTGCAGTTTCAATAGATGGGGAGTAAATAAGACTTTGTTTGTGAGGAGAGATATTGGTTCCATTTTGGTTGCCCAGGTCTATGTGGACGATATAGTCTTTGGATCCACGTGCTCCTGCCATGCTCACACCTTTGAGGAGGACATGAAGGGTGAGTTTGAGATGAGCATGGTAGGTGAGCTTACATTATTCCTAAGTCTCCAGGTTCCTCAACTTGTAAATATGCAAGAGACCTTATGAAGAAATTTAGTCTAAACTTAGCTAAGCACTCGCAGACCCATATGAGTACATCAACAATGCTTAATAAAGATGCTTTAGGCAAGGATGTACAGCAGAACTTGTATCAAAGAATGATATGTAGCCTTCTTTACCTCACCACTTACCGTCTAAATATCGCCTTTAGTATTGGAGTCTGTGCATGATACCAAGCATCCCCGAAAGAGTCACACTTACACGCTCTTAAACGTATTATCAAATACGTGAGTGGAACTATTTGTTATAGTATTTGGTAATCCTTTGATATCGATGACCATTTGTCTGCCTATTCGGATGTCGATTGGGATGGGGATGTAGATGGTTATAGGAGCACTTTGTGTGGGTGTTTATATTTTGGTAGTGCTCTTATCTCTTGGATGAGCAAGAAGCAAAACTCCATATCTTTGTCCATAATAGAGGCTGAGTATATAGCCATCGATAATTGTTGCACACAACTCTTATGGATGAAGCAGATGTTGGAGGATTACGACATTTCATAGGGAACAGTGATTATTTCCTGTGATAATACGAGTGTGTTTCACATTTCTCGTAATCCAGTCTAGCATTTGCGCACAAAGCACATTAGGAAACGCGAGCAATTTATTCGAGACCTATTTCAGGAGAAGGTCGTGTCCTTGAGCTTTATGAGCACCAATCGTCAGTTAGGCGACATATTCACGAAACCTTTAGATGCACTTCGATTCAAGGATCTTAGGAAGTCTTTCGATATTTTCACCGTTGACTAAGTTCGGATATTTCATCTAGTATATGATGATTATCATGATTTTATCCTTTTATTCATATTGCAAGATTGTATTACCATTGTATTTATCTTTTTCATCTTGATATATTTTTAGAAAAATCCAAAAAGAGTTTTGTTTTTCTTGAACAATTTTGAAAAATACAAAAATATTTTCGATTTCTTTTTAAGAAAAAGTTTAAAAAGATAAAAATAGTTTATTTGATAAAATTTTTGAAAAATCAAAAAAGAGTTTTGAATTTGTTTTCACCATATTGGATGAACATTAAAGATGTTCGAGCCAGCAATTCAGTCCATACCCACATGATTATTTTGTAGCGTTTTGAGATTTGACATCATTTCATTTATGTGCTTAATAATGTGTGGAGTCAATATGATGTGATTTGATGATAACTTCCCACATGCTTGACTCTTTATCTCCTTTAATGCTGAGAGGAGTGTGCGTCCGCTCAAATAGAGATATTATTTAATTAAACACAGTTTTTATCAATTAAATCCTAAACATGCATCTATATGTGATTAAATATGATGATGAATCATGTAAGAACATTCAAACACATATATGTGAGGAAAAATCCCCCAAAGGGGCCAAAACCATATATTTTCATTATAATATTGTAACGTACAATTTCGGATTACAATGAAAATACAAGTGACTAAGAATTACCCTCACGTGTCGGATTCCGTAGTCGGCGGCTGGAAGTTTCCCTTTCCAGGAGGGCAGCAGTGAAGAAAAAGAATGGTCTTCTCCACAAGAGTATGAACAGATACGCGGATGTGTTCTTGGGTTGAAAACTGATTCACAAAGGATTGGAAAGGTTGTGTGAATCAAAACATGAGTCTAGCGACTCAAAAAGGTGAAGACTTGAGGTATATGGACTCTCAAATTCGTTTATGCAAGTCTAGTAAAATAGCTCCCCCGAAGTTGGTATTTATAGGGAAATATATGAAGAGACCCACGTTTTAAAAACACCAAAAATTCTGCCAGCGTACAGGGTACCCGAACCGGTTCGGGGTCCCTGCGAACCGGTTCGCCCCCCGAACCGGTTCGGGCTGGGTTCGGGGAAACTCGCTGGACAAAGGGGATTTCAGCACTTAGAAAAAATTCTAAGATTTTTCTTGGAAATAACTCCATTTTCAATAAGCCATAACTTGTTCACCGTAGCTCGGATTGAGGTGAAGTTTCTTCCAGTATCTTTATTGCGGCAAGTTCTTCAACTTTCTAGTTGATCGGTCCTCCGGACGGTGGCTATAAAATTACCAAATTGCCCTTGAACTTCCCTATCAAGCCTTATTGCACTATTTTGACTTCTCTTGCGTACCACTTGCATTACGATCCTAAAATCATGGAACGTAAAGTCATTGAGGCAGATGAGGGACACATGATGGAGATAATAAATGCTTGATTCCCAAAATTCGCATTGAGGCTGTCATATGAGATCGTGTAGAGACGTGCCAAATGTAACGGCGTACGACATAAATAAATGAAACATTTCGGACGTGATAAAAATGTCCTTACAAATCTCCCCCTATGTCTATGCCGGTACATACATAAAAAATCCGAATTATCGAATAACAAAATTGCTTATACAAATCTACCCTTCCATGAACCCAAAACTAGAAAGATAAACATGAATAAGTCTTCATCGTTTGATCTTCAAATCTTCCAAACTTTCAAATTTCTCATCAGGGTGTGTAATTCAGTGATCATCAATGTAGTACCTACACACATGAGAAAAAGCAAATACCACGTGACATATCGAGTTTGAAATGAGCTAAACCTAGATACCAATTTAAACCAGATCCTCAAACTCAAAACTTACTCCCCCACTCCCTCATAGTATGATAATTCTTCTCCCCCTTTTATGATGTCCCCAAATAGACAGATATGAGAAGTAAAAATAGATGTACATGGAGAATGTCACAAGGAAATAGACCACTATTTTTGAATTTTTCAAAAATTTTCGTACAAAGAAACACACCATGAACGATCACAAAAACAACCAAGTCAAGGATAGCGAAAATGAAGGGGTGTGATCAAATTTGATAGGAAAATCAATGCATACAAACATGACATATGTGCACGATGAATATCAGATACTCCTAACAAATGAACTCAAAGTCTTCCTTTGGTGTAAAAAGGTGGTAATATGAGACATTGACTCATTCAAATCAATAAATCAAAGCTAAAAATGATTTCCACACCAATAACGTCCAAAACGATTTAATGCTTTTTCAGGACTTTCAAGGTAGTGCAAACCCATTTATATTCTCCAACCAAACTCCCACAGATATTAATTTTGAATAGAGGCATTCTAAAATCTCAAACTTTGGAGAATTGATGGTGAAACCTAATGGCCCATATTTGGCATGTATTGCTTTTTATTGCCTTTAAATTTTTTGGGCTCTTTTAACCTCTTTGGACCCCGGATAATAAAAATTCCTCAATTTTTTAGGTCCTTCCCCATTTTTCAAATAAACACACAGTCTCACCAAAACAATTTTTACATGCATTCCAATCTTGTCAAGTTTTATCGCATATTTTTTGTTGTATAGACATAATTGAGATGGAAACACTCAAGCCAATATGAGATAAACAAGTACAATAATCAAATATAGCCGTGCATGTGTGAAATAAAGGAGATAGGAGTCAAACATGTAGAAAATATCTCTAATCACATCTCAAAGACTCCAAACAATGCAAAGCACATGGATGAAATGATGTAGCCTCTCAAATCTCTATCAAACAGTCACATAGATAGATGGAATAAATTTTGTGACTTGGCTATCTTAAATGTTGATCTATAAAAGGTGTAAACAAAATAAAAAAATCTTTTTGGTCTTTTTTGAAAATTTTTCTTAAAGGAAAATCTTTTTGAAATTTTCAAAAGAATAAATAAATAGCTGTACAACAAAGCAATGATACATATAAAACAAACTAGCAATATGAAGCATATGATATTAACATGAAAAAGCATCATATTCTAGACATAGACCAACCCCTCAGTCAACTATGCAAATCCCCAAAGACTTCCTAAGACTCTCAAATCTAAGGGCATCTAAAGGTTTCGTGAAAATATCGGCTAACTGACGGTCGGTAGGAGCAAAACTCAAGGATACGACTTTCTCCTCAACTAATTGTCGTATAAAGTGCTCACGTATCCTGATGTGCTTTGTACGCGAATGCTGGACTGGATTACGGGATATGTGTATCGCGCTTGTGTTATCACAGGAAATGGTCATGGTGTCGTGTGAAATCCCATAATCTTCCAGCATTTGCTTCATCCACAAGAGTTGCGTGCAACAACTCCCGGCGGCTATATACTCAGCCTCTACAGTGGACAAAGAGACGGAATTTTGCTTCTTGCTCAGCCAGGAGACAAGAGAAGAACCAAAATAGAAACACCCACCAGAAGTGCTCCTACAACTATCTACATCCCCGGCCCAATCAGCATCTGAATAGGCGGACAAACGGTCATCAGTATCAATGGAATACCAAATATCGTATGAGAGAGTCCCACTCACGTATTTAATAATACATTTCAGAGAAAGTAAATGGGACTCTTTCGGGACGCCTGATATCGCTCACAAACTCCAACACTAAAGGCTATGTCGGGACAACTGGAAGTCAAGTAGAGAAGACTACCTATCATACTTCGATACAAGGTTTTCTCTACGTCATTGCCTGAAGTGTCCTTACTAAGCTTGGTAGTGGTACTCATAGGTGTACGTGCATGCTTAGCGGAGTCTAAACCAAATTTCTTCACTAGGTCTCTAGCATACTTGGATTGGGAGATGAACATCCCATCCTCTAGCTAACGAACCTGGAGACCAAGGAAGAAAGTAAGCTCACCAACCGCGCTCATCTCAAACTCACTTTTCATCTCCTCTTAAAAGTGATGATCATGTTGAGAGCATGTGGATCCAAAGACTATGTCATCCACGTAGACCTGGGCAACCAAAATTTCATCGTCATCTCTCCTGACGAATAACGTCATATCAACTCCCCCTCTCTTGAAACCACGGGCTAAGAGATAGGAAGTAAGCCTCTCGTACCAAGCACGTGGTGCTTGCTTCAAACCATACAAGGCTTTCCTCAGATAGTAGACGTGCTCCGGGTGCTGAGGGTCTTCAAACCCTTTTGGTTGTTCCACGTAAACCTCCTCCTGTAGAATTCCATTCAGAAAGACACTCTTGACATCCATCTGATATAACTTGAAGCGCAGATGACATGCGATGGAGAGTAGTAAATGGACGGAGTCAAGCCTCGCAACAGGAGAAAGTGTCTCCCCAAAGTCTACACCCTCTATCTGTGTGTATCCTTGAGCGACCAACCTAGCTTTATTTCGGATTATGGTACCATTTTCATCCATTTTATTCTTGAAAATCCACCGGGTACCTATCACATTAGTCTCACTAGGTCGGGGGACTAGTTCCCAGACATTATTCTTTTTAAACTGAAGCAACTGATCCTGCATAGCAGATATCCATTATTCATCCTTGAGTGCTTCTTTATGATTCTTGGGCTCGACTTTGGACGTGTAGCAGAGATGGATAACAACGTTCTCTAGCTGAGCACGACTTTTGACCCCAAGAGTGGGATCACCAATAATGGCAGAAGGGTCATGACTCTTACGAACCCAAGCAGGTAACCTAACACAGGAGTGGGGACCACAGAGTGTGGGTGAGGTACAAGTAAATCACTGTCAGAAAAGTCCTCATCCTCACACTGAAGGTTAGGATCAATAGCCGTCAGAGGTTCGTCATCTTGCACGGTGACGTTTATTGAATCCATAACCATAGAGATCTTTAGGTTAAAAACCCGGCACACTCTACTATTCGATGAATAGCCTAATAATATTCCCTCATCGCTCCGGGAGTTAAACTTTCCTAATTGCTCATTATCCCGTAGGATGTAGCATTTACTCCCCAAAACACGGAAATATGCCAGGTTGGGCTTCTTGCCAGTCCACAACTCATAAGGTGTCTGAAGTGTGTGTGGACGCAGATAAACCCTATTCACCATGTGGCATGCAGTAGACACTGCCTCTGCCCAAAATCTCCTAGAAACTTTACGACCTAGAAGCATAGATCTAGCCATCTCCTGGATCGTTCTATTCTTTCTCTTAACAATCCCATTTTTCTGAGGAGTCTTCACAGCAGAAAACTCATGTTTGATCCTAAGGCTATCACAATACAAATCTACCTTTGCTTCATTAAATTCAGTGCCATTGTCACTACATATCCGGTTAATAGTGACTCCGTGTTGATTTTGCAGGACACGGTATTTGGTCATTAAAAACTCTACAGTATTGGATTTCTCTCTCAGAAAACCTACAATGGAGTACCTGGAGAAATAATCCACCATCACGAGGATATACCTCGTACCACCCAGACTCTCGGTACGAGTGGGACCCATAAGATCCATGTGTATAAGCTCAAGAATACGAGAGGTGGTAATGGAATGCAACTTCCTATGGGGACTACGAATTTGTTTTCCCAACTGACAGGGTCCACAAACCATCGAAGTTGACTTTCCAAGAGATGGTAAGCCATGTACTAGGTCCTTTTTAGCTAAGCGAGTGAGATCTCTAATATTTACGTGACCTAGACGTTGGTGCCACAGATCCATAGGAGTGATCATGGCTCTGTTGTAGACAAGTGAGGAAGTAGGCTCAGTCCCATAACAATTATCCTCGGTCCTCACCCCTTGCATCAAAAGTTTATCGGCTTGATTATAGACCTTACAAGCGTTTCGATCAAACCTTATGGCAAAGTCAACGTCGCATAGTTGGCTAATGCTGAGAAGGTTTGCTTTCAAACCTTTGATGTACAACACATTCTCTAGCATAGGAAATCCTGGTAACTCTACAGTACCTCGTCCTACAATGCTAGACTTGCTCCCATCTCCAAAGGTGATTCTGCCATCCTGATAATCCTCAGGAGATGTAAAGAATGAGGCATCACCTGTCATGTGTCTGGAGTATCCACTGTCAAAATACCACTGTGAGGTATTATGTGCTTTGAGAGCAATATGAACAACAAAGGCCTTTTTATCTTTCTTAGGCACCCATGAAGTGGTAAATTTTTGTTTGCCTTTGTTGTTGTTGGTTTTAGCTGGAATGTGAGAAGCATTCACTGACGGGAAAGACATCCGTCGGAATTCCTCCATCAAACTCTGAGACGTGGCATCTAAAAACTCAACTCCCTCTCTCAGACTAGAGAATTCATCAGTATGATGTGGAGGGGCAGTAGTACATCGTGTCCGACCCATGCTATAGCAAAACTCCCTGAGGTGGCCATTTCTTTTGCAATAAGTACAAAAGAACACAGTCAATGGCGGACCATGGTTTGCTTTTCTTGGTCGAACTCTCCTTCTAGTTTTTTGATGATGGCCATAAGGATTCGTAGTAAACTCAGGAACTGGTCCAGGTGAAATTTGGGAGGTGGAGGCACCATCATAACCAATTCCCTGCCTATCACCAAAACCTAAAGCGGGGCCGAGGAGCATTTTTCCCATTTTCCCTGATCTGTCCTCGATTTGTACCTTGACTTCCCGTGCTTTCTCAAGATCATGAGTCAGTTGGGCAACAAGGGCTTCAAGTTTCTTTTGAGTCTCCACAGAGGAATGAAGCTCACTCGTAAGACTAGCCACTTGTTTAATCAAGTCCCCTTTCTCTTTCTCAAAATTACTCTCTCTCTCTCTAAACAAACTCTCTTTCTCAACACAGGCAGATTCTCTCTCTCTCAGGGCGGTGCAGGTGGAGGACTCTCTCTCTCTCGCTTTTCTTAAATCTTCCTCTAAGCTGGTGATCTTAAGAACTAATGCTTTGTTACGCTTTTTAGCTTTAAATGACTCAGTATATAACTCAGCGTAGGCGCGTTGAATATCACTCTCGCTCTCACTTGTGTCATCGTCCCCCTCACTCACATCAATTTCACTGTCGAGGTGTCCCTGTGATGCATCATCCTCATCTTCGTGAGAGGAACTAGAAGTGCTCACATGACTAGCCATGAATGCGGTGAAGTTACACTCATGCAGTGACTCAACTCCAGAATCCACCGACTCGACTTCACTGTCATCGCTAAGGGTGGCATTAAGGACAGCTTTCCCTTTTTCTCTGTTAAGATGTGTGGCACACTCAAAGGCTCTATGAACCCTACCGTCGCACTCAAAGCATCTCCCACTTTCTTTCTTTGGAGGATCTTTAAAAACTTTTTCATTTTTCTTTTCAAACTTATTTTTCTCAAATTTCTTTTTATCTTTAAAATTGCCATTTTTCTTAATATTTGAGAATTCTTTTGAATTTTTTTGCAAAAAGAGCCAAATGATCTAAGTCAAAATCACAATCAGAATCTGACGTGTCAGTCTCTCTCTTTCTAGATGACTCTACCCTCTTTCTAGCCGATCCCTCACTCTTTCTCTCTTGGGCATTAAGTGCAATTCCCTTATCTTTAGACCTAGAAATTTTAGGGAACATATCAATTTCATAAGTCTGCAAATATTCTACAAGTTCTTCCAATTTTAGTGTATTTAAATTACCCATAGAATTTAGCACAGTGACTTTAGGGATAAAATGCTTACGCAAAGAATGAAGAATCTTTTTAACAACTCTAGCATTAGGAATATGTTCACCAAGATTAAAGCTAGTATTAACAATGTCAGAAGTCCTAGCATAGAAATCATCGAAATATTCAGTCTCATGCATGGTGATTGTTTCAAATTGAGTTGTGAAATTCTGTAATTTAGACTCTTTCACAGCATTCGTTCCTTCATGGGTGAGTTGTAAAACATCCCATGCCTCTTTTGACGTGGTGCACGTCATTATGCGTTTGAACTCATCAGGTGTGATAGACCCAGAACAAGCACTCAGACCTTTAGAATTAATTAATGACCATCTAAATTCGTCTTCAGTCCAAGAAGTGATAGGTTTTAAATTGATCACACTATCAATAGGGACGGAGGGAGGTGTCCACCCTCTTTCAACCAAAATCCAAACACGTTCATCAATGGCTTTTAAAGCAGATCTCATACGGTCTTTCCAATATGCATAGTTTGTCCCGTCAAAAACTGGCATTTTATTATATAACTTCTCCATAATGAACACACTCGTTTTCAAAAATCAATTTTTCAGAAAATTGATATCTTAGAAAAAATTTGCGAAAAATTACTGTAAGGACAAATTTTCATAGGTCCGTTATCAATTTATTATGTCATATACCGCTACACCATGGAACAGCATTCAAGATACATCTACATCAAAGACGGATCCGAATTATTCAAGTTCTTCATCATTCAAGACTCCGTGAAGTTTACTTTGGTAAGGTTATGTTTTAAATACCTTTACTTTTCAATTAGAGCTTTTGGGAGATTTTTACAAAATATTTTCTAAGTGTTAGAGCGGACTTTTTCGTCAAATATTAACAATGAGTATTTTTTCTAAGTTTTGAAGCGTCCTCGATTTGGACGCTCAGGTCGTTCGAGCGAGATCAGCATCTCGTTCGAACGAGATTGGAAGTTGCGCGATGTCGTTTGAACGACATGCGTACTTCGTTCGAGCGACGTAGCTTCTCGTTCGAACGAGCTCTGTTTTTTAGGCGCCGTATTTTCCTATAAATACTCATTATTTGGTAACATTTTCATTAAGAAGTCCATACGTTTTGACGATCAGAAACACTGCCAAAGCAGTAATCCTTAGGCTTCTTCCTTTAGGGTTTTAATCCCTTTTTGTTTTCAATTCACAAAACTCCCATATGATTTAGTGAATTGTTTTGGTGTTCAAGAACACAACTTTTGCCCTTGTTTATTCTTTGTGGGGAGAGATCTACAATCGACAGCTGTGTTCTATTATGGAGAGAGTCCTTGTGAAGATTTCAGACTGCGTGTCTAGGATTGCGGTCCTTGTGGTATAGCTGCGCGTGAACCACTGCAGATCTCTAGTCGTTTCTTTGAAGGTTTTACGAAGACACCGTGCGTTACTCTCGTGGGAGATGCAAGATGGTATGTAAGTCAATGATCTTGTAAACTTTTCAAAGTTCTAGAAATAAAAGGTTTTGCCCTGCGGGGATTTTTCCTTAAGCTTGTGTCGCATGCTTTATTTATTTTATTGTTTGACACATGCACACACACAGTTGAATGTGTTGGGGCTGAATTAATAGACTCTAATTAAATAAGTGAGCCAAATTAGATATTTGTGAATTTAAATCAATTATCACACAGTCTCGCACGCTTTTTCAAATTTGGTATCAGAGCGGGTTGCGCTAATTTATCGCATGATCCTGATTTTTTGAAGGATTTATTTTTTTGATACAATTTGACTTCTATCGTCGTCAAATTGGTATCAGAGAAGGTTACGCTAATTTATCACGTATTCCTATTTTCTGCAAAATTTATGTGATATTGATTTTTTTTGAAAAATCAGTTTTGTGAAAAATCGCAATTTTTTCAATGGAACGCCCGTTTAATGAGGAGCCTATTTTTGAAAAAGTTCACGACCATGCTGAAAATTTAAAAAGTTTGAATTTGAAACTTTGCAAAATAATTAAAGTTTTGGAAAAAGAAAATTCTCGTTTTAAATCCGCGATGGATCTTTTGCAAACGATTCAAAATCAAAGAGACTTTTATCGTGAAAAATTTGTTTCCTTGGACCATGACTTTGTTTCTTTAAAATTGTCCAAGAAGGAGTGTGATGATAGGGTCCAAGTTTTAGAAAACGAATTAGAGGACCTTAAAAATATGATGGTTTGTGTTTGTGCCAAAGATGATAAAAATATTTTAGTCAATGAGTTTTTGGCACGTGAAGAGACTCTTAGGGAAAAGTTTGCTTTAATTGAGGGGGAGAGGGATAACCTTTTAGAAATTGTTAAAAATTTGAAAAAGCAATCCTTGTCTTGGGAAGAGTCTAATTTATTGCTTGAATCAAATATTTTGAAGATGAAAAATGATTTAAACGAATCAAGTAGGTTTGATTGTGATGGTAATGGCTCATCTTGCTCTCATGCTTCTAGTGCTAAAGCCAAAACCATTATTTGTTTTAGAGGGTCAATTAATCCCAAGGACATTAGAAAAGATCACACTTTAGGTAACATTCCTTCCGTTTACACATGTTCACATTGTGGTAGGAAAGGTCACCTTAGGCATTTTTGTTTTGATCTTGGAAAAAGTCCTAGGAAATTTATGACTAGTGTTCCAATGGTTCCCAAAGCCCCCACACGATGTTTCACATCTATTTGGGTTAGGAAATCACCTTTGGATACGCTAGATTTTAGAATAGTTGATTCTCGTTTGCTTGCACATGATTCTTCTCTTGCCATATCATATAGATGATTGTGTTCGCATGTTTGTCATACACTACTTGTGATTTCATGATATATATTTGCTAGTGTGTTGACATGTACTTTTTGTATATATATTTTTTTGTTTTGAAAAATTTTGAAAAATACAAAAAGTTTTTATTTTGATAAAATTTGTGAAAAATTGAAAAAATTTGTATTTTTTTTGCACCGTTCATGGATGGAGACATAGGATGACCGAGTCACAACATCATTCCATTTTTCATGTGACTATTTGATAGTGTTTTGAGACAATAGGTCAATTAAGATGTAATTAAGTGTTTTATAATGTTTGGAGTCATTAAGATGTAATTAAGTGTTACTTCCTACATGTTTGACTCAAGTTTCCTTTATTTCACACATGCACGGATTTGTGTGATTATTGTGCTTGTCTTATCACATGTTGGTTGGGTGTTTTCACTTCTATCCTGTCCTTAAAATGAACAAAGCGCGATAAATTTTGATAAGGAAATTGTGCATATAAAAACCATTTTGTGAGTTTGTGTTTTTGTTTGAAAACGGGGAAGGGTTACGAAAGGTTCATTTTACCGTTACGAATACTAAGCCACCGTTAAATTGGACCTAAAAAATGGAGAAATTTTATTATCCGGGGTCCAAAGTGGTTTAAAAGAGCCCGAAAAAATTTAAAGGCAATATAAAGAAATTCATGCCAATTATGGGCCATTTAGGTTTTTGCACCAATTCTCCAAAGTTTGAGAATTTAGTTTATTCACCTCTAAAAGAAAATATATATGATGGAGTCTGGTTGGAGAATTAAAAAGGATTTGCACGTCCTTGAAATTCTTGAAAAATCGCTAAATAGTTTTGGACGTTATTGGTGTGGAAATCATTTGACTTTGATTTGTTGATTTGTATAAGACGAAGTCATTTAAATTCAACAATTTTTTATACCTAAGGATTATTTTGATGTTCATTCGTTAGGGGTACACGTATGCATCGTGCACATATGATTGATTGAGTTGATTTACCTATCGAATGTGTTCACACCCATTCATTTCGTTTCCATGACTTGGTTGTTTGAGTTTAAATCCATGGTGTGATTTTTTTTGTATCCTATTTTTGTATAAAAAAATAAAAAAATCCAAAAATAGTTTGTGAAATTTTTGGGGTCACACCTTTGCATGCGCGTAGCTTGATCTTTGTTTGCTATGCATTTTTTTCGTGACACTCCATGTTTTGATTTTTTCTTCTTATCTGTCTGTTTGGGGACATCATAAAAAGGGGGAGAAAGAATTATCATGTTTTGGGGAGTTTTTGCATTATGGGGGAGATTTTATTTATTAATGCTTTATTCTTATATCATTTCAAACTCGATGCGTCACGAAGGTTTTTTCTTTTTCTCATGTGTGTAGGTACAAAATATTGATGATCATGATGTTGCACACCCTGATGAGAAAAGATTTGAGATTTGAGATTTGATGAAGATGATTGAAGAACAGTTTTGAAGTCTTGCATATTTATACATGGGAGGGTAGATTTGTATGGGCAATTTAGTTTTTGATAATTCGGATTTTTTATGTATGTACCGGCATAGACATATGGGGAGATTTGTAAGGACATATTTTCATAGGTCCGTTATCAATTTATTATGTCATATACCGCTACACCGTCGAAGAGCATTCAAGAGACATCTACATCAAAGACGGATCCGAATTATTCAAGTTCTTCGTCATTCAAGTCTCCGCGAAGTTTACTTTGGTAAGGTTATGTTTTAAATACCTTTACTTTTCACTTAGAGCTTTTGGAAGATTTTTACAAAATATTTTCTAAGTGTTAGAGCGGACTTTTTCGTCAAATATTAGGAATGAGTATTTTTTCTAAGTTTTGAAGCGTCCTCGATTTTGACGCCCATGTCGTTCGCGCGAGATCAGCATCTCGTTCAAACGAGATTGGAAGTCGCGCGATGTCGTTTGAACGACATGCGTACTTCATTCGAGCGACATAGCTTCTCGTTCGAACGAGCTCTATTTTTGAGGCGGCGCATTTTCCTATAAATACTCATTATTTGGTAACGTTTTCATTAAGAAGTCCATACGTTTTGACGAACAGAAACACTGCCAAAGCAGTAATCCTTAGGCTTCTTCCTTTAGGGTTTTAATCCCTTTTTGTTTTCAATTCACAAAACTCCCATATGCTTTAGTGAATTGTTTTGGTGTTCAAGAACACAACTTTTGCCCTGGTTTATTCTTTGTGGGGAGAGCTCTACAACTGACAGCTGTGTGCTATTGTGGAGGGAGTCCTTGTGAAGATTTCAGACTGCGTGTCTAGGATTGCGGTCCTTGTGGTATAGCTGCGCGTGAACCACTGCATATTTCTTGCCATCGCTTTGAAGGTTTGATGAAGACACCGTGCGTTACTCTTGTGGACGATGCAAGATGGTATGTAAGTCAATGGTCTTGTAAACTTTTCAAAGTTCTAGAAATAAAAGGTTTTGCCCTGCGGGGATTTTTCCTTAAGCTTGTGTCGCATGCTTTATTTATTTTATAGTTTGACACACGCACACACACAGTTGAATGTTTTGGGGATGAATTAATAGACTCTAATTAAATAAGTGAGCCAAATTAGATATTTGCGAATTTAAATCAATTATCAAACAGTCTCGCACGCTTTTTCAATTACACGGTAAAATTGTGTAACTGGCTCTGATACCAATTTGAGAGGAGTGCGCATGCGCTCAAATAGAGATATTATTTAATTAAACACAATTTTTATCAATTAAATCCTAAACATGCATCTATATGTGATTAAATATCATGATGAATCATGTAAGAACATTCAAACACATATTTGTGAGGAAAAATCTCCCAAAGGTGCAAAACCATTTATTTTCATTATAATATTGTAACGTACAATTTCGGATTACAATGAAAATACAAGTGACTAAGAATTACCCTCATGTGTCGGATTCTGTAGTCGGCGGCTGGAAGTTTCCTTTTCCAGGAGGGCAACAGTGAAGAAGAAGAACGGTCTTCTCCACAAGAGTATGAACAGATACGCGGATGTGTTCTTTGTTTGCAAACGGATTCACAAAGGATTGGCAAGGTTGTGTGAATTAAAACATGAGTCTAGGGACTCAAAAAGGTGAAGACTTGAGGTATATGGACTCTCAAATTCTTCTATGCAAGTCTAGTAAAATATCTCCTCCGAAGTTGGTATTTATAGGGAAATATATAAAGAGACCCACATTTTTAAAACACCAAAAATTCTGCCAGTGTAATAAATGCTTGATTCCTGTAATTCGGATTGAGGCCGTCATATGAGATCGTGTAGAGACGTGACAAATGTTACGACGTACGACATAAATAAATGAAACATTTCGGACATGATAAAAATGTCCTTACAAATGCACAATGGAAAGAGTTTATACGAGTATTGAAATAACCTGTCACATGTCGATCATAGTGTTTTCATTTTACTTTTTCTTTAAGATGAACCAAATGTGAAAATGAGATAAAACGTAGTGCATGTAAGAACCATTGCCCTAATTTAAAAATAATTTTTTCGGTAAATTTGTTGAATATTAGGAAATGAAAACGGACTACGGTAAAAGCCACCTTTGGCAATGAAAAGGGCCTAAAAAGATTAGAGGCACATAAAAACAGAAGATCTAGGCCATTTACTTCAACGTTGATGCTTCGCTACAAATGAGCATCAATTTCTTCAAAAAGAATTGAGAGTATAATTTTTGTATGTTAGATTTTGAGGGAGTTAAGTCGAAGATCAATGGGATTGCATGAACTATATATAACTCAAAAAAACATTACATAGTTTTGGGAATCATTGGTGTGAAAATCACTTACAATATTGATTTGTTGATTGGGTTAAGTCAATTTCACATGAGTTTACCATTTTTACACCTAAGGTAGACTTTGAGATCCTTCGTTAGTGGTGTCTTAATCCTTCTTATAGGTGTGATGTGCTTCTCTACGTGGATTAACATATGGAATATGTCACATCCCTACATTTTTCTTCCATATTTCTGGTATTTTGTGTTTTTTCATGGTGTGCTGTATTTGTAAAAAATTTATGCTTGAAATTTTTTGAAATATTTCAAAAATAGTTTGTGGAGCCTTTGATATTATCATTGCATGTTCATCATTTCTATATCATTGTGATGATATCTTCTTGTTATATGTGACGTTCCTTATATTTCATGTTTAGTTTCTACTCCTTTGTCTATTTCGGACAAAAAAGGGGAGAACACATTAAGGGAGAGTTTGATTTTTGTGATTTAGATATTTTTATTACATATTTCAAACTCTTTGCATCACAGGTATTTTCCTTATTTCATGTGTGTAGGTTCCCTTGGTCATTGATTAGAAAATTAGAAGAACAATGGAAGGTCAATAAGAGAAGATCTAGAAGAACATTTGGGAGATTGAAGACAAAACTTATTTATCTATGTCATTCCATTTCTAGGGTTTAGGAAGGGTATTTAATTTTGTTGGGATTTTTTTTATAATTTGGGGTTCGATTATGTTTTGTACCGTAATAGCGAAAGAGGTAGATTTGTAGGGGAAAATAGTTTAGCTTAGGCTTAGTATTTATTTTATTTGCCACTTTGGCATATTCCGTTACAAACCAAAGACGTCCCACGTGATGAACCGAATCTCCAACATCTCTAAAGTTCAAGTCTTCTTCCCAATTATGAAGGTATAAACCGTTTTGGATTTTAAATTTATTTACATTTATATTTGGGAGATTTTTATAAAAATCGAGGTGATTTTTTTAGTGTTTAAAAATTAATTTTTTATTTACCTCATTCAAACGAGAAGCATATCTTGTTGGAATGAAAAGGCAACTTCATTTGAAGGCTCGCTTGATCATTTCATCGAACGAACATCGAACGAGGGCCCATTGTTTGAATTCATTCGAAGCTCGTTAGACGCTTGTTCTTACGAGATTGGAGTCTTGTTTGAACGAACTCTATTTTCTTTCAAACGAGATGACATTCTCATTCGAACGACCTATACTTTTATTCAAACAAAATTTGCTGCCTCAAAATTTGTGTAAGACTTATAAACACCTATTTCAAAAATATTTTAAAAGATACTATTGATAAAATGAAAACTGCATACCTGTTGCAAAATTCCTCACTTTTTTTAGGACAAAACACCCATTCGATTCACAAAACAACCTCCTTAATATACTTATGAATCCTTTTTAAACCCCAAATAGTTTCATATATGATCTACACTTGTGGACAAAGACCTCTACTACTGACCTTGTGAACACAGAGGGGTCACTACTAAGAAGAAAGGGTGATCGGTGGATACCGAGGGTGGATCGACACGTGTGGGTTGATCTAGATCTGAGTGGTCCTTAGAGAGTTTTGTAAGTAAGATGCCTTGTAAAACTATCTAAAATGTAGAAATAAAGGTTTTTCCCTAAAAAGGGATTTTTCCTCATATATGTTTATGAATGCATGCATAGTTATTTTATGTCTTTGGTGCGATCATTCCACGCAAACTTAATTTAATCAAATATTATAATTGGGTTATAATTAGATTTTTGTTTGGAGGCGTTTAATTATATAAGTTATCTCATTAAGATCATGATCACTCTCATACCTAAATAAAGTCATGATGCCTGGGAGTCAAAGGCAAAGTGATGTTGAAGCCCATTAAAATGTTGTTCCATTTTTTCTCGGGAATGGGTAAGGGATGATTTTTTCCCAAAGGTCGCTTGTGATCCACCTTCACTATCTGACATGTGGTGCACTGGGAGAAAAACACAGCAACATCCTGCTTTATCCCGACCCACAAATATTAGTTCCTCATGTCTTGGTACATATTATCCCCATCGAGATGTTACAAAAAATATGATCCATGGACCTCCTACATAACGGTTCTAAGAAACTCCTCGTCTGACGGCACAACAAACCTCCCTTTGTATCTTATTCCATGATTCGAAGCAATCGTGTAAAGGGTTACACCACCAATTAAAAGCTTTTCCACATTCTCCTTTTACATCACATCATCCACCTATGCTCAAACCATCCGTATAAGAATATTGTGAGTTACAGTGAGCATCCTCATGAACGCATCAGTCAACTCGTCAATTAACTGAATGGACTCCACATCGGTTAACTAAAGATTAGACAAACTTCCACCCAGTTATTGACTTAAAGCATCTTCCATATCTTTGGATTTTACCGATTGTTATTGAATCCTGAACTTTTAGTCCTTCATAAACTCGAACCACTATCATTATCGCATGTTCAAATCCCTTTGTGTGAAAAACTATTTAAGACTCTTATGATTACTAAAGAACCTGAACTTCTAAACCAACAAATAATGTCTCCAAATGTGTAATGAGAACACTATAGGTGCTAGATCCAAATCATGATTTGAATAGTTACCCTCATGGGGTTTCAACTTTTGAGAAATATAGGAAATAGGATAATCCCCATGCATCAACACCCCACCTAATCATTGGTGTATAGAAAATACTCAATCTCACTCCTAGGAAGAGCCAAAACTGGAGCCAAAGTTAACTTCTTTTTTATAGTGTCTAAGGCATACTAACACCTCTGAGCCACCATAAATTTTATCCCATTTTCCATTTTGAGTCAACTCGGTTAACGGTCTCACTACCTTTAAGAATGCCTAAATAAACCTCTAATAATAGCTAGTCAAACCCAAAAGACTACAAAACTCTATAGGTGTCATAGGTTGTCCCTAATCCAACAAGATTGACACCTTCTTTGGATCCACTAACAATACTAACTCCAAAACCATATGGACCAAAATATGTACCTCTCGCCTCCAAAACTCATACTTCTGGAGATTTGTATACAATTTATGCTCTCGCAATGTCTGAAGAGAAACTCTCAAATGCTCGACATGATCCTCTTCAATTCGTGAAATAAATCAAAATTCAATCTATGAAGACAATGATAAAGTGATCTAAATACGATCGAAATACTCAATTTATAAAATCCATGAACATGGTGGGGGTGTTAGTCAACCCAATACTCTGAACGCAAATCTATCTTCGAGAAGAACGAAGCACCCTATAACTGATCAAATAAATTATTGATCCTCAACAAGGGTACTTATTTTTCACCATCACCTTCTTTCAACTCACAATAGTCAACACAAAAATATAATGAACCATCTATCTTCTTCATACGTACAGAGAACTGGAGCTCCCCACAGTGAGGTTCTACTCTTAATGAATTCTTACTCCAACTACTGCTTAATCTTTTCTCTTAACTCCCTCGTCTCCAAAGGATCCATCTGATATGGAGCATTGGCAATCGACCTAATGCCGAGAGCCAAGTTAATTATAAAATCAATCTCTTGAGTTGGCAGTAACCTTAGCACCTCCTCAACCCATGTCGGCAAAGTCCCGAATAATCGGTTTCGAATCTAATGAAGTGGTAATCTCCCCTCAAGACTCCTCATCAATAAAATACAATAGCATCATGGCACTGCTTTCCATCATAGGCATATCCATAATATACATATCCTAGCCCATTACCATGAAAAGAATAACTCGAGCCCTAAAGTCTATAAGAGCCTCATATCTAACCAACCAATCTATAGTCACGATCACATCATAGGAATCGGTATCTAAGACTAACAAATCCTACACAAAGCATAATCCAATAATGTTTATCTCCACATCAACATAAGTCTCCAAGATAAGAGTAAATACACCTAACTAATTAGCTATCGATAATGCCTTATCGCAGGGTCTAGGTAATAATCCATAAGACTTTATAAAGCTATGAGATTGCAATGAATGTGTGGCACTGGTGTTAAACAAAACCCTAACTAAGGTGTTATAAACATAAAACGTACCATTCATTACTTGGACCTGTCCCTAGCCCTCTTGATAGGGTTCTGACATCTGATAAACCATATTATACTAAAGATGGGGATATTGTTGTGCAACTCGGGGTGCGGTTGGCCTCGACGTTGCAAGCTACTGAGGGCAGTATGGTTGTTTCTACTATTACTTTTGGGGACCGAAACCTACTAACCCTATTTCTAATTCTGGTTATGATGGCCCTACCCATATTAGCCCTAGCCCAACTAGCCTTGACTCCGTTGCATCGGAGTCTATGCACTCGATCAAACTCGATATCTATGACCCCTTCCACCTCATCTAGATTATACTCCATTAAATGGTGTTATGGGATCCCTGAGCTACCTCTGTTTCTATGGGTGCTGGGTTGCTTCTGCCTTTTCCTTATCTGAAAGGGTCCCTACAACCAATGTTGGCATCTTTCCCGGCTAGGTCTAAAACACATCTATTGACCCTGGCCTTGCACACCATATTTATCCCCTTCCGAATTCGTCATCTCCTTAATCCAACTATATTGTACCACCTTTTATATCTTTCTCTTATGTCCCTTCATATCCTGATAATGTATAAGTGCAGTGTCTACCACTTGAGTGTAAGTGGTAGAGGTCAGGTTCCTGATAAGAACCTACATGATGGGCCATGCTAGACCCTTTATGAACCGCCTTACATTTTTCTCCTCCGTATTAACCTCATCAATTGAAAAAGTTACAAACTAGTAAACTCACTCTCATACTTTATCGCAGTGGGGGATCCTTGCTCAAGGAGAAGAAACACAGTCTTTATCTGGTCTCAAACTAACTTCGATAAATTCTTAACATTAAACCATACTATAAACTCTTCATAGGTCAACCTCTATTAGTCCTTCATAAGTGTCACACTCTCCCACCATTGGAGAGCGCCCCCAACCCTACAAAACGTAACCAAAACCTACTTTTGTACCTCAGTGCAATCCAATAGCCTCAAGTGTCTCTCAATGTCTTGGAGCCACTACTATGCCGCTATAGGATCGGTGGATCCCACGAATATGGGTGGGTTATTCTTAATGAAGTCTCACGGGCCTTCTCCCATCCCATAATGACTAGTGGTGGGGGGGTTGAGGTACTACGTGCGGTATTTATAACCTAGCTGTCGCCAAGCCGACCTGGATTGTCTAGCTAATCAACTTGAATAACTAATGTAGCCTGAGGTGCGGGTGTTGCGAGCTCAGCCTGCCCTATAGATTCTCTCACCTGTCGAACTCTCCTTCTAGGCGACATATGAAATTTAAGATATAATTCGTATTAGTAACGAAACATAGATACAGATACAAAGAAAAACACGTATAAAAAAATGCTATGGAGACGTCTTTGAGAACCTATAACCCTCGAGTCCTAAGACCATGCTATAATACCAACTATGACACCCCGTATATTTAATACTCAGGTTTATCAAGTGTAAATATTAAATCATACAGTTTGTTAAATAGTTTAAATACCATTCTCATCATGAAACTAACAAATGAAAACATGAGACAAATACGAAGAAAAAATATGAAAGTCCTCCCATATAAATCTCGTAATAAAGTGTCCATAGCCATTACAGAGAGAGAACAATATCTAAACATCAACTCTCTAGTTCAAGTCCAATGGTAAATACGAAAATTATACATGCTAATATTGTTATCCCAAATACATGCTAACTGAAAGTCTAATGAAATACATCTCTCTCAAATGAAAAGTAAGTGAAAGTCTAAATAGGGAATGAACCTTTATCAATAATCGATTCTCCGCGGCCTCACTTGCCTCCGTCCGCGTTATGGAACCACACAATAGTTTTCATGTGACACACTATACTGCATCTCCAAAAATCATCTTCTAGCAACGATTTTGTCATTTCCTCAACAAATCCCATAGTGCATTTCAATTAGATAAAAAAATCTTAGATTTTGTCACCAAATTCCCCTCGAAAAGTGGGAAACAACCTTTCATGTACTGTAAAAAAAGCATATAACTCTTGGTGATTAAACTTTGTGATTGGTGACAACATTTTTTTGTTAGAAAAATATTATTTTCTAGGGAATAAATGATTTTCGTTGTAGAATTTTTGTGAGCCTCGAGAGCGACAAAAGACAAAATATAAATTTATTCTAAATTTTAAATTGTTATTAGTATTCATGATGCTCAAGTTAATAAATTTTTTTTAGTCCTAAATTTATCTTTTATTGTCTTTCCAAATATATTGTTGTTTGAATTGCAAATTGTCAATGATCAAGAAGATTGCGAATTACTGAGGGAGAAACAAATTCATCATAATGCCTTCTTGTTGACTTGGTGAAACTATTTTTTAGTGTTCAAGAAGCCAAGTTATTTAGGATTTGGGCAAGTAGTTAGTTGTTATATATATTCGTAATTATTTTTATAAAATTCCCAAGGAACTCAGATAAATATAGCCAAAAAAAGAAATAAAATTATCGATGAGTGAGCCCACCACCAATGTGTGATACCTTGTGTAATTAAAAAACTAGGTTAAATATAAAATAAAATTCGATAATCAAAAATATAATATCGTTTTCAACATGAAGAGATATTCAATGAAATAATAGACAAGTAATTTGGGAGCGATGTGAAAATCGTCAATGTTGAGTAAAAAAAATGTCAAAAGATAATCAAAGAGAGTCAATAATACCTCAACAATAATGTCTCAATACAATCCCAAACGAGTCTTTAAATGATACAAGACAACTAAGCCTCAACATACAAACTAATTAATATAAAAAATAAATTAGACTAGAGAGTATGATAACTAAATAAAGTAGAGACCCGCAATATATTTGAAACCGATATTCTTGGTGAGAGAGAGGAAACGAAAATGCTAACTATAATGAGGAAGCTAAGTGGGAGGGCCAACCCTAGAACCTGAGGTCAACGTAAAGAGATGGGTTAGAGCTCCAGTAACATAGCTACACAACTCAAAACAGCTATATGAGTATATGAATGACCCAACTTAAAAAATGTAACATAAAAGTATAATAGAATTATCTAAATTCATTATTAATGATCCTCATTAAGTAATAAATACGTAACCGACAAACTCACCTTCCATTCGACCATATCATAAACATGTGGTAGACTAAATCAAACCGTCATAATGTGTTATAATTTTCTCAATTTATGAAATTAATTAATTGTTCTCATTAATTAAACAACACATAACCAACATGCGCCCTTGCCTTTCGGCCTTCAAGAATATGTGGTATGCCAAATTAAACCGTCACATAAACCTTAATTGCATGTTTTATAGTCTCGATAAACCCGTAACCACCCTATTACACAATTATAAAATAATTCATCATACTAATCGTGCTACTCAAATATTGTTGGAGCGGAACTCCAAGGGTCTATTGAGAACATGTGTAGATCGAATTACAAACACTACACCATAATGGCTATTTTGCAACTAATAGATTATTTAATTTGTAAGTGTTTATCACACTTACAAATTTTACAAAGGTTGTGAACACTTACAAATATTGTAAGTGTTCAAAACCGTTGCAAAATTTTTAATTTTATTAGTGCCAAAATGTAAAAGTGTTACAAAGACTCTCAAAAGTGTAAATACTTTCTCCCTCGCTCTTTATTTCCCTCGTCTAAGAAATTGCACAAAACAATTTCCTACCCTCATCTTGACTCTCCCAAAATCACAAATCTTCCTTACAAAACCTTCAATTTGAAAACCTTGGATTGTTATTGGGTTTGTTGAGAATAAAAACTTGCGTGACATGCTCAAAACCTTTAATCTGATCTGGTAATTATAGGCGCTATTAATCTCATTATTAATTCCTTAATTCTTCCCACGTTTAGGTTACAGATACCATTAATAAAATAAATTATTAATAATTTATTTGATTAACTTCATTAAGTCCTTGAGCGATTCAGCTTAACTTATTTGTAGTGTCAGATTAACATAATCCACCAGGAGGGTTTGACACATACAAAACTTATAAGCATCTCAAGGGGGTACCACCAGTCTCTATACCGAGGCATGGATTTCATCCACAAAAGACTTTCACCGTACGTTAATCACCATTACCTAATTTATCAAGATTATTGATCTAATAATGAATCTCACCTGATAAGTCAAAGTAATAAATAACTAGTTCACGTGTCCATCAATCATATCCAAATTAAGAACCTTAATTAAACCTAATAATCACGAGGTGTACATTGTCTTATAAAATCAGTATAAAAATAATGACCTCAAATTGGCCCCGTTCAATACACACAAAGTGTGCTAGCACAATAAGTTAAAACTATACAGTTTCCTGTAATCAAGATAAGCCTACTCAAATATTATGCTGCAATCCTACTGATGGTGTGTTCAGTTCCATCTAATACTGTGAACGATAAAACTTATATTCCACATGAACTGGTGATTTGATCCTCTGTGTGTAAGTCGTACTCTACACACCAGAACACCAACTGAGTAGAATAACAAACATAGGCAATATATAAAATACTGCAAACATTATGTCCATACAAGATTCTCATTAAAATAGGAATAACTAATTTTATTATAATAATAAATCCATAAATAAAGTTATTACATAAAGCATGGTTTTAGTCTACTTCTCTAACAATCTCCCACTTATACTCAAAGCCATGCTACAATGCATCTCACTCTCATCCCTTTACGTGACTATCAAAATTCTTGGCTTGTAAGATCTTTGTGAAAGGGTCTTCTAGGTTGTTCTCTGATGCAATCCTCCTAACTGTGACATCACCCCGCTGCACAAATTCTCAAGTGAGATGATACTTACGCTCAATTTGCTTACCTCTCTTATGGCCCTTGGGTTCCTTTGAGTTAGCAATCACATCGCTATTATCACAAAAAATGTAATAGTCGATTACTAAAGGTACCACTCCAAGATCCATTAGGAATTTTCGAATCCATATTACTTCCTTGGCGTCCTCAGAGGCCGCCACATATTCAGCTTCCCTAGTGGAATCAGCAATGAAAGATTGCTTAATACTCCTCCAACTAATTGCTCCACCTCCTAGGGTAAACACATATCCATAGGTAGACTTTCATAGAATCTCTATCTGACTGAAAATCTGAATCGATGTACACAAAAGGTACTAAACTTTCTACCTAGTAAACTAGCATATAGTCTCATGTTCTTTTTAAGTATTTGAGCATAATCTTTAGCGTTGTCTAGTGTTCTTGCCCAACGTTAGACTGATATCTACTAACCATGCCAATCGTAAAGTAGATTTCAGGTCTGGTACATAGCATAACATACATAAGGCTCCCAACTGCTGAAGCATAACAGATGCCTTTCATCTTTTCCATCTCATCAGGTGTCTTAGGACACTGATCCATAGAAAAAGATATTCCATGTCTAAAAGGGAGGAAACCTTTCTTAGAATCTTTCATGCTAAATCTGTCAAGAATGGAATCGATATAAGTTGCTTGTGATAAACCCAACATCCAATTCTTGCGATCACACATAAGCTTGATCCCAAGGATGTGACTAGCTTCTCCCATGTATTTCATATTGAATTGGTTAGACAACCACACTTTAACCAAAGAAAACACTCCAACATCGTTTCCAATGAGCAGAATGTCATCCACATATAATACTAAAAACACCACTACATTTCCATTGCATTTCTTGTATACACAATACTCATCTAGACATTGATCAAAACCAAAAGATTTGATTTCCTGATCAATACAAATGTTCCAAGTTCTAGATGCTTGATTAAGTCCATAAATGGACTTCTTAAGCTTACATAATTTATGCTCATGGACATGGGCAATAAAACTATCTGACTGCACCATATAGATACATTCGTCAAGATTCCTATTAAGAAATGCAGTATAGATGTCCATTTGCCAAATTCCATAGTCTAAATGAGTTGCAATGGATAAAATAATTCAAATGGACTTCATCATAGATACTATTAAGAAGGTTTCCTCATAATCGATGCCCTCTTTCTGAGTAAATCCTTTCATAACAAGCCGTTCCTTAAAGGTCTCAACCTTCCTGTCCACCCCTCTTTTCCTCTTATAGACCCACTTGCATTATATGGTTTTTATCCCTTCGGGTGGATCTATAAAACTCCAGACCTGATTAGAATACATAAATTCCATATTAGAATTCATAGCTTTAAGTCAAAGCTTTGTATCTTTTTCTTAGATAGGCTCATTATAGTTACAGGGATCGACTTCGAGTTCAACAGGGACCTTGTCATAAGACTCTCCCAAGAACATAAATCGTTCAAGTTGATGTGTAACCCTCCCACTATGATGAGGTAGTCCCTGTGCTGGTATACTAGTATCAACACGTTGTGTTATTTTATCATGTATTAGTGGTGTTGAAGAAACTTGTTGGTTCCCACACAATTCTTCAAGAATAACTTTACTTTTGGGTTTATTATCCATCGTATAATTGTCTTCCAAGAATCGTACATTGATGCTCATAATGACCTTCTGATCCTTCAAATAATATAATAAATAACCCTTTGTTTCCTTAGGATATCCTATAAAGAAGCTAACTTTCGATCTTGATTCCAACTTATTGGAATCTCTTTTTAGCACATGTGTTGGACTACCCCAGATTCGAATATGTTTCATACTCGGCTTGTGCCCAATGCATAATTCCTTGGGTGTAGTAAAGATCGCCTTTAAAGGTAACAAGTTCAGTAAATAAGTGGTCGTTTCTAAAGCATGTCCCCAAAAGGAATCGGGGAGATCTATATAACTTAACATGGACCTAATCATATCTAAAGGAGTTATGTTCCTCCTTTTTCCTACACCATTTTTCTAAGGCATGCCAGGTCCAAACAATTGGGATATAATCCCTTTCTCTTCTAGATATTGCCTAAAGTCCCCTAAGAGGTACTCGCCACCACGATCAGTTCGTAATGTCTTTAAACTTTTACCTTGATGCTTTTCCACTTCTGCCCTATAAACTTTGAATTTCTCAAAGGCTTCGGACTTATGGTGCATTAGGTAAATGTACCCATACCATGAGTGATCATCTATGAAAGTCATAAGATACTCAAAGCCCCCTCTTTCTCGGGTTATCATCGGTCCACATAGATCAAAATGAACTAATTCTAATAGTTCTTTTTATCTATAGACCGTAGCTGAAAAAATCCTCTTAGTCATTTTACCTTCTAAATAGGATTCACAAACTAGAAGTGCATCCACTTCTAATGAACTCAATTTCCCACTTTCTACTAGTCTATGAATCCTTTTTAGATTAATATGACCTAGGCGTAAGTGCCAAAGATACGTTTGATTCACTAGAGAAGGTTCTTTTCTATTTAAATTTGGTCCAATTTAATTATGCCAAATATTAATTTGTTGTGTGGGAGAGATAGGATTGACAATATTAAGATTATCAACTAATGTATCAGAACAAATAAAAGATTTATTTTTCTAAATAACCACGATTTTATTAAATGAAACTGAATATCCATAAAAGGCTAAACAAGAAACTGAAATCAAATTCCTTCTAATGGAAGGTGCATAAAGAAAATCTTTTAAAAGTAAACTCCTATCATTATTAAAGCTTAAATGATCGTATCCCGTAGAAACTACTACTACTCTCGTAGCATCTTCCATAGTCAGATAAATCTCTCCATCACTTAGTCACCTAGCTTCCTGGACCCCCTACAAAGAAATGAATGCATGATTAGTGTCTCCCATATCTACATACCAGGTACTAGTAGTACGAACCAAAAAATATGATTCAACGACAAATGAATGGAATTTACCAGCGTCATTCTATTTATTGAGGAAAAGCGAAGAATTATTCTTCTAGAGTCCTGACTGCTTACAGTGGAAACACTTGCCCTTAGACTTTTTCACACCTCCCTAAGGCCCACAAGCTACCTGAGGGACCATAACCTATTTCTGATCCTTTTTCTTCTTTTTAATCTTGCCCTTAGGCTTATAGGTATAACCTTTCTCAACAATAAAATCACTTACTGACTTTTTGATGAGACCCTCAACTTCTTGTAGTTATTTAAGTAGTACTGCCAAAAGTAAGCAAGTTTATTCATGTTGTAATTTAGGCAGAACTACTTAAAAGACTAAAGTAGCGACTAGAGAAAAATATTGACCTGGGTTTTCCCATCGATTTTCGCTCCAAAGATTTCAAGCTCATTGAGAAGAGACATCATCCTTAAAATATGTTCTCTCACTGGGGTCCCCTCAGTCATGTTTACGTTCATGAGTTATTTTATGGTAACTTGCCTTGCAGCACGATTCTGATCCCCAAACATATCTTTAAGGTTCAGCATCATGCCATAGGCAGTGTCCATCGACTGATGCTGATGTTGTAGAACATTTGACATAGATGCCAAATTGTAACACCATGCCATCTCATCAGCCTTGATCCATTTATGGTAATCCTGGGTTTCCTTTTCGATTTCCCCCTCACCAGGTATGTCAGGACAGATCTCATAGAGCACAAAATTCTGCCCTTCAGCGGTCAACACAATATCCAAATTCCTTTTCCAGCCAATGTAATTAGGTCTAATTAATTTATTTTCCTTGAGAATGGGAGCAAGTGGATTGAAAGAGATTCCCATCTTAATATTGAGAATCAAATAATAAAATGAATTATTATAGGGCATAAAGATTTTTGAATTCTAAAATAAAAATAATGTACCGTTTATAAATTTTAAAAGAATTCGTCGGCATCTCGATTACCATTTGAATAGTATTCCTCTCTAGAGAACCTACTTTCTAAAAAAAAATTAGGCAGAATTATTCCTTTTAATTTTATTATCTAGACAAAACCTATGTCAAATAAAATTAAATAGCCTACACTTTGGTCCCACAAAATCATAGCATTCCTCTTTGGGGAACCTACCATTATTTTATGTCTAAGTGTATACATCAACTAATTTTATATTATCTCATATCACATAGACTCCTCCTTTGGGGGCCACCTATGTGAATAATGAATCCAAATGTACCCTTAGGGAAATTTATACCGACTACCATAAGAATTTTCATTCCTCGTCGGAGGACCTACTTATTATTAAAAGTCTAAAAATCGTTGATGGGGACCATGGGATTTTCTCTTGGAAAATTCCCTCTCCCACTTAGTAATTTAAAAAAAATTTAGTGCGAGTTAAAAAAATGTGTCCAATTCATAATTATTTTGAAAAAAACTAGAACATTTGATATATTTCCAAAAATACCGAGATATCCATATTTAATATATCAAGTAAATGTGTGACAAATAAAAAAATTCAAATACCATTGATCGTTAAAAAAAATACTCATTTTTTTATTCTCTAACCACACATATTAATGTCCACAATTCAAAATAATTACAAATTATTCACATTTAGCATCTACATGGTCTAAGTCGGGTGGGTATTCCATGTTGTCCATAATTCTAAGGGAACCGTTAATACATATTAAAAACCCAACAATTAAAACATGAATAATAGAGACATAAATTAACATAGCTAAGAAAATTGAGATAAATAAGGATTCCCGACTATTATGGTCAAGATACAACTCTGTCGTAGATTTGAGATCTCAACAGTCATCCTTGAACTCGACGGTCATTCTTGAACTCCAAAGTTATCCTTGAACCCAACAATCATCCTTGAACTCAACGGTTATTCTTGAACTCAACAGTCACCCTTGAATCAAATAGTCATCCTTGCACTCAATGCGTCATGTTGCCATTACGCTAGGATGGCACGGGGTTCCACCTGTGCCAAATCTACATTCGATCACTGGTCATTCTTCACACTCCTCCATTGACAATTATGATAAAAAAATAGTAATAATTTACACACATCATATGCCTCCTTGAAGGAGCTCACATTATATATCAATATTACATTAATGCAGCATAAAAAATAACCATGAATAAACCATCGTGGGATCCAATCACATAAAACATAAACGTAAATACGTGACCATAATAGTGGGATTAGATATCCGTAAAATAAAAGTTAGCATAAATCTATATTCTACCCAACATCCAAGCACATATACGATTGTTTTAATAGGACAACATGGCTGAATTCAACTTATACGCGGTATCACCAAGCTCTGATACCAATTGTTGGAGCGGAAGTCTTAGGGTCTATTGAGAATGCATATAGATCGAATTACAAAAAAAATTACACATACATGAAATCCTACAAGGTGGAATTAGGATTTACCTTTCGAGATCTAATACACTCGATCTCATCTTTGCACGAATATAATATGTGCTGGTTCGATTCACCTCATAGTCTTCTACTGTATTCTTGATATGGATAGCCACGAGTATAGGGTGGGCTCCTATTTCGTGACCACGTTCTAGTCTCATCTTTCTTCTCTGCTTCCTTTCTTTCTCACAAGTCTGAACTCGGGTGTTTTAAGTATCCAAGAGTGACGGATAGGTTAAGAAAGAATGAGACGTACGTGCATCTATATAGGCTACAGTAGGAACCCTAAGGAGAGATAAGGACGTGGCTCCTAATAGGCTTGAGAAAACCTAATCCTTCCCGAATCCTAATCTCAGTCCCTTAATTATAATTAATACTAATAAATAATTATAATTGCAATTCCACTCCTTAACTCAAAATTATATTTTCAGCTCCTCATTATTAATTACTTAATTCTACCCACGTTAAGGTTATAGATACCCATTAATAAAATAAATTACTGATAATTTATTTGATTAACTTCTTTAAGTCCTTGAGCGGTCCAACTTATCTTATTTGTAGTATCGGATTAACATAATCCACCTACAGGGTTCGACACATGCAAAACATATAGTCATCTCAAGGAGGTACCACCAGTCTCTATACCGAGGTGTGGATTCAATACATAAAACACCTTCACCGTACATTAATCACCATTACCCAATTTGTCAATATTATTGATCCAATAATGAATCTCACCCAATAAGTGAATGTAATAAATAACTAGTGCATGTGTCCATCAATCATATCCATATTAAGAGCCTTAAGTAAACCAAATAATCACGAGGTGTACATTGTCTTATAAAATAAGTATAAAAACAATGACCTCAAATTGGTCCGATTTAATACACACAAAGTGTACTAGCATAATAACTTAAAACTAAACAGTTTCTTGTAATCAAGATAAACCTAATAAAATATTGTGATATAGTCCTACTGATAGTGTCTTCAGTTCCATCTAAAACTGTGAACGATAAAACTTATACTCCACAAGAACTGGTGATCTGATCCTTTGTGTCTAAATCGTACTCTACACACCAGAACACCTACTGAGTAGAATAAAAGACATTGACAATATATAAAATACTACAAACATTATGTCCATGCATAATTCTCATTAAAATAGGAATAACTAATTTTATTATAACAATAAATCTATAACTAAAATTATCAAATAAAGCATGATTTTAGTCTACCTCTCTAATAAATATCACATTACACATCATGACCCCACCTGGTATTCGCATGGGTGAATTTTTGGAACATCACACTACACATTTTGACACCACCTAGTATTCACATGGAAAAATATTCCAACATGTAAAATACACCAACAATTCATTACATAACCCATAACACTTTTTATTCGCTTGGCTATAATTTAAGATTTAACAATGTAAGGGCGTCTCTTCTCGGAATCCATCCATTCATTTTCACTTCACATGTTGATTTATCAATGACATTAATAATTTAACATGTATTTATTCCCTCAATTCTATAAACTCAATACCCAATTACGCCTGTGTCTTTATCATTTTGGTCCATTAATATATTTTAGTTTGTTTGAAGGAGCTAATGGGATATTAACACTATAAGAAACTTCACGTGAAATACAATACTAAAGTATACGCATGTTAATTTTAATAAATGTTTTAGTCATCACTCCTACCCATATCTAAACTCTGTGTGTGGGACATCTCACGCAGTGAAATTCAAACAATGAGACCTCCGTTACGCTTCCGTTTAGATAGAGTAATTGTTAAGACAATTTAATTATGGTTTATTATGAGATAGTGAGATAAGAATTTAAATATCTACGTGTGCAATAAATCTAACTTGCCCAACACTACTATTCAACAACGAAACCAACAACCAAAAATTATCTTGTGTCCATTCTATTATATACATGACAAAATGGATATTAACACAATAAGGTCTGAAGTAAGGATCATATGGTGTTCTTGAACAAAATGAAAACATAAGTATCTCACAAATAAGTCACTTATAATGTATTTACATTGGTTCATATAACATAAATAAGGTCTTCGTAATAAATTTCATCAATTTGGGCATGTGTATCAAAAGTACCAGTTTTAAAGCATAAGATACAATCCTACTATGCATGTTTAATTTAAAATTTATTAATTATAATTTAAGTGGATAAAATCTATTTTTCAAAACTCAATTTGTCAATTTCTACCACTGGGGGTCCAGACCCTAAAATATCATTTTCATAATTTGGGCTATGATCAAATTTTGCAAATTAATAGGGATCAACATTTATTTTTTAGTAGTCCGATTATTTAAAATTACCTAATTATAACATAATTTAGTAATACACAATTGGTGAAGAAAAACCATTAAAAGTCCTTGAAAATTGAAAAGGTAAGAATGCTCTGATACCAATTTGAGAGTGTACAATTATCTAATGGTATTAATTATTAAATTCAAATGACAATCCACACCAATTTTAATTCTCTAGCCCTAGAACATGCAACTATGTGATTAACAACATACATCAAACCACCAATGTAATGAAAACAGAATTTTAGGAAAAATCCCCTCAGGGTAAAACCTTTGTATTCACTTTATAAAATTTACAAATCGCAACTTACAAATTCTATAAAGGGATGTACAATGATCCTCTCAAGAACCACACATTCTCAGCCTTCCTTCAGCAATGATCCTCGCAAGAATCACAAGAACTGCAGTCCTCCATCTTTAGTAATGAATACCCTGTGGTTTCACAAGTCATCAATGGAGATGCCTTCTCCACAAAAGTTGTATGAAAGATACACACTATAGGGTTTAAATTTAATTCACTCAAATAAATTTTGAGATTGTAATTTTGAATTAAAAGGATTTTCTAAACTCAAAAGGTTAATGTTTTTTGCTAAAAATATGCCGAATCAGTTCTGGCAAAAGTCTCAACGAAATCAAACACGAAACGGGTATTTATAAGACAAACATAAATTTTAAGGCGGCAGTTTCATTCGAACGAGAAAGAAGTCTCATTTGAATGAGAAAATAACCTTGTTTGAACGATAAGAAGGTTGTTTGAACGAAATCCTAATCTCATTTGAATGAGATTCAAATGAGCTTCGAACAATGTAAAACAGTATGACCCCGTGAGATGTTCAATCAAAAAAACCTTCAAACGACCACTTCTAACGAGAAGGAAATCTCGTTCGAACGAGATGGACATACTTTAAACATTTTTAAATAAGGAAAAACTACCTCAATTTTTTAAAGAAAAATCCTTATCTCCAGTTTTAATAAAAATGAATAACCCGAAATAAATTTAAGGAACAAATTTAAACTTAATAGCATTATACCTTCATAGAATGGATATGCTTGAACATTGGAGATGTTGTATCTTCGGATTTTGTCTCGACTTGAAGCAAAGGGTAGCGGGATATTCCAAAAAACTAATGTAAGACTAAGCTATTTGACCAATGAGAGAAAATATGCCCTTACAAATCTCCCCCTTTTTGGCTATTCCGTTACAAACATAAAACATAAAATCAAAAACCAAATTACATATAACCCTTTAAGACGAATAGAATATCCTAATACCATCCCAAACCCTGAAATGGATAGGTACAAAGATAGATTTGTCTTCAAAACAATGTCTTAAAATCTCCACTTCTTCTTTGTCTTCTTTTGGACACTTAGTCTTCATCGAGTGTAATCCAATTATGATCTTCCAACATACCTACACACATGAAACAAAGAAAATATCCCGTGATGCATCGAGTTTGAAATATATCAAATAAAATACATAATGATCTGAAAATCTCCCCCATAAATCAAACTCCCCCTGTAATTTGTTCTCCCCCTTTTATTTTTTCCGAAATAGACAAGGAGTAAAAACTAATCATGAAACATATAGGGAACATCACTAAGCATAAAAGATATCATCACAAAAGATATGAATGAATGAACATGCACTGATAATCTCAAAGGACATCACAAACTATTTTTTATTTTTAAATTTTTTCAAGTGAAAATAATCTTACAAAAACAACACACCATGGATAAACACAAAAATAACCGAATTATGGAAACATAATGTAAGGGTATGAACATATTCTATAAGTTATCAACGTATACAAACATAACATATGTTCACGAAGGAATGAGGCACCACTAAAGAAAGATCTCAAAGTCTACCTTAGGTGTAAATATGGTGAACTCAAGTGAAATTGACTTAACCCATTCAACTAATCAAGATCATACATGATTTTGACACCAATAATGCCCAAAACTATGTAATGCTTTTACGAGAATTTTTCAGGATGTGCAAACCCATCAATATTCGATTAAACCCTTCAAAACTCACTTATTGAATATTTTCTCGCAAATGCTTTTGAAGAAATCAATTCTCAAATGTAGTGAAGCATCAATGTTCTTTGAAATTGGCCTGAAAATTTATAATTTTTTTCTTTTTATGTGCCTTTAATCTTTTAGGCCCTTTTTTTTCAAATGATGACTATTCACAAAAAGTCAACCTGTCTTTCGCAACCCAATTCCATTGTTTAAAATATATACCACATTTACCATAGATTTGATTTTTAATTTTTCCAATCCGAGAAATGCTTCTTACAATAACTATTTTCATTATCTCATTTTTTTCACATTTGGTTCGTTTTAAAAGCAAGATTGAGATGAAGACAGTACAAACGTTGTATGCACGTGTGTATTAAAGGTAACAAGGATTCAAACATGTAGCAAGTAGTCATCATATGGCATCTTAATGACTCCCCACATTATAAAGCCCAAAATAAAAGTTGTCACGTTTCAAAACACTACAAAAACAACCAAGTGGATATGGATTGAATTGGTGACTCGGACATCTCTAATGTTCATCCACACATGGTCTATAAAAATATAAAACTCTTTTTGAATTTTTCAAAATTTTTATCAAAAATAAATTATTTTTGGCCTTTTTACTTTTTCTAAAAAGAAACTGAAAATCTTTTTCTATTTGTCCAAAAAAATTCAAGAAAAACAAAACTCTATTTGAATTTTATCGAAAAAATATATCAAATTGGAAAATATAAGTACAATGATAGTACAATCTAGTAATAGGACTATGAAATATGAACATGACGGGAATCATATGATATAAACAAGTCTCAAACACAATCATTAGGCCCAGAGGAGTTCTCCAAAGGAGATGACATCCTTTGAAAAACATCCACAAGATCTTGTGAAGTCTTGACTAAATAATATACTTTCTCTAAAACTCTCTCAAAATATGTCATGTGATGTGCGGGAGCATGTAGAGTAGTGTGTGTGGGAGTGAGTGTGGGAACACGTGTAGTAGCATATATACCAATGAGACACTATCCCTAACTTAAAACAAAATTCCCTAAGGTGACCTCTTTGCTTGCAATGGGAATAAACATTCACGGGCTTGGGTTCACCTATCTCAAAACGTCTAGATCGATCTTTTCTGCATGGAATCGGAAGCCTAGGTTGGTTAGGTTGAGGCCGATATGGAACTAACATAAACTCGGGAGTCAGATTGAGTGTAACATGGGAAGTGGATGCACTGTCATAACCTATTCTTAGCCTCTCAACATTACCCAAAACGGGATCTAGGAGCATCGTTCCTCCCTTCTTAGGTGTGTCTTCTAAAGTAACCTTAACCTCTTGGGTACGTTCGAGATCTCTCTTGAGTTGGGATATATGGGCATTAAATTTCTCACGAGTCTCTAACGAATATTGAAGATCTCCTGTAAAACTAGCTACCACTATATCCTTAGGCTTAATGGTTTTAGGGAACATATCTATCTTATAAGTCTGAAGGTCTCCTATGAGTTCTTCTAACCTAAGAATGTCTAAGATCCCTAAAGAGTTAAGCATGGTGACCTTAGGAATAAAGAGGTAAGGGTTGGCCTCAAAATCGTTTTAACAACCTTAGTCTCAGGAATTTTCTCACCCAAATTAAAATCAGTGTTTAGGATATCTAACAACCTAGCATAACATTCATCAAAACTCTCGAACTCTAACATAGTGATGTCTCAAATTGGGTGGTCAAAATTTGAAGCTTAGACTCCTTCACAGCGTTGGTACCCTCATGTGGTAACTGGAGAATATCCCATGCTTCCTTAGACGTAGTGCACGTCATAATGCGTCAAAACTCGTCAAGGGTGATAGCTCTAGAAATAACACTAAGGCCACGGGAGTTATAAGTGCTCCATTTGAATTCATCATCTGTCCAAGAGGAGATGTGTTTAGGATTTGTGACATTACCAGCAGTGATCGTGGTAGGAGTCCACCCTCTTTCACATACTAACCAAACTCTTTCATCTATGGCTTTTAAAGCATCTCTCATTCGGGCTTTCCAATAGGCATAGTCCAATCCATCAAAAATTAGCATCCTATTATATAAGTTCTCCAACAAAAAAATTGTAATTTTTTAAAATCAACTTTTTAAAACAATTGATATCACTAAATTTTTTTGCAAAAGATTTGGACTTCACGATAATTTGGTAAAATCTTCTCTGATACCAATTTGAGTGTGTGCAATTATCTAATGGTATAACTTATTAAATTCAGATGACGATCCACACCAATTTTAATTCTTTAACCCTAGAAGACGCAACTATGTGATTTAAAACATATATCAAACCACACATGTAATGAAAATAGAGTTTTAGGAAAAATCACCTCAGGGCAATAGGTTTTATTCACTTTATAAAATTTAGAAATCACAACTTACAAATTCTATAAAGGAATCTACAATGATCCTCTCAAGAACCACACGATATCAGCCCTCCTTCAGTAATGATCCTCACCAGAATCACAAGAACCGCAGTCCTTCATCTTCAGCTCAAAATAACCTCAAGTTTCTCCAGAAAGGTTGTATGTAAGTTATACACTATATGGTTTAAACTTGATTCACTCAACTAAAGTATGGGAATGTAATTTGTGAATCAAAAGGGTTTTCTAAACTCAAAAGGTTGAAAACTTTGGCTAAAGATATATAGAATCAGTTCTGACAAAAGTCTGAACAAAATCAAACACGAAACATGTATTTATAAGATAGACATAAACTTTGATGCAACGATTTCATTCAAATGAGAAAGAACTCTTATTTAAACGAGAAAAAAACCTAGTTTGAACGATAGCAAGTTTGTTTGATAGAAATCCTAATCTCGTTAGAACGAGCTTCGAACGATGTAAAATAGTACGCCCTCGTGAGATATTTGATCGAAGAAACCTTCAAACAACCACTTCTAACGAGAACACAATCTCATTTGAATGAGCTTATCATCTCGTTTGAATAAGATGCACATACTTTAAATATTTTTAAATAAGGAAAATTTGCCTCGATTTTTTTAAGAAAAAATATTTTTTCCAGTTTGAATAAAAATAAACATCCCAAAATAAATTCAAGGAACAAATTTAAACTTGATAGTATTATACCTTCATAAAATGGAGATGTTGGATCTTCCCATTTTGTCTTAACTTGAATCAAACGATAGCGGGATATGCCAAAAACTAATGTAAGCCTAAGCTATTTGAGCAATGAGAGAAAATATGCTCTTAAAAAATATTTCTTGAAAATTAGCCTTGAAACCCCGTTTTTTTAAAAATATATAAGAACTAGGGTTTTGTTATAATCCATACAACATTTAGTGTGGAAATTACTGAAATAATAGGTCAAATGATTTGACAAATAATGTAAAAAAGATGATGCCAATGATTGGTCAATTAAAGTTTTCCCCTCATTGAAAATTTCCAGTCGAAAAATCTTTTTATTCCAAGAGAATTTCAAGGATACTCTTTCCTTTCTTTTCCGATGCTGAAAATATGAAAGACTACTGATCATCCCATACTAGCAAAAGCTTGATTGTCCTTAAAACTTAAGGCACCTTTCTTATACACTAATTCGACCGCATCTTTTATGATGAAACCCAAAGCTTAGCCGTCGTTTACCAATTTAGACCTAACTGCAATCTTTGACCATTTTAAAACTAAGGAGCCAATTAATTTCTTTATTTATCACCTTAATTTAAGGTGATAAACCTCTTTGTTTGTCTCCTCAATTTTAGTGTTTCCCTCAAACTTAAAACACTCAGCCGACAAATTAATTACCCATGAACCCGACCTGCCAAACTAGCCATGAATTACGATTATAAACCATTTGACCTATTATTTTAAGCCCTGTATGAAACTATTAGTATCGCAACAAGAAGAAATGGGACCTGATTATTTGGGCCAATTAACACTAGTCATAAATCCCCAATTGGACCATAGAAATGCTGGCCAATGCCTTTTTTCTTAAAAGGGACAAACTTAATTAATTAAATAAATTTACTCAAACCTTATCAAGTAAAAACAATTACATCAAATCATTATAAAAGGTTATACCCAATGAACAAGGCTCCCGCCTAACTGCAGAGTTGGGAAGAGTCAGATATAAGCTGACCTTACCCCATATATGGAGAGGCTGCTCCTATATCTCGAACCCGAGTCCAACCATAGATTAGGCGAGGGAACTTTCCAACGCACCAAGGTAGATCTTTATATAGATGAAATTTTCTTTAACTCCAAAACTCTCATTAATTAATATAAGGAGTACTAAGATTCCAAAATTCTTATTAATTAATCATAAATCTTTCTTTTAAATTCATAATTTGTTACAATATGTTACTTTAATATATAAATACACATTTTCTTAATTGCTCAAATTAAATTTGGGTGACTTCTTTATTTATTGAATCATCATTAATAAATTTATATTCCTTTAAATAATGGGGTATTACATTAGAAAGAACCTAAAAAAAAGACATAAAAAGATAAAAAAGAAAAATAGAGGCTTATAACTCGACTTTATAGATACAAGTAACGAACGGTCAGTGTATATATATATATATATATATATATATATATATATATATATATATATATATATATATATATATATATATAGAGAGAGAGAGAGAGAGAGAGAGAGAGAAATAATATGGTATAGGGGTGCTTGAATAGTGTTAACGATCCAACGGGTGTGATTTGTTCTACTGGTGCGATCTAAGGGTCTTAGAGTGTGCCATGTCATATGGAGGACCTTTTGATGTGGGAAATGAGATGATACTCCTTGAACCCCCGAGCCCTACCCCTGTTTCCCCCATTCACTTCCCTCTCACTCATTTCAGCACTCTCTCCTAAACATACCCAATTACCTCATTCTCGCCCTCCCACCCTTGAGCTCCAAGGCCGTCGACTTCCGTATCCAAGTCCACCACCCTCAGGTAATCCCTCTATCACTCTACTTCACATGCACACACACCTGCACACATGTGTAAACACATACACATGAACATACGCATGAACACATCATGATATGCCTCCGTCTCTCCCTCTCCCCCACATACCCATTCACAAAAACAACAGATCTGAAAAATTTTAGTAATTTTTAGTTGTAAACATAGTTATTTTGTTGGAGACGATTGTCGCCCCCTTCAATGTATGATATTTTGATCTTTAGGTCTATCGTTTCATATTTAGGTGTTTCATTCGTGTTGGCTGAATTTCAGAGTACTGTTGTTAGGGTTTCAATTATAATTTCACATTATGATATTTAGGTTTCAATCTTTGGCATTTTGTGCTATGATTTGCTTAAAAAGAGTAATTTCCATGATTTTTCTTTCATTACTAATGGTTTCATCATTTTGAAATTTCACTCGCCATTGGTTTTAAAAAACAGACAATACCGGTACATGTCCCAATTTTGTAATGGTTTAGCTGCCTCTACAGTTGATCGAGCAGTGAAAACGACCCTCAAAGAGATAAACTTTTGTTCACTTAGTTATTGTTGAGGATCTGATTTATCCATTTTATATATCCGTTGAGCTAGGTTAATCCACTGTACTATTCTATAGTATATCACACACACACACGACCTTTTGTTTTAGGGTTTTTTTAAATTTAGGGGTTTGATTTTGGGGTTTCGATTTTAGGTGATGGATTGTAGGTTCGATGTATCTTTCACATTAGAGCTGAATATTTAGGGGGTTTATGATATCAAATTTGGGCATTATAGCTGAATTTTTACGGTGTTTGAATTGTAAAATACTATGTGTTGTATATTTCACATTATAGTTGAATATTTGTGGAGTTTACGATTTCATTTGCGCATTATAGTTGAATTTCAGGTTCAAACATTATATGGTGGTTTACTTTCAATTTTTATTTTGTACAATACTATGTGTTGTGTCTCTAACATTATAGCTGGTTTTTTATGTTGTTTGAGTTGTACATTTTATTTTTTATATAGAACACATATATAACTTATTTTAGAATGACTGTATGCGAAAGTTGTTCTACGAAGTACCTCAGTATATTCGTTTGGAAGTTAAATATTTGTTCTTTTAACTTCCACTATTGTGAGGTATTTTGACTCGAAACATGTGTTATCTCACACTAATCTACGGCAACCTCTTTTCTCGTTATTTTTTAATTTGTTAAATTTTGAGCAGTACCTAAAGTAATTGGAAGGAATTCAATATTATTTAATGCTTTGACCCTCAACACTTCATCTTTTGAAGGTTTTTAATATTTTAGTTCCGTTCAGCTGTTGACTGCTATATGAGCATGCCCTCTGTGACTCTATTGATATCTTTCGTAATGTTTCTTATATGTTTTTCTTTTGCAATGATTTATCTTTTGACACAATTGGATGCTAAATTTTGATTATTTAACACCAATATTATATAAGAAGCAATTTTTTATTACCCAATTCTTTTCAATGATTCATGCTAAAATATTACTTTTGAATTTTTAGGTACCTTGGAGTATACACTAAGGATCATGCTAAATATATTCACAACCTCCTCACATTTGACTGCATTGTAGAACCATATACAATTTACTTCTTGAGTTGTATTTCTACACAACATATATGGAAACGTATACCATTTGTACCATGTATCATGCCTTGGTAAGCTCGATTGTGTCCTGTATTTGGTTTAAATTTATGCTTACATCATGTTTGAAAATTACCTAAGTTGTTTTTTCTACATAGTTGTTTTGCCTAAGTGGGTTTTTATTAGTTGCTTCATTCTATGTAATATACTTTAAAATAAATCTTCGGAATCCATATCTGATATATATGCGTTATTCTAACATTTGAGGCCATTTTCTAATTCGAATTGTTTATGTGGTTGAGCTTGACTTTGTATGCTGCTATTGATGATTACTTATTGTATGATGCCCTGTTTGCTAATTTGTGGTAATTTTTTACTATTCATGTTTGATTCAAATGGTTTAACCTTCGATTTAAACTTTGAATTAAGTTTCTGATTTGACCTTTGATTTTAGGACTTACATATGGATGGAAGTAGCAACCAATGGAAGAATGTTGTACTATGAGGTACAAGAATAGAAATTATGTGTCGTTCATTAAGCGAACATGGTGTTGCAGGGACCCTTTTTCTCAGAGTTTGATTTGGCTGTGTTGGCCTCTGATCCTGATCGAAAGGAAGGCATGATAATTCTACAAGCTCCTCCTAATACCACCGATCATTTTCTTATCGAAGAATCTCATAGAGTCTCTATAGATGGAAATTTCTTCATTCAGGTTTCAGAAAAGGCCCAGGAGGTGTAGGACATGAAATTCATTTTGCTCAATGACCCTGTTGTTGAGGTAGTTTCAATAATCTCACAATGTGTTTCTTGGATTTCCTTTGCTTTATGTAATTAATTACGCCTTTGTGTTTGGTGTTTCTTTGTGCTTTATTAATCGAAATGCTTGGTTTGGTATGAGAGGTACCTGGACTTGATTGCAGAGTATGCATGCATCACGATGGTCATTCTGGGGGATGCTATAGCTTTATGTATTATAGTGTGATAAATATATACAATTGTGATCATTCTACTTATATATTGTAGAAAATATAGATAGTGTATATCTAAACTCAAATTAAGTGTGAGGAACCTAATTAATGGTGTTATAATAAAGTGTGATTACTCTACTTATGTGATGGTAGAAAAGATAGATAGTGTATATTTAAAAGTAATTTAAGTATGAGAAAACTTAAGTAGATTATGCAATAATAACAATTTGATTATAAATGAATTATTGGCTTAACGATAGCATATCGTATGGGCGGTACGGGGAACTTAACCTAGTGTGGTTAGTTGGATACTTAGGCCTAGTTTAGCTACGTAGTATGGCTAAGTGGGTAAAATAGGGGACGTTAGGTGTGCATAACAGATGAGAGGTGAGGAACTCAAGGGAGTGTACACTGGACTAACGTGTGTATCTAATAACTGTTTTATAACTACAATTTAATACTTGCTAAATATTTTTCAAATGGTTTTGGGTTCTGACCGTGTCAAAATATTTTAGGTGTCCAGCCACATGGACTCCAAGCTTGATGACTCATTCCATGGATGTGTAGCTACAACATTGTAGAGTCTTGTAGGACTTTGAGTAGACATTCAAGTTATTCATTCCTATACCGGGTTTATAATTCAGTGGTTCATTTGGGCATGTGGACCCTCCAATTAATACATTTATTTCCTTTTATTTATCAGACGATGTAGCTTCATTCAGTTTTATTTCTTTATACTTATAGTTTGGACTTAGTTTTGGAACTGATGGTTTAATCGATACTCCTTGTTTATCTATTTATCGTGTGGTTTATTCAGACTATTTTAATTGTGTGGATGGATTAGTTATTGTATATATATATTTATACATGTTTTTATTTTAATGAAAGATAAAATTTGGTACCAACATAATGAGAACACACTATATGATTGACTTACTTGAGTCTACGCCACATAGGAGTTCCAACTATTTTGGATATTGTGACAAAATATTTTAGAACTTTAAGAGTTATCCTCTCTCAAAGTATCCAAGATTCAACAACATATCATGAAATCCAAGAGCATATCATATCTACCATAAAGGGAAGTACTCTTATATTCATGACCTCACATTAGGACACATTTATTGCATATTGGTGTTAAAATGTGTGTACTACCATTAGAATAATTTTTAGGAATTTTTAAATATTTTTAAAACATATAAAATGATTTTTGAAACAATTAAAATTATGTTTTTTAAAGTGTTGGGGTTAAAGTTAGATTATCAATTCTCCTAAAGATTATGCCAGGGTAGAATGTTAACCCGGTTGAAAATTTTATAGGTACAATTTGTATTAATGGAACATAAAAAACACGCATGTGTTGTGTCATCGTATCCTTACATGCGTTGCTCTCTTGGTGGATAGATTTATGTTTTTTATGTGTCTTGGTCTTTAGATCAAATCCCAGCCCTTGGTTACATTTTATCGATGTTCTGCATGTCTTCTTTTTCAATCCATGTGAGGATAGTATGAGCCAATAAGGGCCAACCTTTGAGCAGTGCCTTAATAGCCCTTGGATCTTGGTTAAATGGTCAGAATCAATCCTAACCATTCAAAATGCTTCGAACTTCCAGATCTTTCCTACCCTACTATATAAAGGCCCTTTGGTTAATCCTTTAAGAAGTTTTTGGATTCGTCTGATTTGAGAAAAAAATAAGAGAGAAGTGAGATAGGGTAGAGAGAAACAAGAATAGAGGGAGAGAGAGAGATAAACTAATTTCATAGAGATTGAAACCCTAATGTTTTTCTATCTAACCAAACACCAAATCCTTCCTAAAGCAAACCCTAGATTTGAGAGTGAAAATGATGAGGTTTTGTGGTGGTGTTGAGGTGTTGGGTTGTGCCTTTTGAAGATCTCTTCAACCGAGATGTCTCTCTTAGGAACCACCCTTATCGTTTACCTCATCTTTCTTATTAGAAAGCATGAGATCTACTAAAAGGTATATTACACTTAGTATATTAGGTTTCATACTATTCTTTGTTTGGATCTTTTGTATTTTCTATATATCGTTTTTAGATCCAATCTCTATTAAAAAATAACTTTTGAAAAAGAGACTTCTGATTTTGTATGGTGATAGATCTGAAAAGTTTTGTTTCAAATTCATATTTCACATTTTATGAAATCAGTTTGTACATAAATAAGATCTTAAAACAAATTAGATCTAATTTTCAGAGAGATTTCTTTCAGATCTAAAAGTTTTGAAGTCTTATTTTAAAAACATATTTGAGATCTTCTGGCATGTCATTTAGATGCTCAATAATTCATAGGAATTTTTTATATGTGAGTTGCATAATTTGCATGTAGAGTAATCACATCACTTAAATTTCACTCTCACACGAACACTTAGATGGTGGTTTATTTGAGAGAAAATGTGTTGTTTGAGCCATAACAATCAGAGGAAAATGAAACATCAAGGAAGCTGCGAGGGAGATTAAAGCCAGTTATACGCTACCTTGAGTGGATAACTAATATAGGTATAAATTCTGAACTTAGACTTAGGATCTTGAGATGCATACTTAGTGCCTGTAACTTGTAATTTGTTCTTATTTTTAGTGGATTTTTCTTTTGTGGTGTAGAGGTCACCATGGATGTTTTCCCTAATTTGGGATTTTACCACGTTAAAAAACCCTGTGTTAAGTTTCTTGATTGTTCTTAATTTGTTATCTGTTTGGTTTCACACAAAAGACTTATTATGGGTTTTATTTTAAAAACCTAACGTAATCAAAGTACCAGATCCATCATCCATACTTGAAAATCTGTTTTACACATCTTGTCTATTATTTCGAATATAATTTCGTTCAACGAGTTATAAATCATTTTTTATCCTGAAACTCTAAAAACTATTTATGAAATCCTTTTTCTAAAAATAGATGAAAGATCGGATAGGTTAGGTAACCTTTCCCGTCCACCTCACTTTGATGGACACAACTTTCACTTCTTGAAAGTAAGGATGGTTATGTTCTTTTAAGGAACCCTAGGTGATGACGTATGGGATATGATTGAAAATGGTTACACACATCCTACTAAACCTTTGTCTGAAACCAATCCTACAAAAGTTAAGAAAAGTCTTAGTGAATTTACCAAGGAAGAGAAAAAGATGTCTCTAGATAACAATAAGGGTAAGAATTGCATTTTTATGTCTTTAACGAACATGAATTTAAACGAATATCAATTTTCTCTACTTCTAAAGAAGCCCGGGACACTCTAGTCACCGCCCATGAGGGTGATGAACGTGTTAAGGCTGGAAAGACCTAAATTCTAGTCCAGCAATAAAATACACTGATTATGTATGATAGAAAATCTTTTGATGAGTTTTATATGAAGTTAACTAATATTGTCACAAAATTGCATGCTAATGGTATAACCTATGAAAGAAAAGAAATTGTGCAAAAGATTCTTAGGTCATCACCTCCCAAATTTGATAATAAAAGATATGCTATAGAAGAAATGGATGACCCACACTTTACTCCTAAATTGATTAGCAGTAAATTAGGAAATGTAGAAATGGAGTTAGAATATAAGAAGCAATTGACTGCCCAAAACCAAAGACCTTTCGGATCTAAGTTTGTGTTCTCATTAAAAATTTCTATTCCTAATGAATCCATTAGATTTTGGCCTTGACCTAGATGATGACTGTGATTTGGATAAATTCAAAAAGATAATCAAGTTTAGAAATTATATGGCCTCTAAAAAAGGCAGACCATGTTATCAAGGTTATCGAAGTCACAGACATCATGATAGACACAATAACAAATAATCCAATGACAATAATAGACCCAAGGTTCACCTAAAAGATGTGAAGTGTCATCGATGTGGAAAAATAGGACATTATGCTAATAAATGCAGAACCAAAATCAATAACGATGCTAGGGCTAACATATGTAAGACCTGGGATGACTCTAGTGAATTTGACGAATAAAAAATGGAGTCAACCTAGTGTGATGAGTCATGTATGTCATTTTTTGCAAAGACTGTGTACGCTGATGATAATACATGTTTGCCTACTCATGATTCTATTATGTCTATTGATATGTATATGTATAGCCTACTTGTGAAACTAATGTGCCTACTGCTGATGAAAATTCTATCAGGTGATGCTAATTTACGAGTGTGCCAAAGTGTGACTATTGTGGACGCACTAAACGTGTGTGTGAGTAGCACAAGTAAAATTGAAGAGATAAGGGACACTACACACGACCTACTTAGTGAGTGCGATGATGATCTTCCAAATCATCAAGAGTTGTACACAAAAACACTCAAGAAAAGTGCCCATCTTGATAAAATGGTGAAGCTATTGTCCGAGCGTATTTAATTACTTAACCAAACTACTAAAAAGAATACTAAAGACTATACTGCCCAATGTGTTACCCACGAAATTGAAACAAAAGATTTTTGCTTGAAAATAAAAGAGTTATCTGAGAAAAACTATGTTTTAGAGCAAATATATAAGTCTACTCTAGTTAAATTGGAAAATCAAAATAGAAGGTGTTTAAAAAATATTTACACTTTGAAACTCAAGCAAAATCTTACGAGGAAATTGTTGTTGGAAGTAAGTTTGATTCATAAGATAAATCTGGCCTAGGCTTTAGAGAAAGGGTTTTCACTAGCAAAACAACTATATATCCTGAAAATGCTATTTCTGTCAAACAAGGACAGAATTTTCAAAATTCTCAACAAGGAAATTGTAGTAAAAATATCTCTAAGGAAATGCAAGGTCAGTATAATCAACAACCTAAATCTAATGGTACAGCTAAGTATGTCTATCCACCTATTATAGACCAACGTCATAAACTCAAGACTAATGACAATTGGATAACTATACCGAATAGTGTCAAACCTATTTTTAAGGACTTTAGTAATAAATTCAAGCCTTCTTCCTACCAGTACTGCTCGTACCGTGATGTTTATGGACACACCATTGTCGAATGCTTTTGAAAAATACTGTATACACCTATTTTTCAAAATATTAACTATTCTAGGAAGAGTAGTAATACCTATGTTCTCGCAAGGCAGACCACACATAACTCTAACTATAAAAAGAAGAAGGGAGGATCTAAAACTAAGAAGAAACCATTTATAAAGACCCAACAAACCTTTTCTAAATCAAAGTCCAAGAAAAATTAAAAACCAAGCCTATTTGGATTAAAAACGATGACTTGTTATCCCAGCTCAAGTGCAATGTTGTCATAATTTCTTTTAAGGCAGAACGCACAATAAACCTTTTAAGGAATCTTTCTTGGTTATTCAAAAACAAGTAGGACTTATCGTGTGTATAATTATTGAACCAAAGTCATAATGGATTCTTTTAATGTAATTTTAAATGATATTAGTGCGAAGAGTAGTGTCAGTCAAACAGTGGTCCTAGATGAGGTTGAAAATAATTTTACTCATGACTCTCCAGAGATAACTGATTCACTACCACCTGAGAGTCATGTTGTACCAAATAGGATTTCTAAAGACCACCCCATTGAGAATACTGTTAGTAATCCTTGTGAGACCATTAGAACAAGATCCCAACTTCAAAAAGTGTCTAAATTTGCATGCTTCATTTCTCTCGTAGAACCGATTAATGTAAACAATGCCCTTTGTGACTTATTCTGGATCAATGCTATGCAAGAAAAGATTGTCCAATTTCAAAGTCATGATGTGTGGTATCTTGTTCCTCGAATAAAAGATAAAAAGGTTATCGGCACATGCTGAATTTTCAAAAACAAAACTGATAAAAATGGGCAGATAATTATAAATAAAGCTAGTTTGGTAGCACAAGGTTACTCCTAGATAGAGGGAATTGACTTTGACGAAACTTTCGCCCCTATTACTCATCTTGAGTCAGTTCGTATCCTCCTTACCATATCATGTCATTTATATTTTAGACTCTTTCTGATGGATGTTAAGTTCACATTTTTAAACAAAATTTTGACTGAGGACGTATACATAAAACAACCTAAAGGCTTTATAGATACTTCACATCCTGATCACATCTTTATACATAAAAAAGCCTTATACGATTTGAAACAAGCTCCTAGAGCTTGGTATTAGCACTTATCCACCATTTTGGTCTCTAATGGATTTATTCGTGGCGGAAATGATCAGATTTTATTCTTTAGGAAAATAGACAAATATGTCTTGATTGTCTAAGTATACGTCAAGGATATTATATTTGGATCAACTTGTTCCAATCAGGTTAAGGATTTTTTCGATAAAATGCATGTTGAGTTTCAGGTGTCACTAATGGGTGAACTACAATATTTCTTGGACTACAAGTGAAACGATTTAATGATGGCCTGTTTATTACTCAATCAAAATATGCTGTTGGTCTCATTAAAAAGTTTGGGTTAGAAAACTCTAAACCATCATGTACACACATGATCACATCCACAAAATTATCTAAGGAAGTAAATGGGAAAGACGTCGACCCGACTTTATATAGAAGTATGATAGGGAGTCTATTATACCTTACTTCGTGCAAACCTGACATTTTATTCGCTGTGTGTATTTGTGCAAGATACCAATGTACTCCTAAAGAACCCCACTTTTTATGCGTTAAACGAATCATCAAATATGATAAGGGTACATTAAATTATAGTATTTGGTATACAAAGGACACTACTAGTTCCACTGTAGGATACACTGATGCCGATTGGCCAGGATGCTCAGACGATAGTAAAAGCATGTCTGGTGCCTATTACTATGCAGGCAACAGCCTAGTACGTAGGAGTAGTAAGAAGAATAACTGCATATCACTTTGGACATCTGAGTCTGAATACATTGTAGTGGGTAGTTGTTGTTCCCAACGTTTATGGGTCAAACAGATGCTTAGTGATTATGGTATCGCCGAAGATAAACTGACTATGTATTGAGATAACTAGAGTGCCATAAATATTTTTAAAAATCCACTCCAGCACTCACGAACTAAGAGCATAAAGATTAGACATCATTTTATTCAAGAACTTATAGAATCCAAAGAGTTAGATATTGAATATCTAAACACCGAAAAATAGTTACATGATATGTTCACAAAACCTTTGGATAATGTTAGATTTGAGTTCCTTCGAAAAGCCATAAGAATGATAGGTCTCACCTAATTACTTTTATAAAACTGTCATAACCTCGGTAGCTTCTTGCCAATAATTGGTTTCTATGGATTTAGGGCATGGACGTTTCTCAAATGACAAAAGACGCCTCCTACAATCTATCTAATCTAGGAGACCCTTGATTTTGCCCATGTTTATGATATTGTTTGTGTAGAATCCACTATTTTTATACTGATGATTTTTACATCTATTTTACCCTGATGAATATTTTAGAAAAATTGGGGTAGAAGAACTTGAGTAATTGGCTTTCATTTCATTTCATATCTCAACTAACTCAACTAATATGCCATTGAAGTGTTCAGTTTTTTTAGGCAGTTTTCAGACCCGATTATATAACTTGTCATAATTATTTAGGGTATTGGTCTATATAATAGTTGAGTTATGTATTTTTTTTACTCTTGTTTTAGATTCTAGGATGGGAATAGGTAGTTAGATCTCTTTTGTATAGGAAATCTAGGATTTTTTATTTTTACCTTCGAGTACAGGTTACTCAAGGGAATTTCGTCTCTAATATCCAAAGGGTGAGATTGAGAATGCGCTATATGGTTGACTTACTTGAGTATGTGCCATATAGGAGTTCTAACTAGTTTGGATATTGTGATAAAATATTTAGAACTTTAAGATTTATCCTCTATCAAAGTGTCCACGCTTCAACAACATATCATGAAGTCAAAGAGCATATCATATCTACTAAAAAGGGAAGTACTCTTATACTCATGAACTCACATTACGACACATTTATTGCATATATGTGTTAAAATGTGTGTACAAGCATTAGAATAATTTTTATGAATTTTTAAACATTTTTAAAACATATAAAATAATTTTTGAAACAATTAAAATTATGTTTTAAAGGTGTTGGGGTTAAAGTTGGATTATCAATTCTCCTAAAAACTATGGCTGGGTAGAATGTCAAACGGATGTAAAATTTTGTAGGTGAAATTTGTATTAATGGAACATAAAAAACAGGCGTGTCTTGTCTCATGGTAGCCTTACACGTGTTGCTCTCTTGATGGGTAGATTTGTGTTTTTTATGTTTCTTGGTCATTAGATCAAATCCCAGTCCTTGGTTCCATTTTATCTACATTCTACATGTCTTCTCTTTCAATCCAATTGAGGCTGGTATGAGCCAATAAGATCCAATCTTTGAGCGGTGCCTTAATCGCCCTTGGATCTTGGTCAAATGGTTAGAATCAATCCTAACCATTAAAAACACTTTAAACTTCCATATTTTTCCTAGCCTACTATATAAAGCCCCTTTGGTTAAGCCTTTAAGAAGTTTTTGCATTCGTCTGAGTTGAGAAAAAAATAAGAGAGAAGTGAGAGAGGGTAGAGAGAAAAATTGGCAACACCTCTCATTAAAAGGGATGTATACTAAGGTCCCAGCTATCTACTTTATTGGGATAAGTTATTTTTAGTTTTTCAATTTAGCTATGTTTTTGTTTGATGAAATGCGTCACTGACACTTATTTGTTGGTTATTGCAGTTGACAGTAAAAGGAAATCCCCAAAAGAGAGTGACATTAATATAAAAGATTTGAAATTTATCTGGGGGTCGCATCGAGCAATAGCTAGGGAATACATGAGTTCCTCTACCTATCTGCTACAGTACAATCACACCACTTCTTCTTTTTTTGCTCGCCCTCTTATTCCTCCCTTGACGATTGACCTTGAGCAAGCTCTAACATCTTCTTCATTTATTGAAGAAGCTTCTCCGGATTTGGGTACTACTATTGCTGACCTAATGACAAAGAAGAGTAAAGTTCTTGACCTCTTTACCAAGTCTGCTCCTGGTACTGAAGGGGCGAAGAAAAGTAAAGAGGACGCTCCAACTGAAGGGACTAAGAAAAAAGATGTTGTTCCTCCAGCCAAAGATATTAGCAAGAAGCCCCCTGTTGCCCCTAAAGAGGCAGCACCTTTGATTGAAGGGGATTTCCTCATTCAAGAAGAGACAACACCTTTGATTGAAGCTTCTCCTTTTAGGAGATTAAGAAGGGGTCTTACTGAGAAGACTGTAGATGCTGCTGCCCAACCTAGTAGGGTCGAGCTTCCTTTTTTAAGGGCTAGTTATCCAACCATCATTACTCCTGGCTTGGCTAAGAAATTAACGATTTGACATCCTAACACCTTGCATTTTTAAGTGTCATTATACTTGTTCGTCTGACTCTTCATTGCCATGTTCATGATCTAATTTGTGCCTTTCTTCTTCTTGCATTTTTTGGTGTACTTTGATAATATCGTGGAGAATGATGAAGCTATTAAAGCTTCAACCTTGTCCAATGGAGTGGAGGAAGCCCTTGTTGGGTTATCAAAGTCTTTGATGGAGTCTCGACAAAAGTACGAGGAGGATAAAGCTGCCTGGGAGAATAAAATCCAATTTGCTGATACAGCTCGACAACAAGCTGTTAAAGAGACCAAAGATGCTGACACAACTTGGTAAGAGGTTATGACAACTCGGCAGAGGGCAATTATAGCTCAATAGAAAGCTGATACAGCTTTGCAGCAAGATATAAATGCTTCCAAAGAGATGGAGGAGAAATTAAAAGTCGACATTTCCAGCAAAGTGGAAGCTGATAGCAAGCTTGAAGAGGCTAAACGGCATAAAAAAGACCTTGAGGAGAAGGCAATGTCTGATGAGGATAATTTAAGGGAGAAAACTTCCTCGGAGAGAGTGAAGAGAAGAGATGTTAAGAATTCCTTTAGCTTTGGCTGGGACAAAGGATAGAACAAAGCCTTAGCTGCTGCCTTTTCCCAGATGGGTTATGCGAGTTTGAAGTACTTCAATGATGGATGGGTTGCAGCTTTGAAGGAGTTGAATGTTGCTGATGATTCTGAACTATTTCACAAACACACTCAATGCCCTCGTCCTACTATTCAAGAAGAAGAAGAATATGAAGTTGGATCTGATGAATCTCCTATATTGATAGTAGAACAAAAACCTGCTACTACCATCCCTCAATCCTCCGAGCAAGTTCAGCAGATAATAACCTCTACGAAGGAACGCCAATTGCCTTCTAAGAAATTAATTCCTTCCTCCAAATTGGCTTATGATGTTATAGGGAATAAGGGGAAAGTGTAAAGTCGTTATGAAGTTTGTTGTCTTTCTCTGTTTATCCTTTTCATTTTGTACCTTTTGGTTGTACACTCTTTGCTTTTGATCAATAAAATGGACTTTATCATTTACTTTGAGCTTTCTCCTTTACCTGTTCAATATAAATGTACAGTTGTTGATTTGATTTTACTTTTCCCTCCTAGTTTATTGCTAGGATGGAACTCTTGTCAGCTCATGATACAGAGTTGATGAAGAAATGTACTGATTACTTCAAAGCTGGCCGTACAGACTTCACTGAGGCACAAATAGTTGATATCCTGGGGTCTGATGCTTCTGAGCGAGCAATTGATGCATATCAATATTTAAAGTGCTTGCTTCATATCCTGCCAAGTTGTATCTACTGTTTTGTACCATAGATATACTTTAAGCCTTCTTTATAGACATGTTGGTTGGATATGAACTTTTGGACCAAGTTCCCTCTCTAGTGGAGCAACATGACTGTTATTTAGTTACTTCTTACATTTAAACCAACATAAGGTAATTTGTTTTAACATTAAAGCTTTATTTTTAACAGTTAGTGTTTTTATCATTTAATGAACTTTTAGTTAGTGTAATATATACATGATATGATAAAATCAAAGAAGTTTGAAGGAAGAACAATTCAATTGAATTAGTTTTGATTTGGCTTAATACTCGAGATTTCTATTTGCATTCGTATTGAGGTACTTGATCGATTCACATTCAAATTGAGGTATAAAACTCGAGATTTCTATTTTTATTTTGCAGTTTTCTTGATCTAATCATGTTTTTTCTTTATTTAAGAAATAAACTTGGTTTATGAAACCATCTCTCTCTCCAATGGCGGTAAATATTAAAGCACCGCATTATGGTAATATACCCTCTCTCAATCTCACACACACGCGTACCTAGAAGAGTCTTACATGTTTATATCTCTAATATTTTGATAATCTCTCTTTTCACTACAAGTGTATTAGAGTTGGTGAATATTGGGTTGATGAATAAGTTTGTGGGTGCTACTTCCCTAAATGAAAGAAGAAGATGGTCCCATAGGTTTCTTTTGTATAATAAATTTGTTTATTTCCTTCTCTCTAAATATTTTCCTACCCATAAAAGATCTTCATTTGAAACATGTGATGGATTGATGTATCTTTTGTTGTTTCTTTTGGAGTTGGGTTTTCTTTTGTACAATACCTAGGAGTCTCATGCCTTCTTCGTTTGTAATCAGTTTGTTATTTTGTGGCATTTTTGTTTCTGATAGAATAAAAATTTGTATGATGAAGTTTTGTGATTGTTCATGTTTAGGGGACTAACTTGGAGACCAATGTTTTTTTACATGGTAGTTTGCATTCGATTGAATTTGCTAGCAATGAAAGAGTAGATAGGTATGAAACGAAAGAGGATAGACTATGGGAGGCGCAACATATAAGCAAATCTCTAATATTTTGAGAAATTTGGATGTTGTATATAAACCTTTTTTTATTTTTTTATTCTCTCTAAGTAAATATACAAACTATTCAACCCAATGCGCAAGAACTTTGTGAAAGGTAGTGGTATTGATGATTGAATAATTCAATGAGATGATTGTGGAATTAGTTGTGCCGGTCGAGATGGAATTCTGTTTTTTATATATTATAGCCAGTTGTTAGTACAACATTTTGTCAATGGTTGATTTTACCTTTTAGAGAATGAAATAATGTTTGATTTTAATTGATAAATCGGATCTATTTGAATATTCTTGTTATACTATTTTTAATTTCTTAAACAGGGTGGTGGATAGTCCTATAAGCAAAAGAAATTTTGCCCTGATTTTCTAAAATATTTACACATTGGTATTGTAAAAAATAATTTTCTACTTAAAATTATATGATGAATATGCTGCCATTTGTACGAGTTCCATGACACTATTAGTATTGTTGTCATTGATTAATTTTTTTATTTCTTAAACAGGGTGGGTCGTCCTATAAACAAAGGATACTCTATCCAATTTTTATTTTATTTTTTTACAAGTATTTGTGTATTATAATAGTTTACCATTATTACTAGGAAATTAGTATTATTGGATTATTTTTTTTCATAACGTGGTGGATAGTTCGATTATTTTTTTTCATAACATTATTACTATTTCGATTTATGGTGGAATTTTGATGGGTTATGTCATTTTAAATGGTGTGTATTTCTTCTTTATTCACATTTTACATGATACATTGAGTATCATTGAATCTTGTTGTTGGAGTATTTTTCTATTTCTTAACCATGGTGGATAATTCAACAAATAGATGAAACTCTGGCCAAATTTTCTAAATTGTTTACATGTGTTGTAAAAATAAATTCATGACTAGAATTTCTATTTAATGGTTATGCTATTGTTTATATGGGGTCTAAGACGAACTATTAGTATTGTTGTTAATGGACTATTTTTTTTTTATTTCAAAAACAGGGTAGATAAACTTCTAAACAAAATAAATTATTGCCAGATTTTCTTAATTATTTACATATTTATGTTTTGAAAAAAACAACGTTATGACTTAAAATATTTACACATTTAATATTTTTCAAAATTATTTGCATGGCTTCACGGATGGGCATACCCTAGTGTATATATATATATATATATATAGTAATGCTCTGGTGCGGACCATTCTGCATTTTAAGAGTGCGGAATGGACATGTGTCACATGTGTCACCTGACGGTGACCCTAGAAATTATCGGCTAAATTATAGGCACACTCTCTCTCTTTTCTGGGCTCACCGTCAGGTGACACATGTCCGGTTCACACTCTTAAAATGTGGATTGGTCCGCAAAAGAGCAGTATTATGTATATATGTGTGTGTGTGTGTGTGTGTGTGTATATATATATATATATATATATATATATATATATATATATATATATATATATATATATATATATATATATAGAGAGAGAGAGAGAGAGAGAGAGAGAGAGAGAGAGTTTCCCAAGTAAACCTAAAAGATTAACATTTTAATGAACCTTAACAAAAAACACCTAATAACCCATTAATTTTAATTCCTATGTTGTAATTGGCTCGTGTCAGCGACAACGAACACACGTGTGACAAGCGTGTTTTTTAATACACACACTTTACTCCCCCCCCCCCCCCCCCCCCCCAAACCCCATCTATTCTAACTAGACCCTTATCCAATTTGTTTTCTATGTGCAGATATGATGATGAAGGATTAGTCATGAAAAACCTTACCTACATATTTCACTTCCTCACACGTCTAATATGAAACACTATGGTGGATCAAATGTCAGATCGTCGTTCTTGATTACAAATCTACGCGAAGTATTAGTCAAAGGAGGGAAAGAAATTACTGGTCGGCCCTTTTCATTAACATTGGAGAAATCTCCGATTGAAGGTTTGTAGGTGGTCACTAAGGTTTTCCCTTTTCAAATCCCTCCATGGTGGGTCAGAATCAATTGTGCCCCTATTTACCCAAATGGGTATTCGAGGTGGATCAGTGGTTCTGAATTTTGTCAGTTTGTGGTTTGTCGGAGGAAGTTCTGGTTGATTTTTTTCACCAAGGTGCATCGTTTATGGATCGTCAGGTTGATTTTTCACCGTAGGCCATGTGATTTAGAATTTAATTGATTTATTACTTAAAAAGTAGTTAATGAAAAGATGATATGGACTATACATGTAAGATGTTAAGTACTAATAACAAGTGAAATTAATAAAGATTAATGATATGAGTTAAGGATCACTCTCTTACCGAGGATTAACAAAAATGATCTAAGTTTAACAGTTCAAATCACACTTAAAATGATCATATTTGATTGACCATAAACATCAGACATGAAGACATTAAACACAAAAAGGAAATATTGAGATTTTAATTGAGTATGGTACAAAATAGATTGACATTGTAGAAAATCCTTTAATACTTCCTTTTTATGACAAAGGAAGTCAAAATTCTAAGATACTCCAATATCAATATACAATGTTTCATTAAAACATTAATTAAATCCAAACCATAAGATCATTTTAAACAATGCATGAAGTTTATTTATTACATGTATAGTCCATATCATCTTTTCATTAACTACTTTATTCTGTAAACACTGCATGAAGTTTATTTATTAATAAAGATGTGTTAAGTTCTATTTTAGATAAGAATCATGTTTATGATAATACCTTATGTTTGTTTTAAATATATCATACTAATGTCAGTGAATTGAATTTAGTGGGAATTTTGGTGAGTTGGATTCGGCCTGATCAAAGAACAGTTCATAATTTAGCGGGGAGTTTAAATCCCACCAGTAAACTTGCGGGTACAATATTAATAGGTTATCTTTACTATAGGACCCTTTCCGATGGTTCGGGAACTTATTTGATAGTTCAAAGAGGATCATGTGGTAAATCTATAATGTATTAAAGGGGACAATAATGATATTCAAGTCTAATCATTTATTAGATTATATTTGAAAAATCTCCAACCATATGCAAAGGGTGCATAAATTTTAAACCTCGAGGACGATGAGGATCTTGGTATTGATAAACGTTGAAACATTTCATCCTCAAAACTTTGATCAATCATGCAATAGAAAGTGAAGAACAAAAACTAGGTTTTAAAACTTAATCATAGGGTTTCCAATACAATAACTTAACGATTCTTGTTGGTGATCCAAATGAGGAGAAATAATATTTGGAGAATGTTAAAGGTCTTACATTTTATTATCCTCTAAATTCTTTCTAGAGGATGCGGAAAACCTTAGATCTTCTTATATGTGATCCTCCTAAAATCTTTCTTATGTGTTGTCACCTTTGGAGATGAAAAATATTTAGTTTTGAGTGGGATATGAATCTCCCTCTAAAAGGCTCTTCACAAAAAATGTGAATAGTATTTTATCTCTCCTTCTATAACCCTCAATAATGAATATCCACCTTAAAACCCTATCTTACACAAATATATATAGGTATAAGTATGGTATTGGACTTAGCTGAATTTCAAGAGAGTTTGGGGTTGCTATAACAGGGACCCAAGACCAAATAATTAAATTGGATTGCAAATAAATAGCCAAAAATACCAAATTACAATCCCAAAATTTATTTAATCATATATATTCCACTAAATAATTATGATCGCACCCCAGTTTAAGTATCTCAAATCAATTAGAGTAATGAGGTCTTATTCGTAAATTTAATAAGGTATATAATATGACTCCCCGAATTAAGTATAAATAATCGATTGGTCAAATCAAAAGTCTTAAGTGTGATTTTGACATCTTATGTGTATAATATGATTACACACTTCATTATACACTACCCTCCACTGGACCATCAAAAGTCTTAGATGGTAAAATCTTTATAAACGTATCTGTTAGGTTGTCCTGAGATGTAATCTTGGTTATGGTGATATTGCCTCTATACATGATATCTCGTATGAGGTGATACTTTCTCTAAATGTGCTTTTCCCTCTTATGATTCATTGTTCTTCAAAATTTGCAAATGTACTATTCTTATCACAATAAAGTGTAATGGTTGACAACACTCAAGGCATATGAAGTAACGTAGGAAGTTTCAGAGCGAAACAAACTTCTTTGTATCCTATGAAGCAGCAACATATTTGGCTTCCATGGTTAAATCAACAATACATGATTTCTTGATACACCTCTAATTTATGGCTCCACCTCTTAGGGTAAGCACGTATATTGAAATTGAATTTATTGAATCCTTATCCTACTAAAAATCTGATTTCGTGTACCCAATGCATTCCAGACTATCATCTGAGTAAGCTAACACATAATCTCTACTCTTTTTCAAGTAATCGAGAATGCGATTTAATATAGTGCTCCTGACCGGGGTTAGACTGGAATTTTTTGACCACGCGAAAGGCAAATCATATATCCATCCTTGTACTTAACATAACATACATAAGGGTTCCAACCGTCAAAGCATAAGGTATACGCATCATATGTATCCGATCAGGTGTTTTGGGACACTTCTCCTTAGGTAGATAAATTTCATGCATTTAATGGAGAAACCTTTTCTTGGAATATTTCATGCCAAACCCTGTGATCACATCATCGATATAAGTGGCTTAGGATATGCCGAACATCATTATTTTTCAACCTCGCATAATATTGATCCGAAGGATGCGATAGGCTTCTCATAAGTCCTTTCTATCTAACTAACTAGACAACCACACTTATATACTAGACAATACACCCATTTTTTCGATTAAGAGAATGTTTTCCATGGATATTACTAGAAATACCTCCACATTTCTATCATACTTCTTATACACACACTTTTCATCTGGTCATTAATCAAACCCAAATAATATTTTATTTTTTGATTAAAATCGATGTTCCAAAATCTTTACGCTTTCTTAAGTCCATAAAAGGATCTCTTATGTTTGCACAATTTTCTTTCCTGGTCATTTCCTATAAATCTCAAAGGTCTTATCATATAGATTCACTTGTCAAGACTACCATTCAAGAATGTAGTCTTGACCTCTATTTTCCAAATCTTGATAACGAGATGAGCCACATTGGATAATCAAATACGAATAGACTGAAGAATTAGGACCGATGAGATGGTTTTCCCATAATCAATTCTTTGTTTCTTAGTAATCCCTTTTGCAACATGCCTTGCCTTGAGGATTTCCACCTTACGATTAATCCCTCATTTTTTCTTGTAGAACCGTTTTCATTCAACGGGTTCTATACCATCTAGAAAGTATATAAGCTCCCAAACTTAATTTGAATACATTGAATCCATCTCGGTATTCATATACTTTAGCCAAATATCTAAGTCCTTGTCTTAAAGTGACTTTTTATTTATAAGATGAACACAAATTTTGAGGCGGTGACACCCATTCGAACGAAACAGTAGTCTCGTTTGAACGAGAAATGAACCTCGTTTGAATGACAACATGGTCATTTTAACGACGTCCAAATCTCGTTTGAATGAGCTTCCAATGATCTTCAAACAATGTAAAATAGTATGCCCTTTTGATATCTTCTACCGAAGAAACCTTCAAATGATCACTTCTAACAAGATTGCAATCTCGTTGGAACAATATTCCCATCTCGCTTGAACGATATGCACATACTCAAAATATATCTAAATAAAGAAAAATTGCATTAATTTTTAAATAAAAAATCATGTTTCCAGTTTTAATAAAATTCAAACACCCCAAAATAAATTTAAGGGACAAAATTCAAACTTGATAGAATTATACCTTTATAGTATGGAGATACTCGAAACTTGGAGATGGTGGATCTTCGGACTTCGTCTCCGCTCGAATCAAATGGTAGAGGGTAATGCCAAAAACTAATCTAAGCCTAAGCTATTTGAGCAATGAGAGAAAATATTCTCTTACATAAACAAATCGTTTAAATATAAAATCAAATATGATAATCAATAATATAATACTATTCTCAACATGGAGACAGATTAAACGAAACAATAGATAAGTAATGTGGAAGCGATGTGAAAATCCTCAATGTTGACTCATAAAAAAATGTCCGTAGTTCATCAAAGAGAGTCAATAATGCCTCAACAATAATGCCTCAATACAATCCCAAATGAGTCTCTAAATGATACAAGAATACTAAGTTTCAACGTACAAACTAATTGGTATCAAAATAAATTAGACTAGAAGGGATCATAACTAAATAAAGTAGAGACTCGTAATATATTTGAAACTGATAATTTGCGTGAGAGAGAGGAAAAGAAAATTATAACTAAAATGAGGAAGCTAAGTGGGAGGACCAACCCTAGAACTTAAGATCAACATAAAGAGATGATCAAAACTCCAGTAACTTAACAACACAACTCAAAACAGTTATATGAGTATATAAATGACCCAACAGAAAAAATGTAACATTAAAGTGTAATATAATTATTTAAATCCATAATTAATGATACTTATTAAGTAATAAATACATAACCAACCTTTATCACTTCCGCTCGACCATCTCATAAACATGTAGTGCACCAAATAAAACTATCATAATGTATTATAATTTTCCCAATTTATGAAATTAATTAATTGTTCTTATTAATTAAACAACACATAACCGACATTCGCCCATGCCTTTGGGCCTCCAAGAATATGTTGTACGCCAAATTAAACTGTCACATAAACCTTAATTACCTATTTTGTAGCGTCGATAAACTTGTAGCCACCCTGCTACACAGTTCCAAAATAACACAACATATTATTCGTTCTACTCAAATACCGCATTACACAACCTGACACCACATGGTATTCACATAGACGAAATTTCATAGCATCACATTACACATCCTGACACCACCTGGAAATGGCATGGAAAAATATTACAACATGTAAAATACACCAACAGTCCATTACATAGCCCATACCAAATTTTATTCGCATGGATGGAATTTAACATTTCACAACATAAGGGTTTTACTTTCTCGGCATCATCCATTCATTTCCACTTCACATGTTCATTTATCAATGACATTCATTATTTAACATGTCTTTATTCCCACCATTCTATAAACTCAATACCCAATTACCACCCCTCAGATCCATATCATTTAGATCCATTAATATATTTTAGTCCTTTTTTATTTTAGTCATTACTCCTACCCATCTCGAAACTCCGTGTGTGGGACATCTCACGAAGTGAAATCCAAATAATGAGACATCCGATACACTTCCGTTTAGATTGAGTAATTGTTAACAAAATTTAATTATGGTTTATTATGAGATAGTTAAATGTCTACGTATGCAATTAATCGAACTTTCCCAACACTACTGTTCAACAATGAAGCCAACAACCAATAATTATATTATATTTCTTATATTGTATACATGAAAAAATAAATATTAACACAATAAGGTCTCGAGTAAGGATCTTATGGTGTTCTTGAACAAAATAAAAATACAAGTATCTCATAAATAAGTCACTTATAATGTATTTACATTGGTTCATATAACATAAATAATGTCGTCGTAATAAATCTCATTAATTTGGGACATTCAGATCAAAAGTACCAATTTTAAAGCATAAGTTACAACCCTATAACGCATGTGCAATTCATAATTTACTAATTATAATTTAAGTGGATAAAATGTACTTTTCAAATCTCAATTTGTTAATTTCTACCACTGGGGTCCAAACCATGAAATGTCATTTCCATAATTTGGGACCTATGATCAAATTTTGCAAATTAATAGGGATCAACATTTATTTTTTAGCAGGTCCGGTTTTTTAAATTTACCTAATTATATCATAATTTTGGAATACACAATTGGTGAAGAAAACCATCGTAAGTCCTTTAAAATAAATCCTGAAAAACTAGACTTGAAACCTTATCTTTTTAAATAGATATAAAACTAGGGTTTAGTTGTATTGTATACAATGTTTAGTGTGGAAATTATTGAAATAAGAGGTCAAATGATTTATGGAATAATGAAAAAAATTAAATGACGGTCCTTACTTATAATGCCAATAATTGACAAATTAAAATTTTCCCCTCATTGAAAATTTCCAGTCGAAGAAATCCTTTTATTCCAAAAAAATTTCAAAGTTACTCTTTCCTTTCTTTTTCGACGCTGAAAAAAAGAAAGACCACTAATCATCTCCTATGCCCAAAAAAACTTGATTGTCCAAAACACCTAAGGAACCTTTTGTATACACATTAGTTCCAGTGTATCCTTTATTCAAAAACCCAAAGCTTAGCCGTCGTTTACCAATTTTGACCTAAATCCAATCTTTGACCATTTTAAACCTAAGCGGCCAATAAATTTCCTTATTTCTCGCCTCAATTTCAGGTGACAAACTCCTTGGTTTCTCTCCCCAATTTTAGCATTTCCCTCAAGCGTAAATACTCAGGTAGTAAATTAATAACTCATGAACCCTACATGCCAAACTAGCCGTGAACTATAATTATAAACCCGTTGATCAAATATTTTTAGCCCTGAATGAAACTTAGCATCGCAACAAGGAAATGGGACCTGATTATTTGGGCTGATTAATCATATCCGTAAATTCCCAATTGGATCAAAAAAATTCAAGCCAATGCTTTTTTTTCTAAAAAGGGAAAAACTTAATTAATTAGATAAATTTACCCAAGCCTTATTAATTAAAAAAGATTACATCAAATCATTCTAAAAGGTCGTACCCAATGAATAAGGCTCCCGTTTATTGTATTCAAATTCTTATTGATCACTTGCTTATTATTATCTTTAGGTAAATGTGGATGGTTAGAAACATAAGTTTCTTTTATGACATTAAAATGGTAGATCAACATTAGCTACAAGTTCCAAGTTCTACACCTCTGTTAAGTAGGAAGATATTAATATGACCTCCTTGTTAAACCTTAAAACTTATATGAAGGAATCATCTTAATGTATTCCTATAAGTCTTAATGTTGAATTGCTTTAAACTTAAAGCTTTAACATCTCTTATAACAAAATTGCTTTAAACTTAATGTTGATAACTCCTCTAAAGGTAATCCTAGATCTAGTGGTTGTAAGGGTGTTATAAGAGATCATAAAGGTGACTTCATAGATTCCTTTTCTCAATTTGTGGGGGTTCAAACTAGTTTATAGGCTCAAGTTGAAGCTTTAAGACTTATCCTTGATCTTTTCTTAACGATGGATATGAAAGACATTCTAATTGAAACTGATTAAAAAAACCTCTTCAATATGGTGCTCAATAGATGGAATTCACCTTGGGAACTTAAAAAATGTATTGCTTACTTTAATATGCTCATTTTATCTAATGGTGGCAAGATCAAACATGTTTTTTGTCATGGGAATGGTGCTGCTGATAGTCTTGAAAAAATTGCTTATTCCACTTTTATATCAACATACTTCTCTTATTTCAATCAACTTCCAAGAATAACAAAGGGTCTATTGAATATTGATAAAATTGATCTTCCTTATTTAAGGACATCCTCTTAGTCTCCTGTACATAAGTGTTCATATTGTTCGTTAGATTTGGATATCATGTAAGGGAAATACTTATAAATTCCCTATTTTCTTGCTTTTTAACATCTTCTCACTGGTCCAATAAAGGTCTTGTTTTCTATTTTTTCTTGAGCTTGTCCATTCCATGTAGGAGGGGCTATTTATCCTTTTATTAAAGAAACTTGTGGGGGGTACTATCCCTCTTCCCCCAAAAAAAACATACGTCTGGTGGTCGCATCCAAACCTTATCACATGCAATTGGTCTCTAAACCAACACCAATCCTCACAAATGGATAGTGGCTATGCAATAGTATTATAACCTGGAGAATCAATCCAACACCTCTGGTCAACACTAGGGTGGACTGCCCATTATGCACAACCTGCTGACGATAGCACTACCGAGTAGGTATGTTAAAACAAATACAGATCAATAATATATATATATATACACACACACACACACATATAAAGAACTGGCTACGTATGAAAATTCCACAGAGTACTAGTCTACCAAATTTTGAATTTCGAAACGAGATCCTGATTATGTAACTAAGTGTTCACTCACTTGAATTCCTAGTTCGTCCCACCTGAACACCTCTAACCGTTGGCCTAACACACATACCAAACCCTCGAAATATTTCCCACTAGACCCACTCTACCACGGAATCCCATACGTCCATTAATCAAACATTAATCGGTCAAAATAACGCACAATAAAAATCTAGACAGGCTAGCAAATGAAAACAATTACATTGGCAGACCGTACCTATTAGGTCAACCAAACTGATTCGCTCCCACTCCCCTAGTGAACCGATTCAATTTGTTGGACTACCGATTGTCTTATTCCTCGAGATTTCTCATCTAAAACACTTCAATGGAGGTACCAAGCATCCTAAAACCTCAAATTTATTTCCCACTTCATTATATAATTATTCCATAAGCATTTTTACATCGAAATATACCTGAATCCATAATACCATCACAAGGATTCCTAAATCTTTATTATACCTATAATACAATAATATTAGAGCATTTAATGAACCTTTAATACTTACTATCACATAACTTTAAATACATTTCCTTTGAGTAGTATCTTGAAATTTGTATCGTCATTATCAAGGAACCTTCACTGTATCTGATTATTAAATTAAATGAACCCATAATAATAATAGACTATACATGAAGTTGGTGAATGTGTTTGTATGGGAACTTGCGAGATCTCTACTTACAAAGCTATCTTTATTATACCTTTCTAGAAAGAAAAGGAATGAAACATAGAAAGCTATCTTTATTATACCTTTTTTTTACAAAGAAAATGGATGAAACTTACAAAGCCACGATGTCTGTATTTTTAAAAGGACATTTTATGATAACAGGTACTCTCTTTATATCTCATCTACAACTTTTAATTTATATTATCTCCTCTTCTTCTTTTGACTAAGATTTTCGGACTGAAGAAAACTTTATGTGTTCATCATCAAAATGATAAATAATTTTTTTCTATCAACTTATTCACTCATACCCGTATTCCAGTCGGCACTCTTGACCGAAGCTCCACAAGGAAATAATAAGAGATTATGAAGAAATCCAAAAAATTATGAAATAGGTATTTATGTCTTGAACCTTTAATTTTACTTTATATATCTTTATTTTTTTAAATTATTTTATTTATTATATGTTTTCCATCCAAGGAGTTGTTCAAAATCTTGAAAATTGGTATGATTTTTCCAGATTGATTTACCTAGAGAAATTTGTAATCCTCTTACTTGTTGGCTATGGAGGAATGAGTACCAAAGGCTTGAACCATACCTTTTGAATCATGTGGATGCTATGTACACTTTGAATATATAATTGATGGTGGTCTCTACCTCTCCCTCTTTGTCCAAGGTAATGCATATGCATCCTAATTATATTTTTTATTTGAAAATTTTATAGCTGATTAGGGAGGCCCAAATTGCCATATATAAGTGTAAGACTATAAGTGTACATTTTCTCATTTGAAAAGAAATTTATTAGGTTTTTTAGAAGCATTTAAATATATTATTTTCTTAGTTTGGGTGAAAGCTTGGGTACCCCATAAGTTTTTCCTTTAGAAATACAATGTGTTAGTTATATTATTGTTATATTGATAGCACTCAGTGGCAAGAAAATAAATTTGCCAAACTTAAGGTGTCATTAAGGATATTTTTTAACATTTGTTAGTTGTTTTCTGTAATTTCAATAGGACTTTGATAGTCAATCGTTGTTTTCCTCTCAAAATAAATTTTGTTATACATCTTTATTATACCTCTAATACAATAATATTATAGGAGTTCATGTAGCTTTAATAATTACTATATTTTTCTCTCTCATCTTGAACAATGTGTTCCTTGAAACCAAAAAACGGATAAATAAAAATTTCATTGAAACCAAAAAAATGAATAAATCAAAAGTCTTTTGAAAACAAAAAATATGACACAATCCAGATTCCATTAATCAATCTCTCGATCTAACACAATCTAGATTTAATTAATCTCTTTTGATCATTCTCCACCCAAATCACATTACACAATTCTACTAATATTATTACATTCACATAACGTTTTTATTTCTAGAAAAAAAAGTTGAAAATTTTCAAAATTATTTTTTACATAAATAAAAAAAGTTTTGGTTATAAAATTATTTATGAAGTTGTATTTATAGAAAAAACTTAAAGTTTTTATGTAAAAATGAATAAAGTTTATTTAAACTAAAAAGAAATAAAAATATGTATAATTTTTTTTTGACATGAAATAGGTACAAATTTTTTTTGAAGTTTTTACTTATAAAAAAAAGTTTTTAAGTTAAAAAAGTTTTCAAAATTTTAAAATTGTTTTTAATATAAATAAAAAAGGGTTTTCTTATATAACATTTTTAGCGTTTTATTTATAGAAAAAACTATAATTTTGTATCTATAAATGGCATACACTTTTTAAAAATAAAAACAAATAAAAATATATAAAAAAGAATTTATATAAGATACGTACAGTTGTTTTGAAGTTTTTATTTACAAAAAATAGTTTTTATATAATAAAAATATTTAAAAATAATTGAAATATTTTATTGATGAAAAAAAATTACTTTTATTATGTCTTTAGATTAGGACATTGAATTTGGGATATATACTAATTTTTATAATTATTATTATATTTGTTTTTTGTACATCGCCCCTGCATTACACGGGTTATATGCTAGTATGATTTAATTCCAACTGCTTAGTATTAATCTAACCTTGAAGTTTATTGATTTCTAACACCCTATCTCTAATCTCATGTTTTTAATCATGAACCCATAATTAAATTACGAATTTCTCATTTATTCATAATCTATCATTCTCAAATAAAATTAGAGGTTAAACACAACTCAAATCTCTTCAATTGATTATAAAAGTTTACATCTTTTAAATATTATATTTGTTCCTAATAAACTATTAATGTAATTTAATACAGAATTTGTACTCTAAAACCAGCTGATACTTCCATCTTGAATATGAATCCAAAGTCTTTACATGTGAGATTGATTTGAATCCGGAGATTGGTTATTCCTTATCTTCTCTAAGGTTCTCTCTATCTTTTCTTCTCTTAATCTCTTATCTTAAGATCTTCCTTAATCCCAATTTTCCAGAGGACAAAAGCGGGGCAATCATCCACCTCGCCAAACCTTTTATACACCGTATTTGGCAAAAATCGAAAAAATCCAAAATTCACAAAATATATTAAAATCTAGAAATTTTGAAAATTCTAAAATTTCAAAAAAAATAAATTTAGGATTTTCGATTAATGAAAATTATGATTTTAAAGAAACAAAGAAAAGGGTTTAATGCATCATGTAAATACATGAGGATTTGACCCATTTTTTCATCTGTGTTGAGGTCAGGAGGATAATCTCCTTTTATAGAGCACACTTCAGAACCCTCACAGCCAATTGATGTGGGTTATGATCACGTTTAAAAAAATGGAAATCAGAAAATAATTCGAAAAAATCGGATCATAAAAATAAAAAAATTGAAAATTCAGAATTATGTCTGATTTTCGATTCAATTTTTTTTTTCGAAATAATCAAAAATCGAAAAATAAAAAATTCGCAAACTAAAATTTCATTCCAAATTTGAAAAAAAAAATCGGTTTGAAATTAAAAAAAATCGGAAGCTCGGGTAAAAAAAACACAACCCTAGGTCTACCTCATTTTTGTTTTAGTTGATGCTTAATCCTAGCAACTTTCCTTTATTAATTCAGAAGAAATATTTTTGGGGATTCAAGCACATGTGATACAACCTTAGTCTCTTATATAACATTCTTAATGTTGGGACATGCCCTTTCCTTGTCTTGGAATTGATGATTATGTCATGAATATATACTTCAACCTCTTTATGGATCATGTCGTGCGTTAAGGTATTAGCCCCTCATTGGTACGTTGTACCAAGATTCTTAAGTCCGAAAGAGATAACTGTGTAATAGAAGGTCCCGCAAGGGGTAGTTAAACGATTTGTTCTTGATCATCTTGGTGCATCTTGATTTGGTTAGAACTTGTGAATCCATCCACAAAGGAATTCCAGATATGGTCAACGGTGCAGCCGATGATCATATCTATGTTTGGCAATGGATAATAATATTTGGGACTGAATTTATTTAAGTCTCTATAGTCAATCAAAATCCCTCCATTCCCTATATTTTCGGAATAGGTATAATGTTATCTAGATGCATGGGTTATTCGACCACTGTTAGAAATCTTATGCTGAGCTGCTTCATCATATTTTTTATAATATTGATAGACCATTCAAGTATGAGCTTTCGAAGTTTTGCCTTGACAGGCTTAGAGTTTGGATATATAGGTGTGTGGTAAACCATTATTTTAGGATGAATTCCCGCCATATCAGCATAGGACCATACAAAGACATCGATGTATTCTTTTAAAAGTTGGAGGTGTTTCAACATTTCTAGATCGTTTAAAGAAGAACTAATTTTTGTTTCTTTTCTCTCATCTAGAGACCCTAAATCAACCGTTGTTATTTCGTCAACAAGTTATGCGTGACTATTTGTAGTCATTAAACTCTTTAGGTGGTCTTCTAAGTTTTTATTACATATATTAAATTCATTACTTTGGTTTCCACATTCATCATCAGCAAAATTTTGTGCACAAGCATACTCAAAGTTAAAATTTAGTTCTCCCATGAAATTATTGATATGATCAAGTAAATCAAAGTAATTTTCCTCAAGGTCCTTATCCTTATATGAGAGGTTACAAATGGTTATTGGTGGTTCTTCATAGCGTATCATCATCATCATCATCCTTGCCTTGATCCCATCGTATGTTGTCGGCCACATGGATTCTTCTTTTCCATTCTAATCTATTATGTGCATGATTATCATTCAAGTTTAATTCCTTAAGGCCTCTCTAAATAATTTCCTCCCATTATAGCTTAGGGAAACCTCTTTTTCTTTCACCCTCTATTTCCAATAATCTTCCTCTTATTATAGGAACATCTCCTGGTCTATGCAACACATGTCCGTACCACCTAAGTCTACTTTCTCTCAATTTATCGCAGATGGGAGCTACTCCTAAATTCTCTCTCACATATTGGTTTTCAATTTTATCATTTCTAGTAATTCCTATCATCCACTAGAGCGTCCTCATCTCAATAACATTGAGATTTTGTTCATATTTTTCTTTAACGCCCAACACCCCGCTCCATACATGGTCACCGGCCTAACAATTGTTCTATAAAAAAATTCTTTTAATGTATTAGTTATCCTCTTATCTCATAACACCCCACTCGCTTGTTTCTATTTCATCCAGCTAGTTGATATTCTACTCATAACATCCTCATCAATATCCCTATTACTTTGTAGCATTCAACCTAGGTAACGAAATTTATTACATTGGTTTATCACTTTTTCTTCAATTTTTAACATTATGTTACTCGACGCCTCATTATTAAATTTACTTTCCAAAAATTCTTGTTTATTTATACTGATTTTTAGTCCCTTAGACTCTAAGGCTTTTCTGCAAGTATCTACTCTCATCGCTAAGCTTTCCTTTGAAATGTCTAATAAAACTATATCATCCGCAAACAACATACACCATGGGACATCTTCTTGTATTTCTTTAGTAATCTCATCCAAAACTACGACGAATAAATAAGGACTTAATAACTATCCTTGATGTAAACCCACTTTAATCGTAAAGTCATTAGTTTCTCCACATATATTTCTTACTCTAGTCCTTGTGTTATCATACATATATTTAATAACTTTAATATAACTCATAGGGATTCTTTTCCTCCTTAAAGCCCACCAAATTATATCTTTAGGTGATAGTAAGGATATTGCACCACCTCTCGTGGACCATTAACAACAGTGTTATCATCTATAGGTCGCGGCTTTAATTCCTATTGAATACATAAATTCCTTACATACAGGTTGCGACCACCTATTTTATACATGCCACAACTCTCAGCCTCATCAATTAACTTTCGCAGACTCTCTAGCACAAGATGTGGCCCCACATATTGTAGGGTGCGGTCCTAGTTCATTCACCTAACGGGCCGCAACCCCTCTTTATTCACAGCAGCAGTACACCATCTAAACCTATAAATAGAGGATCACACCTAGAGAAAGGACAAATTCATTATTTCAGACCCGAGATCATTTCTTACACTAGGCAGCTCAGAACTGATCTCTCTCTCTCTCTATCTCTCTCTCTCTCTCTATGACACTAAGTAAAGCTTGAGGGCTACTGCCTGGAGCATCACAACCACCATCCCGGAGCCACCGAAATCCTCTCAAACATGTATTTTATTCTATTTTCATGCTTGTACACCTCTTTAGGCCAAATTACTATGTACTAAACAACATATATAATGAGAGTGTGGCACCAAAGTGGATGTAGGCTCATGTTTATAGCCGAACCATTCTATATCCTGTCTTCTATCTCTCTTTACTTTCTATATTTGCTCATTATGCACATTATACTTGATTTGCTGATATGAGAATGACAAGGGGATGATTTCTCGTATCATCAATTTGGCGCCGTTTGTGGGAATCGAGGTATTTCAAACTTGTTTCTCTATGTTTTGAATTCTTAAACACCTTATTTTATTTATAGGGATCCGTTGGATCATCGTCTCACGAGTCAATTTTGGTTATTGAGCTATATTTTATATTTACACCCATGAAGGAGAATTTCTTATATTCAGATTTATTTGTGGATCTCTATTTTTATGACCTCAGATCTATTTTACATACCCCTGTGATTGCACCTCACCTAGATAAGGCTAGAAAACTTGATGGGCTTTAACCTCGTAAAGGTGGGTGATTATGGAAGAATTGTATTTACTCCTTTTTTGTTGTTCTTTGCCTATTATCTAGGGTCTATCATTAGAATTGTGCCATTTGGTGCACCGAGAGGTTATTCTCTCGTGGATAGACCCTAGTAGGTATGCCCTCCACGATTTTTAAGAGAAAAACTTAGTTTCTGGGTTTCAATTTTGGGATTATTCCCTTCACTGCCTAAGTAGGGATGCGGCACGGTAGTTAATCTACTTTTCTTGCCGCAGTCTCTATTAGTGTGGTTGTATTACAACATCTTCAAATCATAAGGGATTGGACCCCGGTGGTCTTCAGCTCAAACTTGGTGAATATCATTTAAAGGCGGCCACGACAGTACACCTATGTGCCTCACTGGTCGCAGCGTCAGCTGTAGTATCATGCAATAGTGCAAACGCTGCATCTTAACTTCGTACTTGGTTAATCCAATATTTTTGTGATTACTCACTTCTGCTCGTTTTGTCTCAAATTATATTTTTCGTAAAGGCTAAAAAAGTGAAAAATGGAAGGAGAATCCAGCCAGAGCACAGAAGTTAAAGATGAGATTGTGCAGCTGTACAATCACCTCAACCATATTTACGATAGTCATGCCTCACTCCAAACCCAGGTCAACTATTTAACCCAGAGGGTTCTCATGCTAGAGGTCACAGCCTCATCCAATGTGGGCGCGATACCCAGGATCATTGCGTCCTCAGCCTTCACTGCCACGACAATAATAGAAGTTCCATCCATATAAGTAGCCATCAAGAGCCAGAAAAGGAAAGTGGAGAAGTCAGAAAGGGTCTTTGAGTCCTACAACCCATTTGCCTTCCCAGTTGAAGACATATTTGAGTCCATAAAAGAAGACAAACCACTGAAGTGGCCAGAGAAGCTTAAAGCTCTACCCCACAAGAGGAACAAAGCCAAATGGTGCAAATTCCATCTGGACCACGGCCATGATAATGAGTAGTGATCTGCTCTGAAAGATGAAATTGAGAGGCTCGTAAGGTAAGGGATACAGCAGTGCTTCTTCAAGGATGCCTAAGGTACCAACTTAGTCTGACAGACCACATGCCCATTTTTCATGCCTATATTTTATATTTCATATGTTTCTATTTTACAGTGAAACTCTTCTTACGCTGTTTTAGGTTAAACTTTGTATTGTCCTTTCAAAGTAATATATATATGAAAGATATATGAAATCAAGTTCACTCTTATAATGCCATATTTTGATTATCATTTTCATGAAATGTTATCCTATAAAAGACTAGTTTATCTTAAACAGATCTCGATTCGAGATAATATGTTGTATCGGAAATGATATTATCTAAATGGGCCCACAACGCCCGTCAAGACGCCTGATTGTCCGAAATCAAGTGACAATTGAAAATGGCGAAAGCTACTATCGAAAGCAACTATCTAAATTAGTCTGCAACATCACTCATAAGGGCTTCAAGTGCCCACTCTTAGCTTTCGAGATGCATCATTAGCCACGAGGGCTTATAATACCCACTTTTATCTTTCGGGAGGGGTCATAAGAATTATTTGCTTCAAGTGCCCATTCTTAACTTTCGAGATGCATTATTATCCATAAGGGCTTACAATACCCATTCTTAGCTTTCGGGAGTCGTCATAAGAATTAGGGGATTCAAGTGTCCGTTCATAGCTTTTGGGATGCGTCATTATCCCAGGGAGATTACTCCCCTGGAAAACATCATTAACTTGGTGGATAGAGACAAAACATTATTAACGTGGTGATCTCACATTAGATTGGGGAAGCTTCATAATATCTAGCTCGGGAAGGCCTGAAAATAACCCACAAGGGCCGAAGATTTAATTATCTGTGGATAATCCTATTTTAGCCAGGGAAGACATTATATATATCCAAACATATCTTGGGGACGCTTTATAATACCTAGCCCCGGGGGGGGGGGGGGGGGGACTGATAATAACCCAATCGAAACGACAAAATGAAATCCATGAAAGGAAATTGAAGTGACTAAGGGATGCTGTGTAGCTGTCATCATGAAGCATCCCAAAGCTACAGAAAGAGAAGGGCCTCAGCCTAGCATGTTGTCATCAATTTTGTTAAGGGCCTGAAAGGCATTGCAGCGATATCAATGTGATCGCAGCCATCAAGGATTCCACTCTATCATTTAAAAGATGCGGCATATAGAAAGAGTGGACATTTGTGAATTGCGAAAATGCCACAACTGGGTTGCAAACCAACCACAGCCTTAGTATCGTTGCATCAAGACTTGAAAGTTCTCAAAAAAATTAAAGAAGTCAAGGCAAAATGTAACAGGCCACAACCTATGTCCAATGGCCTATTATGAGGAACCCTTTTTAAAGGGAAGCGCAGTGGTCCAAAATCTTAATTATCCACGACAAGGGACTTGTTTCCCAATATCTTCTTCACAAGAATACAAATAAAATCTACTGCTAAAGGGTGCTAGATTTATCATCATTCTACATAATTCAATAAATGTGTCGCGGCCCTGTTCAAGAAAATAACATTTATAATATGTTATCGGGGCCTTATGCGCTTTTAAAGTAAAGAAGTTTTACAAGAAACTCACTCGAGCAATCAAACATCTATACAAACAAGAAGGAGTTTAAAAAAGAATTGAAAGTATTGAAGCATACGATGATCAAGGAAGCTATATTAGAAAGATCAAGCATTGACAAAAGATTAAAATGTCGAGTTATGCAAACAAGAGGCCGCAGCCTTGATAATGAAATTCATAATGTTTAAAGAGCTGCAACCAAATGTATATGTCTATAAAACTCAGTGAAATTGAGGGACGCAACCCATGTTCAGAGTGAATTTTAAGAGGCTACATCATCTACTACTTCACCTACCTCTCCTTCCGTGGCAGTCATTGTCTCCTCATCAGCTGTTACAGCCTCTGCCCTTAGCCTGGCCCTCGCATTGGTAGCAACCTTCATTTTAGCTACGCAGGCATCATGCTCAGCATCACCCAAGATCCAAGACTTGATAGTATCCACGACATCTGGGAAGTACTTTGCTACCCGATATCTTAGCTCTTGGTAGCCGCGAATATAAGCATTGTTGTTAATGAGGAAAAAGTCTAGGGAGCCTTTATATGATGCCACAGTGCTGTTTATGTCCAATTGAAGGGCCGCGGCATGATCTTCATCATTTATTTTTATGGTCAGATAATGGTCCTCCTCTATTTTCTTAATGGTCGCGGCTTGATCTTCCTCCATCTTATTCATCGTTGCGCTATGGGCCGTAGAATCATTGGCAACTTTGATATCCAATTCCTCATGCTTCTTCTGAAGAAATCCTAACTTGCCATTTGCAAACTCCTCAGCCTTGGTAGCTTCCACAGCTTGAGCTTAGGCCACCTTGAGGGACTCTGCATGTTGCCTGAAATTGTCCTCAACTTCCTCCTTAGCCTTGCAGGTGGTTTCAAGGTCCATCTGAGCCGCCTGGAGTGCTGCACTAAAAGATTTTTTTCCATCTTCAAAAGATTCAGTTCTTACCTTTGCCAAACCAGCTATGCAAACACCTTCCGTGGCCTCTTTAAGTCTGTAGAGACCCTCATACTTTAATTTCTAGGTCGTCACAGCTTCTGCAGCCTGTAAGTTTATTGAGTTTGAAAATAAAACTAAAACTATAAAGAATTATTGGAAAGGTATAATTACTTACCCTCAGAAAATGGTACAGGGCATAAGACTCCACGTCCTCATGGTCCTCATCCAACAACTGATCTAAGTCGACCTAATCCATCGCCCTTTTTATCCTATGGACGACATGGTCAATTGTGTCCCATAAAGACTGAGGATCTGGTCTGCGCAGTTGAGGTCGCAGATGTTTGCTTTGTGGAGCACCCAAATTTGCATTAACAACAATTATTGATGGAGGGGGAGGTTAATTTCTCTCATTGATAAGCGAAGTGTCACGACCAACTTGGTCAGAGAGAGATGACATAAGACCTACCGTGTCCAAGTGAGATCCAATGTCATCGTCAAAGTTTCCCTCATGCCTTTTATGAGAGGTCTCCTCAACCTGATTTTGGGGCATGGCAGGCTCAACTTGGTCACTAGTAGTGACCGCGGTGGGAGCTTTGGACTTGGTCCTCTTCCTTTTCCTCTGATTAGTAGTGTTATTGAGGACAACTGCATCCTCATACATCTCAGTATGTTGAGCTATTAACCGAGACCTATCAATCCTCACCTGAGAGAGAATAAAGAAAAGCCAGTATCCAAAGCTAAAGATAATTGCCGCGACATAAAAAAACTAGAGAAAATAGCATTGCCTTCAGCCCCCATCTCTTTAGGAATTGACTTGTTGGGAACGAAGCCTCCCTTGTAGATTGAAGTAGATGTTACAAGACTGTTGAACTTTTTATTATCACCAGGAATGGCCGAGGCCTCAACGACCCTCTTCTCTTGCCGCTCACTTAGCTGAAAATTGTTAAGAGCTGCAGAAAAATGATAAGGTTAGTACAAAAGAAAAATATGCATAATAATATGAAACTGTAAAAAGGGGATGCGACCATAATTCAAAAAGGAATTTACCAATCTTAGAGGGACACCCCCACTACCGCGGGATCTTAAATCTTCTTTCCCTCTCAATCTCTTGGGGGTGGATCTCCCACCCTTCTCCAGAAATGTAAAAATATTTGCCCTTCTAGTTCTTTACACAGGTGGGCTTCCCAGAATAAAGGGTATCATCTCTGCCGCGGATTGAAAAGTAATAGTACCCCGCAAATTTTACGGAGTTTTCCTTTGGGAAGTAGAAGTAGAAAAACTCCACGGGAGTACTGTCTCTCTTGAATTTATTCTTCCACAACACTATGGATGCTAGAATTTCCCTCCAGCCATTAGGATCTAATTGGGTTGGGGCTAACTTCATCGTCTGAAAAATTCTTCAAACTGAAACGGGGACAGGCAGCCGCAGCCTATATGTGAAAGCATGAAGGGGGAAGTAGACCCCATCATCAAGTGTCATGCATGGCCTTTGTTCTGCAGTAAGGGCTGAGCACATCAAATTCTCAGGAAATTTAAAGGCTTCAGCAACCTGATCCACCCACTCTTGGGTCATAGTGCTGCGAACACTAAGTGTAGCAAGAGGTCTCTCAATACTCCCAGATGTGCCAATAGGTGAATCCCTAATCAAGGCATTCTCATCTATGTCCATTGGCTAGTTTCTAGAATTGGCCTCTTCCTCTATGACCGCATAATCTTAGTCTGAATCTAGAACTACACAATTAGGGCATTCCCTCAACGGCACGACCCTATTGTCTTCAAAGGACGCACTAAAGGAAGTTCAGGAGGAAAGGCTCCAAAATGTTTGTTCCAAAAGCCTCTCAGAAATTCATCTGGATCAAAGTTCATATGGCTGCAACAGTACCTAAAAAGCAGAGAGTCCGTAGTTAGGCGCCGCAGTCAATATGATCCTTAGGCATCTCTAGGCCGCGACAGATATAAAAATATGTCAAAAAAAATGTCAGGCAAAATTGGCTAAATAAACCAAGTGTTGGGTTTTAAAGCCCTAGAAGTTAATTGTCGTCGTGGCATATTATTATGGGAGAAGGATGTATGTTATCTTATTACACCCCGTAGTCATTAAACTATGGGCTAAGTTCTGGGGAATCTAATCTAATAACATAAGGAAAAAAGAATATTCTATCAAACAAGAGTTCCTACAGGCCGCGAACTTTATTTGATACATGCCACAGGCTTTACTTACTACAGGCCACAAATGCTTGTTAAACCAATTGAACGTTATATGGACTCAGGACAACCTTAATTTGTTAACGATCTTTTCATGCCGCGGCATATTCTTTTGGGGAAGGAGGTTATATTCGTACATACCGTAATCATTGGACTAGGGGATAAGTTATGTGGATACTAACCTAAGGGACTTAGGCAAGTTTATATTCATCAAGCTACGGCAATACAATCAAACGTAGCGACACTCATCAAGCTGCGACCATATACTCAAACAAGTTAGTATCTAATGTTGACAAATTTAAAGATTGAAGACCCAGAATGTGAAGGGTTTGTTCAAGAGCATCAAGAATAGTTGTATGATTTTAATGCGATCCAACATAAGTACATTTCATATGATCTAAACCTTGCCAGTATCATTTGCCCCTTTGGTCAATAATGGAAGATTAATGGTTTATTTCATCAGTTGAAGATTAATTCAAGAACGAAATCATATTCTGTTATAATCCAGACAATTACACGATTTTAAATGGGTTCATTTCATCATAAAGTTAGCAGATACAGATTCAGATGATGGATAAATGTGATTGAATTAGTTATTTTTGTGAGATATAAGTTCGAATAGATCATCTAGCAAACAAGTATTCAAAAGAAAACAACAAAAAGTTGAACCACAAGAAGCTTTTGTCAAAAAATTACCTAGAAAGGAAGAAACCACCAATACTCATCCCCGAACCACCTTTAACCACCTCATAACCACCACTTGCAGCTGTTAGAAATCGCCAGAAAACGCAAGGAGACAAACGCGCAGGAATTCATTCTCGATATTCTCTCAATGATTTGGGAAACGTAATTAAGTCTACGGTCGGTACAATTTATATAAGAGGGAGATGGAAGATGAAGCGTTTCCTTGGAAATACCGAGGCGACTTGAGAAGACTTAATTACTTAGCTACATCCCCAATCGCAATCTCTTGGCACTACGACTTGGGGGTTATTGATAGTACAGATATCTCACCACCTGCCACGGACCATTAACACCAGTGTTATAATCTATAGGTCGCGACCCTAGTTCTCATTAAATACATAAATGCCTTACATATAGGCTGCGGCCACCTATTTGATACATGCCACAGCTCTCAGACTCATCAATCAATTGCCACAGACTCTCTGGCACAGGATGCGGCCCCACATATTGTAGGGTGCGACCCTAGTTCATTCATCTAATGGGCCGCAACCCCTCTTTATTCAAAATAGTAGTACAACATCTACACCTATAAATAGAGGATCACACCTCAAAAGAAGGACAAATTCATTATTTCATACGCGATATCATTTCTTACACTAGGCAGCTCATAACTGATAGCTCTCTCTCTCTCTACGTCACCAAACAGAGCTTGGGGGCTACTTTTTGGGGCATCACAACCTCCATCCGAGAGCTACCGTAATCCTCTCAAACATGTATTCTCTTCTATTCTCGTGCTTGTATGGCTCTTTAGGCCAAATTACTATGTACCAAACAACATATATAATGAGAGTGTGGCACCAAAGTGGATGTAGGCTCATTTTTATAGCCAAACCACTGTATATCTGGTCTTATATCTCTCTTTACTTAATCTATTTGCTAATTATGCGCATTATACTTGATTTGCTGATATGAGAACTATAAGTGGACGATTTCTTGTGTCATCAATTTGGCGCCGTCTGTGGGAATCGAGATATGTCTACCTTATTTTTCTATGTTTTGAGTTCTTAAACACCTTATTTTATTTTTGGGGATCTGTTGGATCATCGTGTCACGAGTAAATTCTGGTTATTGAGCTCTATTAAATATTTACACCCATGAATGGGCATTTCGTATATTCAGATCTATTTGTGGGTCTTTCTTTTTATGTCCTCAGATCTATTTTACATACCCCTGTTATTTCACCTCACCTTGATAAGGCTGGAAAGATTGATGGGCTTTAACCCCGTAAAGGTGGGTGATTGGGGAAGAATTGTATTTACTCCCTTTTTGCCGTTCTTTGCATATGATCTAGGGTTTATCATTAAAATTGTGCCATTTTGTGGACCAAGAGGTTATTCTCTCATGGATAGACTCTAGTAGGTATGCCCTCTACGAGTTTCGAGAGAAAAACTCAGTTTTTGGGTTTCAATTTTGGGATTGTTCCCTTCATGCGGCCCAGTAGTTTAGCTGCCTTTCTTACCACGACCTCTGTTAGTGCGGTTGTATTACAAGAGCTTCAAATCATCGGGGATTGGACCCAGGTGGTCTTCTGCACAAACATAGTGAATAACATTCAAAGGCCACGATAGTACACCTATGTGCCTCACTGGCCGCGACCTCAACAGTAGTATCATACAGCAGTGCAAACGCTGCATCCCAACTTCCTACTTGGTTATTATAATATTTCTGTGATTACTCACTTCTTCTAGTTTTGTCTCAGATTATATATTTTGTAAAGACTAACAAAGCAAAAAATAGAAGGAGAATCCAGCCAGAGCATAAAAGCCAAAGATAAGATTATGCAGTTGTACAATCACCTCAACCATATCTATGATAGTCATGCCTCACTCCAAACTCAGGTCAACTATTTAACCCAGAGGGTCCTCGTGCTAGAGGCCGCAGCCTCATCTAATGTGGGTGCGACACCCACGATCATTGCTTCCTAAGCCTTCGCAGATGCGGCAATACTAGAAGCTCCATCTGCAAAAGAAGCCAGCAAGAGCCAGAAAAGGAAAGTGGAGAAGGTATAAAGCGTCTTTGAGTCCTACAACCCATTGGCCATCCTAATTGAAGACATCTTTGAGTCCATAAAAGAGGACAAACTACTGAAGTCACCTGAGAAGCTTAAAGATCCACCCCACAAGAGGAACAAATCCAAGCGGTGCAAATTCCATATGGACCACAGCCATGACACTGAGAACTGCTATGCCCTAAAAGATGAAATTGAGGGGCTCATAAGGCAGGGGATGCCGCAGCACTTCCTCAAGGAGGCCTAAGGGAACAGCTTAGTCTGACAGCCCACATGCCCATTTTTCATGCTTGTTTTTTATATTTCATATGTTTCTATTTTACAGTGAAACTCTTCTTACGTTGTTTTAAATTAAACTTTGTATTGTCCTTACAAAGTAATATATATATATGAAAGATCTGTGAAATCAAGTTCACTCTTATAATTCCAGATTTTGATTATTATTTCCGTGAAATGTTATCTTATAAAAGACCAGTCTGTTAGAAACAGATCTCGATTTGAGACAATATGTTATATTTGGAATGATATTATCTAAATGAGCCCACAACGCCCGTCAAGATGCCTGATTGTCCAAAAGAAAGTGACAATTAAAATTGGCGAAAGCACTACACCAAAAACAAGAATCTGGCACAGTTTAAAACTGTGCCAGATCAAATCTGGCACGATTTTGAACTGTGACAGAATCAGGTGTTTCAAAATGACCATTTTTTCTGGCACAGTTTAAAAGTGTGCCAGATTTGACCAAACGAGAACACTTCTGGCACACTTTTAAATCATGCTAGAATTTGATATTTCTGGCACACTTTTGGCACAGTTTTGAACTATGCCAAATTGAGCACATTTTGATAAAATTTGGAACAGTTCAAAATCGTGCCAAAATTTGATACACTTTTGGCACGGTTTTGAACTGTGCCAAATTGTGGATAAAAGAAAAAAAAAATAATTATTTAAAAACTAGAAAATTCACAAATTGCAAATCTTGCATGTTGTTGATAAACTAATGTACATACAAACTTCAAAATATTACAAGTCTTTAGTAGTTCACAGACCAAAAAAAAATTGGGCAAAATTTCCTCTATTTTTCGAACATTCTAAAACTTGCTAATATAAAACCTGGATAAAATAAAGCCCGCACGGTCACAAAATATAAAAAATAAACTTAAAAAAGCCCTCACGGCTATAAAAGTTTACAATAAAACTACAAAAGCCCGCATTATCATAACACAAAAAAATAGAATCATGAATAAACCCCTTGTTGTAAACCATTGAGTTCCCCGTGAATAAATGCTAACGATAAAATGTTATCCTGCAATAAAATAGGATACAAAAAAGATACGATATTAGTAACTAAGTAATTTATAAAACAAGGTTACTCAAGCTAAAAAATTACATATAGGAGTGGCAATTATTATTATATTCTAAAATTAAAAATCTTACGCAAGTTATGACTACCTGAGAGGCCCGTGACTATGATGTTAGTTCCTACAAGTTACATTAGTCCCGAGCTAGGTGTTCGTGCTTCTTACGGGGCTGTTTGGGGACTGGTTTGGGGTTTCACCCTCAAACAGCTTGTTTTCAAGCCTAATCTACATATTTTCAAATTATCGTCATATTCTAAAATAAGGAGACCTATGACTACGCGGTCAGTTCCTACAAGTTACATTGGTCCCGTGCAAGGTGTTTGTGCCTCTTACGGGGACGTTTGGGGCTGATTTAGGTTTTCACCCTTTAACTCCCTGTTTTTAAATTTAAGTGTTGATTTTTGCAAATTATCATCATATTCTAAAATCGGGAGACTCGGGACTACGCGATCAGTTCCTACAAGTAACATTGGTCCCGTGCGAGGTGTTCCTGCCTCTTACGGGGATGTTTGGTGGCTGGTTTAGGTTTTCACCCTTTAACGGCTTATATTTTAAGTCTAAGTGTTATTTTTGCAAATTATAGTCATATTTTCAAACCGGGAGACTCGTGACTATGCGATCAGTTCATGTAAGTTACATTGGTCCCGTGCGAGGTGTTCGTGCCTCTTACGGGGACGTTTGGTGGCTGGTTTATGTTTTCACCCTTTAATGGCCTATTTTTAAGTCTAAGTGTTATTTTTGCAAATTATCGTCATATTCTTAAACTGAGAGACCCGTGACTACGCGGTCAGTTCCAACAAGTTACATTGGTCCTGTGCGAGGTGTTCGTGCCTCTTACCGGGTCGTTTGGGGGTTGTTTTAGGTTTTCACCCTCAAACGGCTTATTTTCAAGCCTAATCTATGTAGTTTGAAATTATCGTCATATTCTCAAACCGGGAGATCCGTGACTACGCGATCAATTCCTACAAGTTACATTGGTCCCGTGCGAGGTGTTCGTGCCTCTTACGGTGACGTTTGGGGGCAGGTTAAGTCTTTCACCCTTTAATGTCTTATTTTTAAGTTTAAGTGTTGCTTTTTATAAATTATCATCATATTCTCAAACCGAGAGACCCGTGACTATACGGGCAGTTGCTACAAGTTACATTGGTCTCGTACGAGGTGTTCGTGACTCTTATGGGGTCGTTTGGGGGTTGGTTTAGGTTTTTACCCTTTAATGGGCTTTTTTAAATTATAGTGTTGATTTTTGCAAATTATCATCATATTCTATAACTGGGAGACCCGGGACTATGCGGTCAGTTCCTACAAGTTACATTGATCCCGTGCGAGGTGTTCGTGCCTCTTACGGGGACGCTTGGTGGCTGGTTTAGGTTTTCACCCTTTAACAGCCTGTTTTTAGTATAAGTGTTATTTTTGTAAATTATCGTCATATTCTCAAACTGGGAGACCCATGACTATGCGGTTAGTTCCTACAAGTTACATTGGTCCCGTGCGAGGTGTTTGTGCCTCTTACGGGTCCGTTTGGGGCTTGGTTTGGGTTTTCACCCTCAAACGGGCTATTTTTAAGTCTAAGTCTTGATTTTTATAAATTATCAATATATTCTCCAACCGGGAGACCCGTGATTATGCGAGAAGTTACTACAAGTTACATTGGTCCCGTGTGTGGTGTTTGTGCCTATTACGGGTCTGTTTGGGGGCTGGTTTGGGTTTTCACCCTCAAACGGGTTATTTTTAAGTATAAGTCTTGATTTTTGCAAATTATCATTATATTCTCAAACAGGGAGACCCGTGATTATGCAGGCAGTTGCTACAAGTTACATTGGTCTCGTACGAGGTGTTCGTGCCTCTTACGGGGACGTTCGGTGGGTGGTTTAGGTTTTCACCCTTTAACGACCTATTTTCAAGTCTAAGTGTTGATTTTTACAAACTATTGTCATATTCTCAAATCGGGAGACCCGGGACTACTCGGTCAGTTCCTACAAGTTACATTGGTCCCGTGCGAGGTGCTCGTGCCTCTTACGGGGACGTTTGGTGGCTGGTTTAGGTTTTCACCCTTTAATAGCCTATTTTTAAGTGTAAATATGATTTTTGTAAATCATCATCATATTCTCAAACTGGGAGACCCGTGACTACGCGGTCAGTTTTTACAAGTTACATTGGTCCCGTGCGAGGTGTTCGTGCCTCTTACGGGTTATTTGGGGGATAGTTTAGGTTTTCACCATCAAACGGCTTATTTTCAAGCTTGATCTACGTGTTTCGAAATTATCATCATATTCGCAAACCGGGAGACCCGTGATTATGCGAGTTGTTCCTACAAGTTACATTGGTCCCGTACGAGGTTTTTGTGACTCTTACGGGGTCGTTTGAGGGTAGGTTTAGGTTTTCATCCTTTAAAGGCTTGTTTTTAAGTCTAAGTGTTGATTTTTAAAAATTATCGTCATATTCTCAAACCAGGAAACCCATGACTATGTAGGAAGTTGCTATAAGTTACAATGGTCCCGTACGAGGTGTTCGTGCCTCTTACAAGATCGTTTGGGGGTTGGTTTAGGTTTTCACCCTTTAACGACCTGTTTTTAAGTTTAAGTGTTAATTTTTACAAATTATCATCATATTCTCAAACTGGGAGACCCGAGACTACGCAGTCAGTTCCTACAAGTTGAGGTGTTCGTGCATCTTACGGGGCCGTTTGGGGATGGTTTGGATTTTTACCCTCAAACGGGTTGTTTTTAAGTCTAAGTCTTAATTTTAGCAAATAATCGTTATATTCTCAAATCGGGAGACTCGTGACTACGCGGTTAGTTCCTATAAGTTACATTGGTCCCGTACGAGGTGTTTGTGCCTCTTACGGGGACTTTTAGGGGTTAGTTTATGTTTTCACCCTTTAATGACCTGTTTTTAAATTTAAGTATTGATTTTTGCAAATTATCGTCATATTCTCAAATCGGGAGACCTGGAACTATGCGGTCAGTTCCTACAAGTTACATTGGTCCCATGCGAGGTGTTCGTGCCTCTTATGGGGTTGTTTGGGTGCTGGTTTAAGTTTTCACCTTCAAACGGCTTGTTTTCAAGCCTAATATATGTGTTTTGAAATTATCATCATATTCTCAAACAGGGAGACTCGTGATTATGCGGGCAGTTGCTTTACATTGGTCCCGTGCGAGGTGTTCGTGCTTCTTATGAGACTGTTTGGGGGCTGGTTTGGGTTATCACCCTCAAACGACTTTTTTTAAGCCTAATCTACATATTTTGAAACTATTGTCATATTTTTAAACTAGGAGACCCGTGCGAGGTGTTCGTGCCTATTACGGGGCCGTTTGGGGGCTAGTTTGGGGTTTCACCCTTTAAGGGCTTATTTTTAAGCTTAATCGACATATTTTGAAATTATCTTCATATTCTCAAACCGGGAGACCCGCGACTACGCCGTCATTTTGTACAAGTTACATTTGTCCCGTGCGAGGTGTCCGTGCCTCTTACGGCATGTTTTTAATCAATTTAGAACATTTATTGATTTTAGAAAATTTTGACATAGTTTCGTTGTTTATTCATTAAATCCAACATGTTTTATCATTTAAAATAAACTCAACAGCAGCAGCAAATTCCAAAACCAAACCACCAGCAAATCCCTTCCACCAATTTAACTAAATAAGCTCATAAAGTAAGCCATTTTACGTTTGGCTACTTATTGTCGCTATTTCAGACCATTTTTCTATTTAATGCTACTGTAACTTTTAAGAGAGATTGCTTTTGAACATATTTGGGAATAGCAGGAAGTAGATTTTTCAAAAAGTCAATATGAAACCATCAACTAAGTAAAGAATTGCAGATACAATAAATGCATAACACAACTATTAATATATACCCAAAACTTTACCTCGATGAATGGAGTGGTTCAATTTAATCCAACATGTTAGTACTGAAGTTTGGAAACCCTACATTTAAATTAGTCAAAAGGTTAATAAATAAAGATAAAAATTTATACTCAACTTCTTAATAGAGAAAAGAATCAAAACCTCATAGCAATTATTGTATATTCATCTCCATCAAATCAATTGTTCAATTCACACTTTATACTCATCCTACGTACCATTAGGTAGCCAAGAAACAACACATCATTTCAAAATCAAACTTCAATACAATCACAGATACAAATTAATTCTAAAATACAATTTTGAAACAAACCAAAGTCAAATAAATTAGTGGTTAAAACGTACTTTAGATTTCGATGGTTGGTTCCCTTTTACTTTTACCTGTGACGTGATCAAATCAAACGTAGATGGAAAGCATTAGATAATAAGAATATTGAAAATAAGGTAATAATGTAATAATGTGACATGAGTTCTCATTTCCTTACTTTGTATCCAAGAAAATATTGGCATTAGTTCTGTAGATATGTAGACTGTGAATAACACAATCTGTGATTTGTATAGAGTATAGAGATTTATATAAACATAAACGGTGTATAACACATGTATAAAAAACTAAAAACATGCCCAAATTTATTTTTGTTCATGCTAGATAGTTAGACATTAAGTAGTTATTAGAACTTGAGTGAAATAGAGTGTGAGACTAATCCCAAACTATGTATATTCAATAAGGTTTTTATATCATTTAGAATGTATAAACGTATTTGAAAATGCGAGCTTTTCTTAATCAAAGCTCTGATACCAATTTGAAAGACCCCGGATTTTGATTATCTCAATTAAAATCAAACTATTAATAATTTCCTTTTATATATAAAACAAACACGATGCGGAAGCGTAAAGGTGATGGTTCAAATTTAAAACAACGAATTTTAATTTCTTAAACGAATTAAAATTACACCAAGTGAATTAAGATAATCAATTAATATATTCACTTAAACCGGTTAATTAATCCAAGTCCTAGAATTTGCCTAAGTCATATTTTTCAATATTAGCAAATTAGGCGAAACCAAATTTTAGCAAATGACTTGAATTAAATAAACTTTACCCAACATTTAATTTAAGTCCTAATTAAATTGAGTGTGATAATTTAAACCAAATTTTATCTTGAATTATCCTAAACATGCGTTTTACGTTATTATGCAAGATAAAATAAACCAATCACACTACGCCGCGATGTACGAGGAAAAACCCAAGACGGGAAACAACCTCGGATGGCCCTAGCCACAAATCCACTAGATACGGAATTACAAGTACAAGACAGATAGACTTACAACGCACGACTCGATCCCTCTCAAGCCTCGACGCTTCTTCTTGTAGACACCTCTTCCTAGCGGATAACCTTGGAACACCACCGCGGTCTCGAAATCCACCGATAGGAATTTATATGGTCACCGTCACCCGAGCAAGGAGCCTTTCTCCATGTGGGTAAGTCAACATAGAAACACTTCTTCTTTCTTTGTGGGTGGTGGAAGCAAAACTTAAAACTTCTCTTCTTCAAATTCGGTAGAGAAAAACCGGTGCCAAACTCCAAGAAATTTGATATGTATATACGAACTTGGATAAACAATATGGGTGTAAAACACTAGAGTGATAGGTAAATTTCTCTTTGAAAATTTCACTCAAAACTTGATCTTTTTCTCTTTTTAATTTTGCTCTCAAAACACTCTCTAAGAGTTTGTATGATATGAAAAAGATAAATTATCAAAAGTGATTCCTGCACATATTAAAGTCTGAAAAAGTTGGTTACAAACTTAGTCGGAAAGTGGGTGCAAAACTGCCAAAAAACTGCCAAAAACTGTTCCCGCCTGGCATCTCGTTCGAACGACATTTCGTTCGAACGAAATCTCGTTCGAACGAGACTTCTAACGACGTTCCAGATTGAACTTGTTAGAATCTTGTTGGATATCTCGTTCAAACATAAGGTTCGTTCGAATGACATATCGAACGACATTCCAGTGGCCTAATATGGGAACTCGTTGGCAGGTTCGTTCGAACGACATTTTCGTTCGAACGACAATCTCGTTCGAACGACTCTATCGAACGAAAAACCAGAAAGTTTGAATATTCTTGTTTAAGCCCAGAAAACTTTATAAACATTTATTTAAAGTTTTAATTAATTCTTTCTTAACACAAAACGCAGTTTTTATAAAACCTAACACCCAATAAACTTGTTCCAAGCTCCTATATATATAATATTGCATTCATACCTTGGGAGCATGGAACCATAGTTGATGACGTGGAAACGAGGCACGCAAATCGGCATATTTGATGAAGCTTTATACACTTTTTCGCTACGTCTTCAACAAACACTTCATAGGCTTGAGAATATTATAATTACATACTATCCTATGAATAAATGTTTTTGTCCAGAATTGAGCCAAAACTATATATGGACTCAATTGGAAATTTGTGTCCTTACAAATCTCCCCCTTTGGCTATTCCGGGACAAAAAACAAACAAAAAATCCTAAAGTGCCGTCAAGCTCACTAGACTCAAAACATAATCCACCCAAACTTGACTCAACCCAAGGATCAAACGCTTTGCCATTGAACAATGTCGCTTTAGAAGAAATCCTGCACACTTAAGCAAACTCATCAAATGCATAGGGAATATCAAAGTATTAAATGCAATTTTAATTAATTACTCCCCCTAAATTAATTCTTCCCTTTATCAAAACAATCTACCAAAGAAGGTCGCGACTCCCCCTAAGATAAATCTCCTAAATTAAGGTACGGTTACAATAGGATTAGATACCATTTCTCCCCCTATCATTCTCCCCCTTTTTGTTCAGGAATAGGCAAAGGATAAAGAACTAATAAACACGTTGAAGCTTAAAGTGTTAAGACATTAAAGCACATGAGCAACAAAAGCATAACTAATCCAATATAGATACTAAAAAATGAAGTATAAGCATAGAAGGACTAGAAATCAAGGCAAAGACAAACAACTATCATATATATATAAAATAGAAATATACCAATGAAGCACTTGCATATATATATAGATAGAAACACATATATAACACAAAATACAATAAGTTTGCACACTCGTATGGCAAAAATGTGTCATATGGAAACGTAAGTGTAGGGGTGTGAACTAGCAACAATTAAATTTAGACCCAAACACTTAATAAACATTCACGGAGTTCTCATTTGATTGCAAACTTTATCACATTTAAATATAACCTCATGTGACAATATGAAGATTGAACTTAATGAACAAACATACACAATGCATACAAGCCTAGCATGATGATGATTCTACAAACCAAATAGAGACATGACATTAAAGACAACTAGGATAAACGGACATTGTGAAAACCGTTGATATACCATCCAATTCTCCCTCAATAAGCATATAGATTCTTTTACTTTTGAATGAATATATCAAACAAACATAGGCCTTGGCAATTGTTTTCTTTTTAATGCCAAATATTCTGTTTTTAGGCCTTTGGACCACGTATTTCTTTTAGGTCCATTAAAACCGGTGGCTTACAATCGCAAAGGATCACTTAGTCCTTTCGGAGCCCTTCCCCATGCATAGTTATATTTATCATGTTTTCATTTTTCACACAAAGCTCACATGCAACGGATTGTGACATGCACTAGTCCTCCTAAGTCATAGATATGTAGATGACTACATTGGTAGGAGAACACCTCAAAAAGCTCAAATATAACATGTGACATTAAGATTTCGAAAGAGCTCGTGCATGTGTGAAAAGAGGCATATAGAAATAGAATCCATTTAAACAACAGAAAATCTAACTACTCCATAAAATATGGTAAAGAACATTTTAAGGATTGACAATCTAAACCAAAAGTTCTAGCCACATGGGAGCGTAAAAGATGGGATTCCAACACAAGTATATGCCACTTAAAGTGTGTCAAACCAAAATACACACAAAAAAAATCTTTTTGAGTTTTGAAATTTTTAGCCAAAAATAAAAATATATACTCAAAAGACAAACAAAAATCATTTGAATTTTTCATTAAAATCCTAATGATAAACAAAAATCTTTTTGTATTTTTCATTTAAGGCAAACAAAATGAAGGAAATATAATACAAAAGATAAACAAGCCATAATTTCTAGCATGTGATATGAAATAAGGCAATGACTAGAAAATGACTAAACATGCATACAGCTAGCAATGATATATAATAAGAAGCACAAAAAAACTAGAGTATGCAAACACTAACACATTCATCCTTTAGATTTAGCAAGGGAGGAAGTATGTGATAGTAAATGAGAATCAAAAACCCTATTTTGAAAGGCAACCAAGTCAGATTTCCTAACCCAAATTAAAGAAGAATGACTATCTTGGGGTGTAGGAACTTTAACTACCGTGGTTACTTTACTATGGGATTTTCTAGGAATTCGTTTAAGATCAAAACAAAATTTCCTAAGATGACCTTTTCGACCACAATGGGTACAAGTAAAAACATGTCGAAAATATTTACCTAAGGAGTAATCTTTAAATGCATTCCTAGTAGATTCTCCTAAAACATTGATTTTGGCTTTAGGGATAAATTCATTACAAGAATTGAAGCCTAAACCACAAGTGTCATTTTTAATTTGGACCATTCCTAAGATTTTATCTAGTTTTTCCGAACGACACTCCAAATCAAATTTGACATTACTAGACTCTTTTAATTTATTTTGCAATTCTAAAATGTTAGACTCTAATAAAATATTTCGCTCTTCAAAAGCAAGAAGATCCTTTTTCAAGGATTCCATTAAACCCCTAAGGTTATCTCTCTCGCCTTCTACATATTCAAGCTTCTCTCGAAGAGTCCTCTCACGTGTCCTAAGGTCTTCTATTGAAGTATTTTCATCAACGACCTTGACACTCTCTCTTAAACTAGCTTCTAACCTCAAATTAGCTCTTTTCAATTTAATAGATTCTTTATAAAGTTCTTGAAAAGCATTTTGAAGTTCACTCACATTAACCTCTTCTTCATTTTCACTCTCTCTTTCTTCTCCACTCTCACTATCATCAAAAACAAGAGAATTATAAAACAATGACCTTGGAAGTGTCATGTGTTAAAGTTTCATCAATCGATGAGTTCTCACTATCACTCACATGACTAGCCATAAAAACCACAAAATTTTTCTTAGTGGGGGAATCGGGCTTCTCTTCCTTATCACTATCACTAAGGGTCGCATTATATGAAATGGGTTGCTTACCCTCTTTCCTTAGTTTAGTGGGGCACTCATAAGCCCTATGGCCATAACCTTCACAACCAAAACACTTATTAGACTCGTCCCTATCTAAATGTTCATTACTAGATTTAGGGATCTTTTCGGCTTTAGGAATCTTCTCCGCTTTAGAAATCTTCTCGTTCCTGTCATGCTTAGAAGATTCAAATTTCTTAAAATCATTTTTAAATTTATCTTTGTTAATTTTAAGAAATTTTCTAAGTTTACGAGCAAATAAAGCCATGTCTTCCGAGTCACTATCACTCTCGCTCTCTACTACTTGTTTGACCTCTTTTCGGGCTCTTAAAGCAACACCCTTTTCGATTTTCTTTTCAGTTTTAGAGGGAAACATATCTAGTTCATAGGTTTGTAAATCACCTACAAGCTCTTCTAATTTCGTAGAGGCTAAAGTTGGTAAATAATTTCAAACGGTAACTTTTGGAATAAATTTATCGGGTAGGGACCTTAAAATTTTCTTTACAACACGGTCGTCAGGTATTTTCTCTCCCAAGTTAAAAGATGAATTAACAATATCAGAAAGTATAGCATATAATTCATCAAAAGTTTCTTTTTCATTCATTTTGATAGTTTCAAATTGAGTTGTGAGGTTTTGGAGTTTTGAAGCTTTAACGACACTAGTTCCTTTATGAGTTAATTGTAAAATACCCCAAGCTTCTTTAGCGGTTTCACACGTCATAATACGTCGGAATTCATCCGGTGTGACAGCGCTAAACAAGGCATTTAAACCACGGGAATTGAAATTAGCAAGTTTAAACTCATTTTCAGTCCATCTATCGGCGGGTTTGATAACACGTTCATTTTCAACAAAATAAGTTGGTGGGGACCACCCGTTAACAACAGACATCCAAACTCTCTCGTCGATAGATTTTAGTGCCGATCTCATACGCGCTTTCCAATACGCGTAGTTTGAACCAGTGAAAATAGGAAATTTTGAAAATGGGGAAAAATCCATTTTAGCCAAAAATTATTTAAAAGATCGTTAACGAAATAATTTATCGCTTTGGCTCTGATACCAATTTGAAAGACCCCGAATTTTGATTATCTCAATTAAAATCAAACTATTAATAATTTCCTTTTATTTATAAAACAAACACGATGCGGAAGCGTAAAGGTGATGGTTCAAATTTAAAACAACGAATTTTAATTTCTTAAACGAATTAAAATTACACCAAGTGAATTAAGATAATCAATTAATATATTCACTTAAACCGGTTAATTAATCCAAGTCCTAGAATTTGCCTAAGTCATATTTTTCAATATTAGCAAATTAGGCGAAACCAAATTTTAGAAAATGACTTGAATTAAATAAACTTTACCCAATATTTAATTTAAGTCCTAATTAAATTGAGTGTGATAATTTAAACCAAATTTTATCTTGAATTATCCTAAACATGCGTTTTACGTTATTATGCAAGATAAAATAAACCAATCACACTACGCCGCGATGTACGAGGAAAAACCCAAGACGGGAAACAACCTCGGACGGCCCTAGCCACAAATCCACTACATACGGAATTACAAGTACAAGACAGATAGACTTACAACGCACGACTCGATACCTCTCAAGCCTCGACGCTTCTTCTTGTAGACACCTCTTCCTAGCGGATAACCTTTGAACACCACCGCGATCTCGGAATCCACCGATAGGACTTTATATGGTCACCGTCACCCGAGCAAGGAGCCTTTCTCCATGTGGGTAAGTCAACATAGAAACACTTCTTCTTTCTTTGTGGGTGGTGGAAGCAAAACCCAAAAATTCTCTTCATCAAATTCGGTAAAGAAAAACCGGTGCCAAACTCCAAGCAATTTGATATGTATATACGAACTTGGATAAACAATATGGGTGTAAAACACTAGAGTGATAGGTAAATTTCTCTTTGAAAATTTCACTCAAAACTTGATCTTTTTCTCTTTTTAATTTTGCTCTCAAAACACTCTCTAAGAGTTTGTATGATATGAAAAAGATAAATTATCAAAAGTGATTCCCGCACATATTAAAGTCTGAAAAAGTTGGTTACAAATTTAGTGGGAAAGTGGGTGCAAAACTGCCAAAAAACTGCCAAAAACTGTTCCCACCTGGCATCTCGTTCGAACGACATTTCATTCGAACAAAATCTCGTTCGAACGAGACTTCTAATGACGTTCCAGATTGAACTTGTTAGAAGCTCGTTAGATATCTCGTTCGAAATCGAACGACATTCCAGTGGCCTAATATGGGAACTCGTTGGCAGGTTCGTTCGAACGACATTTTCGTTCGAATGACAATCTCGTTCGAATGACTCTATCGAACGAAAAAACAGAAAGTTTGAATATTCTTGTTTAAGCCCAGAAAACTTTATAAACATTTATTTAAAGTTTTAATTAATTCTTTCTTAAAACAAAACGTAGTTTTTATAAAACCTAACACCCAATAAACTTGTTCCAAGCTCCTATATATATAATATTGCATTCATACCTTGGGAGCATGGAACCATAGTTGATGACGTGGAAACGAGGCACGCAAACCGGCATATTTGATGAAGCTTTATACACTTTGCCTCTACGTCTTCAACAAACACTTCATAGGCTTGAGAGTATTACAATTACATACTATCCTATGAATAAATGTTTATGTCCGTAATTGAGCCAAAACTATATATGGACTCAATTGGAAATTTGTGTCCTTACAGTATTTATACAAAATGTATAAAATTATTTATAGACATAATCGAATAATAAGTGAGAAATGGAGCAGAGAAAGACAACTCATGTATATATATATATATAATATCACACACACTTACAAAATAAACAAAACCCAAAAATAATCAACACTGAAAACACACTAATCATCACAATCCAAAAAATTACGCCCTTAAAGAACATGAGGTAGTGCTTCCAATCACTCCCTCCAACCCCGATCATTTTCCTCCATTTTCTAATTCTCCTTTCTTCCCGAAATTATTTAATTATCCACAAAGAGAAAAGCAATAAATACAAATGTCAAACTAAAAATTGAAAGTGTTACAATGTGGTCGATCTCTTTAGTTAGTGACATTAAAAATAAAATCAGTACAGAATTGATACCTCTCATACTCAAAAGCTGACCTTCACATAACTAAACCTTCAGGAGAGTTGAGATCCTGCTTTGCAAATCCAAATCTGTCAACTCTCTGGTAGGAATGCAACTTGTCTCTCTCTCTTGCTCCTCTTCTCCTTTTTCGCAGGTGATGGGTCGACACTGATAAAAGTAGATAAGGTCTGTATCTAAACTTGCTATGCCAACAAGGATAGAAAGTGTTTTAGAAAGATAAAAGTTGGAACTGCACAACTCCAAAAGGGAAAATCAAAAAAGGGAAAATCAAATCAGAAGTCCCAACATCACGTTTCACTTTTTCACTAACTCAATTGGAACAACAACAATACTCTAGTAACAACTTTATTGGATTCATAAAACTTAAACTTCCATCGGAGTTACCTCACAAAATTGTTGAGCTCATCTATAATTACTCTCTAAAATAAGCACAACAAGAAATAAACTTCCACCTTCACAACAAACCAATAACTAATCAATACAGAAGCACAGATTAAACTTATTTAGGACTGAAACAAAAGCCAAAAAGAGAAGCGACTTTAGGTCGGATCCAGTTGTTGGATGAGAAATCGAAGACAGTGAGAACCCGAATCCCCCAATTGCAACATAGCTCCACCAGACCCATGACTGCCCGATAGCCTGCTTGGTAACCCAAGCCGATAGGCAAGCCTCTCATTCGGTCCCACCTTCAGTTTCCATCCATGATGATTTCCACGTGGTTGGGCATGAAATCGAGGTGGAGACCCGGGGGAAAGGGGTGAGTTTGGTGTTGAACAATGGTGGTATCTTTGATAGATGCAAATAGTGTATGGTGAGAAATACATTGGGGATGTAATAAGTGTGAAGTGAATAATATGGATGTTTGAGGATAAAGGGGTTTGGATCGGAGGGAGAGAGAGTGTTGGAGCATTACTATTGGGATTTGTTGAAGGAGGGGTATACGGAAATATGGAGGAAGATGGAGTTGATGTTTTCCGGTGATGGGGTTGATGCCGGTGGTGGTGGGTCGACACTGAAAACACACTGACATTATCGTTCTGATTGATCCAGGTGATAGGGTTGATGCCGGAGCAAATAGAGAGAGGGGATCGAAGCCGGTGAGCGGTGGGATAGGGTGTGCATTTTGGTTGAGAGAAAGAGAGAGGGGGAGCGGGAGATTAAAGATGAGAGAGGAGAGAGAAGAAGGAAACTAAACATATGGTATTTTATATTTTCGTGAAGTGTACTCAATTTTGGCACACTTTAAAGAAGTGCCAAATTTTGGCACTCTTTTAAAGTGTGTAAAATTGTCATTAGATCGTGCCAGAATTTGGCACAGTTTTAAAATGTGCCATATTTTTAATATCAGGGTTTGCCAAGTTATTGTTTTTGGTGTAGTGAAGCAACTATCGAGATAATCTAACTAAATTGGTTTGTAACATCACTCATAAGGGCTTCAAGTGCCTATTCATAGCTTTCGGGATGCGTCATTAGCCACGAGGGCTTACAATACCCATTACTAGCTTCCGGGAGGCATCAAAACAATTAGGGGCTTCAAGTGCCCGTTCTTAGCTTTTGGGATGCGTCATTAGCCACGAGGGATTAAAATACCCATTCTTAGCTTTCGGAAGGCATCATAAGAATTAGGACCTTCAAGTGCCCGTTCTTATCTTTTGGGATGCATCTTTAGCCCAGGGAGATTACTCCCCCGAAAAACATCATTAACTTGGTAAATAGAGACAAAATATCGTTAACTTGGTGATCTCACATTAGCTTGGGGAAGCTTCATAATACCAAGCTTGGGAAGTCATGAAAATAACTCACAAGGGTTGAAGATTTAATTGTCTGCGGATAATTCTATTCTAGCCTGGGAAGGCATTATATATATCCAAACATAGCTTGGGGAAGTTTTACAATACCTAGCCCGGGGGGGGGGGGGGGGGGCAGATAATAACCCAATCAAAGCGACTAAAGAAAAGCCATGAAAGGCAATTGAATCGACTAAAGGATGTTGTGTAGATATCATCATGAAGCAAGCTAAAGCTATAAAAAGAGAAGGGCCTCAACCTCGCATTCTGTCATCAATTTTGTCAAGGAACTGAAAGGCACTGTAACCCTATCAATGTTGCCACAACCATCAAGGAGTCCACTCGATTGTGACACCCCGACTAATTAAATATCGGGTAGCTACTCCTTTATTAAATCAATATAAAATGCCAAGTTGGTTCAGTTAATAGCATCACTGTCGAAAACATTTTTATAATTACTAATCACCTAGTATTTAAAAAGTAAGTTGCCAAATTTTAAATTAAGTCTGATTAACATGCAATAAAAGAATAATGGAAGAACAACATAATCCATTCACCATAACGAAGTAATGAAATAACCAACAAATAATAATAAGAAGTCCGGAGGAAAACTCCTCACAACAATCCCACAACTGAAAATAATAAGACAAGTCTGAATCCTAAATGAATTACATGCCAGAAGTCTGAATAACTGAAATAAATGAAATGTCTCTAAAAGAAATGGGCGACATGCCCTACAACTGATAAATGCTGAATATAGAGTCAAGATAGATGAAGCGTCTACAAGCAAAGTCCTGTAACTTCCACAAACAGCTACAGCTCGTCACCTGAATGAGGATCCTAAGCATGGTGTCCTTGTGGCTGGGCACCTAAAATGGTTTTTACAAAAATAGATTTGAAAGCAAATGGGTCAGAGCCCGAAAGTGGAAATCATTTTAAAAACAGCAAGTGTTTTAATAACATTAAAACATTAAATGCAAAATATATGTTAGGACGTGCACTCACATGAAATTCTCACCTCTCGACTACATATGCACTCCTAACGTACCGTACCCATCTAAATGACATACATATCTAACCAAACCGTAATAAGTTCTACCCCTTACTACTCGATTCCCATATTACATTCTAGCGTCATCAATTAAATAGAGGGCTTTACTTAAACTCAGATTCTCAATTAGTAATACAATTCACTATCGATTAACCTGTTATGTTTTCTCAAAACATTACCATAATTATATTCACAATACCAACATGAAAGTTACCATTAATTAAGTGTATATTATTCACGTCATAAATATACAATACAAGCACCCCGAGACTAAGCTGCGGTGCACACATACTCTGCTATCCATCCCGGTACATCACGTACATAAGGATCACGCATTTCGAATCTCTCAGGAATCGTTCTCAGATAACAACATCACAAATAATGGAGGCGAACACAGTCACATCACATGGGTCACGCACATACCTACGCTCCCACGATCAGCAGACTTATTAACATCCCAATAAGTCCTTCTCTGACCTATGTTCATCGAGGTACCAGTCTAAATCCGGGCAACACAAGGATTAGAGGGCCCTAAGCGAACGTAAACCTCCCGTGATAGCAAGTATGGTAGGTATGTCATACACATAAAATCATATACATATACTAAGTATGCACACATCTTAGTAGTCACCATAATTTATTTGTAGTACACATCTCATTCTCGTACCGACATATAATGCTACACAATTTATATGTTCATGGTTAATATAATTATTTAGGCCGTCAATAGTTCTCGCATCGTAATAGACACTCACGTCCTACTTCATAATTTCCCTTAAGTTCAAACTACACTTATAGGTTTTACTCCTCATTATATCCCAAATATATCAATTAATCCACAAGGAAGTGTTATCTCTACATATAAATAAGGTTACGGGACACTCGGGATCAAAACAGGCTAAAAAGCCTAAACTGTCAGCTCGTTAGAAGTCTCGTTCGAACGAGGCTGTTCAAACGAGAGTTCGTTCGAACGAAGTGGGCTTTCTAATGAGGTATCGTTCGAATGAAGTCATCGAATGAACATCACTCTCGTTAGAAGTCAAAGGACAACTCGTTAGAATCTCGTTCGAAAAAGCTCGTTCGAACGGCCTGGGCAGGTCTTCTAACGAGTGGCCAGATTCGAGCCCAGATTTTCCCTATATCGTTTTTCCAACTTTTCTTCACCTCTAATCTCATCTAAACCTCAATCCAACAATCGTTCATGGGTTCTAATCATTCCTAAATATACTTAGGTCATATATTAACGTTTATATAGGGCCAATTCTTCCTAAACATCATTGAATCATCAAATCCCTTCATTTATCCCCAAATCATATGAACATGAACCCTAAAATTTTAAAGTCACCAATGGGCATAATTAAAACCGTTTTTTATATGAACAAGGTGTATTTCCATCAGAATAATCCTCCTAACACAATTCTACATGCAATCCTTTCATCAAAATATAAATTTATAATTCCAATTAATGAGTTTTTATCAAACTCCCAAGAACAATACAAATTCTATCAATTTCCTACGCATGGAAGAAACATTCTTTGTAATAAACGAAATTAAACCACTTGCCGTATGTGTATCTCTGATTTTGATGTCGAATTGATGAAGTGTTCTCTCTCTCTCTGCAGAATTCTCCTCTTCTCTCTCTCTACAAGCCTTCTTCTCCAAAGTGACAATGGTGGCTAGGGTTTGCCTTAGGAACTCTTTTGGAATTAATTTCAATAACCTCCGTAGCCCATAAGGTTATTAGTGGGTTTAGTGGGTAAAGTCCAAATCAGATATTAATTCCTGATTTTCGTGGGTTTTAATTCCCAAAAATCCAAAATTACCAAACTACCCTTATACGTTGCCGGTATGGCCTAAAAATGCCCTGGGACCCAAACTAAACCCCCGGCTAGTGTTTTCTGACTATTTCGACCCTTCCGGACGCGTTGGCGCACTCAAAACGACCATACGGTTAATAGAAATAAAATTCACTTTTTAATTAAAAAATATATATTCCTGACGCGACTGTCACACGCGTCTCAACAAAATTTCCCAAATTGTCGTATTTCAATCTCACGACAAGTTTCAAAGTTCAATATTCATATATAGCCATATATACACATTATAATCAAATACCAACTCGCATCTCGTTAGTATTTTAATCCGGATTAATTTCCAATTAATACACATTTAATTCAATTAATCCCATAAATAAATATCACAAAAAAACGGGGTATTACATACTTCCCCCCTAATAACAGAATTTCGTCCCGAAATTTGGAACTAGAAAGTACCTGGTATGAACAACTCTGGATAACGTTTGCGCATCTCATCCTCGCGCTCCCATGTGGACTCCTCGACATTATGATGTCGCCACTGAACACGCACTAACCGAACTATCTTTGACCGCAGTTTCCGCTCACTTCGGTCCAAAATAGCAATCGGCCCTTCCTCGTAGGAGCTATCAGGCTGGAGATCGATGTCCTCCAAAGCAATGTGAGAATGAGCCAAATCGTCTCTAAGATATTTCCTTAGCTAGGAAATATGAAACACATCGTGAATCCGATGTAAATGCTCCTGTAATCCAAGCCTATACGCAACCGGTCCAATCCGCTCAATAATAGGAAATGGTCCCACATATCTCGGTGCCAACTTCCCTTTCTTCCCGAAACGCATAATCCCCTTCATAGGAGATACTCTAAGAAAAACCTGGTCCCCCACTTAGAACTCTCTGAAGAACCTCTTCGCATCAGCATAGCTCTTTTGTCGATCCTGAGCTACCCGAATGCGACTCCGAATCAATTCTATCCTCGCCGAAGTATCCTGAATCACTTCCTGCCCAAGTAGTTTGTTATCCCCCACCTCCAACCAACATGCTGGGGAATGACAAGGTCTACTGTACAACGCCTCAAATGGAGCCATGCCAATAGTGAACTGGTAGGAGTTGTTGTAAGAAAACTCCACCAGTGGAAGATACTGCTCCCATCCACCCCTAAAATCAATGATGCACATACATAGCATGTCCTCCAATATCTAGTTTGTACGCTCGGTCTGCCCATCGGTCTGCGGGTGATACGCCGTACTCAACCGCAATTCCGTGCCCATAGCCTCCTGAAAACTTTCCCAAAACCGTGAAACAAATATCTTGTCTCTGTCAGACACGATATTTAGGGGCACACCGTGAAGTCTCACTATCTCTGTAATAAAGAGCTGGGCATACTGTCCCGTAGTGTAGTCTGTCCTTACGGGTAGAAAATGAGTGACTTTGGTCAATCTGCCCACAATTACCCAAATAGAGTCGTGACCTCTCTGTGACGTAGGCAACCCCGTGATAAAGTCAATGGAGATGCTCTCCCACATCCACATCGGGACCTCCAATGGCTGTAGAAGTCCTGTCGGTCTCTGATGATCCACTTTTACTAGCTGACAAGTGGCGCATTTTGAAACAAACACGGTAATATCTCCCTTCATTCCGCTCCACCAATACTGTCATCTCATATCTTGGTACATTTTATCCCCACCGGGATGTACCGCGAACCGTGAGCCGTGCGACTCTGCCATCACCTCGTGCCGCAATTCCTCCCCTTTCGAAACTACCAATCTCCCATTGAAGCGTAATCCCCCGTCTGAGCTAACGGTATAGGACTCGGCTCCCTCTGCTAGTAATCGAACTATCTGCTCCTGACAGAACGAGTCATTTGCCTGTGCCCTTACTACCTTCATGACAATCTGCGGTGTAACGGTCATCACAGACATGAACGATCGGGCCACTGCATCCTGGTGTCCCAACTCCTTCCACTTGGCCTTCCACACCCCTGCCACTTCATCTGCTGGCCTACGGCGCAACGCGTCTGCTACCACGTTAGCCTTCCCCGGGTGATACTGGATATCAAACTGATAGTCCTTCACAAACTCAAGCCACCTTCGCTACCGCATATTCAACTCTTTTTGCGTGAATAGGTACTGTAGGGACTTGTGGTCCATGAACAATCGAAAATTCTCCCCCAAAAGGTAATGTCTCCAAATCCGAAGGGCAAATACAACTGCCGCCAACTCCAAGTCATGAGTGGGGTAGTTCTTCTCATGAGGCTTAAGCTTACGGGAAGCATAAGCTATGGCCTGACTCTCCTGCTGTAACACACCTCCAAGTCCTTGCAAGGACGCATCGGTATAGACTAGATACTCAACTCCCGGTCTCGGCAATGCTAACACAGGTGCTGAGGTCAACTTATCCTTCAACTCATCGAATGCCAACTGACAGGCATCACTCCAGATGAACGGCACACCTTTACGAGTCAGATGTGTCAAAGGACCCGCTATCTTTGAAAATCCCCGAATGAACCTCCTGTAGTATCCTGCTAGACCCAAGAAACTACGGATCTCTATCAGTGTCGTGGGCTGTCCCCACTCCCTCACCGCGGATACCTTCCGCGGATCAATAGATATCCCCCGGTCGGAAATAATGTGTCCCAAAAACTAGACCTCCTTCAGCCAAAACCCGCACTTCTCATACCTTGCATACAGCTCGTTCTGATGCAGCGTCTGCAAAACTTGCCTCAAATGCTCGGCGTGCTCCTCCTCTGTGTGGGAGTAAACCAGAATATCATCGATGAAGACAATGACAAACTGATCTAGGAAATCTCTGAACACCCTATTCATCAAGTCCATAAACACTGCTGGAGCATTGGTCAAAATCAAAAGGCATAACCCGAAACTCGTAAGAACCATATCTCGATAAGAACGTAGTCTTCGAGACATCCTCTTCCCTGATACGCAACTGATGGTATCCCGATCGCAAATCAATCTTTGAGAAGAAAGAAGCTCCTCTCAACTGGTCGAATAAGTCATCGATTCGAGGCAACGGATACTTATTCCGTATCGTGACCTTATTCAACTCTCGGTAATCCACACACAATCTCAGTGAACCATCTCTCTTCTTCACGAACAACACAGGGGCACCCCACGGAGAAGTACTACTCCGTATAAACCCCTGACCCAACAACTGCTCAATCTGATCTCGTAGCTCTCGCATGTCTGCTGGAGCCATACGGTACGGTGCGCGTGCTATAGGTCTCGTATCTGGCAACAAGTCTATGACAAAGTCTATCTCTCGACTGGGGGGTAGGCCTGGTATCTCCTGAAACACATCGGAATACTCCCTGACAACTGGGATAGAATCTAAAGGAATCACAACCTCCTTAGAGGTATCCTCCTCTATGTAATACAAATGAGCGGTCAATCCTCCCTCTGGGCAAGGAATCGCCACTACAAACATCTCTTGCCCCGGAATGGAAAAAACAATGCTCCCACCGAAGCAATCAATCATGGCTCTATAATCAGCGAGCCAATCCATACCGATAATCACATCGTGCACATGCATATCTAATACCAACATGTCTGCAGGTAATACCAAACTACCAATCTCTACCCCCACTCCCCGGCATATAAAGAAAATAAGTGACCCACTCCCCAATGGTGAGTCTACACACGTCACTGTGCTCTCTGCTGTGGCCAACAACCCTAAGGCTTTCGCGAAATGTGTATCTATAAAACAATGCGTTGCCCCCGTATCAAACAAAACCCGACCCATAGTACCATGGATAGGAAACATACCCTCAATCGCGGGTGGTGTCTACGGAGCTGCTGCCTGGCGGACGTTCTAGACACGTCCATACTGTAACTTCCCCTGCTGCACAGGAACTGCTGGAATGGCTGGTAGTGCTGGCACCTGGGCTGGAGCTGGGAGAGCAGGTGGAAAAAGTGGCCTCCGTGGCTCATGTCGATCACCCTGCTGCTGCTGCGGGGCCCTGCCCCTATCAGGACAGTCCTGGTGTTTATGGCCAGTCTTGCCACAAACGAAACACTTCCCCAGGAAATTCCCCCCTCTCTGTCCCTGCTGTCCCCGGCCCTGGTGGCCGTTACCGTTCCTCCACTGGCCCTGCTGGCCCTGCTGAAACTGTTGTTGACCATTCTGACCCTGCTGGTTCTGATGGCCATTTGGACCCTGATGGCCCTGCCGGAAACCTCCCTGTCCGTGCCTGAAATTCCCTGACCTGAACCTCTTGTGATCCCCCTGCTGGGAACCCTGGTCGCCCTGTCTTTGCCCCTGAACAGATTGTGCCCCACTGGCACCATTTCCTCCAGTCCTGCCCTGATGGCTAGACTCTCCTGACCTCTTGCCTTCAGCCATGTGAAAGCGATGATCCTGGCAATGGAGCAATGCAGCGTTAACCACATAAGAATAAGTGGCTAACGAGAGGTTCCCTAACAAGTGCTGACGAATCCTCCATGTCAACCCGTCCGTAAATTTCTGTATCTTCTTCTTCTCTGTCGGTATCTCATCCGGAACAATATTCAGAAGATTAGTGAATTCGGCCTCACACTCGTCCATAATCTTACCCTCCTGCTTGAGGCTCATCAACTTCCTCCTCATCTCCGTGTGAACAGCAGACGAAAAATATTTGCGGTCGAACCGCACCCAAAACTCCTGAACAGTGAGAGTATCTCTCTCCTCCACGGTGGTAATAGACTCCCACCACTGCAGTGGAGACCCCACTAGCTTAAAGGTAGCTAGTATCTGCTTCTGGACATCGGTGCACTCATACATCCTCAAGTGCCACTGAATGTCTTTCCTCCACTGACTAGAAACCACAACATCGGAGCTACCTGCGAACTACGGGGGGTGTGCTTTCTGAAAAGCATCACGTACACGTTCCCAAGCAGACGGGAATTCATGTGCCTGAACTGGCGCGGCTATCGGCGCCTGAGGTGGTGCCTGCTGAACTACGGCTAGTGCGGCATTTACCGCCTGGGCCACAATGGCTGCAACCTCGGCGGCATTCATCGTGCCCTGAACTGGTGCGGGCTGTGGTTCTGGCGTTGCATCCCTGGGAATCCTTTGTGCACGTCGTGGAGGCATCCTGAAACAAGAATAAAGTCTATAAGTTCGCAGTTATAAACTCAAAACAGCTGAAGAACGTAGCATATACAAAAGAATAAAACAGTCCTAAAATATAGGGCTCTACATCAAAGAAAGCTCAGCGGGAAACATATAAGCCGTACAAATTCTAAAGGACACTAGAACCTGATGCTCTGATACCACCTGTGACACCCCGACTAATTAAATACTGGGTAGCTACTCCTTTATTAAATCAATACAAAATGCCAAGTTGGTTCAGTTAATAGCATCACTGTCGAAAACATTTTTATAATTACTAACCACCTAGTATTTAAAAAGTAAGTTGCCAAATTTTAAATTAAGTCTGATTAACACGCAATAAAAGAATAATGGAAGAACAACATAATCCATTCACCATAACGAAGTAATGAAATAACCAACAAATAATAGTAAGAAGTCCGGAGGAAAACTCCTCACAACAATCCCACAACTGAAAATAATAAGACAAGTTTGAATCCTGAATGAATTACATGCCAGAAGTCTGAATAACTGAAATAAATGAAATGTCTCTAAAAGAAATGGGCGACATGCCCTACAACTGATAAATGCTGATAGCCACAAGGATTAGAGGGCCCTAAGCGAACGTAAACCTCCCGTGATAGCAAGTATGGTAGGTATGTCATACACATAAAATCATATACATACACTAAGTATGCACACATCTTAGTAGTCACCATAATTTATTTGTAGTACACATCTCATTCTCGTACCGACATATAATGCTACACAATTTATATGTTCACGGTTAATATAATTATTTAGGCCGTCAATAGTTCTCGCATCGTAATAGACACTCACGTCCTACTTCATAATTTCCCTTAAGTTCAAACTACACTTATAGGTTTTACTCCTCATTATATCCCAAATATATCAATTAATCCACAAGGAAGTGTTATCTCTACATATAAACAAGGTTACGGGACACTCGGGATCAAAACAGGCTAAAAAGCCTAAACTGTCAGCTCGTTAGAAGTCTCGTTCGAACGAGGCTGCTCGAACGAGAGTTCGTTCGAACTAAGTGGGCTTTCTAACGAGGGCTCGTTCGAACGAAGTCATCGAATGAACATCACCCTCGTTAGAAGTCAAAGGACAACTCGTTAGAAGCTCGTTCGAACAAGCTCGTTCGAACGGCCTGGGCAGGTCTTCTAACGAGTGGCCAGATTCGAGCCCAGATTTTCCCTATATCATTTTTCCAACTTTTATTCACCTCTAATCTCATCTAAACCTCAATCCAACAATCGTTCATGGGTTCTAATCATTCCTAAATATACTTAGGTCATATATTAACGTTTATATAGGGCCAATTCTTCCTAAACATCATTGAATCATCAAATCCCTTCATTTATCCCTAAATCATATGAACATGAACCCTAAAATTTTAAAGTCACCAATGGGCATAATTAAAACCGTTTTTGATATGAACAAGGTGTATTTCCATCAGAATAATCCTCCTAACACAATTCTACATGCAATCCTTTCATCAAAATATAAAGTTCTAATTCCAATTAATGGGTTTTTATCAAACTCCCAAGAACAATACAAATTCTGTCAATTTCCTATGCATGGAAGAAACATTCTTTGTAATAAACGAAATTAAACCACTTTCCTTATGTGTATCTCTGATTTTGATGTCGAATTGATGAAGTGTTCTCTCTCTCTGTGCAGAATTCTCCTCTTCTCTCTCTCTACAAGCCTTCTTCTCCAAAGTGACAATGGTGGCTAGGGTTTGCCTTAGGAACTCTTTTGGAACTAATTTCAATAACCTCCGTAGCCCATGAGGTTATTAGTGGGTTTAGTGGGTAAAGTCCAAATCAGATATTAATTCCTGATTTTCGTGGGTTTTAATTCCCAAAAATCCAAAATTACCAAACTACCCTTATACGTTGCCGGTATGGCCTAAAAATGCCCCGGGACCCAAACTAAACCCCCACCCAGTGTTTTCTGACTATTTAGACCCTTCCAGACGCGTTGGCGCACTCAAAATGACCATACGTTTAATAGAAATAAAATTCACTTTTTAATTAAAAAAATATATATTCCTGACGCGACTGTCACACGTGTCTCAACAAAATTTCTCAAATTGCCGTATTTCAATCTCACGACAAGTTTCATAGTTCAATATTCATATATAGCCATATATACACATTATAATCAAATACCAACTCGCATCTCGTTAGTATTTTAATCCGGATTAATTTCCAATTAATACACATTTAATTCAATTAATCCCATAAATAAATATCACAAAAATACGGGGTATTACATCGATCATTTAGAAGATGCGGTATATAGAAAGAGTGGACATTTGTGAATTGCGAAAATTCCACGGCTGGGTTGCAAACCATTCGCAAACTCTGTATCGCGGCATTAAGACTTGAAAGTGCTGGAAAAAATTAAATAAGTCAAGGAAAAATGTAACAGGCCGCAACCTATGTCCAATGGCTTATTCTGAGGAACCCTTTTTAAAGGGAAGCACGGTGGTCCAAAGAATTAATTGTCCGTGGCAAGGGACTGATTTCCCAATATTCGCTTCACAAGAATACAAACAAAATCTATTGCTAAAGGGTGCTAGAGTTGTCATCATTCTACACAATTCAATAAATTTGCCACGACCCTGTTCAAGAAAATAACATTTATACTATGTTGCCGCCGCCTTATGCGCTTTTACAGTAAAGAAGTTTGACAAGCAACTCACTTGAGCAATCAAACATCTATACAAACAGGAAGGAGTATAAAAAAGCATTGCAAGCACTACACCAAAATTGGCGAATGGTCACGACCAAAATCCTTGACCAAGACTATGGGTCACGGACTTGGGCCGTAACCATTTTGGGCGCGACCAATTTTGTGGGTCGTGGCCCAAGTCCGTGACCAATCTGGGGTCACGGCTCCGAGAGGGTCACGGCAGATGGTCGTGAACTTTGGCTGTGACCCACACCGCGATGGGGAAAAAATAGTCGCGACCAAAGTTCGTGACCCCTAACCGTGATAAAAAATGGTTGCATCCAAAGTCCGTGACCCACACTGCGATGAAAAAAATTAAAAAAAATGGTCGCTGCCAAAGTTCGTGACCCTTAACCGTGACACAAAATGGTCACGGATAAAGTCTGTGACCCACACCGCGATGAAAAAAAGGGAAAAAATGGTCGCGACCAAAGTCCGTGACCATTTTTCATCATGATTCGGGGTCATGGACTTTGACCGCGACCATTTTTAAGCACGGAAAAAAAATGAAAATGGTCATGGACAAAGTCCATGACCATTTTTAACTATAATAAAAAAAATGTGTCGAATGCACAAATTGGTGGTCCCCTGACTGCGCGGTCGGTTGCTACGTGTAACTTTGGATGCGCACGAGGTGTTTCAAATATTTATTATTGGCAAAACAATAAAAAAATCACAAATTGCAAATCGGGAACGTTGTTAATAAAATAATATACATAAAAACTTAAAAATATTTTAAGTCTTAATAATTCATAGACCAAAAAAAAATTGGGCATAGTTTCCCCTATTTTCTAGACATTCCAAACCCTGTTAATATAAAACCTGTTAATTATAAAGCCTGCACGGCCATAAAATTTAACAATAAAAAAATAAAAGCCCGCACGGACATAAAACTAATCAATAAAACTATAAAAGCCCGAATGACCGTAACATATAAAAAATATAATCCTGAATGTCAACATCATATAAACAATCCTCATGTTGTAAACCATTGCCTTCTTCATGAGTTCCACGTGCAAAAAAGCAAATGATATAATGTTATCCTACATAAAATAGGATACAAAAAAAATGATATCAGTAACCAAGTAGTTTTAGAAAAATCGTATTGAATATGAAAAATTGCATATATGGGTTATAATTACCATGTTTTTAAGCCTAAGTTCTGATATATGCAAACTATCCCCGTACTCTCGCACTGGTAGTCTCGTGATCACGCGGTCTATTCGTATGAGTTACATTGGTCCCGTGCGAGGTGTTGGTGCCGCTCAGGGGGCCGTTCGGGTGTTGTTTCGAGTTTTTACACTCTAAAGCCATGTTTTTAGCCCAAGTCTAGAAATATTCAAATTATCGTCGTATTCTTAAACCGGGCAACCTGTGGTTGCATGATCAGTTCTTACGAGTTACACTGGCCCCATTCGAGTTGTTGGTGCCTCTCACGGGGCCATTCGGGGGTTGTTTTGATTTTTGCCTTTAAAAGCCACGTTTTTAAGCCCAAGTCTAAAAATATTCAAATTCCTATCGTATTCTCAAACCGGTCTCGTGGGTGGTGTTGGTGCCTCCCACGGGGCCGTTCGGAGACTGTTTCGAGTTTTTTCCTTTTAACGCCATGTTTTTAAGCCTAAGACTAGAAATATTCAAATTATCATTGTATTCTAAAATCGGGAGTCCCATGGTTGCGCGATCAGTTCCTACGAGTTACATTGGTCCCGAACGAGGTGTTAGTGCCTCTCACGGGGCCATTTGGGGGCTGTTTTGGGTTTTTGCCTTTAAAAGCCACATTTTTAAGCCTAAGTCTAGAAATATTAAAATTACCGTCGTATTCTCAAACCAAGAGTTCAGTGGTTGCGGAGTGAGTTCCTCCGAGTTACACTGGTCCTGTGGGTGGTGTTGGTGCCTCCCACGGAGCCGTTCACAGGTTGTTTCGAGTTTTTTCCTTTTAAAGCCATGTTTTAAGCCTAAGACTATAAATATTCAAGTTATCATCATATTCTCAAATCGGGAGTCCCATGGCTACGCGATTAGTTCCTATGAGTTACATTGGTCCCATGCGAGGTGTTGGTGCCTCTTATAGGGCCGTTCGGGGGATGTTTCACGTTTTCACCTTCTAACACCATGTTTTGAAGATCAAGTCTAGAAATATTCAAATTATCATCGTATTCTCAAATTGGGAGTCCTTTGGCGATGTGGTCAGTTCCTACGAGTTACATTGTTCCTGTGTGAGGTGTTGGTTCCTCCCACGAGGCCGTTTGAGGGATGTTTTGAGTTTTTTCCTTCTAACGCCTTATTTTTTAGCCTAAGTCAATAAGTATTCAAATTATCATGGTATTCTCAAACCGAGAGTCCAGTGGCTGTGCGGTCAGTTCCTATAAGTTACACTGGTCCCGTGCGAGGTGAGCCTCTCATGGGGCCGTTCGGGGGTTATTTCATTTTTTTGTCTTTAAAAGACTTATTTTTAATCCTAAGTATTGAAATATTGAAATTACCATTGTATTCTCTAACTGTGCAACATGTGACTGGACGGTCAGTTCCTACGAGTTACATTGGTCCCGTGCGAGGTGTTAGTGCCTCCTACGGAGCCGTTCAGGGACTATTTAAGGTTTTTGCCTTTTAATTCCATGTTTTTAAGCCTAACACTAGAAATATACAAATTATTGTTGTATTCTCAAACCGGGAGTCCCGTGGTAGCCCGACCAGTTCTTACGAGTTACATTGGTCCCGTGCAACGTGTTGGTGCCTCTCACGGGGTCTTTCTGGGATTATTTCACGTTTTTACCTTCTAACGCCATGTTCTTAAGATCAAGTCTAGAAATATTAAAATTATCATCATATTCTCAAAACAGGAGTCTCGTGGCAGCGCAGTTAGTTCTTACGAGTTACACTGGTCCCGTGGGAGGTGTTGGCGCCTCTCACAAGGCCGTATGGGGGCTTTTTTGAATTTTTTCTTTAAATGCCATGTTTTTAAGACTAAGTCTAGAAATTTTCAAATTACCATCGTATTCTCAAACCGGGAGTCCCGTGGCTGCGCGGTCAGCTCCTATAAGGTACATTGGTCCCGTGGGAGGTGTTCGTGCCTCCCACGAGGCTATTGGAGGGCTGTTTTGAGTTTTTCCCTTTTAATGCCATGTTTTTAAGCCTAAGACTTGAAATATTCAAATTATCATCGTATTATCAAACCGGGAGTCCATTGGCTGCGCGATATGTTCCTACGAGTTACATTAGTCCCGTGTGAGGTGTTGGTGCCTCCCACGAGGCCGTTTGGGGGCATCTTAAAGTTTTTTCCTTTTAATGCTATGTTTTTCAGCCTATGCCTAGAAATATTCAAATTATCGTGATAGTCTAAAACTGGGAGTCGCATGGCTACGCGATCAGTAACTACAAATTACATTGGTTCCATGCGAGGTGTTGGTGCCTCTCATGGGGCCGTTCGGGGGTTGTTTCGGGTTTTTTCCTTTAAAAGCCACGTTTTTAAGCCCAAGTATAGAAATATTCAAATTATCATTTCATTCTCAAACCAAGCGACCCATGACTGCGCGTTCAGTTCCTACGAGTTGCATTGGTCCCGTGCAAGGTGTTGGTGCCTCTCACGGGGCGGTACGGGCATTGTTTTATGTTTTTGCCTTTAAACGCCATGTTTTTAAGCCTAAGTCTAGAAATATTCAAATTACTGTCGTACTCTCGAACCGAGAGTCACGTGGTAGCACGGTGAGTTCCTAGGAGTTACATTGGTCCAGTGCGAGGTGTTGGTGCCTCTCACGGGGGCTTTCGGGGGTTATTTTGGGTTTTACCCTTTAAACGCCACATTTTAAATTCTAAGTCTAGAAATATTCAAATTACCATCGTATTCTCAAACCGAGAGTCCCGTGGCTGCGCGGTCACTTCCTATGAGTTACATTGGTCCCGTGGGGGGTGTTGGAGCCTCCGACGGAGCCATTCGGGGGCTATTTCGAGTTTTTGCCTTTTAAGGATATGTTTTTAAGCCTAAGACTAGAAATATTCAAATTATCATCTTATTCTCAAATTGGGTGTCACGTGGTTGCGCGGTCAATTCCTACGAGTAACATTGGTCCCGTGCGAGGTGTTGGTGCCTCTCACGGGGCTGTTCGGGGTCGTTTCGCAATTTTACCTTCTAAAGCTGATTTTTTAAGATCAAGTCTTGAAATATTCAATTTATCGTCATATTCTCAAACCGGGAGTCATGTGGCTATGCGGTCAGTTCTTACAAGTTACATTCATCCCGTGTGAGGTGTTATTGCCTCCCACGAGGCCGTTCGGGGGATGTTTCGAGTTTCTGCCTTATAACGCCATGTTTTTCACGGTAAGTCTAGAAAGATTCAAATTATTGTGGTATTCTCAAATTGGGAGTCTCGTGACTGGGCGATCAATTCCCATGAGTTACATTGGTCCCGTGCGAGGTGTTGGTACCTCCCACGGAGCCGTTCTGGGGCCATTTGTGTTTTTACCTTTAAAAGACACGTTTTTAAGCCTAAGTATAAAAATATTCAAATTACCATCATATTCTAAAACTGGGAGTCCCGTAATTGTGCGGTCAGTTCCTACAAGGTACATTGGTCCCATGGGAGGTGTTGGTGCCTCCTTCGGGGCCATTCGGGGGTTGTTTTGAGTTTTTGCCTTTTAACGCCATGTTTTTAAGCCTAAGACTAGAAATATTCAAATTATCATTGGATTCTCAAATTGGGAGTCCCGTGGCTGCGCGGTCCATTTCTATGAGTAACATTGGTGCCGTGGGAGGTGTTGGTGCCTCTCACGACGCCATTCGGGGCCTATTTCGAGTTTTTGACTTTAAAAGCCACATTTTTAAGCCTATGTCTAGAAATATTCAAATTGTCATCGTATTATCAAATCGAACAACCCGTTACTGCGCGATAAAATCCTACGAGAGACATTGGTCCCGTGCGAGGTGTTGGTGCCTCTCACGGGGCTGTACGGGTGTTGTTTCGGGTTTTTGCCTTTAAACGCCATGTTTTAAGCCTAAGTCTATAAATATTCAAATTACCGTCGTATTGTCAAATCGAGAGTCCTGTGGTTGCACGATCAGTTCCTAGGAGTTACATTGATCCTTTATGAGGTGTTGGTGCTTCTTACGGGGCCGTTCAGGGGCTGTTTCGAGTTTTTGCCTTTAAATGCCACATTTTTAATCCTAAGTCTAGAAATATTCAAATTATCATCGTATTCTAAAACTGGGAGTCCAATGGCTACGCGGTCAATTCCTACGAGTTACATTGGTCCCATGGGAGGTGTTGGTGCCTCCCACGGGGCCATTTGTGTTTTACCCTTAAAAGCCACGTTTTTAATCCTAGGTATATAAATATTCAAATTACCATCGTATTCTCAAAGTGGGAGTCCCGTGGGTGGACGATCAGTTCCTACGAGTTACTTTGGTCCCGTGGGAGGTGTTGGTGCCTCTCAAGGGGCCGTTCGGGGGCTATTTCGAGTTTTTGAGTTTTTGCTCCATGTTTTTAAGCCTAAGAATACAAATATTCAAATTATCGTCATTTGCTCAAATCGAGAGTCCTGTGGATGCACGGTCAGTTTTTACGAGTTATATTGGTCCCGTACGACGTGTTGGTGCCTCTCACGGGGTCGTTCGAGGGTTGTTTTGTATTTTTACCTTCTAATGCTATGTTTTTCAATGTAAGTCCAGAAATATTAAAATTATCGTGGTATTATGATATCGAGAGTCCCGTGGCTGCGCGGTCAGTTCCTACGAGTTACATTGGTCCCATGAGAGGTGTTCGTGCCTCCCACGGGGCCGTTCAGGGGACAATATATTTTTGCCTTTAAAATCCACGTTTTTAAGCCTAAGTCTAGAAATCGTTAAATTACCATCGTATTCTCAAACCAGGAGTCCCGTGGTTGCGCGGTCAGTTTTCGAGTTACTTTGGTCCCGTGGGAGGTGTTGGTGCCTCCCAAGGGGCTGTTCGGGCGTTGTTTCGGGTTTTTGACTTTTAATGCCATGTTTTTAAACGTAAGACTCAAAATATTCAAATTATCATCGTATGCTCAAATCGAGAGTCCCGTGGTTGCGTGATCAATTCTTACGAGTTACATTGGTCTCGTGCGAGGTGTTGGTGCCTCTCATGGGGCCATTCGGGCGCTGTTTCTGGTTTTTGACTTTAAAAGCCACGTTTTTAAGCCTAAGTCTAGAAATATTCAAATTATCGTCGTATTCTCAAACTAGGCGACCGTGACTGCACAGTCAGTTCCTACAAGTTACATTGGTCCCGTGCGAGGTGTTGCTACCTCTCACGGGGCTGTACGAGGGTTGTTTTAAGTTTTTTCCTTTAAACGCCATGTTTGTAAGCCTAAGTCTAGAAATATTCAAATTATCATCGTATTCTCAACTCGAGAGTCCTGTGGCAGCACGGGCGGTTCCTAGGAGTTACATTGATCCTCTGCGAGGTGTTGGTGCCTCTCACGAGGCCGTTCGGGGGCTATTTCGAGTTTTTCCCTTTAAAAGCCACATTTTTAATCCTAAGTCTAGAAATATTCAAATTACCATTGTATTGTAAAATTGAGAGTCCCGTGGCTGCGTGGTCAGTTCCTACGAGTTATATTGGTCCCGTGGGTGGTGTTGGTGCCTCCCACGGGGCCGTTTGTGTTTTTTTCCTTTAAAAGCCACATTTTTAAGCCTTAGTATAGAAATATTTAAATTACCATTGTATTCTCAAACTGGGAGTCCCGTGGTCGCTCGGTCAGTTTCTATGAGTTACTTTGGTCCCGTGGGAGGTGTTAGTTCCTCTTAAGGGGCTGTTTGGGGGGTATTTCGAGGTTTTGACATTTAAAGCCATATTTTTAAGCCTAAGACTAGAAATATTCAAATTATCATCGTATGCTCAAATTGAGAGTCCCATGGCTACGCGGTCAGTTCTTATGAGTTACATTGGTCCCATAGGACGTGTTGGTGCCTCTCACGGGGCCGTTCGAGGGTTGTTTTGTATTTTTACCTTCCAATGCCATGTTTTTCAGCGTAAGTCCAAAAATATTCAAATTATCGTGGTATTCTCAAATTGAGAGTCCCGTGGCTGCCCGATCAATTCCTACGAGTTACATTGGTCCCATGCGAAGTGTTGGTGCCACCCACGAGGCCGTTCAGGGGACGTTTGTATTTTTTTTCCTTTAAAAGCCACGATTTTAAGCGTAATTCTAAAAGTATTCAAATTATCGGCGTATTCTAACACTGGGAGTCCCGTGGCTGCTCCGTTAGTTCCTTCGTGTTAATTTAGTCCCGTGGGAGGTGTTGGTGCCTCCCAAGGGGCCGTTCAGGGGTTGTTTTGGGTTTTTGACTTTTAACGTCATGTTTTTAATCCTAAGACTAGAAATATTCAAATTATCGTCATATGCTCAAACCAAGAGTCTCGTGGCTACGCGGTCAATTCTTACGAGTTACATTGGTCCCGTGCGACGTGTTGGTGCCTCTCACGGGGCCGTTCGATGGTTGTTTCGCATTTACGTTCTAACGCCATGTTTTTAAGATCAAGTCTAGAAATATTCAAATTATCATCGTATTTTCTAACCGCGAGTCCTGTGGATGCGCGGTCAGTTCGTAGGAGTTAAATTGGTCCCGTGGGAGCTGTTGGTGCCTCTAATGGGGCCGTACGGGGGTTGTTTTAGGATTTTTCCTTTAAACGCTATGTTTTTAAGCCTAAGTCTAGAGATATTCAAATTACCATCGTATTCTCAAACTGGGAGTCTCGTGGTTCCGCGGTCAGTTCCTACAAGGTATATTGGTCCTGTGGGAGGTATTGGTGCCTCCCACGGGGCCATTCGGGGGTTATTTTGAGTTTTTCCCTTTTAACGCCACATTTTTAAGACTAAGACTAGAAATATTCAAGTTATCATTGAATTCTCAAATCGGGAGTCCCGTGGCTGCGCAGTCGGTTCCTATGAGTTATATTGGTCCTGTGCGAGGTGTTCGTGCCTCTCACGGGGTTGTTCGGGGGTTGTTTCGCATTTTTACATTCTGACGCCATATTTTTAAGATCAAGTCTAGAAATATTCAAATTATCATCATATTTGGGTGTCCCGTGGATACGCGGTCAGTTCTTACGAGTTACATTGGTCCCGTGTGCGGTGTTGGTACCTTATATGGGGCCGTACGGGGGCAGTTTTGGGATTTTGTCTTTAAACGCATTTTTTTTAAGCTTAAGTCTAGAAATATTCAAATTACTGTCGTATTCTCAAATCGGGAGTCCCGTGGCTACGCGATCAGTTCCTATAAGGTACATTGGTCCCATAGGAGGTTTTGGTGCCTCCCACGGGGTCATTCGGGGGATGTTTCGAGTTTTTGCCTTTTAACGCCATGTTTTTAAGCCTAACACTAGAAATATTCAAATTATCATGGTATTATCGAACTGAGAGTCATGTGGCTAGGCGTTTAGTTCCTACGAGTTACATTAGTCCCGTGCGAGGTGTTGGTCCCTCTGATGGGGACGTTCGGAGGCTATTTCGCGCTTTTACCTTCAAACGCTATATTTTTAAGATTAAGTCTAGAAATATTCAAATTATCATTGTATTCTCAAACTGGGAGTCTTGTGGCTGCGCAATCAGTTCCTCCGAGTAACATTGGTCCCGTGTGAGATGTTAGTCCCTCCCCCGAGGGCGTTCGGGGGCTATTTCAAGTTTTTGCCTTCTAACCCCATGTTTTTTAGTGTAAGTCCAGAAATATTCAAATTATCATGGTATTCTCAAAACAGGGAGTCCCGTGGCTACGCGATCAGTTTCTACGAGTTACATTGGTCCCGTGCGAGTTGTTGGTGCCTCCCACGGTGCCGTCCAGGGGACGTTTGGGTTTTTCCTTTTAAAGCCACATTTTTAAACCTAAGTATAAAAATATTCAAATTATCATTATATTCTCAAACTGGGAGTCCCGTGGCTGTGTTGTTGGTTCCTACGAGTTACATTGGTCCCGTGGGAGGTGTTGGTGCCTCCCACGGGGCCATTCGGGGGTTGTTTTGGGTTTTTGCCTTTTAATGACATGTTTTTAAGTCTAAGACTAGAAATACTAAAATTATCATCGTATTCTCAAACTGAGAGTCTCGTGGCAGTGCAATCAGTTCTTACGAGTTACATTGGTCCCATGCGACATGTTGGTGCCTCTCACGGGGCCGTTCGGTGGTTATTTCGCGTTATTACCTTCTAATGCCATGTTTTTAAGATCAAGTCTAGAAATATTCAAATTACCATCATATTATAAAATTGGGTGTCCCATGGTTGCGCAGTCAGTTCCTACGAGTTACGTTGGTCCCGTGTGAGGTGTTGGTGCCTCACATGGGTCCGTACGGGGGCAATTTTGGGATTTTTCCTTTAAATGCCATGTTTCTAAGCCTAAGTCCAGAAATATTCAAACTACTATTGTATTATCAAATCAAGAGTCCCGTGGATGCGCGGTCAATTCCCACAAGGCACATTGGTCCCGTGGGAGGTATTGGTGCCTCCCACGGGGTCGTTCGGGGGCTATTTCAAGTTTTTACCTTTTAACCCCACATTTTTTAACCTAAGACTAGAAATATTCAAATTATCATTTGATTCTCAAATCGGGAGTCCCATGGCTACGCGGTCAGTTCCTATGAGTTACATTGGTCCCATGAGAGGTGTTGGTGCCTCTCACGGGGCCATTAGGGGCCTGTTTCGAGTTTTTGCCTTTAAAAGCCACATTTTTAAGCCTAAGTCTAGAAATATTAAAATTACCATCGTATTCTCAAACTGGGAGGTCAGTGGCTGCGCGATCACTTCGTATGAGTTACACTGGTCCCGTGGGAGGTGTTGGTACCTCCCACGGGGCCGTTCGACGGCTGTTTCGAATTTTTGCCCTTTGACACCATGTTTTTAAGCCTAAGACTAGAAATATTCAAATTATCATCTTATTCTCAAACCGGGAGTCCCGTGGCTGCGCGGTCTGTTCTTATGAGTTACATTTGTCCCTTGTGAGGTGTTAGTGCCTCTCACGGGGTTGTTCGAGGGTTGTTTCGCATTTTCACCTTCTAACGCCATGTTTTTAAGATCAAGTCTAGAAATATTAAAATTATTGTCGTATTCTCAAATCGGAAGTCCCATGTCTACGTGGTTAGTTCCTATGAGTTACATTGGTCCCGTGTGAGGTGTTGGTGCCTCCCACGAAGCCGTTCGGGGGATGTTTGGAGTTTTTGCCTTTTAATGCCATGTTTTTCTGCCTAAGTCTAGAAATATTCAAATTATCAGGGTATTCTGCAACCGGGAGTCCCGTGGTTGCACGGTCAGTTCCTACGAGTTACATTGGTCCCGTGCGAGGTGTTCGTGCCTCTTGCGGGGTCGTTTGGGGGTTGTTTCGAGTTTTTGCCTTTAAAATCCAAGTTTTTCAGCCTAAGTCTAGAAATATTCAAATTATGTTTCTATTCTCAAACCAGGCGACCCGTGACTACGCGGTTAGTTCCTACGAGTTACATTGGTTCTGTGGGAGGTGTTGGTGCCTCCCACGGGGCCGTTCGGCGGTTGTTTCGAGTTTTTTCCTTTTAACGCCATGTTTTTAATCCTAAGACTAGAAATACTAAAATTATCATCGTATTCTCAAACCGAGAGTCTCGTGGCAGCGCAATCAGTTCTTATGAGTTACATTGGTCCCATGCGACGTGTTGCAACCTCTAACGGGACCGTTCGGTGGTTGTTTCGCATTTTTACCTTCTAACGCCATGTTTTTAACATCAAGTCTAGAAATATTCTGTGACAACCCGAATATAATTATGGCAAATTATATTTAAATCATGCTTATCTTATGTGATATGAATAATTTGTTATTAGTATATCTAATGTTAAGTGATTATGTTTATTATAATCCTACTTTCATAAATCATGAAAGGTCAAATTATTTATAAACACAAAATTTTGTTGTTTTCGGTAGAAATTTTCCTGTTAGAGACTAGTTTTGACCCTTATAACATTACAATTGACTTGAGGTAAAAACTAGATAGTTGTAGAAAGGTGAGTTAGGGTTGTAACACAATAAACGGTGCATCAGACGGATGCCCAAGTAAAGAGTTATATAGAATATACGAACAAGGGGCAAATCTGTCCATTCCCTTTAGGTGGTAAATTGTCTTTTAGTAAACCAAATGGCTTAATTTGATTGGATGGAAAGGAGGCATGCCTTTACCGACTTAAACTTCTCCCTTTAACTTATTTATTCAGGAAATATAACCCTAGGTTCAGTTTTGTGATATTTAAGCTTAAGGAAAGAGAAAGTAGAAGTTAAGGAAGAAAGATTACAAGGAAAAGCTAGGAAAAGCTTTCCAAGAATATTCTTAAGGTGTTTCCAAGGTAAAATTATGTGTTAATATTGTTTCAATCTTGTATTACACTTATTTCAAAGTATATAAATCGTGAATTATTGACTGAAATTCCATCGTCCTTTGTGATAATATGTACTGGTTCATATGTGAGATAAGTGGTGTTTATAGGTCAAATTGCTTTGTATTGAAACCCCTTGTATTCAAACTTGCATATCTCTTTGTGTGGTTATTGGCATTGAGAAATTTCAATTGGATATGAAATTAGACTGATATATTCATATCATATCCAAAAATTAGAATTTATCTCCTTGTGGTTAGGCCGTAATGATGATTTCAAGTTGGTACATCGTTTCTATTTGTATACTTCATTTCAGTATGCTCTGAGTTTAGTCAAGATTTTGAGAGATCAAATGAATTCAAATAATCATGAAACTTTAATTCTGTACGATTCAGTATGTTTTCTAAAAATGGGTTGAAAATCATGGAAAGTTATGCTGGAGAAAAATTATGAAAATTCTTGGAAATTAAAGGAACAATAGAGGAGCTTGTAGGGTAAATTTCTTGTGTTGTAAAGAAACGGTCATAACTTTCTCTAGGAAGCTTGAAAAATTACACCGTCATTTGTAATTGAAAGTATATTCATATATGTTTTCATATTGATAAGGTTAGTCCCCTGTATTTATACAATTTAGGAATATAGGATGGTTGAGTATAGAGGGCAATAATCTGAGGCCATACTGGATACCCCATAAAAGAATATTGTTATCTCCTCTTTCCAAAGAGTATTTTGAGTACGTGTTTCATGTGTATATACATTGAGAATTATATTTTCATGTTACTTGGTTTTGGTAATAAATTCCTTATGAGGTTTTTCTTATGGTTGAATGTTCATAACTGTATTAACATGTATAGCATGGTTTTGTCTTTACTCATAGTTTATGAAATGTGACTTAAGTGGAATTATGTTGTTGGTGTATAGTCATGAAAAATTACATAATTATGTTAGTATAATACTTATAATTGAGATTCAGTACTGATTTAGTTGGATTGACATGTGTAAGGTCTAATCAACCCAGTTCAGCTCCTCCCGAAGTAAACATGAATACGTAGTTGACAACCCAAGGTGAGTGTACTCACTGGGGAGAGATATTTGTATCGTGTTGTTAATATGATCAGAATATAATGAATATGAAATTGTTCATTTCGGTTTACCGAAGTGGGAGGTTACTCCCCGACCCAGAATAGGGGAGATTTGTCTATTAATGACAAGGGGTTACTCCTCGACCAGGAATGGGGGAGAATTGTCCATTTAGACAGGATATGTGAATCATGATTCGAAAAAGTTGACATTCATTATGAATGAGCCAGATAAGTTAATACATAATTCTATGGACATGATTTATTGCATTTAAATTCATGCAGTGGTATAGTAGTGATGCATTCACTGGGCTATTTTGCTCACGGTTCCTATGTTCACATTTTTCAGGTAACACGATGTCACTGCCAAACCTAGGAAGCTGGGTTGGGTTAGCCAGGAATGGGAGAAACAGAGATTTTGTTTAAATGGAAATTGTGTAATTAAGTTCAATTATCCTTCAAGCATGTTTGTATAAGTATGACTACTCTGATGTTGTAAAAAGGTTTTCAGTTATATGGATTTATAATGATGACTCTGAAATTAAAACTCGTGTTTATGGTTTAGTTAAATTAATCATGGTTTGACTTACTTTGACTTTCAAACTTAATTATAAGTAACTGGGTTGGGGTGTGTCAACTTTTGGTATCAGAGCCTAGGTTTTAGAGGTTTTGGAGTTAGAAGAGTCTAGATTTGGCAGTGAATGTTAGAAATATATTTTGTCTGATACTAACGATTATGTTAGGGAAAATATGTATATATGTATGTTGTTACATCCTTGATCCATTTCAGATATTAAATAATGGATGGAGGGAATGTGAATGTGAGAATAGAAGATGAGGCTTCAAATATGGCAGTAGAAGTGGAGGTTGAGTAACCTGTTTATGGAAATGCAGAACCCGAGCCAAAACAATTGATAGACATGAAAAATATGTCACGTGCTATGACTTTAATGGCAGAGCAACAAGATAGATTTATGGCTCAGATGGAAGAACAACATGCCAGACAACTGGAGGCACAAGAATTGGCCATGGCTGAGGAGGTGATACACCGGGAAGAAAGGACTACTTCACATGAGAAATTTATTAAAACGAATCCACCCTCATTTGAAGGAGCAGTTGAACCAGCAGATGTAGAAGTATGGGTTAAAGAGATTGACCTTATTTTTGGGGTAATGAGAATGCCTAAAAATCCACAAATGACCTTGGTGACGTATATGCTGAAAGGAGAAGCTAAGTACTAGTGAGATGCCACAAAACATTTGTTGATTACTCCAGGAGGTGGGAATATGATCTCATGGGATAATTTTGTTAAAGCATTGTATGATAAGTATTTTCCTCCGATGTATCAAAAACAAAAGGAGAAAGAATATTTCATGTTGAATCAGGGGAGTACGACAGTTAGAGAATACGAAGCTAAACTTATAGCTTTATCTTGGTTTGCTTTGAGGTTTATACGAAATGAGGAAGATATGTGCAGTTGATTTCTCGATGGACTTGAGTTAGTCATTAAAACACGTTTATCGGCTTTAGAGACTATTAATTATTCAGCCTTGGTGAAAAAATCCATCTTGGTAGAAAAGGACGTGAATGAAGCGAGAGGGAATCGAGAACGAGGTGTAAAGAGAAGCATATTTGATCCGAATTATCAAAAAGGTAGTGGTATAGATTATTCGAGACTTGGAGGGCAGAAATTTTAGCATGGTAGAGGTATGGGAGGTAGTTCTCAAGTGGGTGAAGCTAGTGGTGGAAGAGGTTCAAGAGTTTCAACACAAGGAGATCCAAATGTTTATTTATTTTGTGGGACATCGGGTCACATAAAGAGAAATTGCCCAAAGCTTTTGAATATAGAATGTTTCAACTGTCATCAGAAGGGCCATCTGAGAAAGAATTGTCCTATATTATCAAGAGCGATTTCAGTCAATAGTGTGGGGCCTCATAAAGGATCCTCTCCAAGCAGTGCCACCAGGGGAAGAGGTACATAACAAGCAGCTAGATCGAGGGCAGGAGGAAGAGAGTTTGCAATGACACTTCAAGATGCCCATGCTACACTGGAAGTGGTTACAGGTAAAATTTATATTGCAAATAAAGATTTATATGCACTCATTGATCCTGGATCTACGCATTCATTTTTGGTATTACATATTATTTCATATTTGGGTAGACCATGTTCATTTCTCAATTGTGCCTTATATATTTCTACCCCAATGGAAAGTGTAATTCTGGTTGAGCATGTTTATAAAGATTGTGTCTTATGAATGGGTGAGCGAGATTTCTAAGTTGACTTGACACCGTTGGCCATTCAGGATTTTGATATTATATTGGGGATAGATTGGTTATCGTCGTATCATGCTTCCATTGATTGATTTCGAAAAGAAGTTACGTTTCATCTACCTGGTGAACCTGAGTTCCAGTTTACAGGAGAAATGAATGTTGTCCCTAATTGTCTTATCTCAGCAATTAAGAGCAAAAAGTTATTGAGTAAAGATTGTACAAGGTATTTAGCTTATGTTGTTGATACTAGTAAAGAGACATCTAAAATTCAAGATATACTAGTGGTTAGAGAATTTTCTGATGTCTTCCCAGAGGAATTGCCAGGATTGCCACCCGATAGGGAAGTAGATTTTTCCATTGAATTAATTCCAGGTACTGGTCCAACTTCTATTGCTCCATATAGAATGGAACCAGCGGAGTTGAAAGAATTAAAAGAGAAATTACAAGATCTGATAAGCAGAGGTTTCATTCGGCCTAGTGTTTCACCATGGGGAGCACCAGTGTTATTTGTCAAAAAGAAAGATGGGACAATGCGATTATATATTGATTATCGACAGTTGAATAAGGTGACCATTAGAAATAAGTACCCTCTACCTCATATCGATGACTTGTTTGACCAATTACAAGGGTACATAGTATTTTTGAAGATTGATTTGAGATCGGGTTACCACCAATTGAAAGTAAAGGATATTGATATTTCCAAAACAACTTTTCGGACTCGATATGGGCATTATGAGTTTTTGGTGATGCTATTTGGATTAACTAATGCTACCACAGTTTTTATGGATTTGATGAACCGGGTGTTCCACCCTTTCATTGTTTCATTTGTGATTGTATCCATAGACGATGTGTTGATTTACTCGCCTAGCATGGAGGAACATGAGAAACATTTGAGACTTGTATTACAGATTTTGAGAGAGAAGAAATTATTTTCTAAATTCAGCAAGTGTGAGTTTTGGTTGAATAAAATTGTGTTTTAAGGGCAAGTTGTCTCGGGAAATGGGATATATGTTGATCCAAAGAAGGTGGAAGCAATTGTTGAATGGGAGAGTCCTAAGAATGTGACAGAAATTAGGAGTTTCCTAGGATTGGCACGTTACTATCGCAGATTCATTAAGGGATTTTCAGCAATAGCATTACCATTGACAAAGTTGACCTATAAAGAAGTGAAGTTTGTGTGGGATGAAGAATGCAAAATGAGTTTTTAAGAATTAAAGAAGCAGTTGGTTTCAGCCCCTATACTTACTATTCGATGTGGGAATGAATCTTTTGTGATCTATACAGATGCTTCATTTCAAGGGTTAGGATGTGTTCTTATGCATAATGGGAAGGTAATAGCATATGCTTCCAGAAAATTAAAGACGCATGAACGAAACTACCCTACACATGATTTAGAGTTAGCAGCCATTATTTTTTCTTTAAAGTTTTGGCGACATTACTTGTATGGAGAAACTTGTGAGATATTTACGGATCATCAAAGTTTGAAATACTTGTTTACATAAAGAGAACTGAATTTGAGACAGAGGCATTGGATAGAGTTGATTAAATACTACGATTGTACCATCTATCATCATCCTGGGAAAGCAAATGTAGTAGCAGATGCTTTGAGTCAAAAATCATCAGGGATTCTTGGTTGCATACAGTGTGCACGTGTTGGAAATATTCATGACTTGGCATCGATGGGGATTGAATTAAAGTTTTCAAAAAGGGAAGGATTACTAGCACATGTCACAGTAAGACCTTTATTGGCTGAACGCATACAAAAATTGCAGATCAATGATCCATTCCTTGAGAAGAAGAAACAAGAAGTTCATGACGGTAAAGAGAGTGAGTTTGAGATTAAGAATGATGAATTTTTGTCTTATAAAAATAGAATTTGTGTACCAAATGATCCATCCTTAAAGAAGGATATATTAGAAGAGGCACATAGTTCTATTTATTCTATGCATCCGGGAGGTACCAAAATGTATAGAGATTTGAAAGAGTATTACTGGTGGAACAATATAAAACGTGAGAGTGTAGAATTCATAGCTAAATGTTTAGTATGCCAGTAAGTAAAAGCAGAACATCAGAAGCTGGCAGGATTATTATAGTCATTGCCTATTCCGAAATGGAAATGGGAGAATATAATGATGGATTTTGTTACAGGATTACCGAGGTCACCAAAGGGCCATGATTCTATTTGGGTAATAGTAGACCGATTGACAAAGTCGACCCATTTACTTCCAGTTAAGACCACCTACACTGTTGACAAGTATGCATGTATGTACGTTGATGAGATTATTCGTTTACATGGGGCACCAATGTAAATTGTATCAGATAGAGATCCAACGTTCACTTCTAAGTTTTGGCCTCGTTTACAAAATGCCATGGGCACAAGTTTGAAGTTCAGCACTTCATTTCATCCCCAAACTGATGGGCAATCAGAAAGGGAGATTCAAATATTAGAAGACATGTTGCGAGCTTGTGTATTTGACTTCAAAGGTAATTGGGATGATCATCTTCCCTTGATGGAATTCTCGTATAATAATAATTAGCAGTCCACCATTGGTATGGCTCCTTATGAATCTTTATATGGGAGGAGATGTAGAACGACTTTGTGTTGGGATGAAGTAGGTGAAAGGAAAATTTTGGGTCTTGAATTGATAGATATGACAACTGAAAAGGTCAAAATGATTCGGGAACGGATAAAGATAGCGCAGAGCAGGAATTTGTTTTTTTGCTAATAAGAGGAAGCATCCATTGGAATTTCAAAAGGGGGATTTTGTATTCTTACGTATTTCACCATGGAAAGGCATTACGAGATTTGGGGAAAAGGGGAAACTAAGTCCAAGATACATTGGACCATATAAAGTGTTGGAATGAATTGGGGCCCTGGCATATAGATTAGCATTGCCTTCAGAGTTGTCTCATTTACATGATGTGTTTCAAGTATCGATGCTTCGTAAGTATTTGGCGGATCCATCTCATCAGTTGAAAACTCAACCAATTGAACTGAAGGAAAACTTGTCGTACATCGAGGAACCAATGGAAATTATTGATCGTAAGGAGCAAGTACTGAGAAATAAAGTTATTCCCTTAGTTATAGTTATGTGGATGAGCCATGGAGTTAAAGAAACAACTTGTGAAATGAAGGATATCATGAGGAAATATTATCCCCATTTGTTTGGTAAGTGACCTTTATATTAAATTTCGGGGACGAAATTTTCTTGGGGGGAAGTTGTGACAACCGGAATATAATTATGATAAATTATATTTAAATCATTCTTATCTTATGTGATATGAATAATGTTTTATTAATATATCTAATGTTAAGTGATTATGTTTATTATAATCCTACTTTCATAAATCATGAAAGGTCGAATTATTTACAAACACAAAATTTTGTTGTTTTCGGTAGAAATTTTCCTATTAGAGACTAGTTTTGACGCTTATAACATTACAATTGACTTGAGGTAAAAACTATATAGTTTTAGAAAGGTGAGTTAGGGTTGTAACACAATAAACGGTGCATCAAACCGATGCCCGAGTAAAGAGTTATATGGAATAAACCAACAAGGGGAAAATCTGTCCATTGCCTTTAAGTGGTAAATTGTCTTTTAGTAAACCAAATGTCTTAATTTGATTGGATGGAAAGGAGGCATGCCTTTGCCGACTTAACCTTCTCCCTTTAACTTATTTCTTCAGAAAATATAACCCTAGGTTCAGTTATGAGAGATTTAAGCTTAAGGAAAGAGAAAGTAGAAGTTAAGGAAGAAAGATTACAAGGAAAAGCTAGGAAAAGAATTCCAAGAAAATTCTTAAGGTGTTTCCAAGGTAAAATTATGTGTTAATATTGTTTCAATCTTGTATTACACTTATTTAAAAGTATATAAATCGTGAATTAATGACTGAAATTCCATCGTCCTTTGTGATAATATGTACTGGTTCATATGTGAGATAAGTGGTGTTTATAGGTCAAATTTCTTTGTATTGAAACCCCTTGTATTCAAACTTGCATATCTCTTTATGTGCTTATTTTCATTGAGAAATTCCAATTGGATATGAAAGTAGACTCATATATTCATATCATATCTGAAAATTAGAATTTATCTCCTTCTGGTTAGGCCGTAATGATGATTTCAAGTTGGTACATTGTTTCTGTTTGTATACTTCATTTCGGTATGCCCTAAGTTTAGTCAAGATTTTGAGAGAGAAAATGAATTCAAACAATTACGAAACTTTAATTATGTACTATTCAGTATATTTACTAAAAATGGGTTGAAAATCATGGAAAGTTATGTTGGAGAAAAATTATGAAAATTCTTGGAAATTAAAGGAACAATAGAGGAGCTTGTAGGGAAAATTTCTTGTGTTGTAAAGAAATGGTCATAACTTTCTCTAGGAAGCTTGAAAAATTACATCGTCATTTGTAATGGAAAGTATATTCATATATGTTTTCATATTGATAAGGTTAGTCCCCTGTATTTATACAATTTAGGAATATAGGATGGTTGAGTACAGAGGGCAATAATCTGAGGCCATACTGGATACCCCATGAAAGAATATTGTTATCTCCTCTTTCCAAAGAGTATTTTGAGTACCTGTTTCATGTGTATATACATTGAGAAGTATATTTTCATGTTACTTGGTTTTGGTAATAAATTCCTTATGAGGTATTTCTTATGGTTGAATGTTCATAACTTTATTAACATGTATAGCATTATTTTGTCTTTACTTATGGTTTATGAAATGTGACTTATGGAATTATATTGTTGGTGTATAGTCATGAAAAATTACATAATTATGTTAGGATAATACTTATAATTGAGATTCATTACTGATTTAGTTAGATTGATAGGTGTAAGGTCTAATCAACCCAGTTCAGCTCCTCCCGAAGGAAACGTGAATACGTAGTTGACAACCCAAGGTGAGTGTACTCACTGGGAAGAGATATTTGTATCGTGTTGTTAATATGATCAGAATATAATGAATATGAAATTGTTCATTTTGTTTTACGAAAATGGGAGGTTACTCCCCGACCCGGAATGGGGGATATTTGTCTATTAATGACAAGGGGTTACTCCTCGACCAGGAATGGGGGAGAATTGTCTATTTAGATAGGATATGTGAATCATGATTCGGAAAAGTTGGTCATTCATTATGAATGATCCAGATAATTTAATACATAATTATATGGACATGATTTATTGCATTTAAATTCATGCAGTAGTATAGTAGTGATACATTCACTGGGCTATTTTGCTCACGGTTCCTATGTTCACATTTTTCAGGTAACGCGATGCCACTGCCAAATCTAGGAAGTCGGGTTGGGTTAGCCAGGAATGGAAGAAACATAGATTTTGTTTAAATGTAAATGATGTAATTAAGTTAAATTATCCTTCAAGAAAGTTTGTATAAGTCTGATGTTGTAAACAGGTTTTTAGTTATATGGATTTACAATGATGACTCTGAAATTAAAACTCGTGTTTATGGTTTGGTTAAATTAATCATGGTTTGACTTACTTTGACTTTCAAACGTAATTATAAGTAACTGGGTTGGGGTGTGTCATATTCAAATTATCATCATATTCTAAAATCGGGTGTCCCATGGTTGCACGGTCAGTTCTTACGGGTTACGTTGGTCCCGTGTGTGGTGTTGGTGCCTCATATGGGTCCATACGGGGGTAGTTTTGGGATTTTTCTTTTAAACGCCATGTTTCGAAGTCTAAGTCTAGAAATATTCAAATTAAAATCAGATTCTCAAACCAGGAGTGACTTGGATGCGCGGTTAATTCTTAGAAGTTACATTGGTCCCGTGGGAGGTATTGGTGCTTCCCACGGGGCCGTTCGGGGGATGTTTCGAGTTTTTACCTTTTAACGCCACGTTTTTAAGCCTAAGACTAGAAATATTCAAATTATCATTGTATTCTCAAACCGGGAGTCCCGTGGCTACGTGGTCAGTTCCTATTAGTTACATTGGTCCATGCGATGTGTTAGTGCCTCTCACGGGGCCATTCGGGGGCTGTTTCGAGTTTTTGCCTTTAAGAGCCACATTTTTAAGCCTAAGTCTACAAATATTAAAATTACCATCGTATTCTCAAACCGAGAGTTCAGTGGTTGCGCGGTTAGTTAGTACGAGTTACACTGGTCCCGTGGGAGTTGTTGGTACCTCCTATAGGGCCATTCGACGGCTGTTTCGAGTTTTTGGCTTTTAATGCCATGTTTTTAAGCCTTAGACTAGAAATATTTAAATTATTGTCTTCTTCTCAAACCAGGAGTTCCGTGGCTACACGGTCCATTCCTATGAGTTACATTGGTCCATTGCGAGGTGTTGGTGCCTCTCACGGGGCTGTTCGGGGGTTGTCTTTCATTTTTACCTTCTAACACCATGTTTTTAAGGTCAAGTATAAAAATATTAAAATTATCATCGTATTCTCCAATCAGAAGTCTCGTGGCTGCGCGGTTAGTTTCTACGAGTTACATTGGTACCGTGTGAGGTGTTGGTGCCTCCCACGAGGGCGTTCGGTGGCTGTTTCTAGTTTTTGCCTTCTAATTTCATATTTTTTTGCCCTGGTCTAGAAATATTCAAATTATTATTGTATTCTCAAACCGAGAGTCCCGTGACTGCGCGATCAGTTCCTACGAGTTACATTGGTCCCGTGCAAGGTGTTAGTGCCTCTTGTCGGGTCGTTCGGGGGTTGTTTCGGTTTTTTTCCTTTAAAAGACAAGTTTTTAAGCCTAAGTCTAGAAATATTAAAATTATCATCGTATTCTCAAATTGGGCGACCCGTGACTGCGCGGTCAGTTCTTACGAGTTACATTGGTCCCATGCGAAGTGTTGGTGCTTCTCATGGGGTCGTACGCGGGTTGTTTTTGGGTTTTGCCTTTAAACGCCATTTTTTAAGCCTAAGTGTAGAAATATTTAAATTATCGTCGTATTCTCAAACTGGTAGATCCCTCATTTATGTAGTTCATTGTAAGTAATCGATCATGCAAGAAATGGTTAATTAAATACTTGTAAGACACATAATTATAAATGATACCCAACAATTAACTGTGACACCCCGCCTAATTAAATACCGGGTGATCACTCCTTTATTAAATTAAATTAAGGCGAACAGTTGGTTCATTCTTAGCATCACTGTCGTAAAATAAATTTTCCAATTTAACACCCTAAAATAATTAAGCTAAGTGTCAAAACCATATTTAAACATTACTTTCCAAATTTTATTTAAAGAAAAATTATTTATTTATTTATTAACAACATTTCAATAAATAAGAATCACACCACAATAAACCTGGAACATAATACGATTAATTTAAAACATTCGTCAATCGAATGTTAACATCCGAAATCTAAAGTAACACATCCACTGAATAAAACTCATAGTAACAGTACTGGAAATAACTGAAATACAAATGTCCAATAACAATGAAACAATGGAAAGGGCTACACATGCCCATCTAAATGGAAATACTAAGAGTGGATCTGAATGAACGAAGTCGTCTAATCAAGAGACCTGCAACTCCCACTTAAGCTGCAGCGCGTTCCTTCCAAGAGATCCTAAGCAAGACGCCCCTGTGGCTGGGCACCTGTAATACATACATATATATACAAGAGAGAGAGAGAGAGAAAAGAAACGGGTCAGAGCCCGATAGTGTGTATGATTTAAAATTCATTTAGCAAGTATTTAAATTGATACAGGTCAATGGAACAACATATTAGTGCGACACTCTCTTGAGAAATTCTCACCCCTCTTCTAATGTGCACACCTATCGCACTAACCTTCCCAACGGTTTACCTTATCATTTATCGCATTAATCTTCCCAATGATTTAGCTTATCTTAGATCGCTCGTAAGATTCAAAATTTAATGATTCAATTGTTTGAAAATAATATTTCAATTAGTAACCAAAGTTCTCATTTTAACTTTATTAATCAATAAAGTTTTCCAGTGTCATACTATACTTTTCAAACAAGTATTTACAATTTGAGTCATCAACAATGTCCTACTTACCAAATCACAGTAGGCAGTTCCAAATCTCATAATTTCATATATATATTAACTACTCGTACAATATATATTTTAACAGCACCCCAAATAAAACTATGGTGCGGGCATACTCTTCTATCCAATCCCCGTAACGCTCACACTAAGGGAAATACAAGTTCGGAATCACTCTCGAACTGTATCAACATATACAAAACAACAATGAGGCGAAGCATAGATTCCAAGTCTCTAAGAGGTCAGTACATACCCTCACGTCTCTTAGGACCGTCTGAACTATCGCTTCGATAGCCTTTACCAAGGATATCTATCTCCTAGGGTACGAATCAATATCCCCCATAAGGCAACACAGGATAAGATCGTCCCACCGCGGTAACCTCAGGGATAGCAAGTAGCGCGGGTACGTTTTTCACATGTATATAATATATGCATACACAATCATATAAATATACCACTTTTATCATATTAATATAGGTTCCTCTCATTACCCATAATTACAACATTTATCCTTAATTTTCACATTAAGTATTTCTTATAAGGGTTCGTCACTAACCTTAACTCGAAGGGTTTCTCCAACTCATTACGTGACACTCGTGTACTCTATCCTCCCAAGTATAAAATTCATTAGGAATTCACCTATTTTCCGTCGTAAAAATTTTTACGTAATTTCTCCCTATAACGCAAGGTTTCATCGTTCCTTATGTAAATATCCCAAAATACAATCCTCGTCATATATTAAAGCTCCCAACATTTATTCATATACCCTACTGGTCCTTTTTATCTCACCAAACATATTTATAAGGGTGTCCATAATATTCCTCATAAAAGTGGCTTTCAACTAATATAAGAAGGGGAATTTAAGTTTGCCAAGAGGGGTCGATCGATCGAGGTCTGGGGCTCGATCGATCGAAGCTTCGATCGATCGAAGCTCTAGGCTCGATCGATCGATCAAACAGGTCTGCGAAAACTGCAGAATTGCAGTTACGGGTTTCCTCTACTAACATCAACAAATTCCATATTTTCTAATCCCAATCGTCCCAGAATTGATACTACTAACCCTATATCATCATAATAGGTATTTTCAACGTAAAGCATGTGGATTTTTGTCATTTAATCATGGATTAACAGCCCAAGATCTATACAATTATCAAGAACCCTAGAAATTTCTTAAACAAGTTTCTAACAAATTTTCTCCAGAAATTCCTTCTTATAATCATCATAATTTCGTGGTTAAATTCCTCTACATGGCAAGGGTTTCCAGAATTATCAATTAGACCAATACTACATGGATTTTCCTATCATAAATCGGGTTTTCTTCCATTAAAACTCATCCTAATTACTCCTAAACTAATACGAAAGATGCATCAACAAAATAAGAAAGATAAACACTTGCCTGGGATTTTCAGAGGTCTGGTTTGGTGCCGAACTGGGTGTGGTTGTGTTCCCCGTCTCGCGATCTACGCGTTGGTGGTGGCGGCGGTGCAAACCGTTGAGTTTTGAGCCTTGGAATCCCTTGAGAGTTCTCTCCTATCTTCTCCAATGGACGTTCTAGGTTTTGGGTATTCTAACCCTAGGTGACAACTTCAATATCTGATATAACTCCTCTAATTTTCGTGGGTTTAATTACCCAAATATGTAAAATGACCAAAATGCCCTCCCGGGTTACTAATTAGGCCTAAAAACACCCCGAGACCCAAACTAAACCCCCGGGTACACTTTTCTGACTATCTCGACCCTTCCGGACGCGTTGGCATACTCAAAACGACCATACAAACAACTTATAAAATATTCACTTTTATTTATCAATAATTAGTCCCGACGCGACACGGGCGCGTCCCGACTCAAATTTCCAAAATTGCCATTTCCTTCACACGTGACAATTTATAAAATAAATCTCATATATTACTATACTCATCCAGTAACATTCAACAAATAACAAATTTCCAATAATTACTAACTCTCGTCACGCTAGTAAATATTTAAAGCAACATTCCGGATTAAAATTAAATTAATTTATCTCAATTAAATTTAATAAATCCCATAATTTAAAAGCTATAAAAATACGGGGTATTACATTAACATTAGATAATTTTAAAAACTTTGTTAGTTAATTTAAATATTGTAGTAGAGTGTAAACAAACTTATCTAGACAGAGATATGGAGATCCGGTCTTAGGAGAAATCTACGTTTTAACACGTTTGGTCATAGCATGAAGTAGATTTTGCAAAATGTCAATATGAAACCATCAACTATGTAAAGAATTGCAAATACAATAAACGCATAACAAAACTATTAATAAATAGTCAAAACTTTACCTCGATGAATGTAGTGGTTGAATTCAATCCAACATCTTAGTATTGAAATTTGGAAATCCTACATTTAAATTAGTCAAAAGGTTAATAAAACAAATAAAGATAAAAATTTATACTCAACTTCTTAATAGAGAAAATAATCAAAACCTCAATCGCAATAATTGTCCTCGTTTGAAATGCTCTCTCTTTTATTCTTCAGTCTCTGAATGCCATCTCAGTTTGTTAAAAAAAGAGGAGTGTACTATCTTATGTGTATGTTTAGCATTAGTCTTCCAAAAGTGTGATGAAAAAATGAAAACTCTTATCAACGTAATATATGGAAGGAAAAACAGTAAGATAAATGATAGTACAATTACATCGCAGTAGCCTTGAATGAGTGAGTGTCTGTCAAGAATGGAGAAAAGCGATACAACTGCTGCTGAGCCCTTGGCAAGATCAGAAGTCATGCTCCCAACATCAGTTATGACCTTCCCAGTACTAACCAGTATGAAAAAGTCTTAAAAACATCATCCGTTGTATGCATATATGCAACATATATGCATTAAGTAGCATATGTGCAACATATATGCAATAACTGTATGCATGTATGCACACAACAACATATATGCAACATATATGCATACAATAGCATATATGAATAATTATATGCAATAACTATATGCATATATGCAGTAGCATATATGCACATAGTAGCATATATCTTGCATACATGCATACAGTAGCATATATACACTCATTCTAGCTTTGAAAGGTGAAAACAACCAGTTAGTTGGTAAAACAATCAGTTAGATCATTCACATCAATGGGCATCGCGAACTTGTCAAGCACCTCTAGAGCATCCTCAAGAAGTTTATTGTACGCTGCAAATGCACAATAATTTGTAATAGTAGAGCATCCTCAAGAAGTTGATTTGTGGTATGAACATATAGAAGCCAGTGGGATTGGTAATGGTACATTACGAAGTGTCCATTTGTTGATCAATATATTCTCACTCGATGAACCATAAGAAAATCTGATCAACTTTGCACCAGGGTATTTATTAAGCCTGTTACAGACACACTGGCTCAACTTTGCACCAGATAGCAGTGATCACTGATAAGGAAAAAAAAGCGTAAAAAATAACCAAACAAAGCAAATCTTTCTTCTTTCATCAGGACAAAGCAAAAAAGAATCGTAAAATATAAACAAACAATATATATATATATATATATATATATCTCTGTGTGTGTGTGTGTGTGTGTGTGTGTGCGCGCGTGTGCGCAATTTTGTTAATTTTACATATCTCTATACACTCTATATCATACTTGATATATATAAATATATATTAAATACAATATTCTACACACATAGATATATCCAATTATTCACACCCGCACACATGGTATATTTCACCTACTGATTGAGAATCAAACTCGCGCATGGAATCAGGAACATGTTATGACACGTTTGTAAGGTGATAGTCTGTTATCTTCAAATTTTTTATCCATTCTTAAGAAATGAAATATCTATCTTCGAATCAATCACGGTTCTTGTTATATCTACAAACCTAGCATCAATTTTATATAAACAAAATGTTGACACAGATAGTTCAGAGTCGAGATCTAACGTTCTAAACAGTAGAGATTAACTATAAAACCAGATCAGCAAAAAAAATGTTCAACACAATATAATCAAGATCAATTGATTTTAGGAAGATCTATAAAAAAAACTTAATCAATATGGTTAATTAAAAAATCATACCAGAAAACAAATCAAGCCAAAATATCATAATCGGGTTGCGTTTAACACTGGGTTTTCTTAGCCCGTGTAATCCAAATCTCAGGTTAAACCACTCGAACAACAACTGTTATGTCATGAAGAGGTCTTCTTGGTTACCAAGAAGGTAACACCGTGCTTGTTCCACGCCCTCGATCTCATTGCCCACTTCCCACCGTCGCTAGTTTTGATTATTATGCCTATAATATCAATGTAGTTGTGATTATTACGCTGCCATTTTAAGACTTTAAAATACATATCCAATCAATTTGATCACAACAAGTCTCAAACTAAAACAGAACTGTATGAAATCAACAGAATTATGGCATACATGTCAAGTTAAAATATAAATGAACGGAATCAAGTTGCCTTTGTTCCATGTTAAGTTGTAGCCTCCTAATATCTTGACGTAAACGTCAAAAAATACACATTAATAGCAAGATATGTGATATACTTTTTCATAGGCAAATCAAGAACACACCCAAAAAATTTGATAATATGTACACTAATCGACACTATCATAAAAAATTTACTAACATTTGCAGAAACACCTACGAATAAGATTGACAATTATATAACTACTTTAGTTAAAGTAAAGAGTACCTGGTAGGATACAAATAAGAGTGACAAGGATAAACATTTGTAAAAGTAACTAAACATTCATACATCAAAGTAAAGTGTTAATACAATGTCAATATCATAATAGGATACAAATAAGATTTTGACAAGGATAATCAATCATCACTGTATAAAGAGTTCATGTGGGTCACTGTATAAAGAGTTCGTGTACAAATAAAAAATATTTGCATCTGTTAATAACTTCTCCACGTGTCAATCGGGCATGTTAGGGAATTAAATTATCGTAACATCGTGTATCCAATTATCCATACAATGTTAAGATAATATAAGCATTAGTAAGGCACCTAAGGTTAGTGATGATAATGCGGCGAAACGACGAAACAGATTAAAATTTTCTAACTAAATCATTAATTTCAACATATGAACACATTATGACTATTCAGAAATCCATTTTATTATGCCCATGTGAGCATCGCAGAGTTGCCCGTGTCTAAGAAATTTTGTGAGCATTTTTAAATACTTAAGAGAGAAAGAACCGCACGGGTATGATCATTTAACACCCAAACAACAACTAACTCGAACTATTCTAAAAAAGTGATTGGAAAAAAATACTTACTTTGATTTACAAAAATAAATATTAGTACAATTACCTCGATAGATTGATGTTGTTGGCCCAAAAGTGTCCCAAAAAAAGGTCTCCATAACGTTATTATTAGTTTTATCACCACCTACGGGACCAACAATAGACAACCATGTAATATATGACGTCAGTATAAAATTCCAAGATATAACACCCCAAATGTTCGATCCTACAGTACAACAAACAAACACAACCAAGTAATGTATGATGTTAGTTTAAAATTTCAAAATATAGCACACGAAATGTTTGATGAAGTGATAAAGAAAATTATAGCACACCAAATTTTTTGTCGATGATGTGAAAATGAAAAGAAAATTACAACAACTGAAATCTTCCTAAGAAAAAAGAAGCAACAAATTATGAAAACAAATATTTAAAATCGACAATATATGTACCCACTGCGTTATACCTCCATCACCCAAACCCGGTTTTGTCCAACAAAAATCAACCCACTGGACTTAAATTGGGCAGAATTTCGACCTCAACCCAATTGAAAATCGAGACCCAGACCCAAACCCCAGTAATTTCGGCCACCATCCTAAGCTCCTGTGAACAAAACCAATACTCGAGATACCCATCTCCTAAAACCCGAATTGCCCCTTCCTCAATAACCCTTACCGAACCAACCAAATGCTTTGCCCTCCTGAAAAACCCGCTGAACCTCCATACATGGATATACGAACCCTTTAAAAATCGTAATTTGTACCCCAGTTTTGGGGGAAGAAACTTTGCACCTGCTACCAGCATTTGGGGAAGAAACAACTCCTTAATCCATCGCTACCCACCGCACTTGCGACCCACCGCTCCTTACTCCATACCCAACATCGCACCTTTTCCACAGCTTGGGGAAGAAAAAAAACAAAATGAGTGGGGAAATGAAAATATGAGGCACTGGGTTTTGTTAGAGGATTGACAGTGGTCACGACCTAGAGTCGTGACCCAACCACCGTGACCCATTAATGAAGCTAAGCAGCATGTATACCGCCTATTAGTCACGGCCCATAGCCGTGACCCATGCAAAGCCCATATGTGTGTGTTTTATGCTTCGTCCTGCCTATAGTCACGACCCAAGTTCATGACCAATCCCCGACCAAGCTTGGAGGGAATTTCAATGTGAATTTGGCACCAAGATGGTCACGACCCAAGTCCGTGACCCACAGTGGTCAGGGACTTGGGCCGTGACCACTTCCAGACCATCCATTATTTAGTGTGGTAATGAATATGGTCACGTCAAAAATGAGATAGTCAAGACCCAAGTTCACGACCATCTGGTCGAGGACTTGGGTCGTGACCAACTGGGCATGACCATTCACAGGATTTGGTGTAGTGAAGTATTAAAGCATAGGAAGAGCAAGGAAGGCATATTAGAAAGATCAAGCATTGGAAAAAGATTATAATGTCAAGTTATACAAACAAGAGGCCGTAACCTTGATAATCAAATTCATAATGTTTAAAGAGCCACAGGCCAATGTATATGTCTACAAAAATTAGTGAAATTAAGGGACACAACCCATGTTAAGAGTGAATTTTAAGAGGCAGTGTCATCTTCTACTTCACCTTCCTCTTCTTCCGTAGCAGTCATTATATCTTCATCACCTGTCGCAACCTCTGCTTCCACCCTTAGTCTGGCCCTCTCTTCGGCTGCAGCCTTCATTCCATCTACGTAGGCATCATGCTCAGCATCGCCCAAGCTCCAAGACTTGATTGTGGCCGCGACATCTGGGAAGTTCTTTGCTACACGATATTTTAGCTCTTGGTAACCGCCAATATAAGCTCTGTTGTTAATAAGGAAAAAGTCTAGGGAGCCTTTATATGATGCCACAATGCTGCTTATATCCAATTGAAGGGCCACGACATGATCTTCATCATTTATTTTGATGGTCACAGCATGGTCCTCCTCTATTTTCTTAATGGTCGCGTCTTGATCTTCCTCCATCTTATTCATCGTCGCTCCATGGGCCTTAGAATCATTGGAAACTTTGATCTCCAATTCCTCATGCTTCTTCTGAAGAAGTCCTAACTTGCTGTTTGCAAACTTCACGACCTTGGAAACTTCCACAGCTTGAGCTTAGGCAACCTTGAGGGACTCTGTGGCTTGCCTGAAATTGTCCTCAGCTTCATCCTTAGCCTTGCAGGCAGCTTCAAGGTCTATCTGAGCCACCAGGAGTGCCGCAGTAGAAGATTTAGTTCCATCTTTAAAAGATTCAGTTCTTACCTTCACTAAACTATCTGTGTGAACACCCTCTGTGGCCTCCTAAAGTCTGTGGAGACCCTCATACATCAGTTTCTCGGTCACCACAACTGCTGTAGCCTGTAATTTTATTGAGTTAGAAAATAAAACTGAAACTATAAAGAATTATTGGAAAGCTATAATTACTTACCCTTATAAGACTGTAGAGGCCATAATACTCCATGTCCTCATGGTCCTCATCCACCAACTTATCTAAGTCGGCCCCATCCATCACCCTTTTTATCCTGTGAATGACACGGGCAGTTGTGTCCCATGAAGACTCAGGATCTGGCCTGCGCAGTTGAGGCCACAGATGTTTGCTTTGTGGAGGAGCCAAATTTGCATTAACAACAATTATTGATGGAGGGGGAGGAGAATTTCTCTCAGTGACAGGCGAAGTGCTGCGGCCACCTTGGTTAGAGAGAGATGACATAAGACCTACCGCGGCCAAGTGAGCTCCAATTTCATAGTCAAAGTTTCCCTCAGGCCTTTCATGATAGGTATCCTCAGCCTAATTTTAGGGTGCGACAGGCACAACTTGGTCACTAGTAGTGACTGTAGTGGAAGCTTTGTACTTGGTCCTCTTCCTTTTCCTCTCCCTATCAGTGTTATTGAGGATAACCGCGTCCTCATCCATCTCAGCAAACTGAGCTGTTAATCGATACCTATCAATCTCCTCACCCGAGAGAGAATAAAACAAATTCAATATCCAAAGCTGAACACAATTACCGCGGAATAAAAAAAATGAAAATAGCATTACCTTCAGCGCCCATCTCTTTGGGAATTGACTTGTTGGGAAAGAAGCCTCCCTTGTAGATTAAAGCAGATGTTACAAGAGTACTGAACTTCTTATTGTCAGCAGCAATGGTCACGACCTTAATGACCCTCTTCTCTTGCCGCTCACTTAGCTGCAAATTGTCAAGAGCTGGAGAAAAATGATAAGGTTAATACAAAAGAAAAATATGGAGAATAATATGCAACTGTAAAAAGGGGACGCGGACATAATTGAAAAAGGCATTTACCAAGCTTAGAGGCACACCCCCACTGCCGCAGCATCCTAAAGCTTCTCTCCCTCTCAGTCTCTTGGGTGTGTGTCTCCCACCCTTCTCTAGAAATGTAAAAATATTTTCCCTTCCAGTTCTTTACACTGGCGGGCCTCCTATAATAAAGGGTCTTATCTCTATCGCGGACTGAAAAGTAATAGTACCCCATAAATTTTACGGAGTTTTCCTTTGGGCGGTAGAAGTAGAAAAACTCCACGGGAGTAATCTCTCTCTTGAATTTCTCCTTCCACAACACTATGGATGCTAGAATTTCACTCCAGCCATTAGGATTCAATTGGACTGGGGATAACTTCGTCGTCTAAAAAATTCTTCTAACTGGAATGGGGATAGGCAACCGCAACCCGTATGTGAAAGCATGGAGGGTGAAGCAGACCCCATCATCAAGTGTCGTGCATGGACTTTGTTTCGGGACAGGGGCTGAGCACATCAAATTCCCAGGAAATTCAAAGTCTTTAGCAACCTGATCCACCCACTCTTGGGTCATAGTGCTGCGGACACTAAGTGCGGCAAGAGGTCTCTCAATCCTCCCAGATGTGCCAGCAGGTGCGTCCCTAGCCGCGGTATTCTCATCTATGTCCATTGGCTGGTTCCTAGAATTGGCCTCTTCCTCTATGGCCGCAGAATCTGAGTCTGAATAGCATTACACAATTAGGGTAATGTCTCAACTGGAACGACCCTATTGTCCTCAAAGGACGCACTGAAGGAAGTTCAGGAGGAGAGGCTCCAAAATGTTTGTTCCAAAAGCCTCTCAGAAATTCGTCTAGGTCAAAGTTCATATGGCTGCAGTAGTACCTGAAAAGTAGAGAGTTCGTAGTTAGGCGACGCAGTTAATATGATCCTTAGGCCTCTTTAGGCCACGAAAGATATAATGATATGTCAAAAAAAATAATAGTCAAAATTGGCTAAGTAAACCAAGTGTTGGGTTCTAAAGCCCTAAAAGTTAATTGTCGCCGCGACATATTATTATGGGAGAAGGATGTATGTTATCTTCTTACATCCCGTAGTCATTAAACTATGGGATAAGTGCCTGGGGCTCTAATCTGATTACCTAAGGAAAAAGTAATATTCTATTAAGCAAGAGTTTTTACAGGTCACAGACTTTATTTGATATATGCCACATGCTTTACTTACTACAGGCTGCAGATGTTTATTAAACCAACTTAAGGTTATATGGACTCAGGACAACCTTAATTTGCTAAGCGATCTTTTCACGTCGCGACATATTCTTTTGGGGAATGGGGTTATATTCATACATACCGTACTCATTGGACTAGGGGATAAGTTGTGTGGACACTAACCTAAGAGCCTTAGGCAAGGTTATATTCATCAATCCTTAGAAATACAATCAAATGTAGCGACACTCATCAAGCCGCGGCCATGTACTGAAACTGGTTAGTATCTAATGTTGACAAATTTAAAGATTGAAGACCCAGAATGTGAAGGGTTTGTTCAAGAGCATTAAGAACAATCGTATGATTTCAATGTGATCCAACACAAGTACATTTCATGTGATTTAAACCTAGCCAATATCATTTGCCCCTTTTGTCAATAATGGAAGATTAAGGGTTTATTTCATCAGTTGAAGATTAATTCAAGAATGAAATCATATTCTGTTATAATCCAGACAATTACACGATTTCAAATGGGTTCATTTCGTCATAAAGTTAGCAGATACAGATTCAGTTGATGGATAAATGTGATTTCATTAATTAGTTCTGTGAGATATAAGTTCGAATATATCATCTAGCAAACAATTATTCAAAAGTAAACAACAAAAAGTTGAACCATAGGAAGTTTTGCTAGAAAATTACCTGGAAATGAAGAAACCACCAATGCTCAGCCTCGAACCACCTTCAACCGCCTTAGAACCAGCACTTATAGCTGCTAGAAATCGCCAAAAAATGCAAGGAGACAAACGCACAAGAATTCGTTCTCGATATGATCTCAAAGATTAGGGAAACGTAATGAAGTCCACGGTCGGTACAATTTATATAAGAGTGCGTGGGAAGACGAAGTGTCGCCTTGGAAATACCGTGGCAACTTGAAAAGACTTGATTACTCAGCCACAACCCCAATTGAAATCTCTTGGCACTACGACTTGTGGGTTTATTGATAGTAAAGATATTTCACCACCTGTCGTGGACCATTAACAACAGTTTTATCATCTATAGGTCACGACCCTAATTCCTATTGAATACATAAATGCCTTACATACAGTCTGCGGCCACCTAGTTGATATATGCAACAACTCTCAGCCTCATTAATCAACTTTCACAGCCTCTCTAGCACAGGATGCGGCCCCACATATTATAGGCTGCGTCCAGAGTTCATTCACCTAACGGACCATAACCCCTCTTTATTCATAGCAGCAGTACAACATCTACACCTATAAATTGAGTATCACACCTCAAAATTAGGACAGATTCATTATTTCAGACCCGAGATCATTTCTTACACCAGGCACCTCAGAACTGATCTTTCTCTCTCTACACCACCAAGCAAAGCTTGGGGGCTACTTCCTGGAGCATCACAACCACCATCCTGGAGCCACCGGAATCCTCTCAAACATGTATTCTCTTCTATTCTCATGATTGTATGCCTCTATAGGCCAAATTATTATGTACCAAACATCATATAAAATGAGAGTGTGGCATCAAAGTGGATGTAGGATCATTTTTATAGATGAACCACTCTATATCTTGTCTTGTATCTCTCTTTACTTGCTCTGTTTGCTCATTATGCACATTATACTTGATTTGCTGATATGAGAACGACAAGTGGACGATTTCTAGTATCATCACTAGGTACTCTATCATAGGCCTTTTCAAAATCTATAAAGACCATATATATAGGCGATCTAACCTTCGAAATACTTCTTTGTTATCATAAATGATAGGATACCCAATTATTCTCTTCTTCCATTATTACCTCTCAAAATAGTTTGACGTTCCTGAAATATTCAATGGTGGCCTAGTCTATAAGGGGGTTCTCTAACTTCCCAATCAAGTTCATTATTTCATGCACTTCCTCTTTTATCCATGAGGGACAGTCCTTTAAGAAAATCTCGCATCATGACATTTGTTTAAAAAATTTAGTTTCCATCCTTGAATGGGGTAACCCACAGAAGGGAAATCTTCTCCCTCATTGATGAAGCATCCATTGAGGCTAGAGTGAAAGGGTGAATGTGAAACCTATAGTTTCTTTAATTTTTGTCTTTTTGTCTTTCATTCTTTAGAAATAAGGTCATTATTTCATTTCTACCCTATCACCTTGGTGTTGAACTATTGAGGTATCTTAATAGGATCACTCGTCCTTTGATGGTTTTTTCTTAGTCCCATTCTTAAGAGGAATTTTATCTTTCTTCATCCTTCGGGTGTGACAGCAGCTTAATTAAATAGCGACTGATCATTCCTTTATTAAAATTAAATCAGAATATCCAGTTAGTTCATTCTTAGCATCATTATCAAAAACTTTTTATTAAATACTAACCACCTAATATTTAAAAAGATGATGTCAAAATTTTATCTTTTTAATTAACATGGAACTAAATAAATAATAATATCACATTCCACCATTCAAATAACAAACTCATAGTGAATAATAAGACATAATAGAGATATGGCTAAATTACACAATCCAGTCTAAAATGTCAATACAGTAATCCATTAGAAAACTAACTCTAGATTCAAATGAGTATCCAGAACATCTGAAATATCGAAGTAACAACTGAATAGGAAATGGACAACATGTCCAACTGAAATAAATTCTCATAATGAAGATTTGAATCAAGTACTGAGCATCTAATATCAAAGACCTGAAACTTCCATAGCTGCTATAGCACGCCAAAAGATAGAACCTGCTAAGCCTTGTGTCCCTGTGGTTGGGCACCTAAAATGTTTTACAAAAATAGAGATTTGGAGGATAATGGGTCTGAGCCCAAGTAAAACAGTTGAAAACATTTTAGCAAATGTGTAAATGCAAAATTAGCAAATATTGTATACATGTTAGGTTTTCGTGCTCTCACTTTAGATGCTCACCTCTCATCTAATATGCTCACCTAACGTGTATATCTCACACATCCTAGTTATGCTACCCCACCTAACTATTTTAAACCAAATCTTTCACTTTTCCAACTAACTCATACTAATCACCCGTATCGCCCATACAATATGTTATTAAGCATTTTATATTAACTATACAGCTCTGGGTTTCTCATTTTATTTCTAATATTACACACATAAAGTCTTTTTTATATATCACTATCTTACTTTTCAACTAATTGCACATAGTTGAATAAATCACCAGTATATATATATATATATATATATATATATATATATATATATATCAATACTACACCATTAGGTTGAGACCTCCAGTGCATGCATACTCTGCTATCATGTCCTGATACATCATGCACTATATAAAGGACTTTTGGTTCTGTATATATCACTAAACCCATAAATTACAAATCACATATAATGGAGGTGAACATAGACCCCAGCCAAATGGGTGACGCACATACCTATGCTCCCATTCAACCATCAAAACTATCATACTCTAAGACAGCACGTATCCAAGTTTTTATGTTCTGGGTACAAGTCAACCGTCCCCCTAAAGGCTCATCAAGATATGACTGTCCACGTCTTGAAACCTCCTCCCGATAGCATGCAGCATAGGTACGTCATACACATAATAAATCATATAATAGGTATACACACAATTTACCTATTTATTTTACTAGTATAGATCTACACGCAACCTATCGTACATGTCCCTTACGTAGTGTATTTATATCCCACAAATATTTTATGTATTAATTAATTTCAATTATACTTCTCACCTTACACCCCGACTATCCCTCACTACACGAAATTTTCTAACTAATCATCAAACTATTTTAGCAGGTAAATGGTCCCTCTACTGCTGGTCCGGTCTTAGGTTCACTAGTAATCTTCACGTTTATTTAAAAATCCGTAACATTATTTAACATTAAATAATTCCCGTAGTTATCTAACATTCTACATAACCCATTTAAATTCTTGTGAGGTCAAACTTCATCCAAATCTACCCCAAGGCTCCAAAACTCGATTATTTCTATTTAGGAACAAATTATCAACACAAATCCCTATGGAAATTTTAAGCAAAAGATACATTCTGAACTGGTCCGATTGGTACAGTGAATCGGTCCATTGGACTGTAAGTAACAACATTCCAAACCGGTCTGGTGGGTACAGCGAGGCGATCTGTCGAACCTGAGATCGTCTCCTTCCTTATAATTATGAATTTTCACCTCCTTTTTGTTCACCCAAATCATACGAAACTTCACCCATTTCAAAGCTAAGAGTCCTCAACCCTTTTTAGAAGTATTTGAATGATCTCTAACATGTTTTTAACATCAAAACCTTATAAATTTCATGTAAGAATGAATTAACTCTTTAAATTCTCAAAATCCCAAGGTACACATATTCACCATTAAAATCCAACCTAAACCCAAATTAAATTTTATGGTTAACAGTCACAAATCTCATATTTCATAACCTCTACATATGATTATTCAACTACATGAAATCCCTACCCAAAGATTCGATTTAACATTCAATTTCAACACCAATTCCATTATATCATGAGTAATTATTCAAATCTAATATAATATGGCTAACATATGCAGTTAATTAAATAAGATAAACACTTAACTCATTTGTTCGGTCTGATCTGTGGAAGAAGAAGGGTATGGTTGTGGTCCTTTCTCCCCGAACTGCGCGACTACGATAATTTTGGTGCGAGGACTTGTGAATTGGCTTGGGAATTCTACTCTCCTCTTCCTCCTATGGCCTCCTTTTGGTTTATCAACATTTAAACCAAATATCTTCTACACAAGTGCATATATAATATTCTAATTTTCTTCTATCCTTTTTCCCTAAAATTTCAAAAGACCAACGTACCCCTCTCGGGTGACGATTTGGCTTAAAAGTGCCTCGGGATCAAAACTAAACTCCCGCGTAGACTTTTATGACTATCTTAGCCCTTACAGACACATTGGAGCACTTGAAATAACTATAAGAAGTACCAAAAGTGAAATTACATTATTTCCCAAATTAAGTCCCGACACGAGTGTCATGCACGTCCCGACTAAATTTACCGTAACTGCCGTATTTCTCACTCACTACTCATACACTAAGTATTATTCAACATAAATAAATATTAAACCTTTTCTTGCAAATTAATATTTATCTTACCGGATTAATTTCTAATTAATTCACCCATTTTAACTAATTCAATCCCATATTTAAAATCACTAAAATTACGAGGTATTACATACTTCGCCGCTAATAACGGAATTTCATCCCGAAATTCAAAAAAATGAAGGTATACCTGGTACGAATAACTCTAGATATTTATCACGTATCTCATCCCCGCGCTCCTAGGTAGAATCCTTGGCATTATGATGCCCCCACTGAACACGTACTAATGACACTATCTTCAAATTCTCCTCTCAATATGGTCTAAGATTGCCACCGGTCTGTCCTAATATGTAATATCGAGCTGCAAATCAATCTCCTCTAATGCAATGTGGGTGTAAGCCAACTCATCCCGGAGATATCGTCTCAACACAAAAATATGGAACACATTATGAATACAGTGCAAGTGTTCTGGCAACCCAATTCTATACACCACCGGCCAAATTCGCTCAATAATAGGAAATGGTCCTACATACCTCGGCATCAATTTCGCTTTCTTCCCAAATATCATAATCCTTTCCATAGGAGATACACCCAAAAATACCTAATCCCTCACATTAAACTCCAAAAAGGATCACTTGGCATAGGCATATCTCTTTCGCCCATCCTGAGCTATCTGCATGCGACTCCGAATCATCTCAATCCTGACAAAATTATCCTGAATCACCTCTGGCCTGAGTAGCTTATTGTCCCCCACCTTTACCCAACAAGAAGGAGAACGACAAGGCCTACCGTACAACACCTCAAATGGAGCCATACCAATAGTGAACTGATAGGAGTTATTACCTGCAAACTCCATTAGTGGAAGGTACTGCTCCCAACCTCCCCTAAAGTCAAGAATGCCCATCAGTGGAATATCTTCCAACATCTGATTAGTCCGCTCAGTCTGCTCATCCATGTGTGGGTGATAGGTCATACTCAATTGTAACTTAGTACCCATCACCTCCTAAAAACTCTCCCAAAACCGAGACACAAAAATCTTGTCCCTGTCAGAGATAATATCAAGTATCATCCCATGTAGTCTCACTATCTCGGTAATGAAAATTTAAACATACTGTACCGTAGTGTATTTCAGCCAGACTGGCAGAAAGTGGGATACCTTGGTTAACCGATCCACTATCACCCATATCGAATCATGACCCCACTAATAAGTAGGCAACCCTATAATAAAATTCATGGAAATTCTCTCCCATTTCCATATAGGAATCTTTAGCGGCTAAAGAACCCCTCCTGTCCTCTGGTGGTCCACCTTTACTAGCTGACATGTGATACACTTTGAGACAAACTCGACAATGTCTCTTTTCGTTCCACTCCACCAGTATTGTCGCCACATATATCCTAGTACATTTTAGCCCCTTTAAATCATATACACCCTTCATGAGAGGTACCACCAATCATACCCGACTACCCACGCAAGAATTTTACTTCTTTAATTGGTTTGGACGTAACTCTCATCATATTACATATCTCCATAGAGTGTACCCTGAATATCCTCAAAAATTCTAAAATGTACATTCCTTATACTTACCAACACTATAATTACCCATTTTCATCTACTCCTTGGTTCCTGGTGACACACCTTAATATTACTTCATTTCCCCTCGTCTCATTCTATTTTCGCCTCTAGTTTACTAATGCGTTTATGTTTATTTCATAAGTTTCTATGTATACTCATCGTGAAAGATACTAAAAATCTCAACTAACTAGGGCGTCCATACACCCTATGTCATGTGCCTTTATGCACAATTCAACTGAACATAATATAATGGTTTTAAATTAAGCCTTATCTTACTAGGCATGACTATACCGTAAGGTTATACTCAACTATCCTTCTAATTTCAACTTAATTATTCTATAGGTTACCCCACCAATATACTCATGGTGTAAACGTTCTACAGTGTCTCTCGCATCCACACTATATGTCTCAAATCGTAATATAATTATTTACTCATAATTATAAGTGCGTATACATATACTAACCATGGAACTTAACCCATGTACTAAAGGCCAAACATATCCCAACTCCTCACGTTCGCTAAGTTTCATGTGTGGGATGTCTCACAAAGCGAAATCCAAACAAGGAACCTCCTCGATACATTACTACTCAACATGATGGTCATCGAGATCCGTAGGCCCTCAGCGCATAGCCTGTGCCACAAATCCACATCCCCTGACATAAAAATTCTACTTGGCCACTCTCATGTCACTAAAAATGATATGCAATACAATTCTCTCGCTATCACTAGGAGCTCATCGTTAAATTAATAACGAGCTAAATCTCTCTGCTCGACAATAAATCAATATACCCTGAATTGCACCAATAAACGTCCCTACTTGGTGAGATCAAATATAACATAATAATGTATTCACCAAAGTCTACAATACAATATATATATATAAAAATAATAAGGCTCAACCCTCTTTCAGATGATGCCTCGCAAAAATAATAGAACTCACCCTGGAATAATGAGAACGATAGTCTAACCACACAATTTACTACCGCTCAAACCCCTGGCTCAATCCTCTTTTAGCTATTTTTAAAAAATCCACAAAAAACTGCTAATGAATACCCTTATAAATAAGGTATTTTGAGGATTTTTTTCATGGATACTTTAAAAATAGCTACAAAATGTATTTTGACCTAATTTTTTTAATATGGGTTTATTGAAATATTAATTTCAAAAGAAAAATAAAAAAATTTGAAAAAGCCTACAACTAGGTGTGATGTAGGGATGATGTATAGAGCATGGTGTAGGTGAGCATATATATGGAAAGTCTCCTATAAGGGACACTGTTTAAGGACAATTTAAGGACCTATGCCCAAAAATAATTTTTTTAGTTGATTTTTTATGAGTTTTAAACATTTTAGTGAACTCCCCAAAAAAAAATTTAGCTCATAATGATTTTTTTTATATTAAATAAAATATCTTCTTTACTATTTCAAAATAATCCGTTAAATCGACCCTTAAACACAGGAACCTGACTTCATATATATATATAGTCTTGTTGATACAAAAATTAGTCAGCTGACGTGGACGAATTATATGAAGACGCGTGTCATCTTACATGGCAGAAACATATATTCACCAAACAACTCATAGTGCGGAGCTACTCAGCACCCCGAGCTACTCAACGTAGAAAGCATCTAGCCAGGAAGATCAAGCGAAAAGAACATACAAATTCAATGAATATTCTTATTATGTACAGATGTATATGTCCATTAAATAACGGCATATTGTCTATTCATACGGACAACCCAAGGGCTATAAATACATTGCAATACCCTCCATAACGGGGTAATTGATCACTTGCGATCATCATCAAGATTAAGGCAAAACCCCCAGCAATACAAAATAGTGGACCTAGGCCATTTTCATAAGGCTGAACCACTTTAAAAACCATTTGTCTTATTTCTTTATTAATATTTATCTGTGATTAATTAATTAGATCAAGTCTATTTTTTTACATCAACAAATTGGCGCCGTCTATGGGAATGACTATACGTAGCATTTTTCACTAACGAATTCACTATACATGACTGAGCTCCTAGAATCTAGTAATAGGAACAATGACGGAGTTCCCCCCAAATCGTCTGTTCCTCCAACTGCCAATGAACTCACTAGAATAGTGGCCATCTTAGCCAGGGGAAAAACAACTATGCAGGATACCCTGGGACAACTCATTCAAAGTGTTCAAAATACAACGCTTGCCCAGTCACGCCAGCAAAGCGTTCATAGACACACTCACCTTCCATCTTTAAGATCCATGCATACTCTGTTCCCTCGTGCTTCCTTGTCCAGGCATAGTGAATCGCATCATACTGAGAGGTCCAGTGATCCCTCCTCTCAGCCTGGGCGGACATCACCCATAAGAATCATGGACTCTCAAAAAAATGTTACTTTAACACCAGAATGAACAAGTGCCATGGAAAGGTTGAGTAGAGTCTCCCCTTTTGATCGTTTGGGCCCCAAAAGGAATATTCTGCCCAATCACGCCCTGTAGATTTTACAGAAAGATCCCTAAAGGAGAATTCAGCGAGATCTGTTGCTCGGGCAAATAGATCAGAGGCTGGAAATAACACAGGGAAGGGATCCATTACGAGGTGGGAAGATAGGTTAGGGGAAATGGCTAAGGCCAAAAACCCTCTCCAAAGAACCTTTGTCAGGGGATCACCCTTCGTACATGTAATTGTGGATTTTCCCACACCATAGATGTTTAAATCTCATGTAGTTATGCTGAAGTACGATGGAAAAACTTATCCTGTCCTCCACATAGAGCAATACCAAGCTACTGCCGATAACTATGCAGTTCCTGATGAAATGAGGTGTAGAGCATTCTCATGAACTATCAGAAGGTCATCTCAAATATGGTACAACAACCTTCCTAAGGGGCGGATCGCTAATTTCCATCAACTGGCAGAGCTCTTTATAAGAAACTTTTGTTTTGGTGTGAAGCCAGTCAAGAGGGTAGCACATCTGCTGAGTGTAAGGCAGAAAGCAGGAGAAAGCACCAGGGATTATATCACTCATTTTAACAACGAGAAACTAGAGGTAATTGATTACGAAGAGAAAACATCTATTACAGCTTCATTGAGTGGTCTCTTACCAAACAAGCTGTATTATACTTTGGCCAAAGATCTCCCCAAAACCATGACAGAGTTGACGACAAAAGCAGTTAATATCATGAATGCCGAAGAAGCCATGTTTGCGAAGAAGAATGCTAATACAAAAGCAGAGACTACAGTTGAAGGTAAATCTGAGAGGAAAGATCAAAAGCATAATGGGGGAAACAAGCAATCAAAAGGTAAAGAGACGATAGAGGACTTGAGGAAGTATGGTAATTATACTCCCTTAAAGGTGGATATAAACCATATTCTGGAGGAGATCAAGAACATTGAAGAACTGAACTGGATGGAGAAATTGAGGACAGTCCCTAATAAGAGGGATAAGTCCAAATATTATGAGTTCCATAGAGATCATGGCCACACGACCAAACGTTGCATAGCTCTCTAGAATGAGATTGAGGCACTCATTAGACAAGGGAAAATGAGAAGGTTTGTTGATCTCCAGAATGATGGGAAGACCAACGGCAGAGAAAGGCACATATCTAAGTCTCCTCACCGAAAAAGAGATGATAAGAAAAAGGACCATGAAGATAATCCGGAGGATGAACCCGACCTCCCCAAAAAGACAAGGCAACCAGAGCGTGAGGTATTCTTAATATATTTTGGTTCATTCGAATGTAATGTGATTACAGGTGGAGATGCAAGAGGTGGGGATCACACTGCTGAAAGGAAAGCTTACCTCAATGAGACCCAAGCCTGTTCCTATATACAGCGAATAAATCTAGCGGAAGAGGATCGCCCGAGGAAGGTGAACGAGGAAAAACTGGTCATCAATTATTCCAAAAATGATCTGGAAGGTGTCTTGTATCCTCACGACGACCCCTTGGTGGTCAAGATGAGGATGAATGATGTTATCATCTCAAGAGTATTGGTAGACAATGGTAACTTAGCAGAAATCATGTTCTACCCTTGCTTTGATAGTTTAAACTTGAAACTAGCCCAATTGGAGCCATATCACAAGCCCCTCATAGGTTTCACTAGAGAAAAAGTTTTTCCACTTGGGACGATCAAGTTGGACATGCTTATCGATACCTGGCCTGCTCGCAGAATAGAAAAAGTACACTTTTTCATCATGGACTAAGTCGTCCAATCAGCCTATAACATAATCATGGGAGGAGTAGGCCTGAAAAATTTCGAGGCCGTGCCATCCACGGTACATCAATGCTTGAATTTTTTGACCAACTTTGGTGTGGAACTTGTAAAGGGCGATCAGAAAGTAGCTCGGGAGTGCTACTATTCATCTGCCAAATAAGAAGAGCTGGAGGATACTAGGAAAAAACCCCCACCTACCAATTGGATGAGTCTAAAGATCTAGAGATTGAGACACTAGACCCCAAAGATGAATCAAAGCTCGTGAAGGGGCAGGTCCTGGAAGCAATAGAGAACGTTATTCTGAATGTCGAACGACCAGAACGAATAACTCAAATTAGCACTTCATTGGACCCGACGACAAAACAAGAGTTAGTGGCGTTGTTGAGGCACAGAAAACAAGCTTTTGCATAGAGCCATGAAGATATGCTGGGGATAGACCCATCCTTCTTGTGCCACGAACTCAATGTTAATAAAGGGGTCAAACCGGTGAAACAACGAAGAAGGGTCTTCAGCCCAGAGAATAACCACGCTATACAGGAGGAAGTCGAGAAGTTGCGAAAGGCCTCTTTTATTGAAGATGATAAATATCTTGACTGGTTAGCTAACGTAGTCATGGTAAAAAATAAGATCGATAAATGAAGGATGTATGTAGACTTCATAGATCTCAACAAAGCCTGCCCAAAAGATCACTTCCCCTGCCCCAAATAGACCAGCTGGTAGATGTTACCTCGGGGAATAAATTATTGAGCTTCATGGATGCTTACTCTGGCTACAACCAAATTAAGATGAAACCAGAAGACAGGGAGAGTATCTCTTTTATTACCCCAAGGGGAACATAGTTCTATAATGTTATGCCGTTTGGTCTTAAAAATGCAGGTGCAACATACCAGCGACAATGAATAAGGTGTTCGTCGAGCAAATTAATAAAAACATGGAGGTTTACATCGATGACATGCTGACCAAGAGCTAGAAAGTCGCTGACCACATAGCTGACCTTAGCCACATTTTTTACCAGCTGGAGAGATATCAGATGAAACTAAACCCGACTAAGTGCATATTTTGCGTACAAGAAGGTATGTTCCTCAGGTATATTGTGAATCAATGAGGCATTGAGGCAAATCCTGAGAAGATTAAATCTCTGCTGGAACTACAATCTCCAACTATGAAGAAGGAAGTGAAAATCCTCACTGGGCCTATTGTAGATCTTAACAGGTTTGTCTCACGAGAAATGGACAGATGTCTTCCATTCTTCGAGACACTCAGAAAAACTTTTGAGTGGAATGATGAATGTGAGAAGGCATTTCAAGAGTTAAAGAGATATTTGGGGACACCTCCATTACTGTCCAGGCCGCTGATAAGAGTAGAGGACGGAGTGCAAAAATCAGTGTATTATACAAGTAAAGCATTTTGAGGAGAAGATATCAGATATCCTAGGCTGGAGAAGCTGGCATTAAAATTGATCGAGATGAGCAGGAGGATGAAACCATACTTCCCGGCCCATACCATAGTGGCATACATTGATATGCCACTCCGACAGGCTTTGCACAAACCTGAAAAATCTGGAAGACTGATGAATTGGGCGGTGGAATTAGGTGAATATGATATCGTTTATGAGCCAAGGTCTTTACTCAAAGGGCAGGTGGTAGAAGATTTCATTGCAGAGTTCACTTACCCAGACACCTCCGACCAACAAGGGTTTAATGCAAAACAACCCATGGATGTTAGGGGATCATCAAAGACTATCCCCGATTAACTTCCATTAGCTGATTTGTCGGAGGGGACAGACAGAGAGCAACAAGAATCATCAGATAACAGCCTAGTGTTAGGAGATGACAAAGGGAAGTACCAAATATTCCATCAAGGAACTTTGTTAGACCAAGAGTTTGATAATCGTATACCTATATGGAATCTGTATATTAATGGCTCTTCATGTACCATAGGCAGCGGAGCTAGAATAATTCTTAATAGTCCAGATGGATTGGATATCGAATATGCTCTGTGCTTTCAATTCAGAGCTTCCAATAATGAAGTTGGGTATGAAGCTATGATTGTGGGCCTCAGTTTAGCCAAAACACTGAATGCAGAGAAAGTTAGGGTGTTTAATGATTCACAGTTAATCGTAAGTCAGATTCTTGGGTTGTATGTGGCGAAAGGAGACTTCTTGTCTAGGTATCAAGCCAAAGCTATGAAGATTGTATCCACTTTTACAACGGTTCAATTAATCAGAATACCAAGATTAGACAATGCGAGAGATGACGTACTAGCTCGATTAGCCTCAGCTACTCGCATCGAGCTATGAAGAACGATTCTTATCGAGATATTGGCAGATCAGAGCATTAATGAAGATTTAATGGTGAGATTCATCACTTTGGACATGGGACCTTTCTGGATGGATCCCATCAGGGCGTATATCGAAGAAGGAATTTTACCAACTGACCAACTTGCAGCCAAGAGGTTGAAGTTTAAAGTTGCTCGGTACGTGTTAAACAATGGAGTTATATATAGAAGAGGTATGATAACAGGTCTACAGAGATGTGTTCATCCATCAGTAATTAAAGACCTGATAGAAGAAATTCATGAAAGATCTTGTGGTGCTCATGTAGCAGGCCGGACTCTCCTGTAGAGGATAACGACGTAGGGATATTATTGGCCAACGATGCATGATGATTGTACAACTTACGCCAAGAAATGCGATAAATATTAATGGTTTTCTACTATATGAAGAACTCCCCAGGCATTATTAACACCTATCACTTCCCCTTGGCCATTTGCCATGTGGGGCATAGACTTGGTTGGGCCTTTGCCAACTACCAGAGGACGATTCAAGTACTTAGTGGTCGCTATTGATTATTTCACAAATTGGGTGGAAGTTGAACCTCTCATGGATATGGCATATGAAAGGGTTTATTAGTTCAACTGGAAGAATATTATTTGCAGATATGGTCTCCCACATGCTTTCATCACTGATCATGGTACCCAATTTGATAATGAGGAGTTCTTCGTATACTGTCAACAGTATAATGTTCAAAAGATTCATTCTGTACTAGGCCATCCCCAGAGCAACGAGCAAACGTAGGTAACCAACAGAACTCTATTGAACGGGTTAAAGAAATGATTGGATGATGAGAAGGGAAATTAGATTAACGAGTTGCATTCTGTGTTATGGGCTTACTACACAACTCCTCGAATAGCAACGAAGGAATCTCCTTATATGTTAGCCTTTGGAAGTGAAGCAGTCATACCAGTTGAATTGGGCTTACCCACTCACAGGGTGCTCAATTTTAACTCTCCCACAAGCGATTTGATAAGACGGTTAAACTTGGACATGCTCAAGGAAGTGAGAGAAGATGCGGAAATCAGGAAGTTATCTTACCAGCAAAGAACTGCCATGTTCTACAACAAAAGAGTCAGGAAATGTGACCTTAAGAAGGGAGACTATGTGCTCAAGAAAGTGATTCAGAAGCACAACAAGCTGGAGGCCAACTGGCATGGACCTTATCATGTTATAGTGGTTGTTTGACTTGAGACGTACAGAATAGAAACCTTTAAGGGAGAAGAATTCAAAAATTCATGGAATGCGGAGCACCTATGCAAACATTATCAGTAATACAAATTCACATGTACCCCATTTCTTTCAATATGAATAAAAATGATATTTTCCCCATATTCCTTTTTGTTCAATTTTTTTTCGGAGTACTTGTGCTACACTACACCACTAACTAAGGTTGGTCGACATATCAACAACCACCAACTAAGGTTGGTTGGCATATCAACAAACACCAACTACGGTTGGTCGGCATCTCAGCAACCACCAACTAAGGATGGTTGGCATATCAGCAACCATCAACTATGGATGGTCGTCATATCAACCACCACCAACTATGGTTGGTCAACATATCACCAACCACCAACTAAGGTTGGTCATCATATCAGCAACCAGCAACTAAGGTTGGTCCGCATCAATAAACTGAACCAACAATGTTGGCATAACAATCATACAAGGCAAGGCCTGTTTGATTATGGGTGACCTCAAGGGGCACCCAAAACTAGGCAAGAAGATGGGTGACCTCACGGGGCTTCCACTGCCTAGGAACCAAGGTAATCTAGATAAGATTTCTATAACTAAGCAGGACCATGGGAAAAATCATTCCATTGCTTATGCACTTATGGGTGACAAGTCACTACCACTAGGAAGCAAATGGGGCAAAGTTCCATTGTCTAGGCAATTAAAACAAAATAGGATAAATTGTCCCTTTATATACATTCATCAAAAGATAATATGATAAGGAAAAACATCTTACAAATTATGTCTAAGGAAAGACAATTGCACAAAGATGAGATTTTCTTCATTAAATACAAATATCATATAATGAATTCATTTCCAAGGAATGGAAAATTACAAAAGAAGATGTGCCATTTAATAATTACTAACAACATATAAATTTCCTATTCTATTGGCTTTTTTCCTTCTGATTTAGGTACATGATCCATTCCAGCTAGAGGATCATCTAAAGCATAAGAAGAATTGAAAAAATTCATATCTCGTAGCATTCTGATGTTGCTTAAACTTAGTCGATCAAGCAGATGTTGAGTCAAGATATCTCAAAATCTTTATGAAGCTGGTAATCGCCAAGATACCTTGAGATCAAACACTAAGGAATGGCACGGGCTGGAATTCAATTGACATCCAGTTTATAAGGAGGATTAGGCAGATCAAGTACTCCAGGCTCATACCAATTCCATAAGGAATTTCCTTCTTCAAGCTTCATCACAGCCAAGGCGTTCAGCTATCCAAATTTATATCCTTCATTATTTGATTATTTTAATCGAGCATCGAGATGGCATAGAGCTTTATTATATCCCCCATCCAAAACTCTATAGGCTGCTTGTGAAATTGATAAGTTATTTGTTGGCCGCAACTCGATCAAGCAAACACTTGAAATATTGGTAGGCATCAATCGTCCTCTCAGAAGCATCAGATCTAAGGATATCAATTATTTGAGCTTCAGTGAAGTCTGCATTACCAACTTTGAAGTAATCATCACACTTCTTCATCAGTTCTGTATCATGAGCTGACAAGAGTTCCATCCTGGCAATAAACTAGCAAGAAAAAGTAAAACTGGATCAACAACAATATGGATCGAGCAAGTCAAGAAGATGACTTAGAATAATAACAAAGTCTATTTTATTGATCACACGACTAGAAAGTACAACCAAAGTTACAACAAAAAGGGAAAAAGAACATAGTTAAAGAGCCGAATAACTTTACACCTTCTCCTTAATTCCTACAACATCTTCAGTCGGTTTGGATAAAGGAGTTGGTTGCTTGGAGGGCAATTGGCATTGCTCGATAGAAGTTATAGCCTGCTAAACATTCTCGGAGGATTAAGGAAGGGTAGCAGTAGGTGTTTGTTCTACTATTACCATAGAATATTCATTAGATAAAGCTTCATCTTCTTATTCTTCTTCTTTTTTAACAGTAGGAGGAGGGCTATGAGTGTGTTTATGAAATAGTTCAGAATCATCAGCAACACTCAACTCCTTTAATGCTGCAACCCATCCATCTCTGAAGTATTTCAAACTTGCATACTCCATCTGGTAAGTAACAACAACTAAAGCTTTATTCCATCATTTGTCCCAGCCAGAGCTAAAGGACTTCTTCATAGCAGTTTTTCTCTTCACCCTCTCCGAGGAAGTTTTTTCCCTTAAAAGCTCTTTAGTAGACCTCACCTGCTCCTCATGGTCTTTCCTACGTCGTTCAGCCTCTTCAAGCTTGCCATCAGCTTCCACTTTACTGGAAATGTTGACTTTTAATTTCTCATACACCTCTTTGGAAGCATTTATAGCTTATTGTAGAGCTGTATCAGCTATCTGCCGAGTTGTAATTGCCTCCTGTCGAGCTATGTCAGCATCTTTAGTCGCTTCAATAGCTTATTATCGAGCTGCCTCAGCAGATTTGATTTTTCTCTCCCAAGCAGCTTTATCCTCCTCGTACTTCTTCCGAGAATCTTCTAAAGATTTGGACAACCCAGCAAGGGCTTCCTCTACTCCACTAGATGAGGTTGAAGATTTTATGGCTTCATCCTTCTCCACGATATTGTCAAAGTACACCAAAAATTATAAGAAGAAGAAAAGCACGAATCAGAGCATAAACATGGTAATGAAAAATTATCAAAATAAGCATAATGACCACTTACTGATGCAAGAAGTTTAGCTGCTACATCAACAACCTTATCCTAAGGAGTTGAAGTTTCAGCAGCTCAGCAGTCAGGGAGAGTCCCTAACTTAATCAATTTCTTGGCCAAGCCATGGGTAAGGATAGCTGTAGAACTAGCCCTCAGAGAAAAAATTCCAACTCCAATAGGTTGGACAACAGTATCCATAGGTTTCTCAGTAAGACCCCTCCTCAACCTCCTCAAAGGAGGACCCTCAATCACAGGTGCTGCCTCTTCTTCAATCAAAAGTGCTGCCTCTTTTAGGACAACACCTTCAATCAAAGGTGATGCCTCTTTAGGGGAAATAGGGGGTTCTTGCTGATATCTTTAGCAGGAGGAGCAACATCCTTCTTCTACATTCCGTCAGCTGGAACGTCGTCCTTTTTCTTCTTCGCCCCTTCATTACCAAGAGAAGATTTGGCAAAAAACTCAAGTACCCTCCTCTTCTTCGTCATCAGATCAGCAATAGAGGTACCCAAATCATAAGAAGGTTATTCCACTCTTTCTCGAGATTATGGTACTTGATTAAGATCAATTACCACAGGAGGGGCAAGAGGATGAGCAGTAAAAGATGAAGTGGTGTTTTTGTATCTCAAGAAATACGAAGCAAACCTCACGTGCTCCCCATTAATGGACGGATGCAAACCCCAGATAAATGTAAAATTTTATATATTTATGTCACTCTCTTTTGGAGGTTTCCTTTTACTGTCAACTGAAATAAACAAAAAAAACATGTCACTAACGCATTTCATCAAACATAAACAAAGCTAAATTGAAAAAATTAAAAGCAACCTATCCCATTGCCAAAAAAAGTGGACATCTGGGACCTTGATACACATCTTTTCCATTTAATGGGGTGTGTTGCCAATTTTTCAACACAACCCCATGATCAAAATAGTCCCTATTAGCATTGGGGAGATTGACCACTAAAGCTCTATTTGAAAACCTAGTTTTTTAATAAAAAGTAGTGTCACTGGTAACCCATTTATAACAATAAATAATTTCAGGAATTCCTAAGCGAGTTTCATGTGTTTGGTTCAACCTATGTATGCCATTAACCAGCCTCCATGTATTTGGAGCTACTCTTGCAGGAACAATATCAAAATATTGGCAAAACTCCAAACATAGGGGATTTAGCGGGAAAGAAAAACTACATTCCACTACAAAAATGGAGGGAAACCAGTGTCCCTCAGCTAAAGAAAATAAATCAGAAGGGTAAGGAGGTTCCTCTAGAATAACCGAAGAGGGAATTGCAAAATTAGCCCAGAACTTATCCAATGATTCATCAAGATAAACCATGGTGGCTAAAGCAAAGAAAGAAGAAAGAAGAAGTTCTTACAGGAAACTGAGAAATCTGCTAAGGCAGGTGACAAAAAGAACGATCATAGGAAAGTGAAAAGACAAAGAGTTTGGAAGTCTAAAAAGCAAAAGGTGGAAGATGATTTGATTTTATCGCTTTTAAATGTCCTGCATCGGGAAGCAAGAAAAGAAATGATTACTAGAAAAGACGATTGCATTTCCGGTGGCTAACTGATGAAAAAGATGCAAATACCCAAGCGACTGTCAAAGATTCAAAATATTTACGATTTTTCCATTTCGCACTCAAAGTCATTAAATGTCACAAGTTTTGGACACCTGTAATCTAATAATACTGGGTAAATCTTTCCGAGCCACTTCTGGGCATAATGTTTCACACTCTCATAGTCAATCTCAACTATGAAACATTGGGGGCTTCTGTTAATACAAAAATTAGTCAGCTGACGTGGACCAATTATATTAAGATGTGTGTCATATTACATGGAAGAAACATATATTAACCAAACAACTCATAGTGTCGAGCTACTCAGTACCCTGAGCTACTCAACGCGCTGAGCTACTCAACGTACAGAGCATCTATCTAGGAAGATCAAGTGACAAGAACAGACAGATTCAATGAATATTCTTATTATGTAAAAATGTATATGTCTATTAAATAACAACATATTGACTATTCATACGGATAGCCCAAGGGCTATAAATACATTGTAAGACACTCCATAACAGGGTAATTGATTACTTGCGATCATCATCAAGATTAAGGAAAAACACCCAGCAATACAAAATAGTGGACGTAGTCCATTTTCATAAGGCTGAACCACTTTAAAAACCCTTTGTCTTATTTCTTTATTCATATTTATCTGTGATTAAATAATTAGATCAAGTCTAGTTTTTTACATCAACAAGTTTCTTGTAAGGACTCCTTATGCCGCATATCCCAATACATATCATATTTTTAAAATCGTAAAAAAATGAATTTTTGATGAAAATTAATGGATATGATCTCCATAGTAAGAAAATCATCTCCATTTTTTTTTATAAAAAAATTCAATAAAAAACCCGTTGATATGAGGTAATATGTCAAAAAAATGATGTAAATATGCATTTTCAACCGTTGAGATTTTGGGTATGTTCCAGCCACTTGATTGATTGATTTTTTTATGAAACTTCATGAATATGATCTTCCTAGTGTCAAGATCAAATCCATGAAGTCCCATTAAAAACTTCAATCAAAAAGTGAGTGAGATGATCGTCAAAATTTCAATGGTTGAAAATGAATATTTATAATTTTTTTACGTATCACCTCATCTCAACGGTTTTTTTATTGAATTTTTGATGAAAAAAATTGGAGATGATCTTCTCACCGTGGAGATCATATCCATAAAGTTTCATAAAAAAATAATTTTTTTATTATTTTAAAAAAATAGTATGTACCGAGGTTTGCACCATAAGAAGTCTTTACATGAGGGTCTCTCTCTATATATAGGGTCCTGATAAATACACCAAAAATTTTACTCCAAAACATCCTTTTATACAATACACCACATAAGTACCCAATATTTGTACAAAACAGCAAAAACACACAACACCACATGTACCTTCACCCATATAAAAACCCAAAAATTTTAAACCTCACTTTTTCCCTTTCCCCCTCTCTCTCTCTAACTTCTCTCCCAAAACATCATCCCCCCATATCATACAAACTAGTACACCAAAAACACACAACACCACATTACCCTCAAGCTTCATTTCTGGTATGTTACACCATTAAACCTTACTCCCATTACTGTCATGCTCTCATTTGTGCTCTTATTTTGTGTATTAAACCCTAGCATGTAATCTACATATAAAAAATTCATTATAACAAATCCATTTTAACCCCAAATAATCTAACTAAAAATATATTCCATTTGTGTGAACAAACTTAGGGTTTAACACAGTTTCAAAAACAAAGGGTTTAACGATTTGAAAAAAAGGGAAAAAGATGCTCTGCATATACGGTTGCCTATCACATAAAGGTGTCAACAATATACGGTGAGAACAAGCCGTGATTCACCATATTCGTCCAATTCTCACCGTGGTTGTAGGTTTCACGTCCAAAAATAATCGTGGTATTCTTTTTCACGACAAAAGACAACCTTGTGTCTATTTTAACGGCCAAAGACAATAGTGGGTCTATTTTGGCGGCCAAAGACAACAGTGGGTCTATTTTCACGGCCAGACCCAATCGTGTAATTGTTTTTCACGTCCAACTCTTACTGTAAGTACTAATGTATTTCCTATTTCATATATTCACGTATTTTTAGTAATTATTCTTTATAATAAATAGGTTTTACTAATTATTATTTCTAATTTTATTTGTAATCTCTTAAAGTACCAATTAAATTAGTTCATATATTCATGTATTTTTATTTCCTATTTCATGCATTCATGTATTTACGTTTTAGAAATTATATTTGATAGGACACAAATTTTCAATTGAATCCTTTGTAGTTTTGGATCAATTCCGGAAAAAAAAGTTTGAGTCATAGGATTGAGTTATTAACCATCCTTCAAGCCTATGACGTGTTTGTTGAAGACGTAGCAGCGAAGAGTATAAAGCTTAATCATCGTGCCGAGTTTGTTGTGCCTCGTTTCTATGTCATCAACATGGTTCCAATTCTCCTAAGGTATGAATGCAATTGAATATATATATAGGAGCTTGAAACATTTGATATTGGGTGTAGTTTAGTTTAAACTGTTGTTTATTTTCAGAAAGATTTTATTAAAACTTTAAAATAAAGTATATAAAGTTTATGGGCTAAAACTCATTTTTTCAACTTTCTGGAAGTTCGTTCGAATTGCCATTCGAACGAGTTTGTCGTTCGAACAATAATGTCGTTCGAACGAGTTTGCCAACGAGTTCCCACATTTTCCACTGGAATGTCGTTCGAATGAGAATGATGTTCGAATGAGATTTCCATTGAGATTTCAAACGAGTTCACACTGGAACTTCGTTAGAAGGCTCATTCGAACGAGACTTCGTTCGAACGAAAATCTCGTTCTAACGAGTTTTGGCGGGAACAGTTTATTTGGCAGTTTGAGCAGTTTTTTCCCACTTTCCCACTTCTTTTTCCACTATCTTTTGACATAACTTCTTAAGTGCGGAAACTAAGTTTTTTAACTTAACTTTTGATACTATTCCAACTCCTAGAGAGAGTTTTTAAGTGTTCATCTTTCCAAAGAAAAGTTCATTGTTTAAGTGTATATTTTTTAAGAAAAATTCATAAAACACTTTTATTTTACACCCAAAGTTTGTTTAACTAAGTTCCTTTATATATATACATTGCTTAGAGTTTTGGCACCGGTTTACTCTACCTATTGAAGAGTTCGTTTGGGTTTTCTTATACATCCCACAAAGAAGAAGAAGAGTTTGTTTGTTGCAGTATTCTCATATGGTCAAAGGCACCATATGTGGTTGACGGTTTCTTCCTAGTTCCTCATTGGTGAATTCCAAGGTTCCGGTGGAGTCCAGGATTGTCAACTAAGCGTAGGTCGGTACAAGAAGGAGCATCGGGGCTTGAAAGGAGTCGAGTCAAGTGTTGTAAGTCTTTTGTTTATTGCACTTGTAAAATACCATACTTAGTGGACTTAAGGCTAGGGTCGTTCGAGCTTTTTTCTCGTTGTGGGTTTTTCCTCGTACATCGCGACTTAGTGATTCATTGTTTATTTTATCTTGCAAAATCACCTATAAATCATGCTTAGGTAAAAAGATAAAGTTTGGTTTAATCATTACTTATGTTTAATTTGGTGCTACATAATTTATTTGGGTAAATATTAATTTAATTCTAGTCATTTAATTTAATTTGTTAAAATTTCTTTGGCCTAATTTGCTAAAATTGAAAAATATGACTTAGGCATATTTCTAGGACTTGAATTGAATTAAGAATGTTTAAGTGAAATTAAAAGTTATGTGTGTGTTCCATCATATTTCACTTGGTTTAATTTTAATTTGGAAAGAAATTAAAATTTGTTAATTTGTTGTTGAATTGAACCATCATCTTCGCCTCCGCATACATAAAAAGGAAATTATTACTTTTTGAAGTATAAGAATTTTCAAAAATTGGGGCCCTCATCCTTTTCAAATTGGTATCAGAGCCAAAACGATAAATTATTTTGTTAAGATTATTTAAAATATTTTGTCTAAAATAAAATTTTCCCCATTCTCAAAATTTTCTATTTTCGATGGTTCTAATTACGTATACTGGAAAGCGCGTATGAAATCGGCACTTAAATCTATCAACGAGAGGGTTTGGTTATCTTTACTTAACATGAAGTCTTCACCAACTCATTTAGTAGATAATGAACGTGTTCCTGAACCGACCGATAGATGGAGTGAGAGTGAATTTAAATTATTAAATTTTAATTCCCGAGGCTTAAACGCCTTGTTTAGCGCTGCCACACCGGATGAATTATGATGCATTATGACGTGTGATACCGCTAAAGAAGCATGGGATATTTTATAACTCACTCATGAAGGTAAAAGTGTCATAAAAGCTTCAAAACTCTAGAACCTCACCACTCAATTTGAAACAATAAAAATGAACGATAAAGAAACTTTTGATGAATTTTATGCTAGACTTTCCGATATTGTTAATTCATCTTTTAATTTGGGAGAGAAAATACCCGACAACCGAGTAGTAAAGAAAATTTAAAGTCCCTACCCGATAGATTTATTCCAAAAGTGACCATTTTAAATTATTTACCAACTTTAACCTCTACGAAATTAGAAGAGCTTGTAGGTGATTTACAAACCTATGAACTGGACATGTTTCCCTCTAAAACCGAAAAGAAAATTGAAAAGGGCATTGCTTTAAAAGCCTGGAAAGAGGAAAAACAAGTAGTGGAGTGTGATAGTGATAGTAACTCAGATGACATGGCTATGTTTGCTAGAAAATTTCAAAAATTTCTTAAATTGAACAAACATAAATTTAAAAATGATTTTAAGAAATTTGAAAAATCTACGCATGACAAAGCCGAGAAGATCCCTAAAACTATTAGTGAAAATTTAAATAGGGACGAGTCAAATAGGTGTTTTGGTTGTGAAGGGTATGTCCATAGGGCTTTTGAGTGCCCCACTAAACTAATGATAGAGGCTAAGCAACCAAAGTCTTTTAATGCAAACCTTAGTGATAGTGATAATGAAGAGGGACCCGATTCCTCCTCTAATCCAAACATTGTGGTTTTTATGGCTAGTCATGTGAGTGATAGTGAGTATTCTTCTATTGATGAAATTTTAACACATGACACTTTTAAGGTCAAATTTTATGATTCCCTTGTCTTTTATGGTAGTGAGAGTGGAAAAGAAAGAGAGAGTGAAAATGAAGAAGGGGTTGATGTGAGTGGACTTAAAAATACTTTTCAAGAACTTTATGAAGAATTTATTAAATTAAAAAGAGTTAATTTGAAGTTAGAAGCTTATATAAAAGAGCGTGTCAAGGTCGTTGATGAGAGTGCGTTAGTGAAAGACCTTAGGACACAAGAGAGGTCTCTTCGAGAGAATCTAGAATATATAGAAGGCGAGAGAGATAGCCTTAGAGGTTTAATGGAATCCTTGAAAAAGGAGCTTCTCTAGTTTGAAGAGAGAAATGTTTTATTAGAGTCTAACATTTTAGAATTAAAAAATAAATTAACACACTCTAGTAAAGTCAAATTTGGTTTGGAGTGTAGGTCTGAAAAACTTGATAAAATCTTAGGCAAGGTCCAAATAAAAAATGACACTTGTGATTTAGGCTTCGATACTTGTAATGAATCTACTCATAAAGCCAAAAACCATGTTTTACGAGAATCACCTAGGAAAGTCTTTAGAGATCAATACTTAGGTACAAATTTTCGACGTATTTTTACTTGTGCACATTGTGGTTAAAGAGATCATCTTATAAAATTCTGTTTTGATCTTAAGCGAGGTCTTAAAAAAAATCAACGTAAGGCAACCAAGGTAGCCAAGATTCCTATGCCCTGAGATAGTCATTCGCCATTCATTTGGGTTAGGATATCGGACTTGGTTTCTTTGCAAGATAGGGTATTTGATTCTCATTTACTTTCACATGCTTCCTCCCTTGCAAAATCTAAAGGTTGAATGTGTTAGTTTTATTTGCATACTTTAGCTTTTGTGCTCCATGTTATATTATCATGCTAAATGTATGCTTGTTTAGTCATTTTCTAGTCTATGCCCCATGCTTAATCACATGCTAGAATAATGAGTTTTGTGTATCTTTTGTATTATATTCTTTTCATTTTTGTTTGAATTAAATGAAAAATACAAAAAGATTTTTGTTTATCATTTGGGTTTTTATTTCTTAATAATTTAAGCTTAATGAAAAATTCAAATGATTTTTGTTTATCTTTTGAGTATATATTTTTATTTTTGGTTAAAAATTTCAAAAAACTCAAAAATATTTTTTTGTGTATTTTAGTTTGACACACTTTACTTGGCATATACTTATGTTAGAATCCCTTCTTTTACGCTTTCATGTGGCTAGGACTTTTGGTTTAGATTTTCAATCCTTAAAATGTTCTTTACCATACTTACATGGAGTAGTTGGATTTTGTGTTGGTTAAATGGATTCTATTTTTATATGCCTCAATTCACACATGAACGAGCTCATTTGAAATTTTAACTTCATATGTATATATGTTCTTTGTGAGGTGTTCTCCTACCAATCTTGTCATCTACATATTTATGATCTAGGAGGACTAGTGCGTGTTAAAATCCGTTGCACATGAGATTTGTGCGAAATAAAAAATGTTATATATAAATGTGCACGGGGAAGGGCTCCGAAAGGATTTATTATTCTTTGCGAATAGTAAGACACCGTTTGTTTGGACCTAAAAGAAATACGTGGTGAAAAGGTTTAAAAATAGAAAAAATGGCATTAAAAAGAAAAATAATTGCCAAGGCCTGTTTTTTTATATACCCATTCAAATATATATGCTTATTGAGGGAGATTGGATGGTATATCAATAGTTCGCACAATATCCGTTTATCCTAGTTGCGTTTTCAATGTCATGACTCTATTGGTTTGTAGAATCATCAATATGCTAGGCTTGTATGTATTGCGTATGTTTGTTCATTGAGTTCAATTTATATTATCACATGAGGTTATATTCAAATGTGATGAAATTTTAAATCAATTGAGAACTCCGTGAACATGTTTTAAGTGACTGGATCTAAATTTAATTGTTACTAGTTTACACCCCAACACTTTCGTTTCCATATGACACATTTATGCTATAAGAGTGTGAAAAACTTATGTTATTTTGTTTTGTGTCATTTTGATGTTTATATCTATATGTGTGTACTTATTCTTAGTTTGAATCTATTGTGTATACATACCTATGATATTTTTGTTTGTTCTTTGCCTTGCTTTCTAGTCCATCCATGCTTTAATTCATTTTTGGTATCTATCTTGTTGCAAATTTTGTTTCGATATCACATGCTTAAATTACTACAATCAATTGATATCTTTTGTTATCGCATCATAGTTGATATTCATATCTTTATGGATTGGTTGCATTTTAGTTGCCCATGTGCTTTAATGTTCTCAACACTTTACGTACTTTTGCATGTTTAGCTTGTTATCCCATTCTATTTATACCTTGTTTAGTTTAAGGGGTGTATATGATTTAATTGGGGGAGATAAGTTAATGTTTGATTCTTTAGCCTTTGTCTATTCCTGAACAAAAAGGGGGAGAGTGATAGGGGAGAAATAGTATCTAATCCTATTGTAATCGTGTCTTAGTTTGGGGGAGATTTAACTTAGGGGGAGTTTTTGGGTGGGACAATTTTTATCAGTTTAGTAGAGCTTGAAGGCCCTTTAGGATTTTTATTTAGTTTTTATCCCGGAATAGCCAAAGGGGGAGATTTGTAAGGACACAAATTTCGAATTAAGTCCTTTGTATTTTTGGCTCAATTCTGGACAAAAACGTTTGAGTCAGAGGATAGAGTTATTAACCATCCTTCAAACCTATGGCGTTTTGTTGAAGACGTAGCGACCAAGAATATAAAGCTTCATCATCGTACAGAGTTTGTTGTGCCTCATTTCTACGTCATCAACATGGTTCCATTGCTCCTAAGGTATGAATGCAATTGAATATATAAATAGGAGCTTGGAACATTTTATATTGGGTGTAGTTTAGTTTAAACTGTTGTTTATTTTCAGAAAGATTTTATTAAAACTTTAAAATAAAGTATATAAAGTTTCTGGTCTAAAACTCATTTTTTTAACTTTTTGGAAGTTCGTTCGAATTGTCGTTCGAACGAGTTTGCCAACGAGTTCCCACATTTGCCATTGGAATGTCATTCGAAGTGTCGTTCGAACGAGATTTCTAACGAGTTCACACTGGAACTTAATTAGAAGGATCGTTCGAACGAGACTTCGTTCTAACAAAAATCTCGTTTGAATGAGTTTTGGCGGGAACAGTTTATTTGGCAGTTTGAGCAGTTTTTTCCTGATACGGCGGAAATATTGCGTATTTCACCCGTTAACCTACGCGTTATTAGCCCCCTCGGGTATCTTATTCCCTATATTTATGCTCGTTAACCAGACAACCCTCGGATTTCTATGTTAACATGTTTCGCAGGTGTTAATTGAGCTTTTGTAGGTATTTGGATGCTAAGTGTGAAGTCTGGATGCGTTTCGCTCGATTTCCGTACACAGCCGCACGTGCAAGGGCATTTTAGTCTTTTGACAGCTTGGGCACCTGGCCCGACATCTACACGGAAGTTGTAGACCTCCTCGCTAGCTTCGCGTGGCCGCGAACGGTGCGCGATTCCGATGCATAACGACAAAGTTACGGCGATTTGAGCGACGTTGGATTGTATGCCAAAACATGGAGGATTGCAGGCTGCCCCTGCTTGGTCGATCTATCGACCATAAGGGTCGATCGATCGACTCTTCTTATTTTTGCCACGAATTACACTGTCGATCGATCGACCAAAGGGGTCGATCGATCGATCCCCTGTTTTCCCTTGCAGATATTTTCTTTTCTTACAACTTACTATATAAGTTGTTTTTGGTTGTAATAAGGGAGGGACCTTAGAGACCTTATTTACTTAGAGATTTTCAGATTAGATAGTTAGTTAGGGTTTGGTGTGGAGACTTCCTTTCTTCTTCTTCATGGATTGACAACCCATGTGGTTTGTAAGATTGAACTATTCACTTCCTCTCCATTAATCTAGTTTGTTCTTCTTCTTCTTCTCTTGCCTTGTAATTTAGTTTCAATGCTTTCTAACTAGTTTACATGCTTTAATTCTTGATTTCTTAGTTTAATTAGCATAATTTAGTTTAACTCACCATGCACCCTTAGATAAATAGGGTCGGGATTTCATTTCCGCCATTTACGGGCCCCGAGCTCCGAAAACTAGGTTTAGTGCAAAATTGCGTTTAATTGAAACCGCGCGTATCAAAGTTGGATTGCTAAGCGTTTATCTTTCTTTGTCACGCAACGTTAGAGTTTATAGCGACAATCCGAATTTAATCCGCGTGCGACCATTTTTCAGTTAAATGTTTAATCTCGCAACTTTGGCTTAAATTCCTTATTGTGTGATGTTTATGCTTAATTGGATATGCTCGATTAAATTGCTTTCGAGCCTTAACTCTAGTTAGTAGTTGTTTCGATCCGTTTGGTAGAATGCGATCCCGATTCTCGTTTTCCTTTAATTTAGCGTTAACTTCTCTTTTCTTTTGTCACCATAACCACACATCACCTTTTACACTTTTATTCTTGAAGTTTTAAAGTAATTAACATCTAAAATTTAATAATTCCCTGTGGATTCTCGACACCCGACTTACCGCTTTACTTGCTTGTCAAGTGTAGCTGTAGCTTAGGTCTATTCTTTTGCATGTCGAGCGGGAACCGAAATCAACGATAGTGTCCCTACACGAGCACTCGGTTTCCCTCGCGTCAAATTGGCGCCGTTGCCGGGGAATTATTGTTTTAGATAGTAATTGTTTTCTGATTTCGTAGTAGTTTTCCTTTCCTATTTGTATTCTTTCTTTTAACCTTTCTTGCAGGATTTGCATACTTCGAGCGCTAAGAAATTTCTATTCGCGGTTGCTCACTTTCTTTCTTGGATTCTCCATCTTTCAACAACGAGGTAATCATGTCTTTCTTTTATAGTAATTACGGTTATTCTAATGATTCATACTTTGGGGATAGCTCTCAAGTTTTCCATTTCCAAGATTTTCTTGAAAGTGAAAGACTTGAAAACATTTATCGGAATGAAAATCGTTATTGGGAGCTTGAGTTGGATTCATTATTCGAATCTAATGACGATCTTCATCTCATTACTTTCGAAGATGAGTTTCAAACAAATGAGGAGTCCGAGGCTCTTGAGCCAAGGAAGCCTACTTTGGAAGAAACTTTTCTTCTTTATTCCCAAGGTTTGGAAAGCCTAAATGATGCTGGAATGAGACTTGGTTCACTTTGCGATGAGATGAATTCTTATGCACAAAACAACGAGGAGGTGGAAACTTGTGTTTCACCTCAATTCTTCAAAGAATTTCTCATCGAGTGTGAATCTCTCTCCCTCGAAATTCAATCTCCTTCCGACGATGAGTCGATTGAGATTGAATTTGTTTCATCACCATATACGTTTTCCGTCATTGAACCATTAGAATTACCGGTTGATTCCTGTGGGTCGGTAGAAATTAAAACTTCTACACTTTTTGCCGACGAGGACTCTTTACCGGACTTGTTGTCGATGGTTGTTGTCCCGATGTGTGCACCATCTCCCATTTCCTTTGAAAAACCTTTGGGAGATGAATCGACTTTTCTTGAACCTCAAGTGTACTTTTCCCCCTTGTTATCCAAATCCCCCATCGTCCGCCTAGAATTTCAGATTGGCGATGGTTCATTTCTTTCACCGCCCACATGCCTTCCGTTGTTCAAACGGAATTCCTATTTTCCGGGAGGCATGCATGCTCGGGAGGGTCCACCGTTGATCCTCCAAAGTCAAATCGTGTTTTGGGTGGACCCTCAAATGTTCAAACTTTTAGTTTATAGTTAATTGCACATCCCAAGTGTAGGTTGTATATACTAACTTCTTTATTTTTTGTTTTTCTTGATTTTAGCCTAGTGTAATTAGCTAATCTCTTTTTCTTTCTTTTTGTATGCTTGGTTCTAACTCTTTTGTAGGTTCAACGGACTTGAATTTGCGGAGATATGCGCCACGGCACACATTTGTTAAGAAAACAATCAAAAATCACAAAAACAATTTGTTTCCCTTATTTTTCACACACGCATCCTCATGTAATTGCATTTGTTTTTATTTTTCTTTTATTTTATTTTTCATTTGTTGTCGTGATTATGCGTGTGCGTTGCTCGTGTACATATTTTTATTTTCTTTAGCCTAGGCCTTTTTGGTGTGTATATTTAGGCCTATGTTTATTTTATTTTTATTTTATTTTTATTTTTCTATTTTTATTTCATATTTTTATGTGTATATATATACATATACTATATTTAAAGTTATTTTGATTTTAGACCCCTTAATTGTCCCCAAATTGCATTTCCCCCCCCCCACTTTAAACAGCCAATGCAGTGAGGTTTTTCTGCTTGGTCGATCGATCGACCCTTGGGAGTCGATCGATCGATCGACCAGTAAAACCGAAACTGCTTCTTATTTCTCCCCTTTCTTCTTATTTCTCTCTTCTCCTCTACATACGATTTGTGCCCTAATATTTCCCCTCACCACATTCTTCATTTTTTCTTCCAATCACTGCATATCCAAGGTATATCTCTACTTGTTTTTCTTGAATTTGTAGTTTTTGGTAGAAATGTGTCACAAAATGCATGTTTAAACCCTAGGTTGACACATTGTTTGAATGTTGGTTTATCCCCTGATTTCGATTTGTTCCAACTGAATTTTTGCATGATTCTTGTTATAAATCCACTCGTGAACATGTTTTGATTGCTGCATTGTTGGTTGTTCATGAGTGGGGTGGTTTTGTTGGTTCAAACTTAGCATTTCTCACCCTTGACGCACATTGCGCACGCCAAGTGTTCGCCAAAATGCCCAAAATATTTTTCAATGCATTTTTTTTGGCGCACACTTGGGTGATTTTTACTCGTTGTCGTATTCCGACATATTTTAGCGCAATGTTGCACTTTGTTACCTCGGTTTTGGGCACTCGCACCCCATTTCAACTCGTACACTAAACTAACCATTAATTGCGCTTACAATATTTTTTGTATTGCTTAATTCTTGTTTTGTAGGTTGAAATGGCACAATCAAAGAAATATAACTCCACTGTGTGCATGCCCACCTTGGGTTTCGAGGGTTTCCGTTGCAAGAAGGAACGGGAATGGTTTCAGGCCTATTTTGAGACTGCTCAGAGGCCGTTGGCCTACAATTATGCCTGGAAGCTTGAGGATTTGCCGAGTGAGGCGCGTGTTATTCTGAGGCGCCAGGGATGGGAGACTTTTCTCGCCACTAATGGGCGCATTAATGAAGAATTGGTCAGAATATTTTATGCGACATTAGTGGTGGTGACTGGTGACGGGCCGACCACTTTCGAGGCCATGGTTCGAGGGGTGAGGGTACCTTTCCGCTTATCAGATTTGGCCGCCTTCATGCATGTACCGAACCCCGAGAACGCTGTCAGTTTAACCGATGGGGATGTTTTTGGTTTGACGACATTGATAGAGAGCCTTGCACCGGGTGAATAATGGAAAAGAATGGCTTTTCGTTCGGCTGCAATGGAGGACCTACCGAGGCTACTTCACTACATCAATGTCCACTGCTTTATGGTGACGAGCAACCGATCTGAGGTGCGTCACAAGCACGCCGCATTTATCTACGCGCTGATTAATAATTTGGGCAATATCAGTTTGCCCAACATATTTCTGGATATGATGTGCGCTACTGCCAAGGAGAGAGCCAAGACATTTTCCCTCCCTTTTCCTGCCCTCATCACTAAGATTTGTATTTCTCACGGTTGCCCAGAGTTAATCGCCGACCGTAAACACGATCCACTCGGGCTTCTAATACAGGCCAACATCACAAGAATGCTGAAGCGCGAGTGGGGGCAACCGGCGACGAAGAGGCAGAGGGCAGAGGTTGCCGACGATATGGCTAAGGAGGAGGAGATTAGAGAGATGGAGACTGGTGAGGGTTCTCACGCGCCACATACAGAGGATGATGCCCGCTTTGCGGCATACCAGGCCGTGCAGGACCAGCGCTGGGAGGAGACCCAGCTCAGGTGGGCGACTTGGGAATCGCGCCTGGACCAGTTGCAGGCCGATCAGCGGCAGCAATGGGATCAGCAGCAGGCTCATCAGGAGCAGTTTCAGGCCGAGCAGCGGCAGGAGTGGACTTTGCAGAGGCAGGCCAGGGCACAGAGTAGACAGGAGTACCGGATGATGCAGCGGATGATGAGAGATCTTTATCTGCAGCGCAGTGATTCCGACGCGCCAGTGCCTCCTCATTTTCAGGACCCCTCCGATCCTAGTGGTTCTGGCCACTAGGCTGTTGTTGTGCTGGGTTTCATTTTTGTATTTTGGGGATCGGATAGTATTGTACTTTTTATTTTTATTTTTATTTTTATTTTTATTTGTATTTCTTTTATTTCAGAACTTGTAATGTATTAAGTTATTTTGTATTGAACTTATGAAATGAGAAATGAAAATGTAGTTTGTGGTTGTTTATTGGATTTTGATGTGTGTGACCTTCCATTTTATAAAATCAAAAAGTTCACCATCAATTTATCTAGTATTTGCACTTCAGCCCCTCTATATTATTGTGACTTGTGACATAGATTCTCTTTACTTGATACATCGGTACATATTCTTCATATGCTTTGTACTAACTTGTTTTGCAGCTTCATTTGGACTTGTACTTATGGAGATCGCTCCACGTGTGGGTAATATCATTATTTTCCTCTCTTTGTGTTGTGTTCTTTAATGGACGCATTGGGGACAATGCAACATTTAAGTTAGGGGGTGTAGGATAGTCTATCCATTTTGCTGTTTAGTCCTTGGATTGGATTACAATTTAGTTACAAAGCATGTTTTTGTTAAAATTTGAAAATTTTCAAAAATATTTTCTTTCTTTTTTCTCCTTTGTTGGGTATTTTGCCTTGTTTCCGATGATAAATTTTAATAATTGCCCGATCAAATAGACAATTCAACTATGCATGTTCTCGATTTTAGAAGTTATTAGATTCTAGTCCCTAAATCATTAATATTATGAATAACTTCATGAATTAAACTTTATCCGTGAACATATGCACCATTCTTGTTATATTGAATTGGCTTAAGATTTTTATAACTCGGTATGCTTTTGCTGCATTGTATATACTTACACCGAGTGAGATTAGAGACTTATCTTCATTTGTGAGTGTATACACTATTCTTTTCTCATTGAAAAAGTTACAGTCGTTGGTAATCTCTTTATTCTTTCATTGACCGTTCATTAACTGAGTTCATCATTGAAATGTGTTACTTGAGCATGATTTTCATATGTTGTTTTGACTCGCGAATTGCGTATACTTTGTGAAATGATCATAGGCCCTCTTTGATATATCACCTATATGACCTTGACCTCACCATATATGTTTCCCTAGTCAACCCCTTTGAGCCTATATACTAGCCTTTCTTTTCATTACCTAAAATTCCATAACCAACTCCAAATTGGAGTTTTATACCATATATATTACCTTACATACCCTTGTTTGGATTGTTGCTTGGAATTGAATGTTATTAATGTTGTGTGGTTGCAATTTGAGTATGAAAAGAGTAAGAAGTGTCAGAAAAAGAAAGTAGTGAAAAGATAAAGCAAAAAGCAAAGAAAACAAAAGAAAAAGTGAGAAAAAGGAAGAAAAGAAAAAAGAAAGAGAAAGTTGTAAATATTGTTTGTAGTGTTTCAATAAGCTTTGATTACTCTCTCGATTGTTATACCTATGCTCGTTTGGACATCTTTGTCCAACTTTTGATATTGCCCACTTTTTACATTATTCCGAGTTTCATCCCCAAACACTTTGAATCCGTACATATACCTTTCATTTCGTACCTTAACCTAGCCATACATTACAACCCTATTACAAGTCCTATGTGATCTTAGGTTGATGTAATTCAAAAGTTTAAATAGTTTTGATAATCTGTGAAAATGCATTTCGCCTCTTTTAGTGTGCGGTATCCTTTCACTGAGATTGCAATTTTTATTTCCTATATAGCGTTCCTCATTCGTGACATGTGCGCGGCCTAGTTTCCATTTACATTTACTCCTTATGCCCGCATGTCTCGTGTATTACCTCCCTTTTCATAGTGAATTCATTTGTTGAGCGTAATGCCCGTGAGGATTGAATGTATGCATGCTTTGATGTTTAGTATCCGAATTATTTAAGTTTTTCGCCAAATCATACTTTGCATATGCTCACTTCCCTCCCACATGCTAGAGTTTCGATTCATTGAGGTGCATTCGATAATGTTAATAACTACGGACTTCTCATGCGAATTCGTTTGCTATGCTAATAACATGTTGAAATCTTGTTCGCACTGATGAGTTTGTCTTACTTGATTGGGCATATTTTGAGGAAACTTTATGATATTTGTGGGTTTCATCCCTGAAAACCCTCACGAGACGACACTCGTCCACTAGGGTAACCTAGGGGTTTAATGGCTTATTGCATATGCTAAATGCAATCGAATCGCCCGCGAAAGTGGCCTTATCTTTTTATTGCTTTTATACCATACTTTTGTACTCTCTCCTGTGTTGGTTTACTTGTTCTTCTTGTTGCATCTTATTTCATTGCTAGGGACTAGCAATGTGTAAGTTAGGGGGTGTGATACGGCGGAAATATTGCGTATTTCACCCGTTAACCTACGCGTTATTAGCCCCCTCGGGTATCTTATTCCCTATATTTATGCTCGTTAACCAGACAACCCTCGGATTTCTATGTTAACATGTTTCGCAGGTGTTAATTGAGCTTTTGTAGGTATTGGGATGCTAAGTGTGAAGTCCGGATGCGTTTCGCTTGATTTCCGTACACAACCGCACGCGCAAGGGCATTTTAGTCTTTTGACAGCTTGGGCACCTGGCCCGACATCTACACGGAAGTTGTATACCTCCTCTCTAGCTTCGCGTGGCCGCGAACGGTGCGCGATTCCGATGCATAACGACAAAGTTACGGCGATTTGAGCGACGTTGGATTGTATGCCAAAACATGGAGGATTGCAGGCTGCCCCTGCTTGGTCGATCTATCGACCATAAGGGTTGATCGATCGACTCTTCTTATTTTTGCCACGAATTACACTGTCGATCGATCGACCAAAGGGGTCGATCGATCGATCCCCTGTTTTCCCCTGCAGATATTTTCTTTTCTTACAACTTACTATATAAGTTGTTTTTGGTTGTAATAAGGGAGGGACCTTAGAGACCTTATTTACTTAGAGATTTTCAGATTAGATAGTTAGTTAGGGTTTGGTGTGGATACTTCCTTTCTTCTTCTTCTTGGATTGACAACCCATGTGGTTTGTAAGATTGAACTATTCACTTCCTCTCCATTAATCAAGTTTGTTCTTCTTCTTCTCTTGCCTTGTAATTTAGTTTCAATGCTTTCTAACTAGTTTACATGCTTTAATTCTTGCTTTCTTAGTTTAATTAGCATAATTTAGTTTAACTCACCATGCACCCTTAGATAAATAGGGTCGGGATTTCATTTCCGCCATTTACGGGCCCCGAGCTCCGAAAACTAGGTTTAGTGCAAAATTGCGTTTAATTGAAACCGCGCGTATCAAAGTTGGATTGCTAAGCGTTTATCTTTCTTTGTCACGCAACGTTAGAGTTTATAGCGACAATCCGAATTTAATCCGCGTGCGACCATTTTTCAGTTAAATGTTTAATCTCGCAACTTTGGCTTAAATTCCTTATTGTGTGATGTTTATGCTTAATTAGATATGCTCGATTAAATTGCTTTCGAGCCTTAACTCTAGATAGTAGTTGTTTCGATCCGTTTGGTAGAATGCGATCCCGATTCTCGCTTTCCTTTAATTTAGCGTTAACTTCTCTTTTCTTTTGTCACCATAACCACACATCACCTTTTACACTTTTATTCTTGAAGTTTTAAAGTAATTAACATCTAAAATTTAATAATTCCCTGTGGATTCTCGACACCCGACTTACCGCTTTACTTGCTTGTCAAGTGTAGCTGTAGCATAGGTCTATTCTTTTGCATGTCGAGCGGGAACCGAAATCAACGATAGTGTCCCTACACGAGCACTCGGTTTCCCTCGCGTCATTTCCCACTTTCCCACTTCTTTTCCCACTATCTTTTGGCAGAACTTCTTAAGTGCGGACACCAAATTTTTAACTTAACTTTTCATATTATTCCAACTCCTAGAGAGAGTTTTTGAGTGTTCATCTTTCCAAAGAAAAGTTCATTGTTTAAGTGTATATTTTTTAAGAAAAATTCATAAAACACTTTTGTTTTACACCCAAAGTTTGTTTCTCCATGTTCCTTTATATATATACATTTCTTGGAGTTTTGGCACCGGTTTACTCTACCTATTGAAGAGTTCATTTGGGTTTTCTTCTACATCCCATAAAGAAGAAGAAGAGTTTGTTTTCTACGGCATTCTTATATGGTGAAAGTCACCATATGTCGTTGACGGTTGCTTCCTACTTCATCATTAGTGAATTCCAAGGTTTCGGTGGAGTCCGAGATTCTCAACTAAGTAGAGGTCGGTACAAGAAGGAGCATCGGGGCTTTGAAGGAGTCGAGTCAAGTGTTATAAGTCTTTCGTGTCTTGTACTTATAAAATACCATACTTAGTGGACTTAAGGCTAGGGCCGTTCGAGGTTTCTTATCGTTGTGGTTTTTTTCTCGTACATCGTGGTGTAGTGATTCATTTTTTATTTTATCTTGCAAAATCACCTAGAACGCATGCTTAGGTAAAAAGATAAAATTTGGTTTAATCACTTCTTATGTTTAATTTGGTGCTACATAATTTATTTGGGTAAATATTAATTTAATTCTAGTCATTTTATTTAATTTGTTAAAATTGGTTTGCCCTAATTTTCTAAAATGGAAAAATATTACTTAGGCAAATTTCTAGGACTTCAATTGAATTCAGTAGGTTTAAGTGAAATTAAAAGTTGTTTGTGTGTTCCATCATATTTCACTTGGTTTAATTTTAATTTGGAAAGAGATTAAAATTTGTTAATTTGTTGTTGAATTGAACCATCATTTTCGCTTCCGCATATATAAAAAGGAAATTATTACTTTTTGAAGTATAAGAATTTTCAAAAATTGGGGGCCTCATCCTTTTCAATATTTCTATTGTATGCATGTATTCCTTTCACCAATTATTGTTTCTTCGTTGGTACCAATGTTCATTTTCTAATATATTTTCTTAATTTCTTATGCATGTCCAATAAATGGTGAGAAGTAAAAATCCTCCTACCGCGTTCGAGAAAAAGAGGAGGTTGGAGGTGGCTAAGGGAGTATGACCACCCGTATCTTCCTCTAGTAGTAGTAGTGCCTGTGAGGACACTAATTTAAGCAAAGGATATTCTCCTGCGAGTTCGTTAGATAAAGTAGTTGACCAAGTGGTATGAGGTTTACTTAATGTTGAGGCGGGTATTACTTCGCTGAGCATTGAGCAAGTAATTGGGGTTAGTGTAAGAGGTGAGATAGGAGTGGGAGATAAATAGTAAGATAAAAAAGAAGATAAATCATGGGAGAAAGATAGAGAGGAGGAAAGTGAGAAAGAGAGAGAGAGGAGGAAAAAGAGGAAGAGATAGAGAGGAGGATATAGAGGAAGAAGGAGAGAGAGGAGGAGAGGAAGATAGAGAGAAAGAGAGAGAGGAAGAAGGAGAGAGAGGAGGAGAGGACGAGTCTTCTTCCTCAGAAGATGAAATCCAACCATCCACATCGAAAGGGCCTGAGAAGAAAGCCTGTAAAAAATAAGCCAACTGATTCCCAACCACTCGAGGGGTGCACGCTAAATAACCTCGAACTCCTGAAAAATTATCATAACCATATCGGTTATTCAATTTAGAATAGAGAGGATGAGATGGGAATAATGAAGTGCATGTACCACTACAAGAAATTTATTGAGTGGGACATAGCCACAGAGGATGAGTGAGTTATAGAGCTGGTGATGAACTCGAGTTTATACAGTCTTATTAAACACTCATATCGATACATAGTGTTGGCATTCATTGAACGATGGCATCCAGAGATACATTCATTTCATATGTTGTTTGGTGAGATGACCATCACCCTAAATGATGTGTACCATCTCCTCCAAATCTCGGTAGTAGGTAAACCGGTGTATGGTACTGTTTTGAAGAAAGCTGAGGAGAAGACGTCCCAAATCCAATGGCTTACTAAATATTTGAATTGTATCGAGGAGGAGGTTAAGGATAAGTGTAAGTCTATATATGCTATTCATTTTGACTGGATAATTAATTTATGTAAGGGGAGGGTTAAGAAGCTGGGGGAACGTGATACAAAGCGGAGGATTGAGCAGGAAATCGAGTCCAAGTGTACTACCTGCAGTCTCTACGAAAGGTCATCAAATGCAAAGACTATGCTTGGGAGATGGGTTTATTAGCCAATTTATATCGGCACTTGGGGATTGCCTCTCTGGTAGATGTTCGGCTGGTGGCCGGAAATCTTCCCCTTCTCCTGGTACATATTTTACATTTAACACGTTATTTTAATTTTGTTTTGTAATATAATAATTTCCCTCTATATTGAAATTTTATTTTGTTTTGACTGCAGGCATGGACATACGACCACTTCAATTTGCCGAGGGGGTTGGAAATCTTGACTTTCGTCATAGCGAGTCGTATCTATGCAAATAGAGGGTAAAAACGGTGTCATGGGATGACTTCGCACAGATACTAGAGCTAAGGGAAACCTTAGATGATTTAAAAGCTTCAGACGTAAGTAATAGTTGTTTTAAATTTAATATCTATTTTCTTTAAATATGTACATGCTAACATTTGGAAATACGTTTAGGTTCTATGTGATCCCTACTCTGAAAAAAGTGAGGCCTACCCATTTCAAGAGGTTTCGTGGTACAATGGCCTCCTTATTTACTATGATGTCTGGGAAACCTACTACCCGAAGAGGGTCCTACATGAGGCTGGGCGTGTTCAAAAAATTTGTAGATCGCCAATGCTCCCTTTGTCAGAGGAGAGGGGGAAGACCCAAGCCCGATACAAATTAAAGTTTAATTTAGAGAAATGGTATCAACTTAACTGGGTCGACCATGTTTTGTCCGATGCCAAACATTCGACCATTGTGAGTGCCTTGGGAATGTGTGGATGGGTACATGTCTTGGTACCTACGAAGATCCCATCCATAAATTCAAAATCCCGAGCATAGAATACGCAAGTAGGAGCTAAAGCACTCGGATAAAATGATAAATGTTTTGAAATTGATCCGTAAATTGATTTCATTTGTTAAATAATTGTCTAACATATTTAATGATAATTTATATATAGGCTAAGGGGATAGATGTAGCCATTAGCCTACTCCAGCAATCTATTCACGGAGGCTAAGACCAGGTGGTTACGAATGTCCTTGACTATCATGTGCAACGCTTGACGCCCTACTTAAGGCTGAGGGAACGCACGCGCATATAGAAAAGGAAAAGGCACCCGTGCACCAAGAAACTTGTACCAAGGCACGACACGATCCAGACCCCAAGTAAAAAGACCTTTGAAGAAGTGTTTAAAGGGAAAATAGACCTAATTTGTTGGAACAATTTGAATGTAACTTTATTTTTAAAAAAATTATTTGTAAAGTATTACAATTTTGATTTATCCCATGTTCGACATTCCCTTGAAACAATTTTAAATCATAACAGGCTTAGATGTTAAGAACATTGTGTTATGTGATTGAATGTTAACAATTTTGAATTACATTATAATGTTAAGTTCTTGAATATTAAGAATTTTGAATTACATTATAAATTAATACTTAGTTATGCATAGAATAATACGGTGGGATCCAATCATGAATTATTTCTATACGGTGGAAAATCATCATAGGTATACCACTTACGGTGTGGTGTCACTGTGATAATAATACCCACGGTGTGATGTCACCCCATGATAATAATACCCCCGACATCATCTCACAGTATCTATAGATTTCACAGTTTCATTTTATCATGTAATTTGGGGTGAAAATGGGTGTGCTATCTGTATAAATGGCATGGTGAGAACAAACCGTGTAATAGATACTTACGATTATAACTCACCGTGGGTTGAGAAGGCACGATTTCATTTGATCGTGTAATTTGGGTTGAAAATGGTCCAAGTCTCTACATAAATAGCACGGTCAGAACAAACCGTGTAATAGATATGTACATCTAGAACTCATCGTGGTTTGGGAAGGCCTGGTTTCATTTGACCATGTGATTAGGGTAAAAAATGGGCCAAGTTTCTACATAAATGGCACGGTAAGAACAAACCGTGTAATGGATACTTACGGGTCAAACTCACCGTGAGTTGAGAAGGCACGGTTTCATTTGACCATGTAAATTCGGGTGAAAAATGGGCTAACTCTCTACATAAATGGCACGGTGAGAACAAACCATGTAATAGATTCTTATGTCTAGAACTCATCTTGGTTCGGGAAGGCACGATTGCATTGGACCTTAAGTTGTTTACAATACCTCAAGATTTCCAATTTATCACATATAACCAATTTATATGGGAGTAATTATTGCAAAAAGATACAAAAAGTTATAATAAATAATTGTTCAGAGCCACAAGAGTTTACATATAATAAATGATTGCAGCAAGATACAAAAAGTTGCACTCCATTTACATAAAATCAATGATTGCAAAAAGTTATAATAATTATCCCTAGACTTTCTCCAACAACCCATTTACATATGACCAAAATTTCCAATCCTGATAATTACAAATTACTTTCACCACTGAATTTAAATTGTCGTCAAGTCCTCATCCTCATCTGACGATATCAAGCACGGTTCATCGCTCGTCGCAATGTCTTTGGGACATAGATTCTGAAACATTTGAAAGCGGGACTTGAATAAAGGTGTCCACTGAAGAGCATCTTGACTCGCCCTTGATCTCAAGTTAGAAGAAATTCGTGGTAGGGGGGAAAATCTTGTGCATTTCAAACTCACCCAATGAATATTTGACTAGTTTATGATATAGATGATGCGATTGTCTTCCATCCTGCCCTGTGGCCCAATGTCAAATGGAACAAAAGTTAAGCATTGAAATTTTGATATCAACACAACCATTAGCTTAAGTGCATTCGCCACAAGTTAGCCAAACTCTGGCATTATAAACCATCACTCGCTTGTGCATGAGTGTCTAAAATAGTCTGATCTACTCTTATACTCATCAATATCGTAAGAGGTCATCACCGTAGCCCAAAATGGATTGTCCCTACGTAGTTTAGTCAACAAAGGACTACAAATAGCATGGGAATGTTCCAATCCATCACCAACACCCGCACCTTGGGAAATAAGCCTAAATCCATAGTTCCCATAAGATTTTACATCATATATATCGTCCACAAATGATTGGAAGAACTTGGGAATGTCCTTCATATACATCTTCTTCTCCCGAGACCACGTCTTCGATTTCATGTCTGTCAATGGGGTCTTATTTGCGAAGACTTTTTTAAGTTCCATTGTGGACAGTACATGTTGGTCCCAAGCATAAGGGGTTCTTTTCGTAGATATATCGATAGAATTTTTATCCTTAGGTGGCCTAACCTTTTGACGAATATGTACGGGCTCCATCAAGGATGTTCTAGAGGGTTCTGCAATCTCCATTAACTTTCTTAGCATCATCTTTATAATGGGTCCACCTGTCTCAGTCCACCTTTTCTTAAACAATATCCTCTCGGGTGTATAGTCAAGGTCACGGTACTGAGGGATGTCTGAAATAATGGCAAGTTTCCTCCAATGCTCATCTAGTTCCCATAGTGGAATTTCTTGGCCTAGCTTCTCCCATCAGGATAACTCTTGGACACATGGTAATCCGTATATGGTGCAAAGTGCGTCGAAGCATCGGTTCTCTGTATATTGGGTGTTAGAGCCTACTATGCTCAACGCCGATCACATGCAATCTATCTAAATAACAATGAGATCCAATGCATAGTGTGATACCCTACCAAAGATCTCATGCAACAATGCGTCACTATGTCCACGCTTGGTGGATTGGAGTGATTTATGAAACTTAGCTTGAATTTGAGTTACTTGGTGGCCAAGCAATGCATCCATATCCTTCCACGCCATCGCGAACAAACCAGTGTTATTTGTTAAGTGTTTTTTTAGTTGCGCATAGGCACCCTCCACTCTGCTACGGTTGCCACGGTAGGGTACGCGATTAGTCCATGCATGAGCTAACTGATAACGCAAAGGCATCCATTTATTTTATATGTACCCAACCATTTTCGGGCATTCTTGCTAGTTTTGGTGGAAATCCGTCCATGCATTCTCAAAGTCATTTGTATTCTTCGACTCCAACACCCCAATCTAACCTTGCATGAATACTTTCTTTTCCTTGTTTTTGATGTTGTGTTTCACACATGCACCTTCAATGTTTTTTGAAGATGATATAAGCATAGTAGAATGGTGGCAAGTGGAAACACATTTGGCAAAATGTTTAGGCAAGATTGTTATTTATCGGAGACAACCACTTATGGAAAAGCTTCTGGCTCGTATAATGATCGCAAATGTTTCAAAACCCATCTTAAATTCTCCTCCTTCTCACTCTTCAGAAATGCAAATGCAATGCAAAAATATTTCCCAGTAGAAGTGACCCCAATCATCTCAAATAATGGAATATTGTACCAATTGGTCTTGTAAGTGAAATCGATCACAACCACACGCGGGAAGCATTTTACCAACAAGCAAGAGGTGGTATGTGCAAAAAATAAATCCTCCACCACATCAGTTTGCTCATTCCTTCGATGCCAGTGGACATAAATCTTCTCCCCAAGCAAATGCATCAACTGTTGTATGGCGGTGTGCCTTAGATCTCAGCGTTCTTCATTTTCCTTTTAGTATTGTATATTATTCATATGGATGAACAATTGTACTCCGACCTCTTTTTCAATGTCTGGAGTACTTCCTTTGGGCCCACCCCATTGTTTACCATCTCAGAAGCAATGTTACACTCTTCTTGGGAGAGTCAGCCGGAATATGGGTGTCCAACAAGTGATTTTAACACCTTGTGGTTGTGTAGCCCACAAATAACTTCAACCCCCCAACGGCCATTATCTTGGGGAACTCCTTTCAATTGAAAGGGGCAATCACATTTTCGCGTACCGAAAGAATGCTTCCTCTTCTTGTCCAACACCTCGTCTTTTTTAGATCTATGAAGTTGGCATCTCTCACAACCAAGTACGACCCTTACCTTGCGGACCATACTTGCCTTGTCGAACTTCAGAATTATCATGATTGCATGAATCTTGAGACCAGCTTGTTGACACTAATCAATCATCTTGTCCCAGTCATAAAAAATCTGCACAAGACGAACATTGTTAAATTAAAGGATGATTTAAATGAAGATTTCATGTATAAAGGTAAAATCATGTTGAGTACAATATAAATGAATGTAAAATCATGTTGAGATTTCAAGTATAAATAAACTAAACATGCCTCCTCTGTGGTGAATTCAGTTGTATGGTCTTGATTAATTGCATTAATATCCAATCCTTCTTCTATTTTCGCATCCTAACAATGCAAACAATCACATTATGTCATACAATAATGTCATACATTAAATATCTCAAAGTGTTGAGATTTAATTACGTGATATGTTTTTTTACCATAAACGATGTGAAATTTGGAAACAAATCATACAAACATTTGGGCGAGGTTGATGTTGTTGCTTGTTCGCTCATATTAGGTTCATGCATATTCTCTTTATCGGTGGAATCACATTGAGTAGATACACTCGGTACAATGAGATTGTCTATATCTTGCCAAAATGTATCATCTAGTACCGTTCTATCTGACTGAAATGACAATACAATAATCAGTACAAAAAGAATTGAGAATATAATAACAACTGTCAATAAAAACAGATAACCACTACATGAATTATATCTATATTGAAATCTTATATCTATATTGAGATGTTATATCTATATTGAAATGTTATATCTAAATTAAAATGTTATATATATATTGACATTGTATATTTATATTGAAATTGTATATCTATATTGAAATGTTATATCTATATTGAGATGTTATATCTATATTGAAATTTTAAATCTATATTTAAATGTTATATCTATATCAAAATGTTATATCGATATTGAAATTGTATATCTATATTGAAATTTTATATCTATATTGAAATTGTATATCTATACTGAAATTGTATATCTATATTGATATGTTATATCCATATTTATATGTTGTATCTATATAAAAATTGTATATCTATATTGAACTTGTATAACTATAATGAAATTTTATATCTAATACTAAAACCACGTCCAACTATAGCTGTGCCTATAAAATCACGGCCAACTGTAATCGTGTATATAAAACCACAGCCAACTATAACCGTGGCTATAAACCCATGACCAAGTCCAACTGTGGGGTCCTGATCACGGTGAAAAAAAACTGCCATTTATCTTTCCATGGACAACTATAACTGTGGGACATATTACGACAACTTCTGACCGAAAGTGATTGTCACTTATGGTGACGGTCAGTCGTAAGTGTAGTCACCTCATTTTTTTATCTTTTCATCATTTTAAATGTTATTTTACAGATTATATAGTGTGTGGAGGTGTTTTAATACCTTAAAATCATCGAACGAGCATTGGATATTCTGAGTTTGATAATCTTGATCAACAAATTTATTTTCCTCAACCATTGCAATGTATCCCCTTTATCGTTGATTTCTGTATATAAAAAACACAACAAGGACCACAACAACATAACAAACACACAAAAATGAAGATTTGGGAATAAATGGTGAAGATCATTTTGGCTAGGTTTAACTGTGGGTTTGAGGCTTTCGGTGGGAAGTGCAATCAGTTTGATTTTTATTTATTGTGGTGTTTTGGATTATGTGGTGTTAGTATGTGTTTAATTTTTTGTTTAGTTTGGGGTATATTAGACATTTTAAAGAAAATAAAAGGTACAACACTTTTTGGTATGGTTAGTAAAATTTGGGTTTGATTTTTATGTGGTGTTTTGGAGATATTTTTTGGGTGTAAATATTAGGACCCTTATATATATCTGTGTGTGTGTGTCCGCGCGCGTATATTTTATTAGTTTCTGGGATGTAGATTTTAGCTCCTAACAACTTCTAAATTGAAGAAACAAAACTGATTGATAAATCGAATTTTCCCTAATTATGCACTCCAAACCTTACGTTTTGGTTATCATATTGGCCACAAAATTGATTCCCTTTTTAACTTTTACACCCAACACAGTGTTGGGACACAAAACTTGAATATGACCCTCTTACTAAAAAGGCGCACACACACAACAAGTGGAATTATTACTTAATATTCTGAATTCTAATTACACTGTGTAAAAAGATCAAATTTTTGTAAGTGAAATTCTTCCTACTACATCCCATGCCCACTCTTGTCTTCAGAGGAAGTCTTTTACACAACATGTGATTTCTACTATCAAAAATGATAGGCCTACAAAGATTTGCGACACAGAGTGGTGCGACACACTGACATGTCGCACTGATATTGACCATTGCTTTATGGATGTGGGTCCGCGCCAGTGACACTAACGAATACCGGTGTGACACGTCACTGTGTCTCACCATTTGTGTCGCAAATTTGTGTCGGTATAGAAGGACTCGTTACACGATTGACGAATCTGCAACCTTGAGTTTAAATAGTCGTGGTCAATTTTGTGGTACCTGTGGCAGTAGTGGCTATCATGGTGGAATATAGACCAAATGTTCCCCTACTGTGGCAGTGTTGGACATATAAAAAATTAAGCTACAGATGACAATTCTCAGTCATTTCATAGTCCACCTCCATATGCTCCTCCTAATAAGAAAGTTGCCTAATCCTTCATATCACACCAAGACCTCACTTATCTATTTAATCAACATATTCAATGGATTAATTCGTTATCTTCTAGCAAACCTACAATAACTAACGTAAATTCAGGTTCTATTACACATGTTTGGTGTACGTTATTTCTTTTCTAACTTCCAAGATTTCAAATATCATATTGTTCTTACCGATGGGTCTACACATCCTATTCTTGGAAAATGTGACCTTCACCTAACCAAAAATATTCCATTATCTTCTAGCTTATTTGTTCCATATCTAAGAAAAGGTGACTATGACACCCTGCCTAATAAAATACCGGGTGAGCAATCCTATACCAATTTAAAACAGGAGTCTCATATGGTTCATTATTAGCATCACAATCGAAAACCAATTTAATTACTAATAAATTATTAGGCTGACGTCAAAATTTTATTCAACTAATCTTTTTAATCAAACAAACCAAGTAAAACAATCACAACAGTTTATATATACAAAAACTGAAATGAAATAAAATAACTGAACACTTGGTTTAACATAATACAACCATATCGAATGCCGCATGAAAAGGCAGTAAAAGAATAAATAAATACAATTGGGCTATCGGCCCGAGTGTTACTACAATCCTTCCTATCTAGATCACATGAATAGAAGCATCTAAAAATAAACATGCATGCATCCACAGCTGCTGCAGTGAACGTCTGACTCGAACGGATCATCATCCAGGCGTCCCTGTGTCTTGACACCTAATATATATACATATATAAGAAGAGAGGGGAAAATAAAGAAACGGGTCAGAGCCCGAGTTTTGAAAATATTTAGCAAGTGCATAAATGCCATATTTTAAAATATGAAATCTCTTATATTTAAACTGGTATCGTACTCTCATGAGATACACCTCACCCCTCTTTTAATAGTGCACACCTATCGCATACCTTTTAAGCAACCTAGTTAAGCTACCCTGCCTAACTAATCTCTTTTACCCATCCTCTAAGTCCTCATAACTATCATCTACCCTACGTGATATAATACACGTTATACCGTAAGCTATCACTTAAGCTTTATTTGATATTATCCTCAATGTGACATATATAGTTCTCGTTTCTATATATATAAATTTACCGTTCATATTCCAACAATCTTACTAGTTTCAAATACCATTTTCAATTTAGTATATAAAATCCCGTATATATATATTTCTCACTTTAATATATGAATCACAATTTAAATCTAGATATAATCTCCCAAAATGAGAATAAAACCTTATTCATTTTACTCTCTACACAAGTTTAATCTCTATGGTATCTGGTCTTCATATACAAGCAATATTATACGCAAAAATGTAATTATATCTATTATAGTCATAAGTATAATAACCATCCCACCGAGCTATAACTCGAGGATGCAGTCTCATAGTGCCTATTCGCATTCGGGTTTACTCAATGAACCATGGTACTAAGATAGACTCACTCATGGTCATGGTAAAAATACATAATGGTGGAGGCTGTCATATTCCCTCCTGAAAGTGGAATAACAATATCGCACCATTATGTGAGACGATATGGCCTGGGGATATACTTTCCCTGTTCCTCAAGCCAGGGGATTCACCCATATCGCGCAACCTCCCTGGATCACACTAGAGAAAATATATAATCTGGCTGTCCAACCCTACACCCAAGGAAGCCCGTTGAACCAGCCTCTAAAGTACAAATATACCAATCACACAGATATATTTATTCGTATCATATTATATATACCTTAACAACATCATATATATAATCTATATCACTTCTCAATATGTTATGGATATAATTTCCAAACTCTTATAACGATAGCCAATAACCCCGAATGTTCCCATTCGTAATAGTATATCAGTATTCGTACACTTAAAATACTAAACCTATAAGTACTCTCTTAATTAATATATAAATCGCACCTTAATCACTTTTTTAAGGATTATAATATAAACCCGAATATACCAATTCGTAACAATTAAATAGCATACGCACTACGTATCTTAATTCCATAGGTATCGTATCACCTATGATAATCTTCAATAGATGTACCGGATAAGCGCTCAATCATCTCTAGCCTATATCCTAAATTTCATCCTACTCTCATCATAGGATTCACTCGAACATATAATCGGCATATACATACATTTTCGACGCGCATAATATATATATAATCTCCAGTCAAAATACTACCCCGAGTGTTACTCATCCCAAACACCCCTAAATTAGTAAGTCCTAGATTTTACTTTCAACGAACCCAAGGCATACACCTCACCTAAATAATAATTTAGAAGTACGCACACTATATTTAGGAAACTTAATATTTATCTCCAAGCAATTCTAGCCTTAATTCTCCCAATATCAGGTTTGATTTTTGACAAACGATTTCGATCTCGGATAGCCTTTCGTAGAAAAATCATCTTAAATTAAAAAAAAAATCAGAACAATATGCGGTCAGCACGCACGCGGCCGTATCGAAAAGATCTACAAATTTTTTTTTTGACCAAGAGCATAATCGATTTGCTTCCTGTATGAATCAATTCAAAAAAGACGTTGAGTTACTATTCATTATCTTCTCTAACTCCAAATCAAACCAACACCCAATCAATCCAAGATTTGTGGTTTTTCACTTCACCAACTAACAATATAATCATCTACACATCTATTTTTAACCAACACAACATTAATTTCATGGGATTCATCAAACCACTCAAAATCTAACCCTAACTCCATTAAATTCATTTCTCACAAAAACTACACCATTTTCATCCATTCAAGCTTTTATTTCTTATGGGGAAATTACGACATCAATTTCACTGAGTTCATTTCAAAAAAATCCCATTTTTATTCAATAATCCCAACCCAAAAATCATAATTTTCATTACCAATTATGATATGAGATACACACATGAATAAATAAAGCAAGTAAACACTTGCCTCGTGGAAACAATCTGACGACCTCGAGTCGAATCCCGCGAAGTTTGGCCAAAAATCGCCCTTTTTCCCTTATTTTCCTTCTTCCTTTATCTTTATCTTCTTTTGTTTTCTTTATCTTCCTCTCTCTCGTGACTTATAAGAGAGCAATAAGGGCTTGTCTCTTATAAGCCCAAAAATGACTAGTTTACTCAATTGCGAGTCCCTACTGGTCCAAAAATCCCTAGAACCCAAACACTACCCTCGGATACTCTATTTTGACTATCTTGGCCATTTCGAAACCAACCGTACACTCAAAATCTCCATCCGAGTTACTTAACTAAAATTCACTATTCAAACCAAACACTTCTCAACACATGTTTTTCTTCAAAGTGAAATATTACTCGTCGCTTTACCCAACTGTGACATGTAATTACAATAATCCACTCATATACTTAGTCCCGTAAGAAAATATAACCCATGTAAATATTAATCCAACACCAGCAAATTAATATTTACTATTCACTTTAAATTCTAAATTATTCAATTACACTCATAAATTCCAAAATTACTATTCAAAGTAATTTCCTCTAATTACCAAATTACGCCACTTATGTAATTTAAATATCTGTAAAAGTACGGGGTATTACGTTCTCCCCCCCCCCCCCCCCCATACAACGGAATTTCGTCCCCTAAATTCGTATATGACCAGTACTACCAACCTAGGATCGCCTATTACACTTCATTCTGGTACACACAAGTCAAAAGGTACTAACCCAAATGGTACCCTACCACATACTCGTTCACGGTACCTACCTATCTCGAGGCTTATACTGTAATGCACTAGCTTAACCAAATCTTTATATGCTAGAACACTACCTCGGTCGTAAAGTTAACTCGAACAACGACAAATTACACCTAGTGTTTTTATAATCGCATATAAATAAAATGATCCTATAATCACCTATCTAACGTATCGATCCCATCAGAAATCTACTAATTTAAGCGTCCATTCGCCTTCCTCACGACTTCGAATTTCCCTAAAAAAGAAACTATATTGGCACTTGACTACTCCCGTCAATTTTCCATCTCAAGCACGCTACTCCTTGTCGCACCTATATAATTGGATAATTGCATACTCCATACGATGTTCCATCCAACACATTCTAATTCCATTTATAACTGCCCCAAAGAACCCTATTCATATTTATATACTATGTCCCTTCTATTTCAGACGATATATAAAACCAACTTACCGAGGTGCCCATACACGTTTTAACTCGTGCCTATCTGCACAACCGTTGTAAACGTCCGACACGTAACACTCTCTCTAAAAATGGGCCTCATTTTCTCGGCCTCGTACTACCAAAACGAATAACTCAAAATTCATTCTTCCTATTCCTGGAAATTCAATCCTTCTTAAAGTTAACCCACCAATGTACTTGTGGTTAAATCACATAAATCTCCCTATGACAATGTCACTAGACCTACTGGCCTTAGTTCATGGTAGTCCTAAGATCGACGAGTTTTCCTAAACAAGAAAATGAGTATTATACTTACTATATCCCTAGCGGCCAAGGCTTTTCTAACTCCCGACATTAGCTCGATTTCATGCGTGGGATGTCTCGCAAAGAGAAATCCAAACAAGGAACCCTTCCATTACAATACTTCCTCTCATCGTCGGTCATCAAGATATAACGACCTAAGGCACACAATCGAGACATTATAAATCCTACCTCGCAAACCTACTAACGCGCTTCTACCACTATGTCCTTCCATCTCGGAAATGGAAATTCTAACTAATCGGGGCTCCAACACTCTGCACAAGTGTTACGAACATCATACCTAAAACATATTACCTTAAAATTTTCTTTCCAATCAAGGCCTGGCTATAAGCCTCAAATCAATTCTCCTAATCTTACTTCACCCATTACCTACGGTGAGAGAACCATTCCAATGCCTTTCCACGGCACTTCTACTTTCATTAGCCCCTAATCATCACATGACTCTCAGCTAATTTCTCATCAAAACCAACATCCTAACATACAATAACATACATCCACTCACGACGTCGTTAAGGTTCATGCGTGGAGTGTCTCGCAAGCAAAATCCAAATAAGGAACCTCTCTGATACACTACTACTTAACTTTGTCGGTCGTGGATGTATGTTAGTGTAAAACATATAGAATAATAAATCATGAATACTTTAGATTATTTCTATAAGGTTCCCATGCACTAAAGTCATGCTGGTGAAACATCTACTCACCGAAGTTCCATCTAAACATGTAATAAAATGAGCTCGACCTATACCCAGGTAAGATATCACAAAAATAACCAGTTCTACCCTGGAATTGTGGATACGATAGCCTTGCAATCATTAGCCTGCTATCTCTCCAATCATCCACAAATACATTACACTTATAATAGTACCATACTCGTATAACACACACAAAACGAGCAGTACAAACCAAGTATAAATTTATAATATCAACACCCACTTTTACAGTGAATGAAGGAAAATAGATCCCCGCTATCGCGAAAAAACATATAAATATACCCTATATAATATTATCGATACTACAATAAAACTTGAATCACACACACGAATCTAGGGTTAACAAATACTGTGACTCAATCTTGCCACACAGAATATACCTCCTTCATTCGAGGTGAAACTCATAACAACATTCTTGACAATTACCCTAGCTGCTCCAAATAGCTCCCAGATACAATACACTTGTCCAAACTGAACCAAAAACTACTTTAATCAATGCTCCATCTAAGCACTCTACTCTTGCCCTTTAACTCCTACCGGTCAAGGACTAACCGTGTGGTTCTACACTCCACCTCGCCCTATTCCCCACCTATGGACACCCTGACCATATTAAATTATCAGTGTCTCGGACATTAATAGCCTCGATACTGACAATCATCCTCATAGTTCCCTTAGCTCCTCTGACTAAAAAGAAATATACTATCGGGCTCAACTGCCCTGTATTAATGAATTCCCCGGGTGGATTTCCACCTATGGGGTCTCACGAATACAAACAATTTTAGTCTTTACCCTTGGATTTAATTCTTCAACTCCTCCATCTCCACTCTCATAGAAGAAATTAACATTATCTGTACAAGAGTTATGACATTTCCCTCTCAAATACAAGAAATTCGGGTAAAATATCGACAAGCGTTAGCAACACTTACGAGTGAGCCTATCATTCCACTGAAGTAATCTCTCCTCGTTGTACCTACCTTACTTCAGTACAAGGTTCACTTAACCATATAACTCTTTATTCACTGTCGACCTCTGACCAATCCTCATAAGAATAATTCATAAAATGTGTTCTCCTCATTTCTGATAAACCAAAGGAACTAACTGTTAAAACCATCCATAAGATTCATCTATGTGCCAAAGCATTTTGATCCCCCAAATATGGTTACCACCATTTCCACCATTCCAACATTGCTCCAACGAGTGAAAAAGTTTCCTCAAATTTTCACATCTAGGCATTTCCATACCCTGCTCTAAGCCAAAGCTTCTGAGCCTTCTACTTCCACTGGATAATGCAACACTTCCTTCGCATAACTTAAAATTCAACGAATGGTCCTTATCAAAGGTCGTTCAGACTTTCTTTTTCTATTTAACTTCACTGTGTAATTCAGGTTTAGCACCACTCTCTACTATAGTGGTATGTGGATATTTATAACTACTATACTTTAGTAGTTGTTGAAGCGATTCATAAAAATGCCACAAAGGGAGTGACCTCAACTGCGATCCTCATCCCCAACTTCAACTTACAGCTCTAACTAAGGCCCGCCTCCTGCTGCCCTCATCACGGCCTTCCCCGGTCGCCCTTCATCGATCAGCACATGAATCTCGAACGAGCCCCCAAAAGATTTACTATAATCTTACATAATGGCACGAGAACAAAATCTCACAATAGGAGCTAACAATCCTAATCATAAGGATCTATATCAAATAGAAAGCAACCAAGAAAGCGTAGTATGTCCGCACAGATTCCTAAGGACACTAGAACCTGACTCTGATACCATCTGTGACACCCTGCCTAAAAAAATATCGAGTGATGAATCCTATACCAAATTAAAACAGGAGTGTCATAAGGTTCATTTTTAGCATCACTGTCGAAAAAAAATTTAATTACTAATAACTTATTAGGATGGCGTCAAAATTTTATTTTATTAATCTTTTTAATCAAACCAACCAAGTAAAACAATCACAACAGTTTATATATACAAAAACTGAAATGAAATAAAATAACCGAACACTTGGTTTAACATAATTATCCCATATCGAATGTCGCACTAAAAGGCGATAAAAGAATAAAGAAATACAATTGGGCTATCGGCCCGAATGTTACTCCAATGCTTCCTATCTGGATCACAAGGTTAGAAGCATCTAAAAATAAACCTGCATGTATACAAAGCTACTGCAGCGAACGTCTGACTCGAACGGATCATCATCCAGGCGTCCCTGTGTCTGGACAGCTAATATATATACATATATAGCAAGGGAGGGGAAAATAGAGAAACGGGTCAGAGCCCAAGTTTTAAACATATTTAGCAAGTGCATAAATGTCATATTTTAAAATATGAAATCTCTCATATTTAAACTTGTATCGTACTCTCATGAGATACACCTCACCCCTCTTTTAATAGTGCACACCTATCGTATACCTTTTAAACAACCTAGTTAAACTACCCTGCCTAACTAATCTCTTTTACCCATCATCTAAGTCCTCATAACTATCACCTACCCTGCGTAATATAATACACGGTATACTGTAAGCTATCACTTAAGCTTTATTTGATATTATCCTCAATGTGACATATATAGTTCTCGTTTCTATATTTATAAATTTACCGTCCATATTCCAACAATCTCACTAGTTTCAAATACCATTTTCACTTTAGTATATAAAATCCCATATATATATATACACACACATATATATTTCTCACTTTAATATACGAATCACAATTTAAATTCGGATATAATCTCCCGAAATGAGAATAAAACCTTATTCATTTTACTCTTTACACAAGTTTAAGCTCTATGATATCTTGTCTTCATAAACAAGAAATACTATACGCAAAAATTATAATTATACCTACTACAATCATAAGTATAATAACCATCCCACCGAGCTATAAATTGATGATGCAGTCTCATAGTGCCTATCCGCATCCGGCTTTACTCAATGAACTATGGTACCAAGCCAGACTCACTCATGGTCATGGTAAAAATACACAACGGTGGAGGCGATCATATTCCGTCCTGAAAGTGGAATACCAATATCGCACTCATATGTGGGACTATATGACTTGGGGACATACTCTCCCTTCTCCTCAATCCATGGGATTCACCCACATCGCTCAACCTCCCTAGATCGCACTAGAGAAATTATATAATCTGGCTGTCCATGCCGATGCCCGGGGAAGCCTGTGGAACAAGCCTTTAATGTACAAATATACCAATCACACAGATATATTTATTCGTATCATATTATATATACTGTAACAATATCGTATATATAATCTATATCATTTCTCAATATATTATGGCTATAATTGCCAAACTCTGATAGCAATAGCCAATAACCCCGAATGTTCCCATTCGTAATAGTATATAATTATTCTGACACTTAAAATACTAAACCTATAAGTACTCTCTTACTTAATATATAACTTGCACCTTAATCACTTTTTTAAGGATTATAATATAAACCCCAATATACCAATTCGTAATAATTAAATATCATACGCACTACGTATCTTAATTCCATAGGTATCGCATCACCTATGATAATCGTCAATAGATGTACCGGATAACCGCTCAATCATCTCTAGCCTATATCCTAAATTCCATCATACTCGCATCATAGGATTTACTCGAACATATAGTCGGCATATACATACATTTTTCTACGCGCATAATATATATATAATCGCCCGCTGAAATACTACCCCGAGTATTACTCATCCTGAACACCCCTAAATTAGTAAGTCCTGGATTTAACTTTCAACGAACCCAAGGTATACACCTCACTCAAATAATAATTTAGAAGTACGCACACTATATTTAGGAACCCTTAATATTTATCTCCAAACAATTATAGCCTTAATTCTCCTAATATCAGGTTTGATTTCTGACAAACAATTTCGATCTCGGACAGCCTTCCGTAGAAAAATCATTATAAATTTAATATAATTCAGAAAAATACGCGGTCAACACGCACGCGACCGTATCGAAAATATCTACAAATTTTATTTTTTGACCAAGATCCGAATTGATTTGCCTCCTGTATGAATCAATTCGGAAAAGACGTCGAGTTACTATTCATTGTCTTCTCCAACTCCAAATCAAACCAACACCCAATCAATCCAAGATTTGTGATTTTTCACTTCACCAACAAACAATATAATCATCTACACATCTATTTTTAACCAACACAACATTAATTTCATGGGATTCATCAAACCACTCAAAATCTAACCCTAACTCCATTAAATTCTTTTCTCACAAAAACTCCACCATTTTCATCCATTCAAGCTTATATTTCTTATGGGGCGATTACCAAATCAATTTCTATGAGTTCATTTCACAAAAACCCAATTTTTATTCATGAATACCAACCCAAAAACATAATTTTCATTACCAATTATGATATGAGATACACACATAAATAAATAAAGGAAGTAAACACTTGCCTCCTGGATAAAATCCGACGACCTCGAGTCGAATCCCGCGGAGTTTGGCCCGGAATCCCCTTTTTTCCCTTATTTTCCTTCTTCCTTTCACTTTCTCTTCTTTCTCTCATTTTACTTTCTTTCTCTTCCTATCTCTCGTGACTCATAAGAGATAAATAAGGTCTTGTCCCTTATAAACTCAAAATGACTCGTTTACTCAATTGTGAGTCCCTACTAGTCCAAAAATCCCCAGAACCCAAACACTACCCCCGGATACTCTATTTTGACTATCTTGGCCATTTCGTAACCAACTGCGCACTCAAAATCTCCATCTGAGTTACTTAACTAAAATTCACTATTCTAACCAAGCACTTCTCAACACTCGTTTTTCTTCAAACTGAAATATTACCCGTCGCTTTACCCAACTGCGACATGTAATTAAAATAATCTACTCATATACTTAGTCCCATAAGAAAATATAACCCTTGTAAATATTAATTCGATGCCAGCAAACTAATATTTACTATTCACTTTAAATTCTAAATTATTCAATTATGCTCATAAATTCCAAAATTACTATTCATAGTAATTTCCTCTAATTACCAAATTACGTCACTTGTCTCATTTAAATATCTGTAAAACTACGGGGTATTACAGTGACCTTCAACCAAAAAAGAACATTACAATGTTCTGTGTTATTTACAAACTCGCATTCCTTGTTCTATGTTATTTTCGTTGTGATAATTTATCTACTCGATCTACCATATGTGTTTATTGGGTCATTCTTGCTCATAAAAGGGGTATTGTGACATTTTGTAATTACCGCATTGTTCTCTTCTTATGACAACAATTTGATATTGATATTGTATATGCCCGACAGGGGGAGTTGTCTAATGTTCCCTCCATTGCACTCAATTTCTAAAGATGTGTTACTGACATCCAATGCTCTGTTGTATTCCATGCACGACCTCTCCAGAACCAATATCTTTATTGTCTGAGGTTCCGCCAGCTATTCCTTCAGATCTACCTATTGCATTTTAAATAGGTAATCAAATATGTACTCTACATCCTGTATCTAACTTCGTCTCTCTTCATCATATCCCCTGCTTTTTAAATCCTTTTTGTTGTCTCTTTCTTCTCTTTATATTCCAACTTCCTATTTTTTTTAAAACTAGAATATGACATGGTAAAATCCGTATAATATATATTAATGAAATAAAATAATTTTTTTATAAAAACAATATTAGAGTTTCTTAACATGAAATTAAGAAAATGGCCCATACAAAAAAAATTCAAACACACTTTAATATTAAAAGTCACAAATAAAGTAGAATCACCATCGATAAGAAAAAAAATAAGAAATGAAAATAAAACATTAAAAAAATTATAAAAAAAACATGTCCTTTTACTTATCCCAACGTGTTTTTTACGTGTCCCAACGTGTCGGTAACACATTATCGCGTGTCGCATGTCGAACTCGTGCCAAAGATGACTCGTGGCTTCTGTGAATGTCCGTGCTTCATAGCAATGAGCATTAGAACCACTTGATTGGAAATTGTCCATGGATGAGGAGATGAGTGCTCGTCGTCAAAATGAAACTCGAATACTTTTCTCCATCCAAGGAACAAACTATTGGTTGCAAATGGGTTTACACTCGCAAATATCATCATGAAGGTTCAATTGAGTGGTTGAAGCCAAGATTAGGGGCCAAAGGATATACTCAAACTCCTTTTGTCGATTTCCATGAAATGTTTTCACTAGTTACATGCATCAACTCCGTGCGTGTTCTTTTATCGGTTGCACATCATCGTGATTGGCCTTTAAATCAACTTGATGTAAAGAATTTCTTATTTTATGGGGAGTTCTAATAAGAGGTATATACGAATAAACTACCTAGGTATACAGTGTTAGGTGACCAATTTTTATTTTCTTTTATTAAAGAAGGCTATATAAGGGTGCAAGAGTCTCCTCGCATATGGTTTGAAACTTTTAGTAATGCGTTGACTGCGTATGGTTTTCATAGATATTCTATTGATCACTCCGCATATATTCGACATTTAAATGGAGCTATTATTAGTCTCCTCGTTTATGTCGATGATATTATGATTAAGGTAAGTGGTTTCAGGGGTATATCGCATGAGAAGAAGTTGTATAAGGGTGTTTCAAGCCTACCCAGTATATATTTTGGGGCGAGGGACCCTCAAGGACCTCCCCCCTCAGTATCAAGAACATTTTGGGGCGAGGGACCTTCAAGGCCCTCCCCCTCAGCGTTCAGAAAATATTGGGGCAAGGGATCCTCAAGGCCCTCCCTTCAACTTCCAGAAATTCTGGGGCAAGGGACCCTCAAGGACATCCCCCTCTACTTCTAGGATTTTGGGTGAGGGACCCTCAAGGCCCTCCCCCCTCAGCTTCCCAAAAATATTGGGGCGAGGGACCCTTAAGGCCTTCCCCCTCAACTTCCAAAAAATGTTGGGGCGAGGAACCCCTAAGGTCCTCACCCTCGTCTTCTAAAGAATCTTGGGAGAGGAACCTCAAGGTCCTCCCCCTCAGCTTTCAGAAAATAGGCCATCGATGAGGGAAGGGTTACCATGAGAAACCCCTCATCATGAAAAGTTATTCTTTTATAGAATAAAAGTACTAACACTTACTTTCTTGTACAAGTAGCCCAATTGAGCAGGCAAGGCCTTGAGGAATAAGGTTTGTTGAGCAAGATTAACCACTTAGCACTTTAAGATTGAGACAATACTAGTAAAAAGACCCTAGGACTCACTTAAGACCTTACACAGCTCACACTTAGTCACAAGTGAAGTGAGCAATCAAAGGGATGCTCACAAGAAATTAACCTTTACAAATATGATTTTTAGAAGCGAGGGGTCCTCAAGCCCCCCCCCCCCCCCCCCCCTCAAGATTAATAGGTTTAGAGGAGGTGGTCCTCGAGGCCTCCTCTCTCAAGTTCATAAAGTTTGTACCACAAGTTACCGTTTTAAAAGATATTTTCCAAATAAGATAATTTGTCTGCATTAGAAGACATATTTGCTTTTTGAATTTGGCTCACACCAGGTGACACTTGTCAGAGGGGACAAGCGACTGCACACAGGTAGGGACAAATTGTCACACCCCAAACCCAATATCCATACTAATAATTTATTATTAGAATAATTGGATCATAATCTCAAGCCCATTGAAAATTTAATTCATTTATCAATATTTTTCTGCATAATGAACATAATATTGTTCTTGTGCCATACCGAAATCAACATCAGAGTCATAATTAGAGATTATACAATGCTATGATTAACTATGATCAACTGAATCCATACTAAATCAATATATACAATGTGTGAGTATATTAAAATCTTCAGTGTGACAACGATAAAATCTCCATACTTAAACCCCAGCTCTTCTAAAGGTGCAACTCTCAAAGTTACCGATCATATGTTATCCTATTTGCCAGCGTACAAACCTGAAATTGTTAAAATATAAACCGTAAGCATTATGCTTAGTGAGGTACTCCTTCCCTGCAACAGAATAACAATTCTATATCGAATATGTGGATATAAAATCCGAACAATCCTGCCCATTGGCAATAACAAATCATGGATCATAAGATCCAAATAATTCTGCCCATTGGCAATAACAAATCCGGGAACATAAGTTCCAAATAATTCTGCCCATTGGCAATAAAAAAATCCTAGAACATAAGTTCCAAATAATTCTGCCCATTGGCAATAACGAATCCTGGAACATAAGTTCCAACAAATCATTGGATCTTTGTCCAATTCCAATCCTGGATATTTGAATATCCAAACAAATCCTGAATACTGAAGTATTCAAACAAATCCTGGATCATGAGACCCAAACAAATCCTGGATATTTTAATATCCAAACAAATCCTGAATACCGAAGTATTCAAACAAATCCTCTCTTAGAGCTATATTCACATTTATATATGAAACAAATCATAAGTACACTCACCTTGATAGTTTAACTGGCTTTTCCCTTGCCTTTATCATGTACTTGTTCAATCAAATCTTCTTCCCTTCCTATCATTCTTACCATATTAGTATCATCATAAGAATATCAATAATCCAAAGAATGATTTAAACATAATTCAATCCATAAGTATCACATGATTCCATTCAAATCATTTATCACAAGTGAAGTTCCATCCAAATCCATGTTAATATATTTAACATATCCAAATAATAGACCAAATATAAGTTCATTTATTCTTGGAAATTAAATACTTGTCATATTAGTATTCCAATACAAAAAACGGTACATCATTTTAAGTCTCCTAGAGCAAGATATGCTCATTTCTTTATCACATAGCATATTTGCCCTATAGGCTCTTTTATCGTTCATTCAACTTCCAGGAATTTCCATAATTTTTATACAACATAAATTTATATGATATTCAACCCAACATAAGTAAACATATTGAACAATACAAGATTAAAATTTCATAATTTTCAGAGTTTATTTTCTATGTCAAGCAAAACATCGAACACATGGTAGGCATACTTTCACCCTTAGGGCAGATTTCATACCCGAGCTTCAAACTCTCACCAAGGACTCATTTCTTGGTATTTTCCCATGATTTTCCGATATCTCATACATATGTAAGTCCAGGTTAATCTCCAATTGGAATCAATTAATTCCAGTAAGTATAGAGAAATATATGGAAGTTTCAATAAACAAGGTTCTTAAACAAAACAATCTCAAGGGTTTACACATTCAAGTTTACTTAAACTTGCATCTATCCATAAGTGCATATCAAGACATGGAATTTAAGTAAACAAATGATTATTTCAATCATTTAAATAAGTAATACAAAAAAATAAACAAGATTTATGGATGGAAATACCGTAGGGGCTTTTACGTAATTTTTCTATGAATTTTTCTTCAATTTCTCCTCACACTTTCTTCCTAAACTTCAAAACTCTCTTTCCTTAGGTTAAACTCTTCCATGGCTGAAATATGCTGAAGGAATAGCTTAATTAAATGGTTTTAAGTCGTCATAAGTCCACCCCCTCTTGGTCCAATCAAAATATAACATGTGGCATTACATAAAACAAAATTTCATTTGAGGCTAAATGACTACTTTACCCCCTGTTCGTAAAAGGACAATATCTTCCCACTCGGATGTCCGTTCGATGAACCGTTTCTTTTTTTATAAACCTAACTCATATATATACAAATATATAGTTTACACATCAAGTTCATTGTTATGTCATAAAGGTCAAAACTAGCCTTAAACATGAACATTCCTACCGAAACCCTCAAAATTTTGTATTTGTAACTAATCCGACATTTCATGATTTTTGAAGGTAGGATTAGACTAAACATAGTAAATTAACATCATATATATTAATAACACACTAATCATATCACATAAGCTAAGCATGATTTAAGCATAATTAATCGTAATTATATTCGGGTTGTCACACAAATGGTACATTTCAGACCTAGTCCCTCACCAACCCTCTTAATTTTGGTGCCCAAAAGTGCCAACTCACCCTTATTTCCCAAGTATAAATAGGAACCCTGGACAAGGTCAAATAAGATTCATAACTCAAGTTACACTATCACTCTGTCAAAATCACATAAGAACGTACTAGTATTTTCTCCATGCCCCCTCTCTAGTGTTAAGTTCCTCGTTCTTTCACTCCTCACTGACAGCCATCATTCTCAGGAGTTTCTCTTGACCAAAGTTACTATTATTGTTATGGGAGTTCATCTTCTTGCAGGGAGTGAGTTCCAACTTGAGTTCCATTTTTACCAGAAGGAGAAGGTTTTATCAAAAGCTGCCCCAAAAGTTCTTGAGAACCTTGAAGACACCATCCATTAGAGTGGGTCACACCTCACCCTTTCCAATTATTCATAGACCCTAGTACAAATACCCTCCTATATTTGGCGATTCCGCTGGGGAGGTATCCTCACTTTCATGGACAAAGAAGTTTTAAACATTTCGAGCAGCTAGTTTTTTATGACATTCCACCTGGGAATAGGATTCAAATCGACCAGAAAACTTAGGAGGATATGGTGGTGACAAGAACAATGACACTTACTCCTCAGAGAGGGAATACCAGCTCACCGATAGCAAATCTGATGATAGGTATGAGTCTTATCAGCATGTTTTTTTACTTCTTTAAGCAAAATAATGTAGACCTATCATGTTTGAGCCAAGGCTTTGTAACACCAAAAGCTTCCCGCTCTGGAGGGGCAGCCACCCAAGTAGCAATTCTGGTTTATACAATTCCGCCACAAAAGGTGGTGCCATAGCAGGTTGTGGCACCATCAAGCTCACTAGGAGCCAAGGTCATGAGTTTGGAGGAATCACCCTCCAAAGTTTTTACTATGGAGAAGGTAAGGAAGCTCATCTCCTCCTCTCAAAGGGAGGGTCCTCATCTATATGAGGAGTTATAAGACCCCTACCCACTTGAGGTAAGTGAGAAATCATACCTAGATGGGTATATTCCACCAACTTTTATCAAGTTCAATGGCAAATGGGAGAACCCAAGAGAGCACGTGAACAGGTTTGTTAAGTACCTGGTGAGTGCATGAAAATGATAAAAATCTTAGGTTGAGGGATTTCTCCAAGACCTTCATAGAAAGGGCCTACACATGGTACTCCCATTTAACACCCAACAGTATCCCTGCTTGGGAAGAGATGCATAGGCTGTTCCTACAGAAGTTCTTCATAATGGATGATAAATTCACACTGAGACACTTGGCTCATGAGGTTCAGAAGTCTGGTGAGGAGTAAATGCAGTATATCAAACATTTTCCTGAGAAGGCACTGGATGTCCATGAGGATGTAGTAGGGGTGAGACTATTGCAAATATGTGTTGAGGGGCTCTTAGAGGAATACAAGTTTCATTTGATCAATGAGACCAGAGATGGAACTTTTAGATAGTTCCCTAGGGTTGCCATCAATATAGCCATGATAATCAAGCCAAGGACCTTGAGTTGGAGGATGCAAGAGCCACTGACTTCTGGAAAATTGTGACACCCCGACTAATTAAATACCGGGTAGCTACTCCTTTATTAAATTAATACAAAATGCCAAGTTGGTTCAGTTAACAGCATCACCGTCGAAAACATTTTAATAATTACTAACCACCTAGTATTTAAAAAGTAAGATGTCAAATTTTAAACTAAGTCTGATTAACATGCAATAAAAGAATAATGAAAGAATAACATAACCATTCACCATAACGAAGCAATGGAATAACCAACGAATAATAAATAGTCCGGAGGAAAACTCCTCACAACAATCCCACAACTGAAATAAATAAAACAGTGTATCCTGAATTAATTACATGCCAAAAGTCTGAAAATCTGAAATATGAAATGTCTCTAATAGAAATGGGAGACATGCCCTACAACTGATGAAAACTGAATATAGAGTTGAGACAAATGATGCGTCTACTAGCAAGGCCCTGTAACTCCCACAACAGCTATAGCTCGTCACCTGAATAGAAATCATATGCATGGTGTCCTTGTGGCTGGGCACCTAAAATGGTTTTTTACAAAAATAGATTTGAAAGTAAACGGGTCAGAGCCCGAAAGTGGAGAGTATATAAAAATAGCAAGTGCTTTAATGACATTAAAACAATGAATGAAAAATACATATTAGGACGTGCACTCGCATGAAATTCTCACCTCTCGACTAATTGTGCACTCCTAACGTACGTACCCATCTAAAAGATATTCATGTCTAACTAAACCGTCATAAGTTATACTCCTTACTATTCGATTCCCATTATACATTCTAGCGTTATCAAATAAATATAGGACTTTATTTAAACTCGAAATCTCAATTATTAGCAATACAATTCACTACCGGTTATCCCGTTATATTTTCTCAAAACATTACCATAATTATACTCACAATACCAACATGAAAGTTCTCATTATTTAAGTGTATATTAATCACGTCATAAATAAACAATACAAGCACCCCGAGACTAAGCTACGGTGCACACATACTCATCTATCCATCCCGGTACATCACGTACATAAGGATTACGCATTCCGAATCTCTCAGGAATCGTTCTCAGATAATAGCAAATCACAAAACAATGGAGGTGAACACAGTCACATCACATGGGTCATCCACATACCTACGCTCCCACGATCAGCAAACTTATTAACATCTCAATAAGTCCTTCTCTGACCTATGTTCTCGAGGTACCAATCTATATCCCCCCATAGGCACACAAAGATTACATGGCACTAAGAGAACGCAAACCTCCCGTGATAGCAAGTATGGTAGGTATGTCATACACATAAAGTCATATACACTAAGCATGCACATATCTTAGCAATTACCATATTTATTTTAGTGGTATACTTCTCGTTCTTATATCCACACACTTGTCCCCGATTTATATATATATACCCGTCATCCATTATCCTCACGTCGTAATTAGTTACTCACGTTCTAACCCACAAATATCATTTGGTCCGATTCACTATTTTATAATTTACTCCTCAATATATCCCAAATCTCCCAACTATATCAATTATTCATCAAGGGAAAGTTATCTCTACAATTAATTAAGGTTACGGGACCCTAGACATCAAATCAGGCCAAAAAGGCCAAATTGTCAAGTCCTTAGAAGTCTCGTTCGAACGAGGTTGTTCGAACGAGAGTTCATTCGAACGAAGTGGGCCTTCTAACGAGATCTCGTTCGAACGAAAATCATCGAACGAGCATCCCTCTCGTTAGAATTCAAACTGTCACTCGTTAGAATCTCGTTCGAACGAGCTCGTTCGAATGACCTGGGCAGGTTTCTAACGAGAGGCCAGTTTCGAGCCCAGATTTCCCCTATTTCGTTTTTCTCCATTCTCTTCACCTCTAAACCCATATAAAAATCGTCCCAATAGTATTTTAAGGTTCCTATTCCACACTAAACGTTCATAGGTCATAACTAAACATTTAGAGAGGGCCAAATCTTTCTAAACATCATCTAATTATCAATTTCCCCAATTTTCCCCAAATCCCATGAACATGAAACCTTGAACATTAAAGTCATTCATAGACATAATTAAATCCATTTTTGGTGATATAAAAGATGTATCTCTATCAGAATAATCATCCTATCACAATTCTACATGCAATCCCTCATCAAAATGTAATTTCTAATTCCAATTCAATGGGTTTTTATCATTCTCCAAGAACAAAACAATTATATAAATTTCCTACACCTGGAAGAAACATTCTTGCAAATAATGTAATTAAACCACTTGCCTCTAATCCTTCTCTGAATTTGACGTTGAATCTGAAGGTTGAATTGTTCTCTCTCTCTGCAGAATTCTCTTTTCTCTCTCTCTCTCTACAAGTTCTTCTCAAGATGACAATGGTGGTTAAGGGTTTGTCTTAGGAACTCTTGAAACTAATTCTAATAACTCCCGTAGCCCATTAAGTCATTTAGTGTTGTTAGTGGGTTTAGTGGGTTTAGTGGGTAAAGACTAAATCAGATTTTAATTCCTAATTTTCGTGGGTTTTAATTCCCAAAATTCCAAAATTACCAAAATACCCTTTTAAGTTGCCGGTATGGCCTAAAAATGCCCCGGAACCCAAATTAAACCCCCGGCTAGTGTTTTCTGACTATTTCGACCCTTCCGGAAGCGTTGGCGCACTCAAAATGACCATACGGTTAATAGAGATAAAATTCACTATTTAAGTTAAATAATTACTTTCCTGACGCGACTGTCACACGCGTCTCAACAAAATTTCCCAAATTGCCGTATTTCAATCTCACGACAAATTCAATAATTTCAATATTCATATAACGTCATATGTACACATTATAGTCAAATACCAACTCACATCTCCCTAGTATTTTATCCCGATTAATTCCCAATTAATACACATTTAGTTCAATTAATCCCATAAATAAATATCACAAAAATACGGGGTATTACAAAAATTTCAAGTCTCTAGGAGACAAACAGTCAACTATATGGATGTAATCCCAAAGGAAATAAGGAAGCCCCGTATCCAAGAACAATAGCACAGGAAACAAGAGGAAGTTTGGGGAAGATGCCCCATCACCGCTACCTTGCAGCATAGCAGAAGCTATGGATTGTTATCGTACATTGGTACGAGATGGGCTAGCAGGTCCTCCTAACTTTAATGGGTAAACCCCAACAACTGCTCTAAACACTAACCCAAAATATTACGAGCTACACCAATGGGTGCAACACTCCACTAAGGACTGTTACTACTTGTTGATTTAAAAAACAAGATTCGATCTAATTAATTAATCACATATAAAAAGGAATAAATAAACAAGACAAAGATTTTTTAAAGTGGTTAAGCCTTATGAAAATGGCCTATGTCCACTATTTGTATTGCCGATGTTTGCCTTATTCGCGATGATGATTACAAGAGATCAATCACCTCCCCCCCCCCCCCCCCCATTGTGGAGGGTGTTACAATGTATTTATAGCCTTAGGGCTATCAGTATGAGTAGATGATATGTCGTTGTTTAATAGACACATATATTTGTATAATAAGAATGTTCATTGAATGTGCAATCGTCGCTTGATCTTCCCAGCCAGGTGCTTTACACACTGAGTAGGTCGGCATGCTACGTAGCTCGGCACGCTATGCAGCTCGGTGAGCATATGTATTTGCCACTTAAGATGCTACGTGTCTTTATATAATTGGTCCACGTCAGCTGCCTAATTTTCGTATCAATAGAATCCCCCCATGTTTCACAGTTGAGTTTTGATATGAGAGTGTGGAAAATTTTACTCGAAAGTTGCTCGAGTAACTTTGTACATCTTGATTACTCACAGATCTCCAACACTTAGGATTTTTACCTCTAGTCTCGTCATTTGAGCGCAAAATGGAAAATTTGTAAATATTTTGAATCTGTGCCAGACGCTTGGGTATTTACGTCTTTTTCATTATTTAACCACTAGAAACGTAATCGTCTTTTCTAGTAATCATTTTCTTTTCCTACTTCCCGATGAAAGACATTTAAAAGCAAAAGAAAAAGATCATCATCTACTTTTTACCTCCAGATTTCTAAACTCTGTGTTTTCTCACTCTATTTTTATACTATCGTTCTTTCCATTGTCTGCCTTAGCAGATTTCTCAATTTTCTATAAGAATTTATTCCTTCTTCTTTCTTTACATTAGTCATCATGGTTTATCTTATTGAACCTTTGGATAAAATTTGAGTCGATCTTGCAATTACCTCTTCGGTTATTCTAAAAGAACCTCCTTCTCCATCTGATTTATTTTCTCTGGCTGAGGGACACTGGTTTCCCTCACTTTTCATAGGAGAGTGTGGCTTTTCTTTTCTGCCTAATCCCCTGTGTCTAGAGTTTTTCCAATATTTCGATATTGTTCCTGCAAGGGTAGCACCAAATACATGGAGGGTAGTTAATGGCGTGCATAGGTTAAACCAAACTCACGGGACTCTCTTATGGATCCCAGAGATTATGTTTTGTTATAAATGGGTTACCAGTGACACCACATTTTATTTAAAAACTACATTTTCCAATAGACCTTTAGTGGTCAATATTCCCGATGCCAATAGGGACGATTTTGACCATGGGGTTGTGATAAAAAAATTGGTAACAACCCCCACTAAGTGGAAATGATGTGTATCAAGGTCTCAGATGTCCACTTTATGGCAATGGGATAGGTTGTTTTTACTTTTCTCAATTTAGCTCTGTTTATATTTGATGAAATGCGTCACTGATATTCATGTTTGTTCTGTTTTTGCAGTTGATAACAAAACAAAGCCCTAAAAGAAAGCGACATTAATATAAAAGATATAAAACTTATCTGGAGTTTGCACCAATCAATTGCTGGGGAGCACATTAGAGCTGCTTCTTATTTGCTGAGATACGAAAGAACCACCTCTTCTTTCATTGCCTATCCTCTCCCCCCTCCCGTGGTAATTGATCTTGATCAAGTTCCATCATCTCAATCCAGAATAGATTAATCTTCCTCTGATTTGGGTACATCTATTGCTGATTTGATGACGAGGAAGAGGAGAATGCCTGAATTCTTTGCCAAGGATGCTCCTGGGACTGATCGGGCAAAAAAAGAGCAAAGGGGATGTCCCAACTGAAGGGATGAAGAAATTATATAGTGCTCCATCCAAAGGAACAATTTCACATATCAAGGAGGTCGGCAGAAACCACCTACTATCCCAAAAGAGGTAGCACCTTTGATTGAAGATGTTGCTATTTCACAAGAAGAGGAAGAACCTTTGATTGAATATGCTCCTTTAAGGATATTAAAGAGATGTCTTGCAGAAAGACCTGTAGAAACTTCTGCCCAACCTTCTGATATTGGGGTTCCTTCCTCAGGAACTAGCGCTCCAGCTTGTATTACCCCGAGTTCAGCCAGAGGTTTGATAAAGTCTTGGACTATTTCAGAGTATCGAGCTGCTGGGGGTTCCCTTTCATGGGATAAGGTAGTTAATTTAGCGACCCAACATATCGCATAAATAAGTATCATTATCCATACCACTTCATTTCCACCTACTGTATTTATATTCTAACTTGAGCTTCTTTTCTTTTTTCAGTTTGTGATGTGCTTTAATAGTATCTTAGAGAGAGATGAGGCTATCAAGGCTTCAACTTCGTCCAGTGAGATTGAAGAAGCTTTAACTAGGTTGTCTCAATCCTTGAAGGACTCCCAAAAGACGTACGATGAAGATAAAGCTACTTGGGAGAAAAATCTTTTATCTACAGAGTCAGCTCGCCAAGATGCTGATATAGCTCAGGACCAAGCTGTAAATGCCTCCAAAGAGTTAGAGGAAAAATTGAAGGTCATCGTTTCCAGTAAGAAAGAGGCTGATGGAAAGCTTGAAGAGGCTGAACAGTGTAAGAAATACCTTGAGGAGAAGGTGAGGCTTACTGAGGAACGTGATTCTTCTAAGAAGATGAAGAGAAAGGCTGTGTTGAAGAAATCTTTCAGCTCTGGTTAGGATAAGGGATGGAACAGAGCCTTAACCTCTATTACTTGCCAGACGGAGTACGCAAGTCTGAAGTACTTCAGGGATGAATGGGTCGCAACATTAAAAGAGTTGAGTGTTGTGGGTGATTCTGAGTTGTTTCAAAAACACACTCTTGGCCCTCCTCCTACTATTGACGAAGAAAAAGAGGATGAAGTTGCATCTGATGAGTCTTCCATGATGATAGTAGAATAAGTCACTATTTCTACTGCTCCTCAACCTTCCGAGAAAGTTCACCAAACATCAACTTCTATCGAGCAACACCAAATCCAAGCAGCCAACTCCTTCGTCCAAACATGTTGATGGTGTTATAGGAAATAAGGAGAAGGTGTAGCGTTACTCGGCTCATTATTTATGTTGTTCTTCTGCTTTTCCTTTCTTTCTTATAACTTTGGTTGTACTCCCTCCTCTTATGATCAATAAAATGGATTGTTGTCGTCCAATATGAATTTCTCCTTGACTTGCTCTTATTTGTATCATTGTTGATGTGTTTTTATTTTTCCTTACAAGTTTGTTCCCAGGATGGAACTCTTATCAGCTCATGACACATAGTTCATGAAAAAATGTAATGATTACTTCAAAGCGGGCCACGCAGATTTTACTGAGGCCTAAATAATCGATATCCTTGGACCCGATGCTTTTGAGAAAACAGTTGATGCATACCAATACTTGAAGTGTTTTCTTAATCGTGATGTGGACAACAATGTGGCTTATTACCAAATGATTGAAGACCTTCAAGGGATGATCGAGGAACTCCAACTTCAGCACAAAGAAACCACTGAACTATTATATGAAGGTTATGAGAAAAATTACCAATGGTTGAATGCTGACAGGGTCTATGACAAGTATATCTCGACCTATGAGAAAAAGGAAAGTGTGCTGAAACATGAGATTGAAGAGCAAAAGAATATTACCAAGCTGCTAGAGCAAGAGAATATTACGTTGAAAGAGGAAGTGAAGCAACTCAGATTTGTTGCCTCCTCTTCTTCGGTATCCTTGGTCCCAGTTCATATTGAAGGTTTTTCCTTTCTAGAAACAAAAAATTCTACCTTGAGAGAAGTGTTAGAGACTTTGAAATGAACCGGACTTACCCCGTCTACTCGTGTCAAAGCAAGGACTTCTACCCATGGCCGAGCAAGGGATGCTCGAATTAATATTGAATATACGAGGACCTAACTTGCTTTAAAAAATCAAGTCGTTCAATTGACGACAAAAAATCAAACCCTGGCAGAAATTTCTAGAAAAATTCAGAGTCTTATCGACCCACTCTCCAACCAGAGCTTTGCATTGGAAAGTAAAGAAATTTTGGTAAAGAAGCTCCATGAGCAGCTTGAGAGATTGACTTATCAATTTCATAAATATCCCAGAGAATTTTGGATGGAGGGATACAACGAAGCTCTATGCCATCTCGATGCTTGGCTGGACAATCGAATAACGAGGGATACAAACAAGGATGATTGAATTCCTTATGTGTGATGAAAATTGATTGAGGACTATCCTTGTGGGATTAGTGTGAGCCTGGGTTACTTGACTTGCATGTTCCTCCCTTTAAACTCGATGTCAGCTGCATTCCAACTCGTGTCATTCCTTGGTGTTTGATCTCTAGGTATCTTGGTGATTACTAGCTTCATTCAGAGTTTGAGATATCTCGTCCTCAACATTTGCTTGATCAACCATGTCCGAGTAATGTCTGAATGCTACAAGATGTGAATTTTATCAATTCTCCCTATGCATTAGATGACACTCTAACTGGGGTGGAACCTGTATCTAAATCAGAGGGTAAGAAACCCATAGAATAGAAAATTTGTATTTAATAAACCAAAATTCATCTTTATGTAATCTACTCGTTTTCAATGAAGAAAATTTGGTCTTTGTACAATATTCTTTCCTTGGAGATAATTTGCAAAATATTTTTCTTATCATATGCATGTATATCTATAGATGGACAATTTGTCCTGTTTTGCCTAGACAATGGAGCTTGCCCACTTGTTGCCTAGTTGTAGTGACTTATCACCCATTAGTGCCTAAGCGATGGAATGATTTTCATCCCATATTCCTTCTTAGTTGTAGCAATCCTATCTAGAATACCTCGGTGCCTAGATAGTGGATGCCCCGGGAGGTCACCCATCTTCTTGCCTAGTTTGGGATATCTCTTGATATTATCCATGATCAAACAAGCTTTGACTTGTGTGATTATTATGCCAACATTGTTGGTTAAATTTATTAGTGTTGACCAACCGGAGTTGGTGGTTGTTGAATGCCGACTAACCTTAGTTGGTGGTTGCTGATGTTGACCAACCAGAATTGATGTAGTGTGTAGCAGTAGTACTCCGACAAACATTGAACCAAAAATAGAATATGGAAAAACCAACACTTTTATTCATTTAAAGAGAAATGTGTACATGTAAATCTGTATTATTGATAATACTTGCGCAGGTGCTATGTATTCCACGCATTTTTGAATTCTTCTCCCTCTAAGGTTTCTATTCTATAAGTCCCAAGGCTAACAACTGTAATTACTCGGTAGGTCCCATGCCAGTTGGCCTCTATCTTGTTATGCTTCTGAATCACCTTCTTGAGCACAAAATCCCCCTCCTTGAGTTCACATTTCTTCACTCTTTTGTTGTAGAACATGGTTATTCTTTATTGGTAGGTTGCGTTCCTGATTATCATATCTTCTCTAACTTCCTCAAGCATGTCTAGGTCTAAGCGTCTCATTAAGAACCATGTGTGTAGGCAGGCCCAATTCAACTGGAATAACTGCTTTGCTTCCAAAGGCTAGCATGTAGGGCGATTCCCCAGTAGCTGTTCGGGGTGTTGTGCGATATGCCCATAGCACAGAGTGTAGCTCTTTAATTCAATTTCGTTTTGCATCATCCAGTCATTTCTTCAAGACATTCAGCGGAGTCTTATTCGTCACTTTAGTTTTCCCATTGTCCTGGGGATGACCTGGTGTAGAATGGATTATCTGGACATTGGATTTATGACAATATGCAGCGAATTCCTCATTATCAAATTGGGTTCCATAGTCAGTGATAAAGGCATGTGGCAGGCCATACCTGTAAATAAAATCCTTCCAGATAAACTAGTAAACCCTTTCGTATGACATGTCAATGAGAGGTCCAGCCTCAACCCACTTGGTGAAAAATCGACCGCAACTACCACATATTTGAACCTCCCTTTGGTGGTCGGCAAGGGCCCGACCAAGTCTATGCCCCATATAGCAAATGTTCAGGGGTAAGTAATGGGCATTAACAATGCCTAGGGAGTTCTTTGAACGAGAGAGAAACTTTGTGTAAACGCGGAAAGTTGGATCCCCAGTTATTAAATAATTATCACAATTAAAAATTATAATTTCCTTTTTAAATTGATGCGGAAGCGTAAGGATGATGGTTCAACCAAAATAAACAAGGCCGGGTTTTAATATCTTGAGAAACAAATTAAAACAACATACATAATTAATTCAAGTCCTAGAATTTGCCTATGTCATAATTAACAATTATACCAAGTTAGGCGAAACCAATTTTAGCAAGTGACTTGAATAAACCAATTTTACCCAATATTTAATTTAAGTCCCAAATTAAATGAGTGTGATAATTAAACCGAATTTTATCTTGATTTAAACCTAAGGCATGCGTTCTAAATGATGTACAAGATAAAATAAACAAGATCACACTACACCGCGATATACGAGGAAAAACCCACTAACGGGAAAAAACCTCGGGACGGCCCTAGCCTCAAATCCACTAAAAATGGTATTACAAAATACAAGACAAAAGACTTACTTCCTAAACTCGAACCCTCTCAAGCCGTGATGCTTCTTCTTGTATCAACCTCCAATTAGCGGATAACCAACGGAGCTCCACCGTGGTCTCGGAATACACCGATGGGACTTTAAACGTTCACCGTCACCCAAGCATGGAGCCTTTCTCCTTTTGGGTAAAATCTCAACAAAAATCTTCTTTGTGATGGGGTGTAGAAGCAAACCCGAAACGTCTCTTGAATTCGGTAGAGAAAACCGGTGCCAAAAACTCCAAGTAAGGATATGTAAATATAGAACTTGGATAAACAATTATTGGGTGTAAACTAGAGTGTGTATGAATTTTTCATTAAAAATTGACACTCAAAACTTGAACATTTTCCTAAAGTGATTTTGCTCTCAAACTCTCTTTTGGAGATAAACAAATGTTGGAAAAGTTAGAAGGAAAAATGTGTTTCCCGTCCCTCATAAGGCTGGAAAAAGTTGGTTAAAAAACAAGTGGGGATCATGGGAGAAAACTGCCAAAAAACTGCTCAAAACTGTTCCCGCCTGGCATTCTCGTTCGAACGACTTTGACTGTCGTTCGAACGAGGTTTCTAACGAGCGACCAGCCTGGGCTCGTTAGAACCTCGTTAGATACCTCGTTAGAACGAGAAAGTCGTTCGAACGACTTATCTAACGACTGACCAGTTAGGTTAGAAAGCAGTCTCGTTCGAACGAAAAATCTCGTTCGAACGAAATTTCGAACGAGTTTCAGAAATTTTTGTTAAATTCTATTTTGGCCCAGAAACATTTATATATATAAATATAAAGTTCTTTTTAAATTATTTCTGAAATAAACATGGCTTTTATTAAACCTAACACCCAAATAAACATTGTTCCAAGCTCCTATATATATATAATTACATTCATAACTTGGGAGCATGGAACCTTAGTTGATGACGTAGAAACGAGGCACACAAACCGGCATTTTGATGAAGCTTTAAGTTCTTTGCCGCTACGTCTTCAACATACACGTCATAGGCTTGAGAATATTACAATAAAATAAAATCCTATGAAAAATGTTTTTGTCCGGAATTGAGCCAAAACTATAAGAGGACTCAATTGGAAATTTGTGTCCTTACAAATCTCCCCCTTTGGCTATTCCGGGACAAAAAAACAAACAAAAATCCTAAAGGGCCGTCAAGCTCTACTAGACTCAAAACATAACCCGCCCAATCTTGACTCAACCCAAGGATTAAACTCTTTGCCATAGAAAGATGCCGCTTTAGAATAATTCCTTCACACTTAAGCAAACTCATCAAATGCATAGGGAATATCAAAGTATTAAATGCAATTAATTAAGTATATTTTTTTGCACAGTATAAGTATATTTTTTTTAAAAAATAAATAAATATAAATACTAATAAAAAAGTTACATGAAAACCAAGTATTTACTTGGATAACTTCATCTGAAGTGCTAGCTGAGAGCCCCGTAATAATGGGTCCAGAACTAGTAACAAGTTTCGCAGACGAAGGAACCTCGACTATGTTAGCCAGGTGACAAAATTTGAAAAAGGTGTTATACCAGATAAAAGAGTGGTACAAAAATGATTTCTCTCATATAATATATATGAAGCACCTTATACCTTTGACTTTCTTAAGTCTATATTGTATAAGTGTTCAACTAGTTTGGAAATAGTGACAAAATTGGTTGTCTAACCTAGAATCCAAAAAGCCTCAGAACTTATCTCTCTAATCCTCTTCAATAATTCATGAAGGTATAAATTGAATCACACTACACACAATTAGAAGTGCATACATGTGTACATATTGCTTAAAATTGAATGTGTGATTAATTCCCCTTAAAATGGAGCTTTAATAATTTTTTGGGAATTTTTAAACATTTTTTAAATAAATGTTTTCATTAATAAAATGTGGTTATAAAATTTGTGGGGTTAATATTCTATTTTGAAAACTTCAGTTTTCATTGAATTGTTTGGTTGGGTAGAATATAAAAGCGCTAAAGACTTCAGGGGGGCTGCATGTAAATATTTTAGACACGCGTTTGAACACCTATCACATGCCTACACTTGTCATCCTCTTGTCGCATCACTTTGTGTTTGTTATGTGAGAGGACTGCCTGGTGCATTGCTGAACGTTGGATCATTCCTAATCGATGGACTGCATGTGTTTTTAGTCAATCCTGGTGCTATATCTATGAACCAATGACAATCATCTTAACCATCGCTATTTCGTAACCCTTGGATCAAGTCAAAGTTAGAGAGACTCGATCTCAGCCCTTGATTCCCTTCGTCGTTCCAGAACCTTCCCTCAGCCCTCTATAAACCCTCCACTTCTCAGCCTTTGAAGACTTTTGGGCATTCGTCTTTCTGAGAGAAAAAAAAATTGAGAGAAGAGAGAAGTGAGAGAGAAGAGAGAGAAAGGAAAATCAGTTAGCCAAACCCTAACCCTAAACCTAAACACTTCATTTTCTGAATCAAACCTTCGTATATTCACAACCCAAACACAACCTTGAGTGTTTGAGAGAGAATAGTTTGGTCATATTGAAGCTGTAACCTCTTTGTCTTTGATCTTGTTTACAACTTAAACATTCATGTGAAGATCTGTGTTTCTTTGTCATAGAAACTTTAGATTTACACTTTGCATGTTACATTTTCACTAGATCTGCATATTTTCTTCTTGATTTAAGAAAATCTTTACTGATTTGGTTTTGAAAATGTTTTATGGTTTCTATTCTTTCGAAACTTAACCTTGACCTAGTTGGATTCACACTTGGAGATTTTCAATCTCAAACATATTTTTAAAATAGAGATTGATTAAGGTCTTGTCCGATTTCTGAAGCAAGATCTCCTTGGAATCTGGGATAGATTAAAGGTCAAAAGGGTTTAAGTTCTGTGAGAAAGAAATAAACTAAAATCACAACATATAGTCTTTATATGTAATTTTTCTAGGACTGTCTGTAAATCTAAGTGTGTGTGAGTTCATGCATGTTGATAGGAATCACTTCACAAACACTTAACACACTACTACACTGGAAGTGTTGTGAATAAGATCAGAGATCATTGAGTCGACATAAGGAAGCTAAAGCAAAGGAAGTTATCAAACTGGAAAAACATCATCAACAATCAGATCTATGAGAAGTTAGAAGGACACCAAGTGGGGTATATTCTTAAACTTAGAATAGGTTGATTTGTGTGCATGTATGTTCTATTGTTTGTAACTATTATTTATTGTTAGTGGATTTTTACTTTTGTGACTTAGAAGTCACCGTGGATGTTTCCTCTATTGGGAGAGGTTTTACCACGTTAAAAATTGTGTGTTGATTATCTTCATCTACTCATCTCATTCTATAAGTGTGCTGAATTTTTGAAACTGCCTTAGTTTTAAAAACTAATTACAAAGTCTTGATTACTCTCGTACATAAGTTTTGTAAACACATCTTGTTGTTTATAATTTTTATTTTCAAAAGAAAAGGGTTTCTTCAACAAACATCTCGGAGTTGCTTATACAGTTTAATCTTGTTTTAAACGGCATTAGCGACGTTTTTCAATTGGTATCAGAGCCCTCTTTACCTTTATTTCAAAAAGATCTTGTGTTTCTGAAATCGTTTTCTGAAAAACCTAACTATGGACGAGAAGAATGAAAGGTTTGGTAATCTGTCCAGACCTCCACTCTTTGATGGAAACAACTTTGCTTACTGGAAAGTAAGAATGGTTGCCTTCATCCAAGGGACTTTAGGAGATGATGTCTGGGACATTATTGAAAATGGATACACTTATCCTACTAAACCAGCCACTGAAGGAAGTGATGAGAGGGTAAAGAAAATCTTAAGTGAGTTTACCCAAGAAGAGAAAACTGTTTCTCGAAATAACAATAAAGGCAAGAATGCCATTTTTATGTCTATTAATGAGTATGGGTTCAAAAGAATCTCATCTTGTGCCACTTCTAAGGAAGCATGGGACACATTAATCACTGCCCATGAAGGAGACTCAAGAGTTAAAGCTGCTAAAACTCAAATGCTTATCCAGCAGTACAACTCTTTGATCATGTCTGATTCTGAGTCTTTTGATGATTTTTACATGAACTTAACTGATATAGTCACTAAGTTGCATGCTAATGGTATTACTTATGATAGGAATGAAATTGTTTCTAAAATCCTAAGATCATTACCACAAAAGTTTGACAGTAAGAGGTATGCTATTAAGGAAATGAGTGATCAAAACCTTACCCCTGAGTTACTCAGTAGAAAACTTTGGACTGTGGAAATGGAATTAGACTTTAAGAAACAATTAAATCATTCTCAAAGAAAACAGCCCAACTCTAACTTGAGTTTTGCCTCTAAGATATCTAAACTTGAGTCTAATTTGATCAACTCTGACTCTGATGAGGAGTGCGATATTGACAAACTAGATAATCAGATTGCCTTAATGTCTAAACAATTTAAGAAAATTGTCAAATTTCGAAACAAATAGGCATCTAAACAAGTCAAGCCTAATTATCATACTCTGTCTAATCCCAAACCTCATGAGAGAGGTCTTGAAAAACATCTTAAGGACAACAACTCCAGACCCACTAGAGACCTTAAAAACATTGAATGTTTTAGATGTGGGAAACTAGGTCACATTGCTCACGATTGCAGAGTTAATCTGAATAAAGCCAACACACACAATAGAGCCAATGTCTGTAAAACTTGGGATGATTCAAGTGACTCTGATGAAGAGGAACTTGAGGCATCAAATGTACTTGACCCTTGCATGTCTTTTTATGCTAAGATCATTTACAATGATGATATGCCTATGTGTGATAATGATGCTTCTACTCCTGCTTGTGTGAATACTGTTTTGACTGGCCTAGATGCTTTATTATCTGAAAATGTTGCTAGTTCTATTTCCGTGTGTGTGAGTCAAAGTGATCTCGATAACGACGATGTAAATGGGTGCGTGAGTACTAAAAATGAATCGTTAGGGGTCACTACACACACTTCACTTAGCGACTCAGACACAGATGACCTCCCAGATATTCATACTTGTATGCTAAAACTCTCAAAAAAGGCACTAGACTGGAGAAGACTGTTAGAGACCTGACTAAGAAATTAGATGATCTAAGTCTTATTGTGAAGCTGAATGTCGAAGAGTACACTAACCAGTGTCTGTCCCATCAATCTGAAATTGAAACTTTTGATCAAAAATTAAAAGAGTTGACTAAAATTAATGAAACCCTGGAAATGAAATACAAGGGAACATTATTAGAACTGGAGGAAGCAAAAACAAAGACAGCTACTGTTTTCAAAAAAAATTCTAAGTTTGAAAGCAATTCAAATTGTTTTACTGACTTTGTTGTTGACTCCAAGACCAATTCTGATGATAGAACCGGTATTGGATTTTGCCCTAAGAACAAACCACCAACTACAAAACTTGAATCTATTAAGTTTGTGTCTGGGGGCAAAAGACCAATTGAAACATGTCCAGATTTTCATTTTATTAAAAAAGAATTTGATCAAAAGCAACAACAGAAAGACATTGGAGAGTCTAGTAATTCTAAGGCTGACACTGCACTTAAGACTAAATACGTATGTCCTTTGATCAGAAAGGCTGAATCTACCTTTAAAACCATCCCTCCTAGGAATAGCACTACTGAACCGAATGCTGTTAAACCCATTTTTAGAAGTTTTCCTAAGGACTTTCATCCCTCAAGCAATCAATATTGCTCCTACTGTGACATTTATGGTCATTCCTTTGAAGGTTGCTATGCTAGACGTCTAAATACTCCTGTGTATAACACTTCTGTCTACAAGAACTTTAACTATTCTAGGCAAAATCGTAACCATTATGTCCTTCCAAGACAACCTGACAAGAACTCTAACTACAGAAATAGAAAGACCAAAACTAAGAGTTCATTTAAGAGAAAGGATCCCAGAAACTTTCCTAAACCAAAAGCTCAAATTTTCCATGATAATCAGTTTGTTGCCCCAAATGTTTTTCGACAAAAAGTTGTTTCTCGAAAGTTTTATCAAATGAGGGCAAACTTACGCAAAATTAAAACTAGAGCTATTTGGGTTAGAAAAAGATGATCTTTTACCCCCAAATGAAGTGTAATATTGTCATCACTGCTTTAAAAGCTTAACACACTTCATCTGGTTGGTATTTAGATTCAGGATGCTCCAAACATATGACAGGAGATGAAACCAAACTTTTAAACAAAACCAGATTTGCTGGTGGCAAAGTAGTTTTTGGTGATGGAGTTTCATCCCAGATCATAGGTAAAAGAACCCTAAAAGAAGAAGGAATGCCCGTTCTCGAAAATGTTCTATTAGTTAAAGGCCTTAAAGCCAACCTCCTAAGTATATCACAATTTTGTGACTCTGACCATACAGTCACCTTTTCAAAGAACAATTGTAAAATTCTAAATGATAAAGGTGAATGCATTATTACAGGATTTAGAACACCTGACAATTGTTATACTGTCAAGACTAGTTCTGAAACCTGTAACATTGTCAAAATGGATGACAATGAAATCTGGCATAATCGTATGGGTCACTTGAGTTATGATATCCTTAGTAGATTGTCTAGTCAAGAGATAGTTAGAGGAATTCCTAAAATTAAACATATTTCAAGTGTTGTCTGTGGTCACTGCCAGGAAGGAAAAATTGTTAAGACTTCGCATAAAAAGGTTAAAGACATTCTCACCTCTAGACCTCTAGATATCATCCATATGGACCTCATTGGTCCCTCTAGAACTGTTAGTCTATGTGGACATAGTTATATCCTAGTCATGGTTGATGATTTTACACGATTCACTTGGGTTGCCTTCTTGAAACATAAATCTGACACGTTTCAGAATTTTTTAAAAATCTTACTTAGAATTGAAAATGAGAAGGATACACAAGTAAATCGTATTCGTAGCGATAGAGAGGGAGAGTTTATAGACACATGAATAGTTGAATATTGTGACTACAATGGTTACAAACACGAATTCAGCGCCCCTAAGACTCCTCAACAGAACGGTGTTGCCGAAAGGAAAAATTGAACTCTTCAAGAGATGGAACGAGTCATGCTCCATGCCAAATCCCTACCTAAATACTTCTGGGTAGAATCTGTTAGAACTGCCTGTCATATCACGAATAGGGTCTATCTAACGAAAAACTCTAAACAAACTCCCTATGAGTTGTGGTACGGTAAGAAGCCTAATCGGAAATACCTAAGAACTTTCGGAAGTCAGTGTTATGTCTGTAAAGACAGAGAACATTTGTCTAAATTCGAAGCACGTGGTGATAAATCCATCTTCTTAGGATACTCCCCAAACAGTCGTGCTTATCGTATATACAATCTGCATACTAAGACCCTTATGGAATCGATAAATGTAATTGTAAGCGACACTATTGTCGAAAATAAGATATCTGAATCACCTATTGTGGTTGAATCTGAAAATGATTTCAAAACTGATTCACCAGAAATAGATGACTCATTACCTATTGAGAGTCCAGATGTACCTGGCTGGGTCTCTAAAGATCATCCCATTGACAACGTGGTCGGTAATCCTAATGAGCCAGTTCATACTAGATCCCAGTTAAGAAATTATGCTAATTATGCATGTTTCGTCTCCCTTGTGGAACCGAAAAATGTTAATGAAGCATTGAATGACACACACTGGATTTCTTCTATGCAGGAAGAACTTTTACAATTTGTCATTCACGATGTCTGGTATCTTGTACCGCGGCCTCAAAACAAAATGTCATTGGAACACGTTGGATCTTTAAGAACAAATCTGATGAAAATGGGGTGATTCTTAGAAACAAAGCTAGACTTATTGCTCAAGGTTACTCTCAAATAGAAGGTATAGATTTTAGCGAGACATTTTCCCCTGTCACTCGTCTTGAATCTGTTCGACTTCTTTTCGCCATAGCGTGTCACTTAAAATTCACACTTTATCAAATGGATGTCAAATCTGCCTTCCTAAATGGAATTCTGTCCGAAGAAACGTACGTAGAACAACCCAAAGGGTTCATTGACCCTAAATACCCTAACCATGTCTTTCGTCTAAAAAAAGGCTCTGTATGGCTTAAAACAATCTCCTCGAGCTTGGTATGAACGCCTTTCCAACTTTTTGTTGGATAAGGGTTTTAAGAGAGGAGGAAATGACCAGACTCTCTTTGTCAAACATTTTGACAAAAACATTATTATAGCCCAAGTCTATGTAGACGACATCATTTTCGGGTCAACTTCAAACTCTGAAGTTAAATCCTTTTCTGCTATTATGCATAAGGAGTTTCACATGCCCCTTATGGGGGAGCTACAACTTTTCTTAGGATTTCAAGTGAAACAGAATTCTGATGGTCTATTTGTCTCTCAAACCAAGTATGCCTTAGATATTGTTAAGAAATTTGGTTTAGAGAATGCTAAAGTTGCCAAAACCCCTATGAGTACTACTGTTAAATTAAGCAAAGATGAAAATGGTAAGTCAGTTGATTCCACACTTTATCGTAGTATGATTGGTAGCCTACTCTATCTAACTACCTCACGTCCAGACATAATGTATGTTGTATGTCTGTGTGCTCGTTACCAGAATAACCCTAAAGAGAGCCATTTATCGTGTGTAAAACGTATAATAAAGTACATAAAAGGCACTCTCAATCTTGGACTTAGGTACACTAATGATACCTGTAGCACCATCATAGGTTATACTTATGCTGATTGGGCCGGTTGTACTGATGACAGTAAAAGTACATCAGGTGCCTGTTATTATGTCGGCAATAATTTAGTTGGTTGGAGTAGCAAAAAATAGAATTGCACATCTTTATCTACGGCTGAGTCCGAATATTTAGCAGCAGGAAGTTGTTGTGCTCAATTGTTATGGATAAAACAGATGTTAAGCGATTATGGGATTAAATAAGATCAATTACAATTGTATTGTGACAATCAAAGCGCCATTAACATATCTAAAAACCCGGTTCAACACTCGCGAACTAAGCATATTAAAATAAGACATCATTTTAAACGCGAACTTGTTGAAACTAAGGAATTAGAAATTCATTACCTACCTACTGATCTGCAACTTGCAGACTTGTTCACTAAACCTCTAGACTATAACAGATTTTTGTATTTGCGAAATTCTATAGGCATGGTATGCGCTGATTAAACTCTTAAGACCTTAAGTTTTACCCTTTGTCCATTTGAGACAAAATGGGGGAGAAATTTGAGTCTTACGGGTTCAATGTTTTGTTCTCATTTCATCTAAACTACTTGATCTTAGTGTGTATATTTGCAGGAATCTCTTATTCTGATCGTCTACCTTTTCTAGTGTAAAAATTTGTAAATAGTTGAGTTATGTAATTTTTTACTTTCTAGGAAATGGGTAGATAGTATCCTTTGTGTAGGACTAGGTTTTATTCAGTTCCCTACGAGTTTTAAGTTAACTCAAAGGAGATTTTGTCTCATATTTCCAAAGGGGGTGATTGAAGCACCTTATACCTTTGACTTGCTTAAGTCTATATTGTATAAGTGTTCAACTAGTTTGGAAATAGTGACAAAATTTGTTGTCTAACCTAGAATCCAAAGAGCCTCAGAACTTATCTCTCTAATCCTCTTCAATAATTCATGAAGGTATAAATTGAATCACACTACACACAATTAGAAGTGCATACATGTGTACATATTGCTTAAAATTGAATGTGTGATTAATTCCCCTTAAAATGGAGCTTTAATAATTTTTTGGGACTTTTTAAACATTTTTAAACATTTTTTAAAATTTTTTTGAATAAATGTTTTCATTAATAAAATGTGGTTATAAAATTTGTGGGGTTAATATTCTATTTTGAAAACTTCAGTTTTCATTGAATTGTTTGGTTGGGTAGAATATAAAAGTGCTAAAGACTTCAGGGGGGCTGCATGTAAATATTTTAGACGCGCGTTTGAACACCTATCACATGCCTACACTTGTCATCCTCTTGTCGCATCACTTTGTGTTTGTTATGTGAGAGGACTGCCTGGTGCATTGCTGAACGTTGGATCATTCCTAATCGATGGACTGCATGTGTTTTTAGTCAATCCTGGTGCTATATCTATGAACCAATGACAACCATCTTAACCATCGCTATTTCGTAACCCTTGGATCAAGTCAAAGTTAGAGAGACTCGATCTCAGCCCTTGATTCCCTTCATCGTTCCAGAACCTTCCCTCAGCCCTCAATAAACCCTCCACTTCTCAGCCTTTGAAGACTTTTGGGCATTCGTCTTTCTGAGAGAAAAACAAATTGAGAGAAGAGAGAAGTGAGAGAGAAGAGAGAGAAGAGAGAGAAAGGAAAATCAGTTAGCCAAACCCTAACCCTAAACCTAAACACTTCATTTTCTGAATCAAACCTTCGTATATTCACAACCCAAACACAACCTTGAGTGTTTGAGAGAGAATAGTTTGGTCATATTGAAGCTGTAACCTCTTTGTCTTTGATCTTGTTTACAACTTAAACATTCATGTGAAGATCTGTGTTTCTTTTTCATAGAAACTTTAGATTTACACTTTGCATGTTACATTTTCACTAGATCTGCATATTTTCTTCTTGATTTAAGAAAATCTTTACTGATTTGGTTTTGAAAATGTTTTATGGTTTCTATTCTTTCGAAACTTAACCTTGACCTAGTTGGATTCACACTTGGAGATTTTCAATCTCAAACATATTTTTAAAATAGAGATTGATTGAGGTCTTGTCCGATTTCTGAAGCAAGATCTCCTTGGAATCTGGGATAGATTAAAGGTCAAAAGGGTTCAAGTTCTGTGAGAAAGAAATAAACTAAAATCACAGCATATAGTCTTTATATGTAATTTTTCTAGGACTGTCTGTAAATCTAAGTGTGTGTGAGTTCATGCATGTTGATAGGAATCACTTCACAAACACTTAACACACTACTACACCGGAAGTGTTGTGAATAAGATCAGAGATCATTGAGTCGACATAAGGAAGCTAAAGCAAAGGAAGTTATCAAACTGGAAAAACATCATCAACAATCAGATTTATGAGAAGTTAGAAGGACACCAAGTGGGGTATATTCTTATACTTAGAATAGGTTGATTTGTGTGCATGTATGTTGTATTGTTTGTAACTATTATTTGTTGTTAGTGGATTTTTACTTTTGTGACTTAGAAGTCACCGTGGATGTTTCCTCTATTGGGAGAGGTTTTACCACGTTAAAAACTGTGTGTTGATTATCTTCATCTACTCATCTCATTCTATAAGTGTGCTGAATTTTTGAAACTGCCTTAGTTTTAAAAACTGATTAAAAAGTCTTGATTACTCTCGTACATAAGTTTTGTAAACACATCTTGTTGTTTATAATTTTTATTTTCAAAAGAAAAGGGTTTTTTCAACAAACATCTCGGAGTTGCTTATACAGTTTAATCTTGTATTAAACGGCATTAGCGACGTTTTTCAATATATACGATACCTGAGTAGTTCCGTCCACAACAGTTGAGGCGGGAGCTGCAAGTGATTTTGAAGGGGTTGCCTCCGTAATACTTATCGCAAGAGTGATAAAAAAATAAGCTTCCACAAAGCTAGCCTGTAAATGAAGAGAATTAGGCAAGAGTTAGCAAGTCACTTACCTCACCAAAATAAGTATATAGAAGAGCCCAAAGACCCATGACAGAAATAGTTACCCGAAAAGGCATTATGACAGGACTCTCGCTGAAGGAAATAGGGAAAAGTGACTCATCTGCAGTAGGGGTTGCAAAAGGAATATTATCAAGAGACACCGATGAAGTAGCATCATGGGACAACTAAAGGGAAATAAGAAAGGGATTTGTCAGTGCAGGCTAGCCAGAGAAATAACAGGAGAAAGGATGATAGAATACCTAGACCCTATATAAGGAGGAAGAACAAAATACGACCAATGGCACAGCAGGAGATGTGCTGATGACCTAGTCATCATAATGTCATTAGAATATGTTATTATCATGACTATAGGAGAAGAATATACCGGTACCTAAACGGAAGAAAAAACCTGTGAAATAGTCTCTGCAGTTGAGGATACGATAAATACTAGCCCATGAGGGATAAGATGGATCAAAGGCCTACTATCCATAGATATGTTTAATTGGGGGACGAAAATCCTCCCTGGGGGGATAACCTCGGAACAGTAGTTTCAGAAAAAGGATGAGCCATTCCTATAGAAGAAAGGCCAAGAGATACAGGGTCCTAGGGAATAAAAAGTGACAAAGGATAAAAGCACCAAAACATAGTAATAAAAAAAGGTCCAAGAGAACAACCATACCTCTGAAAATGAGCTAACAAAGGGCTCAGCTATAGAAGTGCCTGCTGCTGAAGTAGGAAGAGATGAAGTGGTAGGGTTAGAGGGCATAATCCTCTGCAATCACAAACAGATAGAGAACACAAGGCAAAAGAGATCAAAAAATAAGAGAAAAGTGAGATGGGCCATAAAAAGAAAGTCAGAATAATACCTGGGCAGAACGTGAGGTCACAGAAAGGCCCCTAGTGCTAGTAGGGTGCACAGATGAAAGTTAGAGGCAAATAAAAATATTTAACATTTATTAAGAAAAGTGTATATTGTGACTATCTGGAAGAAATAAGCATAGAATTCTGCTCAGGTTGGAAAGGAGCAAGAGGAAGTAGAGGAGGTGAAGGGCCACTCGTCCCAATAGAAGCACCAGGCGAAAGAAATACAATAAGAGAATGAGTAAACAAGTAAATGATGAAAAGAGAAGAAAAATCATATACATAAAGGTCCCAAGTAAAGAAATACTTACAATAGCGGGACGCACAGTCTAACTATATATAAGGGGTTTGGTAGCGGAGAAAACCCCCGAAAGAGAATATGGTTTCTCATCATCGCTAGAAGACTCCCTCGAAATTGATAACAAAGCATAAGTGTTGGTAGTTCTTTCACCACGGAAATCCAAGACATCCACATCATCCGATGAAGAACTATGATCATCGTAGGAAGGTGTGCTTCCATAGTCATCTAGTTCCTCTTCCAATGAGGTGGAGGGGGAACTAGCAGGTGAAACTTCATAAGAAACAGTTTCACTAAGTAAAGAATATTCGGATATAGTACCTTCTGTAACAGGAATAGACGTGACTTGTGCCTCCTGAGAAGAGAAGCCCAAAGCCTCATAACCTCTCTCTTACGGTCCTATAGGTCTCCTATACTCCAACATCATCGGTATCGTACCCATGGTCCAGTGTGGAAGGAGTATCAACATCAACATCAACCCCCTTCTTGCTCTTGGTAGCTCTGATCCTCACAGGAGAAGGGGGAGAGGCAGAAACAGTAATAAAGGGAACGAAGTTCGACACATCCGTGTCTGGGTTCTTTCTCTTACTCATCGTAGAAGAGTTTTCTTTTCCTTTACTCTTAAATTAGCCTTTAGATTTAGTGAGAGGCACCTCGATTTGTCATGGACAAGTGGAATCATCAAGGAGTGGCTTCACTAGGATGGGAGTAGTCTTCTCAAGATGCGTCTTAGGTGTAATGATAAGATGCCAAACTTATTTCTAGGTTCGTCTGATTAAGAATTGGACCATGACGTACTTATTTGGAATGGTCTCATGGGGAGGCCCGACCACACAGTTCTGAATAAGGAGAACTTATCGCTACCAAAGCAAGAACTAAGAGGGAGTGAATGAAGGCATATAATCGCAGGGAGGCACATATAGTCCCCCCAAGGGGCATACTCTATAAAGAATTCCTTGAAAGGTAGAGTTTCTACCTGCCTACAAGTGTAACTCTGAAGGGTCACTGCATGAATGGTAAGAAGGAGTGTGAACACCTTGGTCATAACCAAATTGTCTTCTCACTCTCTATGAGTGATAGAATTCAACACCTTGACCTAGCTCTGTCAAAGAAAGGAGGAGGCCTGGTAATAGCATTGCCACCACATTGATATGTGGGCAAGAAGAAAAAGAGTCAAAATTATAAGGGCAATAAAAAGTACCACCGTCACTTTGGAAAGAAATCTAGCTAAAAATTCCATCGGGGCGCTTGATGCAAGGAAGAAAATAGAATTCCTCAATATCATGAATCAAAGCCCCGAGGGGCCTCTTGGGGGACTTTTTATACCGCCTCAGAAGACGAACAACATTGTTGTCACAGGCCTGTGCTTTAGGGCTAAAATGTGGAAAATGCTCAAATACTAAAGCCACTAGGATAAGAGATTTGGCAATGTTAGTGGCATTGTAATGGCCATAAGATCTCTTAACATCTATATGGACACGATCTAGTCAGGAATAAAAAGAACCAAGAGCTAAAGCAGTGAGGGGTACTGACCTCCCTTACGAAATCTCATGGTAACAAGAATCGACTCAAAAAGTAACCAGGAAAGTAGCCAAGTGTTAGGAGGAGTGAAGCTTGGGACCGTCCTGACTACTGAGAGCTCTTTTGTAAGTCTCCCCTTTCGACAGTTGCTCAAAATCTCTAAACCAGTACCTATGCCAATTAGTGAAAGAGTGTTTGGAAAGACGAGTTACATTTATGGCCATATATTTTGAACACACAGAAAGTTCTACGTATAAATATTCCTCCATATCCTTCTCAAGGGGATCCTCATAGACATCAGTAAAAACGTTATCCCCGAAGAAAGGTAGGCGTACAACTCGCTGACATCCTCTATTGTAACAGTAAATTTGACGTATCCAGTAACAAAAGTGTGAGATTGGAGTTATGTTTGGCCATAGTAAAATACCTCAAACTATCAACTGCGGTAAGGAGGCTAAGTCCCTCAAGGATAGACTTATAAGAAGAAATAGCTAGAATATAGTCAACCCATGCAGCCCACTCCTTTGAAAAAAGACGTTACTAAAGCCGTTTATTGAAAATAAACTATTTAAGTAACTCCGAGTTGTTTTTTGAAGAAACTCTTTTCTTAAATAAAAAAGGATGAACACAAGATGTGTTTAACAAAAGTATGTACGAGATCTATTCAAGATTTGAGCAAGAAGTTTAAACAAGTTTTAAACATAGCACAACCAAGAATGAGGTGAGAAAATGTAGAAAGATTCTGTTCACAATTTTTTACGTGGTAAAACCTCACCAATTGAGGAAACATCCACGACTCCCTCTACGGAGTAAAATGAAAAATCCACTAAAACAAATTTATGAGTTACAAACTATATAACTAACACGCAAACAACTCAGACCTATATAAGTTTAGGAATGTACCCTCTGGTGTCCTTATAACTTCTCTGCAGTTCTGATTGTAGATGTAGTTCTCTCAGTTTGTCAACTCCTGATTTGTTCCAGCACTTTATGTCGACTTATGTTCACAGGATCTTATTACCAACAGTTTTCGTGTTGTAGGGTGAAAGTGTTTGTGGAGTGCTCTCTAACACATGCATGCACACACACACACTTATTAAGTACAACAGTCCTAACAAATTACAGTTACACTATATGCAGTGATCTTTTCTTTTCTTTCTTCTTACAAAACTTTGAACCTTTTTTTACCTTTCAATCTATCCCAGAATCCACGGATATCCTGCTTACAAATCATTCCATATCTTAATCAATCTCTATTTTGAAAAGATTTTCGAGTTTGAAAAGATTTTCGAGATTGAAAACCTCCAGGTGAGATTCCAAACTAGGTCAAAGGTTTAGTTTTACAAGAACAAGAAATAGAAAGCATTTATTGTTCATTTCAAAGTAAGAAAACGTTTTTAGAGAAAATAATCAACAATATATTTCTCAAGATGAGAAATAGAAAGAAACTAAGTGTAATGTAACATGAATAACTCAGATCTGAGATTTCTATGGAATCAGAAACTAGATCTAAGTAGAAGTCTAAGTTGGAAACAATATCTCACAAACACAAGGTTACAGCAACAAAAATAACTCAACTCAAGCTCTCAAACACTCAGGATGGTGTTTTTGGATATGGTGTTTGGGTTAGGTTTGAAGAGGATTTGGACGAAGTTAGGGTTTCTAACATTTTTATCTCTCTGGTTTCTCTTCTCTCTTCTCTCTCTTCTCTCTTCTCTCTTCTCTCTCTATTCTCTCAGATGAATGCAAATGGCAAAAGTCCTCGAAGTCTGAGGGAAGGGTCCTTTTTATAGTGGGAGGAGAAGGTTCGAGATATCTGATCAAAACCAAGGGCTGAGATCGAGTCAATATAATTTGACTTGAATCCAATGGCTCACACAAGGCGATGGTTAAATGAAACGTGATTGGCTTAAAAAGTTACATGGGGATTCATCAAGGCAACATGCAGACCATTGATAAGAAATGATCCAAGGGCTGATAAACCACGCGTCTATTGTCTCAGTAAAGAAACACACTTCTCACCAATCAGAGGGCAACAGGTGTTGGCCAGTTAAGGGATATAAAACGTGCGTTTAAAGTAATTACAAAGTACACCCTGAAGTCTCTGTCGCTTTTGGATTCTACCCAAGGTAACATTAGGCCAATATTACCAACAAACTATATTTAGAGATTGTCCCCAAAAACATTTAAATCAATTTTTAATTAATAAAATATTATTTAAAAAAATGTTAAAAAAATCCCAAAAAATTATTAAAAATCAAACTTAGGGATTTAAACACACTCAACACATGTACACACATTATAATGCAATATGACATGCATGAAATGAATTCTAAGTGTGTGAGTGTTGGCAATAGTCTCTTGATCACTACAAAAAAGATAGATGAATAGGCATAGCAATTCTGAGGTTCTTTGGTTTCTAGGATGACAAAATTTTGTCACAATTTCCAAACTAGATGAGCACTTATACAATATAGACTCAAGTAAGTCAAAGGTATAAGGGCTTCAATCTTTGGGAAGCCCCCCCCCCCCCCCCCCCCCCCCCCTCCGGCAGCTTTGATTTCAATATTAGAATAATGTAAGTCACCATGATCAATCCTAACTCTGAGAATAGAATCAATAAGAATAAAACAAGAATCGGTAGACTCACCTAACCACACATGGGGTCACTCGACCCCATGAAATTATCACTTGGCCCAAAAAATGGTGCACGTCAATAGAGGCCAAAGTCCCTTCCCTGACGAGTGTTCATATAGTCTTCCCAAGCTTGAGAAGAGGATGAAGTGGTTGAGGAACTACCAATAGCTACCAGTTCAAGCGAGGAACCTACTCAGATGGAATCTCCAAGCGAGGAACCCCCAATGGTGGCAAAGGTTATGGCTGGAGAAGAACCTCCCATTCTAAACAGATCTCGTGAGGGACCCACGGTCAGAAAAGTCTCACACGAAGTACCCCCCAAATTTAAAGTCTCTGATGAGGTACCCCCCAAATTCAAAGCCTCGGTCTAGGAACCCACAGTCAAGAAATGTCTAGATGAAGAGCCCATCATATTCGGTGTCTCAGATGAGGAACCCATAGTCCTGAAGGCTCTTGAAGAGGAACCCCCCACATTCAAGGTATTGGATGAGGAACCAAGGGTCACAAAAACTTCATATGAGGAACCCACAGTGGATAAATGTCCATACGAAGAACCTTCCATGCCCAATGCTTCATACGAGGAACCCACAATTGCTAAATGACCAGATGAGGAACCCCCCGTGGTTAATACATACGCAAGGAAGCATTGATAGCTCTTGATTCCGACGAGGAACCCAATGAAGAAAGGGCTTGGGACTCTATGTGAGGGACCCTTACCTGCAAAAGAGATTTACTAGGAAGTAACCTAGCCCTAGGTCTAAGCGAGGAACTCCCACTGATTGGGACTCCAAACGAGGAACTCCAACTGTCAATAAAGACCCCAACTAAGTTCAGTTCAAAAATCGCCTCTTTAGAAGAAAGCACCCCTACGTGCAAGGAACCTTGGGTAACGTTATTAACTAAAAACTAAACAGAAGGGATGGGGGCGTCAGAATTGCCTTCGGTGGCAGTTGGCCACCACCGTAGATATAGAAATTGAGATGGGAAAAGTGCCTATCACGAGGTGGATGATGGTGGTAGCAGTGACCAAAGAATCATTGAACGATAATGAAGCCATTGACGATGTTTTAGAGAAACTTGACAGAAAAGTTATGGAGTTTTTTTTTAAGAATTTTTCTCACTAGAAACTCAACTCTCTGCGAATGGTTTAAGAATATGGTAAAAGTAAAACTTTTACTCAAAATATTAGATTTAATATGAAAATGGAAAAATGTGTGGGAATACCAAAAGGTTGGTAGATTGTTACCCCAAATGATGAGATGATAGTTCCCATGTTGACACATGGCTTCTTGATACCCCAAAACTTGGAATGAAGGGACAATGCATTTAATGATCCTAGGGATAATGATGAGGAACCCTAGGGTCCCTAAAAAAGTTAATTGTTATTGAAAATTGATTTTATGGCATAAAAAGTCCTTTGGTCTGCCCAACATAAAAGACATTGCACTAGGGCTAATGTAGAAGGGTGTTTCAAGCCTATCCAATATATATTTTTGGGCAAATGACTCTCAAGTCCCTCCCAGCTTAGCTTCCAGAAAATATTGGGGAGAGGGACCCTCAAGAACCTCCCCCTTAGCTTCCTAAAAATATTGGGGTGAGGAATCCTTAAGTCCCTCCCCCTCAACTTCCAAAAATTCTGGGGTGAGGGACCCTCAAGGCCCTCCCCCTCAACTTACAGAAAATACTGGGGTGTGGAACCCCCAAAGTCCTCCCCCTCAGTTTCTAGAGAATATTGGGCGAGGAATCGTCAAGGTCCTCCCCCTTAACTTCCAGAAAATAGGCCATGGATGAGAGGGGCTACCATGAGTAAACCCTCATCATGAAAAGTTATTCTTTTATAGAATAAAAGTACTAACACTTAATTTATTATAAAGGTAGACCATTTGAGCAGGCATGGCTCAAATGGGCCAGTTGGGATCTCTTGGGAGTTTTGTCTTGGCTGCTGAGGAACAAGGTTTGTTGAGTAAGCTCAACCACTTATCACTTTAGGATTGAGATAATACTAGTAAAGACCTTAGGAGTCACTTAAGACCTCACACAGCTCACACTTAGTCACAAGTGAAGTGAGCAATCAAAGGGCTTCTCACATGAAATGAACCTTTACAAAAATGATTTTAGAAGAGACGGTTCATCAAGCCCCCCCCCCCCCCTCCCCCCAAGATTAATAGTATTAGAGGAGGTGGTCCTTGAGGCCTCCTCTCTCAAGTTCACAAAGTTTGTACCACAAGTTACCGTTTTAAAAGATATTTACCAAATAAGATATTTTGTCACTATTAGGAGACATATTTTCTTTTTGACTTTGGCTCACACTAGGTGGCAACTGTCAGAAGGGACAGGCGGCTGCACACAAGTAGGGATAAATGGTACATTTCAGACCATGCCCCTCACCAACCCACTCAATTTTAGCACCCAAAAGTGCTAATTCAACCCTAGTACCCAAGTATAATTAGGACCCCCGGTCAAGGTCAAATAACAATCATAACTCAACTTACACTGTTACTCTGTCAAAATCACACTAGAATCTGCTAGTATTCTCTCCTTTCTCTCTCTACTGCTAAGTACCTTGTTCTTTCACTCCTCACTAACAACCATCATTCTCGAGATTTTCTCTTGAGAAAAGTTACTATTTTTGTTATGGAAATTCATCTTCTTTCAAGGAGTGAGTTACAGCATGAGTTCCATTTTTACCGAAAGGAGAAGGTTTTATCAAAAGCTGCTCTAAAAGTTCTTGAGAACCTTGAAGATAACGTCCATTGGAGTGGGTCACGCCTCACTCTTTCCAGTTACTCATAGACCCCAGTACAGTTAACCTCCTACATAAGTATCTAAGTTAACGATTTATTATTAATGATATGTATCTTCTTTGATAGTTTCTTAGCAATGAGGTGGTTTACTCCACGACCGGTCTAGAAGTAACTTTTCTCTCCGTGACACTTTAAGTGGCAGAATTCAAATTACTTTATTAGATACAAATTTTCTATGTTTGGTATTTTAATAATGTAAGGGATCTTGGTCTATAATAGAGGACTTATAATCAAACTTATCACTCTACTATCAATACAATTTTGAGATTTTTCTCTCTTTGAGGCCTCATCCTAGTGGATTACATGGTTTTCGAGTTTGATCCCTTTGTTTATCAATTTTAGCTATGTCACTCTCATTATATTATGTTCAAGAAGGTCAATGATACCATAAACGATATATTGTTGTTCTTCTATGAGATTTCTCTAGTGCAAGGTTTGGGTTAATTTGTGCTATTCCTAGTAGATAGATATGCTTCTTTCTATCAAGTGATTTTTGAAGAGGATAAAAAAATGAAATGCTTTTGGAGGTGTATCATGATGGGACAAATGTGGAATGATTGGTTAGAAATAAGTTGTTATATTTTATAAGATAAACACGTTGAAAGGGAAGAGATTTGACTGAAAATAATATTTATGGCATCCTTATGGGCCTAATCTTCTAGTGAATTTGTCAATACCTCTTTTATCTAGTATAATTGAGCTGCCAGAGAGGTTTCGGGAGATTTTTGGGTTGCTAAATTTCACTGTTCTTATGAGATCAAATGGTTTTTGGCGACTGATTTTTAGAGTTTCTTTGTTTGACTAATTTGTTTTTCTCTCATCATTGTAAAAGGGCTAAAGATACTTTTTTCCTCTTTGTTTTCTTTTTTATTTAATTTTTTTTGCTATACCACATAACTTGTAATTATGTTTCCTTTCAATAATTAACAATAATTATAAAAGGCCTTTGTCTACAACACTATCTGTACTTATGAAGCAACACAAGCCGACAGGTAGGACGTGTCCATCTTGGTGTCATGTCGTAATTTTTAGAATATTCAGGAGTTAGAAGTATAATTTTTCAGATTTGATAAATGTTTCATAGTTTTTAGAAGTTTACGTGATAAGAGAGTGGGAGGTAGTGTGGGCACGTGGGTGTGAATGGGATGGGGTGGGGAATAAATAATGAATGAGTATAAGTTATTGTAAACTAACAACGTTTCATTTTACTTTCTATTGCTAATAGAAGTGTTCGATTGAAACGTGTTTTATCATTTTACTAACTGAAATGAGAACATGGGCAGAATAGAAAAGAATAATGTACAAGGTTACCTTCAGTATGTTCTAATTTCATATTTTAGGATGCATATAGATTAGATTTAAGAAAGAAGGGAAAGGCAAATAAGTAACAAAGACCAAGATCATTCATATTACCTGAGCAACACACGAGGGAAGCTGGGGATAACTCCTCAAGATCATGACCCCCAAGAATTAAAGATCATGTGGAAAGTGAACAACCTTAATTCTTACAAGGAATATAAAGTTACAACGCTGTAGAAGTATTTCTTATTTGAGTCCTAACATCAGACTAAGCCCTCATGAACTACAAAATAAGAAGAAATACATGGAAGTGTCATCAAAATAAACTAAAAACCAAGACAAACATCCAAAGTGCCAAGTTTAATAACTGGGTAGGGTTGGGTTTCATAAGTAGCATTTCATACGGGTTCGGGTTCTAAAACTAAAACATGTCTAGGGTTTGGGATGGGTGGGCTCGAGTTTTGTGAAACCCTCCCCATTGCCATCCCTAGCTACAGATCCATCTAAGGCTATGAGTAAGGTCTTCTAGCTCACAAAAAATTTATCATCCTTTTATATGGATGATATACAAGTTATTGTCATAATCTTCCATTATAAGTATTCAATTAACACTCTTTAATTTAGTAAAATATATCTAGCCATGTTTTTCCTTTTCTACATAATACTAAACTATATCGTCTTGCTATTGTCTTGTACTTTAGGAATACAAGGGGGAAAATATTCTTCTTCTAATCTCATGAGAGAAACTATACCCAAAATAACGTGTACAACGAAGTTAGGTATGTCATCAAATGTATCAATTCAGAGGATATGACTAAATGTAAAGAAGTGGTCCAGGAGAGTATCTTAGAGGAAAACAAATTTCCATGTCAATTTGCAAAAGTCTTTTGAGTGCTCCAATCCATGAAGTAGGACATGATAATTTGTAGGTAAAAAATTATAGGAAATAGAAACTGTGGCCTAATATCAAGATCAGTTTGAGGAACTGAAGGATCTCATGCTGGATCGAATAGAGGAATGAATGAAGATTTTTACTCCTAAGTTTATTTAGTGGCCTCGAGGACGATAAAAAAGTTATGGTTCATATGTTCAACTTAACTATCCTTTTTAATAATGCAGAAGGTTATCCACGGAGTCATTTTTTTAGAAAAACAAGACCTTCCATACCTTCAAACACTCTTACTTCCCCAGCAGCTATATCATTCTCTCTAAGGGAAGCACAAGACTTTGAGAAAAAATACCAATCCAGGAACCAAATCTTATTACGTAACACCTCAGATACTGCAATAGTTCCAAGGAAACCACAATTTATAAATTCCTCGATTAAACATCAATTGATCTCGCCAGGCTATTATAATCCCCTTGACCACATGGCCCAGTCTGATCAGTTTTTTTAGGACCAATTAAACGTCACCTTGAGGTTGTGGATCTTGATTGCAATCCTTATAATGTTATTTCTTCTTATAGGAAAAATGTTTAGTCTGGATAAAAGATATGGCTTATGTGAAGAGAGACAAAGTAGTATTGGTCATGGATCAGCAATTAGTTTTCACTTTTGTTACGTAAATGAACATTGAATATCATTTAAATTATGTTATGAGTCCAAATCAAAATGTGACAGAGGTTTTTATTCCTCAATTGCACTGAAAAATAAGAAATAATTCGTAGTCCGTAGAATAAGTGTTGAATAAGTATATATTCCACAAACCATAATGGGACCCTAGTGATTAGTGACGAATCATAAGTCTATGGATATTTCGGTCTAGAAGTAATCTATCTCTACTTCAAAACTATCACATTTACAATTATATGTGATATTATTAACGTGCATAGGTTGTCTCATCTTGATTAAATTTATTAAAATTCGCCCAAATCTTATATAAATATAAGATACTAGGTGGGTATAGTACATATATGAAATATCACAAAAATATTAAGAAGAGAAGAAAACATAAGAAAGTCACAAATCATAATTACCCGCACAAATTGTGATCATCGCAGATTAAACATAAATCGAGGGAGCAACGAAAACCGGGGCCTAATGTAGATGAAAACATATCGGCCTTCCGATAGTCGCCAAATTTGGAACAGAGACGAATAAGATTCCGATCTAACCACCGTGTGGCAACAAAACCTTCCTTAAAAATACAAAATTATTAATAGGCGTGTAATCATGCAATCATAAAGCCTATGAGAAGCAAGAAAAAAATATATATAATACCAAAAAAATTTATAAGATAAAAATAAGGGTTTTTTTACCAATTAATATCGTTTACTAAGTATGTAGTTCAATAGGTCCTATCATCTTTTTTTTGCTCCAACAGGTCCTAAGAAAAAAAAAATTTAGTTCAATAGGTCATATTTGTAAACATATAGTGAATATTCACATAATGTATAAATAGGACCAATTGGGAAAAAACTCTTATGGTAGGACCTATCAGAAAATGTCTTATATAAATAGGACTTACTTGTCAAGCTCCGCAAAAATAAACATGCAACTTGATCCTAAACAAGGGAGCAGTCGCAACCCCTCCCCCCCCCCCCCCCCCCCCCCCAAGCCCAACTATGATTTGGACTTTGAAGATAAATTACTTTTATTAGAAATCAATGTGCACACTATCACAATTGTCCATCTTAGTTATAATGACCATGGGTCAATTCAACTACTAAGTAATAAAAGTGCTCGGCCACAGATATCCTTAGGGATTAGTCACGTGCTCAAAACATTAATACCCTAAGCTATTGAATATAATTGTCCATAGCTACTTACAGGGTTACATGGATACTACAACAGAAGCAACTAATTACATGGTTATCGTAGTATGGTAAGCTATTGTAGCTTTACCACACATCAAGCATAATATCTAACCTGACTCCATAAATGCCCCCCAAAAATAACATTATCCCAGACAAGAATAAAATAGCATACCACTGTACAAGCAAGCCACCTCTTGATGCCAAAAATTATCCATCTACGTGGACCAATAAGAAATGGACACATGCTCTCCTATGTGGAAATTTTCACATTAATGACTCACTTGGTCGGCTCCCGAAGACAGTTAGTCGGCCAACCAGCCGACCAACCTAGAGAATATGAACCATCACGACTATCAAAAGCCATTAGTGTAGAGTCATTATACCCATGAATATTAACAAATATATTTATTGTATACAGACGTAAATGTCTGAATATATAAAGGCATTCGATCTCGTGGGTTCCTAACAACCCTTACAAATACATGCTCTCCCTAAGCTCAAGGGAGATGCCAATCATTCAGAGCATACCATACCGTGCTATTGTAAACCCTTGGAATAAAATAACAGTGGACATATTCTTTCCTTACAACTGAACCACTTTAAAAATCTTTGTCTCTTATGTGTTTGATGGGATTGTTTATCTTCATACCTTATTTTTTTTCTGATGTTGACACCTATAAAACGATAGACCATTTTTAGTCTTCAAATAGACTGGCATCGTCTGTGGGAAACGACATCAAATATTTTTCCTTCTTGATGTAAGAGATGAAGATCATCATTAAAAGATAAGTCTTTCTAACTTTTTATGTCAACAATTGCATTTTATATTCACATCGTTTCGCTCAATCACGAGTCTCATGTGTAAATTCATAAATTGTTTCTTCAATTTTTATTTACAGGTCATCATAACAGTAAATTTCATAATCATAAGTTTTTGAGAAATTTCTATACAGACACGTTTATATATACATCAGATATTTTGATTGCCATCTCTCATATTGTTTGACACGAAATAAACCTCAACAAAATTCTCTCTCATCCTAAACATGTCCTGCACAAAAATATATATATATATGTCTTCTTCATGTGCGGACTAATCTGCATTTTCAGAATGCGGGTCAGACATGTGTCACCTGACGGTGAGACCAAAAAAGAGAGAGTGTGCGCCTATAATTTAGGCGATAATTTTGCCTAAATGATAGGCACACTCTCTCTCTCTCTTTTGGTCTCACCGCCAGGTGACACATGTCTGATCCGCATTTTTAAAATGCGGATTAGTCCGCATAAGAGCATTATTATATATATATATATATATATATATAATTCGACGTGGGTAGAAGGATTGGGTTCATCCCCCACCGACAAGAACCGATAGCAGATCCTTGATCACCAGTCTTGTGAATCGGGGGCTATAACCCAATTCATCCTAACGTTAGCCTCATACACTCCAAGGGGATGAACTTTTTCCCCACTGAACCCAATCAATGGGTGATGGTATGGGACGAGTCTAGCATGGCTGAGGCCTAAGGTTTTGAAGCACGGCCAAAACATCACATCTGTAGAGCTACCCCCATCTACCAAGATCCTTGTCACCTCGCATCCATGCACCCTGGTAGTGATGACGAGAGGGTCATCATGCGGGGCTAAGAGGCCTTTGAAGTCCATTCTTGAGAACCCCACTATCAGAGTATCCATATCGACATTCTTCCTCTTTTCTGACTTTGCTTCAACAGAGGTTGAGTGTACAGCTTTTGTCATTGCCTTGGCTTCAACTACATGGGCCTTCCTGTCCGCCACCTTTGACCCTCCTCCTGCTAGACCCCCAAAAATCATCCCCACAATGAGAGAGATCATATTAAGTCTCTTGACAGGGCCGTGGTCGTCTCTTCGAGGGAGGTCATGGTCGTCCTCATCGTCAGTGGGGTCATCCCCTCTTTTTAGAGGATCTTCTTGGCATGCATCACCTCGCTTCTTTCTGGGGTCGTCCCCTCGGCCACTCTTGAAGGCACCTTTGTCCACGTACTTCCTGAGCTTTCCTTCTTTCAGCATCTTTTCAATCTCATCTTTCAGAGAAAGCATTTGTGTGTCACGTGGACATGGTATTGGTGAAATTCACACCACAGGTTCTTGTTCCTCTTATTGGGGGTTGCCCACAACTTCTCAGGCCACTTCAGGGATCGGTCACTCTTTATCTCATTGAGAATATGTTCATAGTTGATCGTTAAAGGGGTGTAATCAGCGAACTTGTCGTCCATAGACCTCTTCTTCCCCTCTTTGCTCTTCTTATGGTACTTCCCCCCACTAGTACCTCCTTTTTCATCTTCATATTTTGCAACCATCGCCTCTTCGGCGTTCATCACCTTTCCTGCTGTCGACAGTAATTCATCCATAGTCCTCGGAGGGTCTTCAGCAAACTTCCATAATAACTTCCCCTTTTGGAGTCCTCTAATGAGGGTTGTCATGGCTATGCTCTCCTCATAGTCTTCCACCTATAACTAACTTTTCTTTGTTGAATCTGGCTATGTAGTCTCTTAGACTCTCGTTCCTCCCCTGCTTAACATAGAACAGGTGCGTGGTCTTCTTCTCTGGCCTCACCCCAAAGCAAAAGTTGTAGATGAACCGGTCTTCCAACTTCTTAAAGTTTTCAATGGATTTTTTTGGAAGAGATATATACCAGACATGTGCAGCCTCAGTCAGAGTGACGAAAAAGGCACGACACCTCATCTCATTTGAGATAGAGTATATGTATACCGTCGACTGATACATCTCAATATAATGGACAGGGTTTGTACTCCCGTCATATCGTGGGGTGACCACTGGAAGATTGAAATTGGATGGCGTGGGGAAGTTGACTATCTTCACCACAAAGGATGAGCCTATGGAGTATCCTCACTGAAGAGGGTCCCGGCTCTTTAGAATATCGCCAATCTTATCCTCCAGTCGCTGGATCGAGTCATTCCAGGGCCTCGTAGTGTCGACTTGGTCGATGTTAGCCCCTGCCACCTCTTTGAGGTGGACGAATAGATCTGCTATGGCAGGTCTGTGTAGGCTATTTACCTCCCCTTGCCCATCATCCCGTCTTTGGGGTCAGCCTCCGTTGGGTCGGCCATCCGCTGCCTCCCTTCTGGACCTCGCAGCACTCCTTGATCTGGATAATTTTTCCTGTAGGTCATTTACTGGGCCCAGCCTCTCACAGGCCGACCCCCTGCTCAAGCGATCAAAAGCAGAGCCTCTCGGACGATCGTCAGTATTTTTCCACCCACACTTCCCTCTACTCTCTTGGATAGGTCTTACAGTATTGTTGGAGACCTCATACGGCTCCTAGCAGTCTATGGGGGCCTCCTCTCCCTCCGGATCATCGTACATGTCCTCAGGGCAAGGGTTTCCTTACCTCCCTAGGCGTAGACGTCGAGGGTCAGCAACAACCCTCCACCACTGAAGGGGTGGCAAGTCTTTGTGTGGTTCCTGGGGTGGTCCCCTGGTCTCATGCTACCCTGGAGCCACCGTCGGAGTAATCATCTCAGGTGAGACCCCTGGTGGTCTTAGTATGTTTTGACTTAGAGCTGTGAACTGCTCCTGCATGATTCGCTGGCTTGGTTCTAGAGACTTGCTGCCGCCACATTAGCCATCTCAGACTGAGGTCGTGGCTGACTGGAACTGGGTTCTACTCCACTATCTAGTGGAGGAAGTGGTGGTGGTGGCATCTCCAGTGCCATGTGTTTGAGCTATGAAGAGATGAACTGAAGAAAAGACTGGTGAGCTTGAGAACATTAATGGGTCTCTTTCAATGGTGAAACATCTCCACACAGGGGGGAGAACTGGCTCACCACTAGAGTGCCCAGTGAGGTCAAGCTGTACAAAGGAATAGATGTCTTCTCGTTCCCACAGACGGTGCCAAACTGATGATGCTCGGATTCAGCACCACCAGATAAGTGATGATGAGCTCAAACAGTAGTAACCATGGTAGCCCTGGAGATGTGTATGTATAAGTATATAAAAGGAGGTGAGTATAAGAGGAGTAAGACAATGATGTATAGTGGTTCAGCCAATTAGGCCTACATCCACTGTGAGTGTGTGATCCACTAAGTATGGGCACTAATGGCCTTGGATACAATGCACATAAGATCACTTTCTCTCTCTACTGTGTGCATAAGCAGAGTTTTTGCTAGGGTTACAATTATCGATCGATCCCTCTGTAGGGTTACAGGTGACAACTATATATAGGTCTTGGGGGGTGTAGTGTACCCCCCAAGTATGCATGGTGCATGTGAATGATGATCTAGCCAATCTCCTGTTGACACCTGTACATGACAAATGATGACATAATATTCCCTCACGTGAGGGGGTGATATTGTTATAACGGTCTTCCACGTGCCATATGAGCCTCACGCGCATTGTTCCACGCATCTCCCAAACCACGTGCTGTGATGATGTCACCCTCGACCTGTGATACGAGGCCGAGGGAAAAGTTACTGCTGCCAGTGAGCCTGGCCTAATTTAGGCCTCATGTTGTCGTACCCTCGGAGGGTCGTCCGAGCCTGATGAGGGGTCGGCCCCTTGAAGGGTCGTTCGGGCCTAGTGAGGGATCGACCCCTTGAAGGTTTGTCTGAGCCTGATGAGGGGTCATCCCCTTGAAGGGTCATCTGTGCTGGATGAGGGGTCGGCCCTAGAAGGGTCGTCCAGGCCTTAATAGAGGGGTAGGCCCCTTTAAGGGTCGTCTGTTCCTGATGAGGGGTTGTCCCCTTGAAGGGTCGTCTGTTCCGGATGAGAGGTCATCCCATGAAGGGCCGTCTAATATATGTTAGGTGCAGGGCGCCCTCGGCCTGGCTGAGGGTGTATAAGGGTATATCACTAAGCTCTCTTCCTGAGAAATCTGCTCGACTGCATTTCTTTATATGTAAATTCTATACTAAAATTGCTATCTGGGTAAATGGCCAGAGCCCTCATTTTTTAAGAGAGGGATGAATAATAGTAATAATGCCCGATCAATCATAGGGACTTTACTTCAATATAATGCTGATTATATATAAGGTGGTCAAATAATGAGCATGTCTGAGCATCTAGACTTGAATCACAAATATAATGTTGGATGAACGTACAGTTGGTAATGCCTAACAGTTTGTTGGGGCTTATACAATTTGCATTGAATATTCATACTAGTGAGAAATCCAGATAAATAATGAAGGGGGCAGCCATATGTCTGGGCCTTTAAATAATGCATAAGGGGACCGAATGATCCTGCACTGTTAGAGAAAAATAGATTTCCATACCATTCAATAGGGATGCATATCAATAATAAATATAATGTCGATTATTAATCGACTATGCCTACTATATGTCGGGTTTTAATATAGATAAAGCCCGAGTAACATTCATTAAGGATAAAATATAATTAGCGTGGCAGATATCTTTGGGACCAAATATATGACAATAAATATTTTGCCAATCCTCTCTCGAGAAGAATCTTGAATAACTATCTTTCAGGTTGAGAGTCGGATAATCAAAGAAATATCATCGCCCGAGCATTTGTTGGTTATAAGAAATAATCTTGCCCAACCGTTTGTTGGGTCGTAAAGTGTTGCAGCATGCTTGACTATTCGTCGGAGCATTAATAATATTTTCAAAAGCTTTAAGATTGTGGCCGGGAAGCTATTCGTGCTCGAGCATATGTCGGAGAAATAATAATATAGATAGTGCCTAGATAATCCGTCGAGGCAAAATTGCACAGTATCGGGCATTAATAATATTTTCTAGAAGCTTAAGATTGTGGCCAAGCATTTGTCGGGACTAAATCTTGTACCTATGGAAGTTAATAAATTTCCCAACCATCTTTTGAGACTGAGTCAAATAGAAATCATCATGAGAATAATCCATTTGGCCAAATAATATATGATATGTATCTGCTCGAGTAATAAAAATTTCAAAATATGAAATAATAAATTTTGTGCTAAAAACGTGAGAGAAGATTTTTATCAAATAATTATAGGATATAAAGACTATTTGATCAGTCTAGAATTTTGGTAGAATTATTTAAAATCCATCAAGTCCTCAAATATAAGTTGGTTTCAAAATATTTATAAGTTGATTTCACATGTGAATGTGAATGTGAATGTGAATGTGTAGAGTTGGTGTAAGACCAAAAGTTTTAAACAACAAAGTTGGGGTAATAAACCAAAAGTTTCTATTAAGTTTTTAATAGCAAAGTGTTTTATTTGGCAAAAGTGGAATATTAAATCTCATTTTTAACAAGGGATTAAAATTCATTTTTCCCGAACTGTATGCATAAATATTTCAGCGGCTTGGATGACCAATAGAGAGAGTAGTCCAATGAACTTGCCAACTATTTGACGATCGTATCATAATGTGTTCGTCGACTCGAAAGGCTGATATATTTTGAGATTCGAAAATTTTCCACGGTTACAATATGGTTCATGTAGGTGGGATTTAGATTTTGCAAGGAAAATTTGCAATACTCAGTCAGTGTATCTAGGCAATGGTCCCGAAGGTATCTGCCACACTAAATATATTTTATCCTTAACGAATTTTACTCGTGCTTTATCTATATTAAATCCGGACATATAGTAGGCATAGTCGATTAATAATCGACATTATATTTATTATTGATATTCATCCCTATTGAATGGTATGGAACTCTATTTTACTCTAAAAGTGCAGGATTATTCGGTCCCCTTATGCATTATTTAAAGGCCCAGACATATGGTTGCCCCCTTCGTTATTTATCTGGATTTCTCACTAGTATGAATATTCAATGAAAATTATATAAGCCCCAACAAACTGTTAGGCATTACCAACCGTACGTTCATCCAACATTATATTTGTCATTCAAGTCCAGATGCTCAGACATGCTCATTATTTGATCGCCTTATATATAATCAGCATTATATTGAAGTAAAGTCTCGATGATTGATCGGGCATTATTACTATTATTCAGCCCCCTCTTAAAAAACAGGGGCTCTGGCCATTTACCCATATATCAATTTCAGTATAGAATTTACATATAGAGAAATGCAGTCGAGTAGATTTCTCAGGAAGAGAGCTTAGTGATATACCCATATACACCCTCGGTCAGGCCGAGGGAACCCTGCACCTAACATATACCAGACGACCCTTGATGGGCTGACCCCTCATCAGGCACAAACGAACCTTCAAGGGGTCGACCCCTCATCAGGCACAGACGACCCTTCAAGGGGCCCACCCCTCATCAGGCACAGACAACCCTTCAAGGGGCTGACCCCTCATCAGTCTTGGACGACCCTCTGAGGGTACGACAGTATGAGGCCTAAATTAGGCCAGGCTCACTACCAGCAGGAACATTGCCCTCAGCCTCGTATCACAGGTTGAGGGTGACATCATCACAGCACGTGGTTTGGGAGACGTGTGGAATAGAGTGTGTGAGGCTCTTATGGAACATGGAAGACCGTTATAACAATATAACCCCCTCACATGAGGGAATATTATGTCATCATTTGTCATGTACAGGTGTCAACATGAGATTGGCTAGATCATCATTCACATGCACCATGCATCCTTGGGGGATACACTACACCCCCCAAGACCTATATATACGTGTCACCTGTAACCCTACAGAGGGATCGATCGATAATTGTAGCTCTAGCAAAAAACTCTGCTTATACACATAGTAGAGAGAGAAAGTGATCTTATGTGCATTGTATCCAAGGCAATTAGTGCCCATACTTAGTGGATCACACACTCACAGTGGATGTAGGCCTAATTGTCTGAACCACTATACATCATTGTCTTACTCCTCTTATACTCACCTCCTTCTATATACTTATACATACACATCTCCAGGGTTGCCATGGTTACTACTGTTTGAGCTCATCATCACTTATCTGGTGGTGCTGAATCCAACCATCATCAGTTTGGAACCGTCTGTGGGAACGAGAAGACATCTCTTCCTTTATACAGCTTGACCTCACTGGGCACTCTGGTGGTGAGACAGTTCTCCCCCCTGTGTGGAGATGTTTTAACATTGAAAGAGACCCATTAAGGTTCTCAAGCTCACAAGTCTTTTCTTCAGTTCAGCTCTTCATTGCTCAAACACGTGGCACCTGAGATGCCACCACTTCCTCCACAGGATAGTGGAGTAGGACCCAGTTCCAGTCAGCCACCACCTCAGTCTGAGATGGCTGATGTGGCGGCAGCCTTGAAGTCTCTAGCAGTAAGCCGGCGGATCATGCAGGAGAAGGTCACAGCTCTAAGCCAAAACATTCTAAGACCACCAGGGGTCTCACCTGAGATGATTACTCCGGCAGTGGATCCAGGGCAGCATGAGGCCAGGGGACCACCCCAGGCACCACGCAAAGACTTGTCACCCCCTTAGCGGCGGAGGGATGTTGCTGACCCCCGGCGTCTACGCCTGAGGAGGTAAGGAAACTCATGCCCTGAGGACAGGTATGATGATCTGAAGGCAGAGGAGGCCCCCATAGACTGCTAGGAGCCGTATGAGGTCTCCAAAAATACTGTACGACCTCTCCAAGAGAGCAGAGGGAAGTGTGGGAGGAAAAATCTTGACGATCGTTCGAAAGGCTCTGCTTTTGATCGCTTGAGAAGGGGGGCGGCCTTTGAGAGGGTGGGCCCAGTAAATGACCTGTGGGAAAAATTGTCCAGATCAAGGAGTGCTGTGAGGTCCAGAAGGGAGGCAGCGGATGGCCGACCCTAAAGATGGGATGACGACTAAGGGGAGGTAAACAGCTGACACAAACCTGCCACAGCAGATCCATTCATCCACCTCAAAGATGCGGCAGGGGATAACATCGGCCAAGGCGACGCTATGAGGCCCTGGAATAACTCGATCCAGCAACTAGAGGATAAGATTGGTGAGAGTCGAGACCTTCTTCAGAGAGGATACTCCATAGGCTCACCCTTTGTGGTGAAGATAGTCAACTTCCCCACGCTATCCAAGTTCAAGCTGTCGGTGGTCACCCTACGGTATGATGGGAGTACAAACCCTATCCATCATATTGTAATGTATTAGTCGGCGACAGACATATACTTTATCTCAAATGAGGTGTCATGACTTTTTGGGCACTCTGACTGGGGCTGCACATGTCTGGTATATATCTCTTCCAAAAAACTCCATTAAAAACTTTAAGCAGTTGGCAGACCGGTTAATCCACAACTTTTTCTTTGGGGTGAGGCCACAGAAGAAGACCACGCACCTACTATTTGTTAAGCAGGGGAAGAACGAGAGTTTAAGAGACTACATTTCCAGATTCAACAAAGAAAAGTTAGTTGGAGGTGGAAGACTATGAGGAGAGCATAGCCATGACAGCCCTCATTGGAGGACTCCAGAAGAGGAATTTATTATGAAAGCTTGCTGAAGACCCTCCGAGGACGATGGCTGAATTGCTGTCGACAGCAGGAAACGTGACGAACGCCGAAGAGGCGATGGATGCAAAATATGAAGATGAAAAAGGAGTTACTAGTGGTGGGAATTACCATAAGAAGAGCAAAGAGGGGAAAAAGAGGTCTACGGATGACAAGTTCGCTGATTACACCCCTCTAACGGTCAGCTGTGAACATATTCTCAATGAGATAAATAGTGACCGATCCCTGAAGTGGCCTGAGAAGTTGAGGGCAGCCCCGAATAAGAGGAACAAGAACCTGGGGTGTGAATTTCACCAATACCATGGCCACGTGACACACAAATGTTTTTCTCTAAAAGATGAGATTGAAAAATGTTGAAAGAAGGAAAGATCTGGAAGTACGTTGACAAAAGTGCCTTCAAGAGGGGCTGAGGGGACGACCCCCGAAAGAAGCGAGGTGATGCATGACGAGAAGATCCTCCAAAAAGAGGGGATGACCCCTCTGACGATGAGGACGACCCTGACCTCCCTCCAAGAGACGACCATAGCCCTGTCAAGAGACTTAATATGATCTCTCTCGGTGTGGGGATGATTTCCGTGGGTCTAGAAGGAGGAGGGTCAAAGGTGGCGGACAGGAAGGCCCATGTAGCTGAAGCCAAGGCGATGACAAAGGTTGTACACTCAACCTCTGTTGAAGCAAAGTCAGAAAAGAGGAAGAAGGTCGATATGGATACTCTAATAGTGGGGTTCTCAAGAATGGACTTCAAAGGCCTCTTAGCCCCACATGATGACCCTCTCGTCATCACTACCAAGGTGAACGAATATGAGGTGCCAAGGATCTTGGTAGATGGGGGTAGCTCTGCAGATGTGATGTTTTGGACCTGCTTCAAAGCCTTAGGCCTAAGCCGTGCTAGACTCGTCCCAAACCATCACCCATTGATTGGGTTCAGTGGGGAAAAAGTTCATCCCCTTGGAGTGTATGAGGCTAACGTTAGGATGGATTGGGTTATAGCCCCCGATTCACAAGACTGGTGATTAAGGATCTGCTATCGGTGCTTGTCGGTGGGGGATGAACATTTCTTTTCGCCCAACAATATAATACTGGGGCGGGTAGCCCTCAAGGGGTTTGAAGCTGTGTCGTCTACAGTCCATCAGATGATTAAATTTATAACCCCTTACGGGGTGGGGTAAGTACAGGGAGACCAGATGATGTGACGTGAATGTTATTTTAACTCCGTCGAAGAAATAGAGGCACACAAGAAGGCAACAACCACTTACAATATTGACACCCTTAACCCCGGGGATGAGAAAAAACTCAGGAAAGGATAAGCCGCGGAAGAGGTAGAATCCATCATCCTCAATGACGATGAGCCAGAAAAATCATCGAAATCGGCAAAAATGTGAAGCCAAACATCAAGCAAGACCTCATCAAGCTGTTGAGGAAAATACAGAGTGTCTTTGCATGGAGTCATGCAGATATTCCGGGGATCGACCCCGAAATTATGAGCCATAAGCACAACGTGGTAGTGGGTGCAAAGTCGGTAAAGCAAAAGAGGAGAATTTACTCTAGAGAAAATATGAGGTTATAAGGGATGAGGTCAAGAAGCTGGAAGATGCAGAGTTTATCAGAGAGGTCATCTACCCCGAGTGGTTGTCCAACGTAGTCATTGTCCCAAAAGCCAACGGGAAGTGGAGAATGTGTGTAGACTTCACCGACCTCAACAATAATTGTCCCAAAGATAGATTCCCTCTCCCCCGCATTGATTAGATGGTAGACGCTACCGCAGGCCTTGAGCTCATGAGCTTTATGGATGCCTATTCAGGGTACAACCAGATCTTTATGAACCCTGAAGACTCAGAGAAGACAACTTTCATTATCGACAAGGGGACATACTGTCATAGGGTCATGCCCTTTGGCCTAAAGAATGCAGGGGCAACGTATCAGCGTCTTGTAAATAAAATATTTGAAGACCAAATTGGGAAGTCTATGGAGGTCTATGTAGACAACATGCTGACTAAGAGTTTGAAGGTAGAGGATCATGTAGATGACCTTGAGAGGACCTTTAATACGATGGACGAGTACCAGATGAAGCTAAACCCGGCCAAGTGTGTCTTCGGGGTTAGAGAAGGGAAATTCTTGGGGTTCATCGTGAATCAAAGAGGCATAGAGGCCAATCCTGAGAAAATAAAGGCCCTCCTAGAGATGAAGACCCCTAAGACCGTTAAAGACGTTCAGAGGCTCACAGGGCGAGTGGCTTCTTTGAATAGGTTTGTGTCTAGAGCCATAGACAAGTGTTTGACGTTCTTCAAAATTCTCAGAAAGGACTTTGAATGGAGTGAAGAGTGTGACCAGGACTTTAAAGAATTGAAATCATACCTAGGGTCTCCCTTGCTGTTGTCACGACCAGTACAGGGCGAACAGCTATATGTGTACTTAGCCATCTTAGAATCATCCATCAGCACAGTAATCATCAGAGAAGAAGATGGGGTACAGAAGCCTGTGTATTTCAACAGTAAGTCACTCCAGGGGGCAGAGCAAAGATACCCAAGGATGGAGAAGTTATCCTATGCCTTGATCCATGCATCAAGAAAGATGAAGCCATACTTCCAGTCCCATACAATGGTCATCCTCACTGGCTCTTTTCTTAGGCACGTCTTGCACAAGCCGAAAAAATCAGGGAGGCTAATGGCATGGGCTATAGAGTTGGGGAAGTTTGACATTGTGTATCAACCTAAGACGGCCATTAAGGGGAAAGCATTGGCAGATTTCATGGCCGAATTTACTTGGGAAGATGATGAAGCTGAAGATAAGATCCTCGGGAAGGCAGATACCCTACAAGGAAGACTCACCGACACACTCGTAAACAAGGCTGAGACAGCACCGCTAGAGGAAAAGTTTTCAAAAATGAAGAGGGAATATATCTCTTTAGATAGGGGTCCCTCAGCGAGGGAAGTTTCTCAGAAGAACAAACCGTGTGGAGCCTCTTCGTCGATGGGTCCTCCTGCGATAGCGAAAGTGGAGCTGGACTGATAGTATCAGCACCTGAAGGCACATACATTGAGTATATCCTGAGGTTTGACTTCAAAGCCTCCAACAACGAGTCCGAATATGAGGTCCAGATAGCAAGACTCTCCTTGTCCAAGTCTCTTAGTGTCAGCCAGATTTTGGTCCATAGTGATTCAAGGCTAGTAGTGAATCAGATACTAGGAGCCTACGAGGCCAAGGATGAGAGGATGGCCAATACCTTGAGAAGGTGAGATCATTGTTTAATAGCTTCAGAGAAGTGAAATTGAAGAGGATACCTAGACTCGATAATGGCCGAGTTGATGCCCTTGCTAGGTTGGTCTCGACGACTATGACAGATATCAGGAGGACAGTCCCAGTAGAAATTTTTCTTTGACCAACTATTGAAGATGCTGAGGGAACACTTAGCACTTGCCCGAATGTCTCTAAGGAGGCTTCATGGATGGACCCTCTGATTAGATACATTAAAGAGGGGAAGATGCCACATCTTATGTAAAAAAGTGTGATAAATGTCAAAGATTTTCCACCATCCCTCACCAGCCCCATCATCCTCTTACCTCCATTACACCCCCCATGGCCATTTGCAGTGTGGGGGGTCGACCTAGTAGGCCCCTTGCCTGGGGACATCAATAACTATCGGTTCCTCATCGTAGCAATTGACTATTTTCCAAAATGGGTGAAGGCGAAGCCAATGGTAACGATCACAGAGCAGAAGACCTTCCAGTTTATATGGAAAAACATTATATGCAGATATGGTCTCCCCAACACCCTCATCTCGGATAATGAGACTCAATTCAAGAATACATCTCTAGATAAGTACTGTGAAAGGGTGAGTATCAAACAATTCTTCTCTACCCCAGGCCGACCTCAAGCCAACGGGCAAACGGAAGTTATAAATAGGACAATCATAGATGGGATCAAGAAAAAACTCGAGTAGGAAAAAGGAAGATGGGTTGAGGAGTTATATGTTGTACTGTGGTCCTACAAGACAATGGCAAAAACCTCTACCAGAGAAACCCCGTTCATGCTAGCTTATGGCTCAGAAGCCATCATCCCCACCGAGATTGGGGTTCCTACTCACAGGGTCCAAATGTATGACCCCCAGAGAAATATGGAAGAGAGGAGACTTGACTTAGACCTGATTGAGGAAAGGAGGGAAGACGCTGAGATAAGGCAAGTCGCCTACCAACAGAGGACTGCAAGGTTTTACAACCAGAGGGTGAAGCATTGGCCAATTGCAGTGGGGGACTTAATCCTCAAAAAGACTTGGCAGAAGCCCAACAAGCTCCACCCGAATTGGCATGGCCCATATAGGGTCATCGATGAACTTGTCCCTGGGACCTATAGACTAGAAAACCTAGAAGGGGAACCCTTTTCCAACTCCTGGAATGCAGATCATTTGAAGAAATATTATCAATAAGATTGTAAAGTCCTATCGGACCACAGTTTTAATAAATGTGTTGCTCTAACATAACACTTAGAATGTTAATGAGAATGTCACATTGATCCCTCATTTTGTGTTTGATTAATCCTAGTGTTATTGGGGTGATACTCGTTAGGACCACCCTCGGCTATAATGAGGGCAAATGGTGGGGACGACCCCTCATTCACCCTCAAGAAAGACGAGGGGGACTTAAAAACCATTCAGTTGGTGAAAAACCACCCTCGGCTATGATGAGGGTCAATGGTGGGGACGACCCCTCATTCACCCTCAAGAAATACGAGGGGGGACTTCAAAATTTTAAACATCAATTAAGATTGGTGGTAACCACCCTCGGCTATGATGAGGGTCAATGGTGGGGACGACCCGTCATTCACCCTCAAGAAAGATGAGGGGGGACGTAAAAACCATTCAGTTGGTGAAAAACCACCCTCGGCTATGATGAGGGTCAATGGTGGGGACAACCCCTCATTCACCCTCAAGAAAGACGAGGGGGACTTAAAAACCATTCAGTTGGTGAAAAACCACCCTCGGCTATGATGAGGGTCAATGGTGGGGACGACCCCATATTCACCCTCAAGAAAGATGAGGGGGGACTTCAAAATTTTAAACATCAATTAAGATTAGTGGTAACAACCCTCGGCTATAATGAGGGAAAATGGGGGGGACTACCCCTCATTTACCCTCAAGAAAGACGAGGGGGGACTTAAAAACCATTCAGTTGGTGAAAAATAACCCTCGGCTATAATGGGGGCAAATGGTGGGGACAACCCCTCATTTACCCTCAAGAAAGACGAGGGGGGACTTAAAAACCATTCAGTTGGTGAAAAACCACCCTCGGATATGATGAGGGTCAATGGTGGGGACGACCCCTCATTCACCCTCAAGAAAGATGAGGGGGGACTTCAAATTTTTAAACATCAATTAAGATTGGTGGTAGCCACCCTCGACTATGACGAGGGTCAATGGTGGGGACGGCCCCTCATTCGCCCTCAAGAAAGACGAGGGAGGGGTTAATGAGTGTTAATTTAAAAACATCACAAGGTAAATCATACAAGAGACAAGTATAGAAGACAAAAAGAGGCATTATATTACAAAATGTTGATGTGTGTTCGATAAATGAGTTCAAAAATATTAGTTACATGAAGAGGGTATAGGCTACAGACAGCCACCCTATTGAGCAGCATCGGAGGGTAGTGTTTAAACATTAATGATGGGGGTTTCTTCTATGACCAAGAGAGGCCAATCCTCAGATGTGTCGTTACCCTCGACATGCAGTTGGGACTCCACTTGGGCCAAGGCCTCAGAAATTAGGGGATCGTCTAGTTGAACAGCCTCAATAGAGGGGCGGACAGATGATACTACAACAACGAACTTAAGGATGACCCACCGACAGGCCGTCCTAATTACCCTCTCTAAGTATTCAAGGTCGAAGCCTTGAAACTCATTTGAGAGTTTGTAGGCCTCCACAGCATCGACCTTGGCTTTCTTGATAGCCCCCTCAAGATCAGTCTTGAATTGAACCCCCAAGTTGGTCAAGGCCTCATCCTTTTCTTTAATAATCAAGTCCTTGGCCTTCAGGCCTGCATCGTGCTTCTTTGTCAGCTCGTCTAGGACCCTTGCATGTTCATTCCTCGCACTCTTCGATGAAGCCCTTGCAGTCTCAAGATCTGTCTGTAGATCAGGCTTCATAAAATTTTTGTTGGTTCTCAGCCATCCACTTAGTGGCCAAGGTAAAGGCACAGACAGACTGCACAGAAAAAGACACTTGTTAAGAGGCCAAGGAAACAGTTGGTGAAAAATTCAAACTAAGTAAAGTAAAAACAAATACCTGGGCCAGAGTGTGCAGACAATAGTCATACACCTTAGTCGGGGGCATCTTCGATAAGAAATCATAGTCGATGACCGAGGGAGTAGAGAACATAGAAGCTTTTGCCGCCCTCAGATTGGCTATCAGGGAAGACGACTCAGCCTTCAAAAATGCCAAGTTTTGGGACCAAAAGGCCCCCATGCTGGAGGAAGAGACAATCCCCTCAGAGTCCTCCACCCTCGCCCTCATCCTCAAATCAGGCCGAGGGTCAACAGGAACTTCAAGACCTTTTATTTTGTGTCTATCTGGGAAAAGGTTCAACGGGTATCGGCCCCACGGCCTTCAACTTCCTCGGAGCCTGCTGAGGATCCTTTCCTTTCTTCTTGCCTAAGCCAGATAATAAGCTTGGGGCAGTCATTTCCCGAAGAGAATCAAAGATACCTACAGGATGACCTGAAAAGAAGATGGCACATCAAAAACATATAGAGGCAAGGATGAAACACTTGGAAAAAGCAAAGATTGAGCAAAAAATAATAATAACTCACATAGCTCTGTCAGGGGGCCGACCCTCAAACCAGCTTCTTTGAGGAACCGAGGGGTCATCAGATCTTCAAAATTTACAAGTTCACCCTCTTTCCCTCGTTCTCTCAGATACTCAACTATGTCCTTTTCATCCAGACGAAGCCCAGGGTCTGACCTAGCCTTCATCGAGGGGTTAGACCATCTCCTTGGAACCCTCAGACCATTGTCCAAAGGTTGAGTCTCGGTAGAAAATTCCCATTCTCTAGAGATGAAGAAAAATCTCTTCTTCCAATCGTGGTTGGAGGTTTGTGCCACATGGATAAGTTTCTTATCAGACCTCCTTGCCCCCAGGTGATAGTACCCAGGTTGTTTGGACAAGGAAGTGATATTATAACAAGCCAAAAACACATCGGCTGAAGGCTCGTCGGTGAAGGTATTCTTCCACAAGGAGACATAGCCGAGGATCATCCTACAGGAGTTGGGAGGAAGTTGAGAGGGGGCAACGCCGAGGGCTGATAATATGTTGACTATGGTAGGGTGCAGGGGGAACCTAACACCGACCTTAAACATTTGTTCATATACTGTTATCTCCCCTTCGTCTCCTTCAAAGACTCTCTCAAACTCAGAGGGGACCCTCATACTAATGTTGGGAGGCACACCAAATGTATGCCTCCACAGCAGGAGGTCACGATCCCTGACTGAGGAAACATAGGCCGAGGCATGGGAGGTGTCAACTTGGTCGATGTTTGAGTCCTCACCATCATCCTCAGTCCCCTCTCCCTCGGCCTTATCACCTGTTAGAGGCCCATGAGGAAAAGCCATCTGGTAGGCATGAGGGGATAAACTTGTCACAGGAACAGCCTCGGAAGGGACCACCCCCTCAGCCTGTCGGCTTGGGCTTAGATCAGACGTCTCTCTCCTCCTAGAAGGCCCAGTGCCAGTTGGTGACGATGCTCTCTCATCCATCTCTCCTGAATGACTCTCGATTGGATGACAAGACGACCCACAAGACTCAAATGATTTTATTATAGATAGAGGAATGGGAAAAATGGGTCGTGCCCAATTAGGGTCGGCCCCTCGTCTTCTCTCCTCTACTTTTCTGATCTCAACAAAGAACTTCTCTCTCAGGGATGGGAACTCCTCAGCTAAATTGTAAAGCCTCCTAAGCATTAAGGGGGAGACCCTACACTTAGAAGAATTTGACTAACCAAATTACAAACATGTACACAGTTGACCGAAATGGACTTTTGGATTGAAACAAAGGAAAGTAAAGGTTTTAATCAAGAACACTCAAGAACAAGTCGCCGGAGAAGAACACCGGAAGGTTGTGAAACAGCCAAGAAAAATCTAATCCTACAGGCCTAAAACAGTCGAAGTGTAAAAAGTAATGGAATATAAAGAGGGCATTAGTGCAGAGGGATTACCTGATAAAGAACGAGCGAGGCTGCCAAAGTTCGAAATAATGAAGTTACAAAAATGGCAATGGAGCTAGAGAGCGAGAGTTTAGGCACGAAGAAGAAGAAGAAGAAGAAGAAGAAGAAGAAGAAGAAGAAGAAGAAGAAGAAGAAGAAGAAGAAGAAGAAGAAGAAGAAGAAGAAAATAAATGATTTAAAAAATTGCTTAAATACCTTGCTAATGAGTGGGCCCACTAACCAAGGCAAAACACGGCCCACGAGGAGGGCATAATTAGGGCACAAAGTCTCAGGCCAAGTTTGCAACCGCCACGCCTTGGAAACTGAAATAACAATGGATATATGCCTAAGTGTCATATCACCTCAACATGTGTCATTAATCTAACTAACCATACACTCATCTCAAGGGAAACACTATCCCTCAGCTATCTCAACAACATTGATGGCTAAGGGCTGAGGGGTTATTGATATACCCATATACACCCTCGTCCAGGTCGAGGGTTCCCTACACCTAACATATATCAAATGACCCTTCATGGGCCGACCCCTCATCAGGCACAGACAACCCTTCAAGGGGCTGACCCCTCATGGTCCAGACGACCCTTTAAGGGGATGACCCCTCTATTGAGGCCCGAACGACCCTTCAAGGGCCGACCCCTAATTCGGCACAGATGACCCTTCAAGGGGTCGACCCCACAACAGGCACAGACGACCCTTCAAGGGGCTGACCCCTCATCAGGCCCAGACGACCCTTCAAGGGGCTGACCCCCCATCAGACTCGGACGACCCTCCTAGGGTATGACAGTACGAGGCCTAAATTAGGACAGGCTCACTACCAGTAGGAAATTTTCCCTCGACCTCGTATCATAGGCCGAGGGTGACATCATCATAATGCGTGGTTTGGGAGACGCGTGGAACAATGCGCGTGAGGCTCATATGGCATGTGGAAGACCATTATAACAATATCACCCCCTTACGTGAGGGAATATTATGTCATCATTTGGCATCTATAGGTGTCAACAGGAGATTGGCTAGATCATCATTCACATGCACTATGCATACTTGGGGGTACACTACACCCCCAAGACCTATATATACTTGTCACCTGCAACCCTACAGAGGGATCGATTGATAATTGTAACCCTAGCAAAAACTTTTCTTATACACACAGTAGAGAGAGAAAGTGAGCTTATGTGCATTGTATCCAAGGCCATTAGTTCCCATACTTAGTGGATCACACACTCACAGTGGATGTAGGCCTAATTGGCTGAACCACTATACATCATTGTCTTACTCCTCTTATACTCACCTCCTTCTAAATACTTATACATACACATCTCCAGGGCTGCCATGGTTACTACTGTTTGAGCTCATCATCACTTATCTGGTGTTGCTGAATCCAAGCATCATTACTTAGCATCAAAACAACCGAGCAGATTTCTTCAAAAAATAGCTCAACGATTCAAGATAAACGAGCATACTTCTCCGAAAGAGAGCTCACAATTCAATTTACAGTTCAAGCAGATTGAGCTAATTTCTTCGTAAGAAATCTCACAATCACCCTGATGAGTAGACTCCTATGGGAGATTTCTCAACCAATTCAAATTACGCCTTATGATGATCGTTACTTTATGTATGACTTCAGGTCATAAAGAAGTAGTGCCTAATCATCATTACTTCTTGTATGAATTCACATTTTGATGGGTCACGAATGAGAAGCTTGTAAAACTTCCTGTTTAAACACAAGAAGCTTTACCTGACTAAGTTAAATCATGGAATACACATATAAATTCCTAAACACATGAATACACATTCCTAATTCACTTGGTCGCCACTGATAACTAATGTCAAAACATGAAGTTCAAAGCTACTTGCAGTTTTACCTAAGTACAATAGTAGAATCTAAGGCCCTACAATCTAAGTTCAATTATTAAACCCATTACTTGTTAAATAAGCATATTACCTAGTCGAAAATATGATTAAAGCTAAATCACAAGCTTAATTATATATCAACCAATTATTCCAACAGCAATGTCCTTAGCAGCAGGAAAAATAGTTAAAAGGAAATGAAAAAAATCTTAGGAGTCATTTCATGGAGCATTTTTTCTTGGCCTTATCCACCCCAGCAAGAGCGACATCAAGGGAAGTAAAAACAAAGTACCTTTTGGAGATTTGCAGTAAAAATGCAACCAATAGTGAAATATTTTACAAATCCCACAAAGACCGATAAGGTATTCAACGCTCATATATCATCCTTAGGGGCTTATTAAATTGTTCGTGTTGCTAAGACATTCTAAGTGGCACATTATAGAAAGTAAAATTGATGACACAAAATGGAACCAGCTGAACCAATTGCATCAGATCACTTATCCTCCTAAGAAGATGCCTCAAAACTTCATCAACACTTGGTCAGATATAGACCTAATTGATAAACATAGACCTAATTTATCAAGAATAAGAAAGGTCACATTCATTAGATCATCGAGAGTTATTGTTACACATGCTGTTGAAGATCAACTGTCACATTTATAAACGATAATAAAAAAATACTTAAGATCTCCACCACTATTGTCTCGACTATGGAATCTACTATTAGCTTGGCACTAATCAGACTGGAGAATGGGGTTCAAAATCCAGTATATTAAACTAACAAATCACTCAGAGGAGCAGAAATTAAAAAAATCAGACATGCAGAAATTAGAAAAACCAGACATGCTAATGTATTGGGTTGTAGAACCTGAAAAGTACGATATCAATTATGATCCAAGAGTTGCGTTGAAGGGATAAGCTATGGCAGACTTCATTGTTGAATTCACATACCCAGAGATGATTCATAACCAAGGTTTCCATATCGAGTAGACTTCCTCGGAAGAGAGCTCAGCTCCAAAGCAAACCAAAATTATCGATAAACCTGAATCATCAATTGTCGAGGATATAACCTACCAATATATTAAATAGAGCAAGAAGACACGCCTTCACTCCACATGTGTTTTAGAAGGCCAATAGTCTTATTCATTATCTATGGGCGTCGAGCAACTTATCAAAATAAATGCTCCATACTTTCAATAAATAATCAAGCATGAAGCATTGGGGGCTTTTGTTGATACCAAAAATTATCCATTTACATGAACCAATAAGAAATGGACACATATTCCCCTACGTTGTAATTTTCACATTAATAACTCACTTAGTTGGATCCCGAAGACAGTTACTATAGCACCCCGACTTAATTATGTTAAAATCATCACTTGAATTATAGAGATAAATTCCAATTAAACAATATTGTAATTGAAATCTCTCAAAAATAGCACAAGATTATTTTTCTCTTTTTTTCTTCTCAAAGAGACGATTAGATGAAAAATAACTACATTTACACATAACTTACAAGTACCAAGAAAATTTACTCACATAAGTTTTTTACTTTCAAATTTTCCTAAAAAGATTTTTGATATTCAACCCACGTTATTTTTCCTCCACTCTCCCATTTAACATCCTAACTTGGCAGTGACCCAAAGCAATAGGCATACCTGAAACATAACATTATAGGAGTGTAAGCAACAAAAGATTAGTGAATGACCATATACACGCACATACCACACATATAACCAATTTGAATAACCATTTTTATTTTCTAATGTTATAACCCAATAGGAATTATGATTCTCTCGCATGCTTGGACCCGCCACAGTTAAGGGGGACCACCACATCCCTTTATTAGGCCCGAATACACAAATCTTTAGGTCGGATTAACGGGACCTCCATATCCCGTAGGACCCACCACAATCCTTAACATTAGATAAAGGACCTGCCACAGTCCATAACATTAGATAACTTCGCTTAATATTTTTAATCATATGCATATGTTTCATAAAAACCACATCACTTCATAAGCATTCCAACACATGTATATAACTACACATTTCCATATGAAAATATAAGAATTTATATTTCATAAGGAAGGTCACTCACCTTGAAGTGGGTACTAAGATTAATACCAAAACTATTTCCTTGGTATGGTAGTATTAGCCACTTTCCCACCTAACAATTCAACATCATTAATATTTGAATACACCAAATAATATTAAACCCAGTAATACATAACATTATTTAGTCAATATGAAATAACTAAAAAGAAACTAAATATGACACTTCACATTTCTATAATACCCTATTCAATACTCGAATGATAACTGTTATTATAAGCAAACTCGATTAGTGATAAGTGTTCATCCCAACTTACTTTGAACTCTAATACACAAATTCGTAACATGTCTTTGAGTGTTTGGATCGTTCTTTCAGACTGCCCATCAATCTGAGGATGAAAAGTTATACTAAATTTCAATTTAGTCCCCAAAGCTTATTGTAAACTAGGCCAAAAGTGAGAAGTAACCTTAGGATCTCGGTCAGAAATAATAGAAACAGGAGGTGCACTGTGAAATCTAATAATCTTATCCACACATATTTTGGCATATCTATCCATGGAGTATGTAATTTTAATAGGAAGAAAATGTGCAGACTTAGTCAATATATCAATGACAACCCAAATAGAATCAAACCCTTATGATGATTTTGGTAAACCTATAACAAAATATGTAGTATCATGCTCCCATTTCCACTCAGGAATAGGTATGGATAGTGGTAAAGCACTTGGCTTTTGATACTTCGCCTTCACCTATTGTCAAGTTAGACATCTAGCAGCAAAATCTACAATGTCGTGTTTCATTCCCGGCCACCAATAACATGGCTTCAAATTTCTATAAAGTTTGTGCTTCCTGGATGCATAAGATATAAAGAATAATGGGCTTCCTCTAAAATTGTTCTCCTCAAATCAGGTTCATTAGGTACACATAAACGGTTATCGTACATATTACACAAATAGAAAATTCATTTTCTTTACCCTTTTTCATATTGTCTCTAAGTTTCTCCAATTATATATCTCCTGCATGTGCTTTTCTTATCCAATCAATCAGCGTAGGTCTAACATTTAAATGTTATAGTATTCCACAAGATTCATTTAAAGTTAATTCCACCCCCATTAAAGCTAACTCTATTAGCAGGTCAACTCGAATACAATAAATACAAGACACTATGCCTAGAGATTTTCTACTCAAAGCATTAGCAACAACATTAGCCTTACTCGGATGGTGATGTATTATGCATTCATAATCCTTTATAAGTTCCATCCACCTCCTTTGCCTCAAGTTCAAGTCTTTTTGAGTAAACAAGTATTTTATAGTTTTATGGCCAGTAAAAATTTCAGAACTAACACCATATAAGTAATGCCTCCAAATCTTTAGTGCAAAAACTACTGCGACCAACTCAAGATCACGTATAAGGTAGTTGCGTTCATGTATCTTTAACTGTCGAGAAGCAAAAGCAATTACATTTCCATATTGCATTAACACACAACTGATTCTTTGATAGAAGGCATCATTATAAATAACTAAACCTTTTATACCCATTGGAATAGTCAATACTAGACTTGATGTCAACTTATCCTTTAAATTTTCAAAGTTTTTCTCATAATCATCATCCCATACAAACCCGTTCTCCTTTCTGGTAAGCTTAGTCAATGGCAATAAAATAGAAGAAAACCCCTAGTATAAATCTGTGACACCCCACATAATTAAATACCGGGCGATCACTCCTTTATTAAATTAAAATCAAGGTGAACAGTTGGTTCATTCTTAGCATCACTGTCGCAAATGAAAAACTTTTCCAATTTAAACACCCTAATTTATTAAGCTAAGTGTCAAAACCATTTAAAACCTTATTTCCATACTATTAAATCCAATTATAAAACTTTCAACCATTTACATTTTTAAGAGTCACACATTAAGAATGAGAATAGAAATGAACATTCAAGAATTTAATCATCAATAATAAATCCCAACATTTAAAACACTAAAGAAAAACATCCTGCCAGTAACAAATCCCGAAATCAAGATACTGAAATTTAAAGGAATTACAATCTCTGACAATACCAACTAAATAATGGAAAAGAGCGACAAATGCCCCTGCTGGATAAAGTTGAACTAGGAGTAGAGTCAATAATGAGGTCGTCTAATCAATGGCCTGTAACTCCCACAAAATCTACAGCGCGTTCCATCCAAAGAATCCTAAGTAAGACACCCCTGTGGCTGGCACCTGTAATACATATATATATATATATATATATATACACAAGAGAGAAGAGGTAGTAGCAAACGAGTCAGAGCCCGAATGTAAAACCGTTTTAAAAAATAGTTTAGCAAGAATTTAAAATGCTTACCGGCTAATGCAACAATCATATTAATACGCGACACTCTCTTGAGAATTCTCACCTCTCATCTAGGGTGCACGTCTAACGTACTAATGAACCCCATATATCTCTCTAACTTATTCTCCATAAGTTTTATCACGTGAAATTAAGGTTATGATATTCACTTTTAGAAAATCTAACTCTTCAAGATTTCTTACGTTATTTAGAATAATTTTGTATTATTATAACGTTTCCGAATACTTATAATGAAGCTAATTAAATTTCATACTTTCCTTAACTACTATTTTACTCAGTAGAAAGTTCTCATATAGTTACACGTATATATATTAATTACTCGTATAATATATATACAAACAGCACCCCACATAAAATATATGGTGCTAGACTTCCATATCTAAGTATATATATACCAATCACTCATAAATTATATATATACTAACGGCACCCCACATAAAATCTATGGTGCTGGCATACTCTGCTATCAAGTCCCCGTATTACACAAACTAAGGGAAATACTAGTTCGGAATCACTCTCGAACTGTATTAACACAAACACAAACAACATTGAGGCGAAGCATAGATTCCAAGTCTCTAAGAGGTCAGTACATAACCTCATGTCTCTTAGGACCGTCTGAACTATCGATTTGATAGCCTGTACTAAGGATATCTATCTTCTAGGGTACGAGCCAATATCCCCCATAAAGGCACATCGAGATAAGACTGTCCCAGTGCGCTAACCTCAGGGATAGCAAGTAGCGCGGATACGATTTTTACACAGAAATAATATATGCACAATCACACCCTCATATATAAATATGTAATCACATCCACATTATTAAATTAGGTACTCTCATGACCCAAAAACTATCATTATCCGCTATTACACATTTTTCTCAATTATATCGTATAACAGCCTCATTCCTTTTTCTTCTCGTAATTAATTTATTCTAAACTCACTTCTTGTCACTCGAAGTGTTTTCTTTTTTTAAGTACAATTTCAGTAGGTCCTCTCTCGCCTTCTAATCCAACTTATTAGATGTTTCGATTATTTAATCAACACCCGTATGATTTCTTAAGTCTGAAAGTCTCCCCGTTTACCCTTTATTTTCCTTCGTATTAAAGTTCCACTTTACGGGATTTCTCTTGACCCTACTGGTGCTCTTTATGTTCCATTATATTCTAGCAACCCTAATCAAGGTTTACTATGCATAAAATCGGATTAAACTAACACGAGCAAAAATACATTTTTCCTAGGAGGGTCGATCGATCGATGAAAGGGGGTCGATCGATCGAACCTTCGATCGATCGATGCTCTGGGCTCGATCGATCGATCAAGCAGTTATGGCGAAACTGCAGAAAACCCAGCTACGAAATTGGTACCCCAAACTCCTCCAAACCATCATATTACAGTCCCAATCTCCCAACAATTCATATTACAAGTATTTTATACCCATTTAAATAATTTCCTACGTAACACATGCGAATTTTCATCATCTATAACAAGGAAAAAGGGTCAAAATCTTTATAACTCTCAAGAACCCTAATTTTTCTTCAACTTCATATCTTTAAATTCTTTTTCCAGATTTCTATCACTAATACCATGGAAATTTGTGGCTCAACCTCTACATGTGAAATGGTTTTCCAGAAATATGACGTTTATCACTATAACATGCAATTTGTGTCTCCAATTAATGTTTTTCTTCAAGAATACTAATCTAATCAACCTAAGACTAATATAAAAGGATGCATTAACTTGATAAAAGAAAGATAGATACTTTCCTGGAAATTTTGTCTCTGATTTGTGGACAAATTTGGTGTGGTTGTGTTCCCCGTCGCGCGATCTACGCATTGGTGATGACGGCGGTGCAATCGGAGGTGTTCTTGGCCTAGAACTCCTTGGAGAGATTCTCCTCTTCCTCTCCAATGGCCGTCATTAGTATTTCATTGTTTTAACCCTAAAAGATGACACTTTCCATCTAATATAACCCTATAAAATTCGTAGGTTTAATTACCCATAATTGCGAAATGTCCAAAACGCCCTCTCGGGGCACTAATTAGGCCTAAAAATGCTCCGAGACCCAAACTAAACCCCCGGGTACACTTTTCTGACTATCTCGACCCTTACGGACACTTTGGCGCACTCAAAACAACCATACGAGCAACTTATAATTTATTCACTTTTATAAATCAACATTTAGTCCCGACACGTCACAGGCGCGTCCCGACTTAAATTTCCATAATTGTCATTTTATTCACATGTGACAATATTATAAAAATAAATCTCATATATTACTATACTCATCCAGTAACATTCAACAAATAACAAATTTCCAATAATTACTAACTCTCGTCACGCTAGTAAATATTTAAAACAACATTCCGGATTAAAATTAAATTAATTTATCTCAATTAAATTTAATTAAATCCCTAAATTTAAAAGCCATAAAAATACGGGGTATTACAAATCTCCTGTAATATCCAGCAAATCGCAAAATCTTCATACTTCTGTCACACTGGTTGGTCTTTCCCAATTCATTATTTCTACCACCTTCTTAGGATCAACACAAATGCCATCAGTAAAAATAACATGCACCAAAAATACTATTTTGTCTAGCCAAAATTCACATTTAGAAAATTTAGCATATAATTGCTTCTCTTGTAAGGTCTGTAAAATAATACGCAAATGATGTTCATACTCCTCCCTATTACGAGGATATATCGAAATATCATCAATGATGATAATAACAAAAGAATCCACGTATGGGTGAAATATGCATTTCATCAAGTCCATGAATACGGCTGGTGCATTTGTTAACCTAAATGGAATGATAAGAAATTCATAATGGCCATACCTGGAACGAAAAGTAGTTTTAGAAATTTAACAATCTCTTACTTTCAACTGGTGATATCCGGACCTGAGATCAATATTAGAAAATACTTTGGCACCTTGTAAATGATCAAACAAGTCATCAGTGTGGGGTAATGGATATTTAATACAGATCGTCACCTTGTTCAAGTAAAGATAATCGATGCACAATCTCATGGTCCCATCTTTCTTCTTTATAAACAACATTGGGGATACCCATGGTGATACACTAGGCCTTATAAAACCACGGTCAAACAAATCTTACGACTGTATTTTAAGCTCTTTTAATTCTGCTATTGCCATACGATATTGTGCAACAGATATCGATGCGGTGCCTAGTACCAACTTAATCACAAATTCACAGTCTAGTGGTAACCCTGGAAGTTCTTCTGGAAAGACATCTGCAAACTCATTAGCTACTTGTATATCTAATAGTTTTCCATCCTCTTATCGTGTGTCCACCACATGAGCAAGATAACCGTGACACCCTTTCCTTAGCAGTTTATATGATTTTGTAGCAGAAATCAAACATGTTGGAGTAACATTTTAATCCCCTATAAATTTAAACTTAGGTTCACCCATAACCGAAACACGACCTCCCTTCTAAAGAAGTCTATACATTTGTGATATAAGGTAAACCAATCCATACCCAGTATCACATCAAAGTCACGCATCTCGAGAGGTAATAAGTCAACCAAAGACTCCTTTTCACCTATTCGCACCACATACTCCCTACACACCCTATCAATAAACAACACTCCCCCTACTATAGTAATAATAGCTAAACCAGAATCTAATGATGATAATGGTTTATTAAGATGCAAAGGATCTATCAACACATAAGCATCTTTATGACAAATAGGAAGTGTACCTATCAGTACATTCGGTGTAGTTTGTGCATCTTATCGCATCAGTGCAAACTCTCTTTCTTGACCTTGGCTTGGAGATATACTGTAACACCCCTTAAATTAATTAGTTAATTATTTAATTAATTCAAAAATCAGAGAAAAAATTAAATTTTGGGTTAAATTAATTTTTATAATTTAAAATGTTGGTTTTCATATTTGAAAAGTAAACTTTCAAGCGGAATTAAAATCGGAGTTAAAATGATGTTTCTATAAAAAAAATCCTATATATATATATATATATATATATATATAGGCAAACCTATGACTTTCGTCCGGGCCGAATTAATTCAACCTAGGCCCAATCGATTCGCCTTCGTCAGGGGCGGCGATTTGGGATAAGGGTTAATTAGAATCCTTTTTACAATCAAACTCTTAAACTCATATATAACCCTCATTAATTCGTGTATGGACTTTGTAAATCACTTTTTCCCAAAGTTTTCAACCAGAAGATTTCTCCAAAAATACTTTCCTTCCATCTACAAACTTTTGTCCCATTTTTATTCAAGCTTCAACACAAGATTTGGAGTCTTAATTGGGGTTTACTCAAGATTGTTCAAGAACATAACTTTGCTAATTTCTCAAGAGGAATCCAATCGTCTAATCACAATTTCTTCGTCAAAATCATAGGCATGAATACTCTATTTCTTTCCTTTAGTATTATGCATTTTTAAGTGTCGCCTAAATCGGTAATTGCATGTTTTTCATAAAAATAATTAGCAACTTAATTAGAAAAGTGAGAACTAATATTGGGATTGATTTTTGTGAAAACTTTTAGTATGAAATACGGTTTGAAACCCTTGGGTATGTAGGATAGAGTGTTGGGTTTTGGGTATTATGGGTGTAGAATCTCATGTAGAATCTTATGGGGGTTATTTAAATAAAACTGGGATGTGTACACACGCATGAAAATTATGTAGTTAATACAAGCGGATAATTTTGATGTGCTCCTTAAACTTTCATGTTGATTAATCAATAATTATTAATTGGAAAGTATTTATGTTAAGAACGAAGACGATTTTATTTTATTAAATTAAATTAAATATTGCCATCATGAATATATTTGTGATATTTGTTTATATGTGTTGTGGGATTTTGTGATTGATTGATGTTTATTTTTATCATCGTGGGCACGATGGGATTTTTGGTAATATGCTCTCACCTTTATTTTAGAATGCTTACTAAGTATGGGACTAGTGGGTAGGCTTTAGTGTGATTTATGCTTTCTAGGTATGTGACTAGTGAGTGTAGATTTTGACGGATGGGTGAGTTCGGGGTGGGGTTGATTTTCACGTTTTACAATCGTTGTGCTAGCCTAGGCATGAGACTAGGAAGAGAGTAATGCGAGAAATCCATTCTATACATAGGATATGACGTATGTTTATTTTAGGAACCCTTAGGTATGGGACTAATGGTGTTTTTGAGAATATCACGTCGTTAAAACGATGGGGGTGAATTAATAATGAGAAAGATGAGAAATTGAGAATTAATACCTAAGATGATAAAATGGGTATTAAAATATATTGGCATCGTAATAATTATAGGACCGATAGCTAGAAATGGGTTGCCTGACTATTGTGACGTGTGGGTGTGTGGCGTCTGAGTAATTCCAGGGCTGACAGTTTAAATGTGCTGGCTGGCTATGATGATGTGTCGTGCATGGAACCTTGTTCATAATTACAGGACTGACAGTTTAAATGGATCGACTGGCTACGGCGAGGGAAAAGTGTGTGGTGTAGAACAGCAGGAGTACCGCACCAAATAAAGAATAATGAGATAAAGAATTATATTAATTAATATTATTCGTGCAATTTAAACTAAATAGTGGTAATTATGACTTGGAGATAGCTTAGTGCATCTTGTAGCTTTTGTTGTTCATTTATCAGCATCGTTAATTATTATATCGTTTTAATTAAAATATTCTATTGTGGTATTTATTGTTTAAAATGCTATTGTCTAGGTTCACAGATCCTATTTGGAGGGAATAGTGTGTAATCATGCTCGAGGCTCTGACCTTGTGCGTTGACTAACCTTTTTTAGGATATTTACTGGAGCATCTGCATATGAGTTTGGAGATGTATCTTGGAGGTGCAGCAGAAGCTTTATTTACTTTGTGCTTAGTAGTTTATTTTAGTTTCCATTCCTTCACATTTATATTGAGACTCAGTTTATGGATTTAGTGGGCCAATCGGTTCCACAGTTGTACAATTTTATTCGGATATTCTTAGTTGGTCTTCATTCAGTTTTATATTATTGGAGATTGGATTTATTTGAAGTTTATCATGGTGATGAATTCTGTTTACCGCATGGATAGTTTATTATTGGGATTTATGTATTTATTTTATTTGGTGTATTGATTTTTATATGTCTCATATTTGTCACATGCTAAGGAGAATATTTTATTTACTCGCACCCGGCTTAGTTTTGGTGGTGGACGACCCTAGAATTACGCGTGGCGTGACAGATGGTATCAGAGCATGGTCTTAGGTCTCATAGGTTGTGAGTCCATTTTAGCTTCCGCGTTGTCGATCTTTGATTCCCTTTGTTGATTCGTACTCCTTAAGGTAGAGGGTCTAGCATGCGTGTTAGATATGTTTCTTGGAGATATGGAGTTTTGTGTTAAGGACGTTGTAGGCATTGATTTTAGAAGTAGTAAGCTTGATATGAGGATCCTTATAGTCAATTTTGGAGATGATATTTATTTGGAAGATCATTAGTATAAATTTGGGTATCCATTATATCTATGCGGCGATGTGAGTTGATTTGAGGATTTATGGGTTACGAAGATTAACAGAGAGAGAATCGAGTGGTAATTTGCGAGAGCGCGTGGTACGCCGTTACTTTCATATATATATATATATATATATATATATATATATATATATATATATATATATATATATATATATATATATATATATATATATATTTTATTTTGTGGTCGTGGGGTGGATGCGTGTTGGATTGGGTGTATGAGCACCCAAATCATGGCATTCTACGGGTAGGCATATGTGATCCTTATTTTATTTTGAGCATTTATGCTTCGTCAAATTTCAAGAACAAAATTCCTTTGCTCGTGGGGAAGTACGTAACACCCCATAAATTAATTAGTTAATTATTTAATTAATTCAGAAATTAGAGAAAAATGAAATTTTGGATTAAATTAATTTATATAATTTAAAATGTTTGTTTTTATGTTTGAAAAGTAAATTTTCAAGCAGATTTAAAATCGGAGTTAAAATGAAGTTTTTATAAAGTTATCGTATGTATATATTTTTTAGGCGAACATGTGACTGTCGTCAGGGCCGAATCGATACATCCTAGGTCGAATCGATTCGCCTTCGGGCGGCTATTTGGGTTAAGGGTTAATTAGAATCCTTTTTACAATCAAACTCTTAAACTCAAATATAACCCTAATTAATTCGTGGATGGACTTTGTAAATTACTTTTACCAAAATTTTCAACCAGAAGAGTTCCCCAAAAATATTTCCCATCCCTCTACAAACTTTCGTCCCATTTTTATTCAAGTTTCAACACAATATTTGGAGGCTCAATTGGGGTTTAATCAAGATTACATAACTTTGCTAATTTCTCGACAGGAATCCAACCGTCTAATAAGAATTTCTTCATCTAAATTCCAGGCATGATTACTCTATTCATTTCTTATAGTATTATGCATTTTTAAATGTCCTAAACCCGTAATTGCATGTTTTTCTTAAAAATATTTAGCAACTTAATTAGAAAAGTGAGAACCAATATTGGGACTATTTTTGTGAAAACTTTTAATTTGAAATAAGGTTTGAAACCCTTGGGTGCAGAGGAGAGAGTGTTGGGTTTGGGGTATTATGGGTGTAGAATCGCATGTAGAATTTTATGGGGGTTATTTAAACGAAATTGGGACATGTACAGAAGCATGGAAATTACGTAGTTAATAAAAGTGGACAATTTTGATGTGATCCTTAAAATTGCATGTTGATTAATCTATAATGATTAAATAGAAAATATTTGTGTTAAGAATGACGATGGTTTTATCAAATTAAATTAAATTAAATATTTCCATCACGAATATATTTGTGATATTTGTTTTATGTGTTGTGGGATTTTGTGATTGATTGATATTTATTTTCATCATCGCGGGCACGACGGAATTTTTGGTAGTATGCTCTCACCTTTATTTTAGTATTCTTACTATGTATGGAACTAGTGTGTAGTCCGTAGTGTGATTAATGCTTTCCAGGTATGGAATCAGTGAGTGTAGATTTTGACAGATGGGTGAATCCGGGGTGGGGATGATTTTTATATTATACCATTATTGCTCTAGCCTAGGCATGAGACTGGGAAGAGAGTAATGCGAGATTTCCATTCTACACATAGGATAGGATGTATGTGTATTTTAGGGACCCTTAGGTATGGAACTAAGGGTGTTTTTTAGGATCTCGCGTCGATAAAAGGGTGGGGTGAATAAAATAAAATAGTGAGAAAGATGAGAAATTGAGAATTAATACCTAAGATAATAAAATGGGTATTAAAATATATTGGCTTTGTATTAATTGCAGGACCGATAGTTAGAAATGGTTTGGCTGGCTATTGCAACGTCTGGGTGTGTGGTGTCTGAGTAATTTCGGGGTTGACAGTTTAAACGTCCTGGCCGGCTACGAAGACGTGTCATGCATGGAACCTTGTTCATAATTGCAGGATTAACAGTGTAAACGGATTGGCTGGCTATGACGAGAGAAAAGTGTGTGGTGTCGAACAGCAGGAGTACCGCACCAAACAAAGAGTAATGAGACAAATAATCATATTAATTAATTGTAACACCCCGCACAATTAAATACCGGGTGATTAGTCCTTTATTAAATTAAAAACCAGGTGAACCGTTGGTTTATTCTCAACATCACTATCGCAAAATAATATTTCCAATTTGAACACCCTAAATAATTAGGCTAACTGTCAAAACCATTTAAAACCTTATTTTCCCTTTAATCAATACCAATATGAAAACCTTTTTAATAATAACAGTTTAAGAGCCACATAAATAAATGGATAACAATAACTACAATACCATTTATACCATCTAGATAAATCGAACCAAGTTATGAACTATAAATGAAATCATTCTGACAAGAGTTAACTCCCGAGGAGTACTGAATACCGAAAATATAAATGAACATAAATCTTTGACAAGATCTAAAAAGAATAGGAAATTAGGCGACACATGCCCTAACTATGAAGATCTAAAGTAGGAATTGATTCAATGACGAAGTCGTCTAAAGCAAGGGCCTACAACTTCCACATAAGCAACAGCACGTCCAATCCAAAGAACCTAAGCATGGCGCCCATGTGGCTGGACACCTGTAATACATACAAATATATACAAGAGAGAAAGAAATGATAGAAAACGGGTCAGATCTCGAGTGTAAAAAAGTTTAGAAAGTATTTAAAATACTTACCGGTTAATATCACAACCATGTTAGTATGCGACACTCTCTTGAGAATCCTCGCCTCTCATCTAGTGTGCACTCCTACCGTTCTACTGATCTCATAGGTCTATCTAACTTATCCCCATGAAGTTTTATCTCGAAAAGTATCAAGTCCATGATATTTAGTTTTAGAAAGTTAATCTCTTCCATTTTCTTACGTTTCTTATAATTATTTAGTACCGTTACCAAATTCACGAAAACTTGTTATAAAGTTGAAGCATTTATTCATTACTTAACTACTTATGCACAGTAGAAAGTTTCCATACATATCAGTGTCTATATATTATCACTCATATAATATATATACTATCGTCACCCGACATATAATCTATGGTGATGGCATACTCTGCTGTCAAGTCCCCGTATCACAAAAACGAAGGGAACTACTAGTTCAGAATCACTCTCGAACTATATTAACATAATATACAAACAAATGGAGGCGAAGCATGGTTCCAAGTCACTAAGAGGTCAACATATACCCTCACGTCTCTTAGGACCGTCTGACTATCGATCGAATATCCTATACCAAGGATTTCTATGTTCTAGGGTATAAGGAAATATCCCCCATAAAGGTCCAATCGAGATAAGACTATCCCGATGCGGAAACCTCAGTGATAGCAACTAGCTCGGGTATGATTTTTACACAGATACATAATATATGCACAATCACACAGTCATATATAAATATTCACATTTTCCAAATTAGGTTCACCTACGACCCATAATTATTGTCATTCGTGCTTAACACAAATTTTACTTAATAATCTCGCATAACGGATTCGTCTCTTTTATTCTGATTTATTATTTAATTCATTCTTACTTCTCATCTCTCGAAGTATTCTCTCTCACTAAGTGTAAATATCAGTAGGTATACCCTCACTTACCTTCTAGTCTAAATCTTTCACGAGTCAATCTTCCAGTACACGTACGCACAATTCCCAAAGTATAAATAACTCCCCGTTAACCCACAATTTAATCTCATATTAATTTTCACTGAACGGAGTCTACTTAGACCCTATTGGTCCTCTTCATAACCCATTATACTCTATCAATGATGATCAAGGGTTCCTACACATTTTAACCGGACTAAACAAAAAGGGGAAAATATGTATTTTTCCAGGAGGGGTCGATAGATCAAGGAAAGGGGTAGATCGATCGATCGATGTTCCTGAGTCGATCGATCGATCAAGCAGTTCTTGCCCACTTTTCTGCAATATTCAACCTACGAGTTCAACCATTTTAACCCCTTCAAATCTCTATAATTTCATCCTAAAATCCCATCAAAGTTATCAAAATGTATAAGTAATATATATAAACAAGTTCTAACGTAACAACATTAACAAATCCTCAACGAATCAATTAAAAAGGGGTTAAATCTCAAATCTCTTTTTAAAACCAAATTTTGCATGAATAATCACCACCCTCTATTTTAATCAAGATTTTCTTCCAAAATATCATAATAAATTCATGGGTAATCCTCGATATATGATCAAGATTTTAGACTACATGGGTTCCCCCTGCAACACATATAAATTCTCTTCCAAAATATACAATTCTTCCATTAAAACATATGATTTTCATTCCTAGACTAACATGGAAGGTATATTAACTTGGAAATTAGCAAGATAGCTACTTGCCTAGGATTCAAGGGTCTGATTTGTTGATGAAAAATATATGGTTGCACAAACTAAGGGAAATACTAGTTCGAAATCACTCTCGAACTGTATTAACATACTACACAAACAAATAGAGGCGAAGCATAGTTCCAAGTCACTAAGAGGTCAGCACATACCCTCACGTCTCTAAGGACCGTCTGACTATCGATCGGATAGCCTATACCAAGGATTTCTATGTTCTAGGGTACAAGGCAATATCCCCCATAAAGGTCCAATCGAGGTAAGACTGTCTCGACGCGAAAACCTCTGTGATAGCAAGTAGCCCGGGTATGATTTTTACACAGGTACATAATATATGCACAATCACACAGTCATATATATAAATATTCACATTTTCCAAATTAGGTTCACCTACGACCCATAATTATTGTCATTCGTGCTTAACACAAATTTTACTTAATTATCTCGCGTAACGGATTCATCTCTTTTATTCTGATTTATTATTTAATTCATTCTTACTTCTCATCTCTCAAAGTATTCTCTCTCACTAAGTGTAAATATCAGTAGGTATACCCTCACTTACCTTCTAGTCTAAATCTTTCACGAGTCAATCTTCCAGTACACGTACGCACAATTCCCAAAGTATAAATAACTCCCCGTTAACCCACAATATAATCTCATATTAATTTTCACTCAACGGAGTCTACTTAGACCCTATTGGTCCTCTTCATAACCCATTATACTCTATCAATGATGATCAAGGGTTCCTACGCATTTTAACCGGACTAAACAAAAAGGGAAAAATATGTAGTTTTCCAGGAGGGGTCGATAGATCAAGGAAAGGGGGTAGATCGATCGATCGATGTTCCTGAGTCGATCGATCGATCAAGCAGTTCTTGCCCACTTTTCTGCAATATTCAACCTACGAGTTCACCATTTTAACCCCTTCAAATCTCTATAATTTCATCCTAAAATCCCATCAAAGTTATCCAAATGTATAAGTAATATATATAAACAAGTTCTAATGTAACAACATTAACAAATCCTCAACGAATCAATTAAAAAGGGGTTAAATCTCAAATCTCTTTTTAAAACCAAATTTTGCATGAATAATCACCAACCTCTATTTTAATCAAGATTTTCTTCCAAAATATCATAATAAATTCATGGGTAATCCTCGATATATGATCAAGATTTTAGACTACATGGGTTCCCCCTGCAACACATATAAATTCTCTTCCAAAATATACAATTCTTCCATTAAAACATATGATTTTCATTCCTAGACTAACATGGAAGGTATATTAACTTGGAAATTAGCAAGATAGCTACTTGCCTAGGATTCAAGGGTCTGATTTGTTGATGAAAAATATATGGTTGCACAAACTAAGGGAAATACTAGTTCGAAATCACTCTCGAACTGTATTAACATAATACACAAACAAATAGAGGCGAAGCATAGTTCCAAGTCACTAAGAGGTCAGCACATACCCTCACGTCTCTAAGGACCGTATGAGAATCGATCGGATAGCCTGTACCAAGGATTTCTATGTTCTAGGGTACAAGGCAATATCCCCCATAAAGGTCCAATCGAGGTAAGACTGTCTCGACGCGAAAACCTCCGTGATAGCAAGTAGCCCGGGTATGATTTTTACACAGATACATAATATATGCACAATCACACAGTCATATATATAAATATTCAAATTTTCCAAATTAGGTTAACCTACGACCCATAATTATTATCATCCGTGCTTAGCACAAATTTTACTTAATTATATCGCGTAACGGATTCGTCTCTTTTATTCTCATTTACTATTTACTTTATTCTTACTTCTCATCTCTCGAACTATTCTCTCTCACTAAGTGTAAATATCAGTAGGTATACCATCACTTACCTTCTAGTCTAAATCTTTCACTAGTCTATCTTCCAGTACACGTACGCACAATTCCCAATGTATAAATAACTCCCCATTAACCCATAATTTCATCTCATATTAATTTTCACTCAACGGAGTCTACTTAGACCCTACTGTTCCTCTTCATAACCCATTATACTCTATCAATGATGATCAAGGGTTCCTACGCATTTTAACCGGACTAAACAAAATGGGAAAATATGTAGTTTTTCCAGGAGGGGTCGATCGATCGAGGAAAGGGGGTAGATCGATCGATCGATCATCGATCGATCGATGTTCTTGAGTCGATCGATCGATTAAGCACTTCTTGCCCACTTTTCTGCAATATTCAACCTACGGATTCAACCATTTTAACCCCTTCAAACCTCTACAATTTCATCCTAAACTCCCATCAAAGTTATCCAAATGTATAAGCAATATATATAAACTAGTTCTAACGTAACAACATCAATAAATCCTCAACAAATCAATAAAAAAGGGGTTAAATCTCAAATCTCTTTATAAAACCAAATTCTGCATGAATAATAACCACACTCTATTTTAATCAAGATTTTCTTCCAAGATATCATAATAAATTCATGGGTAATCCTCTACATATGATCAAGATTTTAGACTACATGGGTTCTCCCTACAACACATATAAATTCTCTTCCAAAATATATAATTCTTCCATTAAAACATATGATTTTCGTTCCTAGACTAACATGGAAGGTATATTAACTTGAAAATTAGAAAGATAGATACTTGCCTGGGATTCAAGGGTCTGATTTGTTGATGAAAAATATATGGTTGCACAAACTAAGGGAAATACTAGTTCGGAATCACCCTCGAACTGTATTGACATAATACAAAAATAAATGGAGGCGAAGCATAGTTCCAAGTCACTAAAAGGTCAGCACATACCCTCACGTCTCTTAGGACCGTCTGACTATCGATCAGATAGCCTGTACCAAGGATTTCTATGTTCTAGGGTACAAGTCAATATCCCCCCATAAAGGTCCAATCGAGATAAGACTGTCCCAGCGCGGAAACGTCCGTGATAGTAAGTAGCCCGGGTATGATTTTTACACAAATACATAATATGTACACAATCACACAGTCATATATATAAATATTCACATTTTCCGAATTAGGTTCACCTACGACCCATAATTATTGTCATTCGTGCTTAGCAAAAATTTTACTTAATTATCTCGTATAACGAATTCATCTCTTTTATTCTCATTTATTATTTACTTCATTCTTACTTCTCATCTCTCAAAGTATTGTCTCTCACTAAGTGTAAATATCAGTAGGTATACCCTCACTTACCTTCTAGTGTAAATCTTTCACGAGTCAATCTTCTAGTACACGTACGCACAATTCCCAATGTATAAATAACTCCCCGTTAACCCACAATTTCATCTCATATTAATTTTCACTCAACGGAGTCTACTTAGGCCCTATTGGTTCTCTTCATAACCCATTATACTCTATCAATGATGATCAAGGGTTCCTACACATTTTAACCGGACTAATCAAAATGGGAAAATATGTAGTTTTCCAGGAGGGGTCGATAGATCGAGGAAAGGGGGTAGATCGATCGATCATCGATCGATCGATGTTCTTGAGTCGATCAATCGATCAAGCACTTCTTGCCCACTTTTCTGCAATATTCAACCTACGGATTCAACCATTTTAACCCCTTCAAACCTCTATAATTTCATCCTAAACTCCCAACAAAGTTATCCAAATGTATAAGCAATATATATAAACTAGTTCTAACGTAACAACATCAATAAATCCTCACCAAAACAATCAAAAAGGGGTTAAATCTCAAATCTCTTTATAAAACCAAGCTTGGCATGAATAATAACCACACTCTATTTTAATCAAGATTTTCTTCCAGAATATCATAATAAATTCATGGGTAATCCTCTACATATGATCAAGATTTTAGACTACATGGGTTCTCCCCACAACACATATAAATTCTCTTCCAAAATATATAATTCTTCCATTAAAACATATGATTTTCGTTCCTAGACTAACATGGAAGGTATATTAACTTGAAAATTAGCAAGATAGATACTTGCCTGGATTCAAGGGTCTGATTTGTTGATGAAAAATATATGGTTGCACAAACTAAGGGAAATACTACTTCGGAATCACCCTCGAACTGTATTGACATAATACACAAATAAATGGAGGTGAAGCATAGTTCCAAGTCACTAAGAGGTCAGCACATACCCTCACGTCTCTTAGGACCATCTGACTATCGATCAGATAGCCTCTACTAAGGATTTCTATGTTCTAGGGTACAAGTCAATATCCCCCCATAAAGGTCCAATCAAGATAACACTGTCCCGGCACGAAAACCTCCGTGATAGTAAGTAGCCCGGGTATGATTTTTACACAAATACATAATATGTACACAATCAAAATCATATATTTAAATATTCACATTTTCCAAATTAGGTTCAACTACGACCCATAATTATTGTCATCCGTGCTTAGCACAAATTTTACTTAATTATCTCGTATAACAGATTCATCTCTTTTATTCTCATTTATTATTTACTTCATTCTTACTTCTCATCTCTCGAAGTATTCTCTCTCACTAAGTGTAAATATCAGTAGGTATACCCTCACTTTCCTTCTAGTCTAAATCTTTCACGAGTCAATCTTCTAGTACACGAATGCACAATTCCCAATGTATAAATAACTCCCCGTTAACCCACAATTTCATCTCATATTAATATTCACTCAATGGAGTCTACTTAGACCCTATTGGTCCTCTTCATTACCCATTATACTCTATCAATGATGATCAAGGGTTCCTATGCATTTTAACCAAACTAAACAAAAAGGGAAAATATGTAGTTTTTTAGGAGGGGTCGATCAATTGAGGTAAGGGGTAGATCGATCGATCGATGTTCTTGAGTTGATCAATCGGTCAATCAGTTCTTGCCCAGTTTTCTGCAATATTCAACCTACGGGTTCAACCATTTTAACCCCTCCAAACCTTTATAATTTCATCCCAAACTCCCATCAAAGTTATCCAAATGTCTAAGCAATATATATAAACTAGTTCTAACGTAACAACATCAATAAATTCTCAACGAACCAATCAAAAAGGGGTTAAATCTCAAATCTCTTTATAAAACCAAATTTTGCATGAATAATCACCACCTCTATTTTAATCAAGATTTTCTTCCCAAATATCATAATAAATTCATGGGTAATCCTCTACATATGATCAAGATTTTAGACTACATGGGTTCTCCCTACAACACATATAAATTCTCTTCTAAAATATATAATCCTTCCATTAAAACATATGATTTTCATTCCTAGACTAACATGGAAGGTATATTAACTTGGAAATTAGCAAGATAGATACTTACCTGGGATTCAAGGGTCTGATTTGTTGATGAAAAATATAAGATTGCATTCCTCGTCGTGCGATCTATGTTTTGGTGGTGGTGGCGGTGCAATCGGGTGAGTTCTAGGCATTGGATTTCTTGAAAACTCTTCACCTTCTTCTCAAATGTCTTCTCCTTATTCTCTAATCACTTCACCTTCTTCTCTAATGGTTGATGTAGGCTTTGTGTTTGTTAACCCCAAGAGACAACTCTAAATGGCTAATAAATACTAAGAAAATTCGTGGGTTTAATTAGCCAAAGATACCAAATGTCTAAAATACCCTCCCGGGGTGTCAATTAGGCCAAAAAATGGCCCTGCGGCCCAAATTAAACCCCCGAGTACACTTTTCTGACTATATCGACCCCGACGGACACTTTGGCATACTCAAAACGACTATACAAATGACTTATAATTTATCACTTTAATAATAATAATTTAGTCCTGACACGACACAAGCGCGTCCCGAATTAAATTTCCATAATTACCATTTTATTCGCTCGTGACAATTTTAATAAAATCAATCTCATATATTCCTTTACTCATCCAGTAATATTCAATAAATTTCTAGTAATTACTAACTCACATCACGCTAGTAAATATAAAAAAAATCGAATTAATATTAAATTAATACCTGAAATTAAATTTAATAAATTCCCAATTTTAAAAGTCATAAAAAATACGGGGTATTACATACTTCGCCCCTAATAACGGAATTTTGTCCCGAAATTCAAAAAAATAAAGCGTAACTGGTAAGGACAACTCCGGTTATTAATCTCACATTTCGTCGTACCACCCATACAGTACGTTACCAAATACCCCCACTAATGTTATACTCCAAGGCTTACCATTTAGTTTAAATTATCTTGAGTTAAACATTACCCGATCCATACTATACCATCCTCATGGAAAAATTATGGGGAGTAACGATCCTAAGTCATCAAACAACTAAATCTGGAAGTCACAACTTCTACTTTCATTAACCTCAAGAATACTTACTGTGTCACAAATATGGAAAATACTACAATCCAACCATCCAGGGAGCCCATACACCCAATATGCGTACTTTCCATCATAAGGTCTAAATGAATGTGATTCCTCTTTAAGGTTACCCTTAATTAACTGACTACTTAGTGTATAATCCGTATTTCAACGATTTCCACATTCTCAATTTGGCGATTCCATTTGCCTCAAATCATGCTACAACTCATAACTCTCTGATTAATATAAATATATACATATAATGGCAAAGGTTATAAACTCATATTCTAAAGACCTAACTTAGTTCGACTCCCAACGTTCTTTAGTTTCATGGGTGGGGTGTCTCGCAAAGAGAAATCCAAAAAAGGAACCCCCCCCCCCGATACACTACTACCTAAAATAGTCGGTCCTCGAAACTCCTCAGAGCCTTAGTCTATAGTATATAACATCCCAACAGGTTTTATCTATTTATAAAAGTCTACTTATTCATTCTCGTATCAAAGACAATATGATGGCTATAAAGATCAATCTAGGTCTCATGTACAACAAGTCAATCCATGCCGATAATCACATCATACTCGAATATGTGTATAACAAGTAAATCCCCGATAAGATTAAACTCACGTTTTGATATATACAAGAAAATAATAGGCGTCCCACTACCCATCGGTGAGTCTACATAAATAATAGTGCCAATGGCCAAGTCTAGTAACCCTATGGTCCACGCAATTCTAATAGCTACAAATGAATGTGAGGTCCTAATGACAATCATTATGCGCCCCATAACTCCATTGATAGAATATGTACCCTCATTCGTGGGCGGTGATTGTTGACTCCCACTATTATAGCTTTGCTCCGATGAGTCAAGAAAAATTTTACCCCAAATTTTCAGTTTCAGTTAACCACACTCCACTATATGTCCAAGCCTTTGAATATATTGCCTTCATTGGGTAACATACAATTCCCGCATTTCTAGAACTTATGCAGATGACTCTCCTCAATTTTCCATTTGACCCTCTCCCAAGCGCACCACATTGGGTGAGTCTAATTTGGCACACTTTTGACTATAGAAGCACCTGGAATTTGTAGGTTGTGTCCTAACCGCCTTTACAGTCCTGGCCTCTCATGCCATAATAGGGGTGACCTCGACTACGATCATCATCCTAGAACATACTTCACAACCTCCTAAGTACGACCTCCGATATCCGTCCAATGGCCTTAACCTGCCATACTTCTTGTACGAACACGTCCGAACGCAAATAAGATTCACCAATATATACGCTATATAAGGAGAGCGGAATCTTATCGAAGAAATCAACAATCCTAAACATAGGTCTCTATATCAAAGAAAGCTACGCTGGAAGCATAATAAGCCGCACGGATCCTAAAGGACACTAGAACCTGATGCTCTGATACCACCTGTAACACCCTACCTAATTAAATACCGGGTGATCAATCCTTTATGAAATTAAAAACCAGGTGAACGGTTGGTTCATTCTCAGCATCACTGTCTCAAAATAATATTTCCAATTTGAACACCCTAAATAATTAAGCTAAGTGTCAAAACCATTTAAAACCTCATTTTCCCTTTATTAAATTAAATACCAATATGAAAACCTTTTTAAAAATAACAGTTTAAGATCCACATAAATAAAAGGATAACAATAACTACACTACCATTTAAAACATCTAGATAAACCGAACCAAGTTATGAACTATAAATGAAATCATTCTGACAAGAGTTAACTCCGTGGAGTACTGAATACTGAAAATATAAATGAACATAAATCTTTGACAAGATCTAAACGAAATAGAAAATCAGCTGACACATGCCCTAACTATGAAGATCTAAAGTAGGAACTGATTCAATGACGAAGTCGTCTAAATCAAGGGCCTACAACTTCCACATAAGTTGCATCACGTCCAATTCAAAGAACCTAAGCATGCTGCCCCTGTGGTTGGACACCTGTAATACATACATATATATACAAGAGAGAAAGAACTGATAGAAAAAGGGTCAGAGCCCGAGTGTAAAACAGTTTAAAATAGTTTAGCAAGTATTTAAAATGCTTATCGGTTAATATCACAACATGTTAGTATGCGACACTCTCTTGAGAATCCTCGCCTCTCATCTAGTTTGCACTCCTACCATTCTACTGATCTCACAAGTCTTATCCCCATGAAGTTTTATCTCGAAAAGTACCAAGTCCATGATATTTAGTTTTAGAAAGTTAATCTCTTCCATTTTCCTACGTTTCTTAGAATCATTTAGTACCGTTACCAAATTCACGAACACTTGTTATAAAGTTGAAGCATTTATTCATTACTTAACTACTTATGCATAGTAGAAAGTTTCCATACATATCAGTGTATATATATTAGTCACTCATATAATATATATACTATAGGCACCCCACATAAAATCTATGGTGCTGGCATATCTGTTATCAAGTCCCCATATCACACAAACTAAGGGAAATACTAGTCCGGAATCACTCTCGAACTGTACTAACATAATACACAAACAAATGGAGGCGAAGCATATTTCCAAGTCACTAAGAGGTCAGCATATACCCTCACGTCTCTTAGGACCGTCTAACTATCGATCGGATAGCATGTACTAAGGATTTCTATGTTCTAGGCTACAAGGCAATATCCCCCATAAAGGTCCAATCGAGATAAGACTGTCCCGACGCGGAAACCTCCGTGATAGCAAGTAGCCCGGGTATGATTTTTACACATATACATAATATATGCACAATCACACAGTCATATATATAAATATTCACATTTTTCAAAGTAGGTTCACCTACGACCCATAATTATTGTCATCCGTGCTTAGCACAAATTTTACTTAAGTATCTCGTATAACGGATTCGTCTGTTTTATTCTCATTTATTATCTACTTCATTCTTACTTCTCATCTCTCGAAGTATTCTCTCTCACTAACTGTAAATATCAGTAGGTATACCCTCACTTACCTTCTAGTCTAAATCTTTCACGAGTCAATCTTCCAGTACATGTACGCACAATTCCCATTGTATAAATACCTCCCCGTTAACCCACAATTTCATCTCATAATAATTTTCACTCAACGGAATCTACTTAGACCCTATTGGTCCTCTTCATAATCCATTATACTCTATTAATGATGATCAAGGGTTCCTACGCATTTTAACCGGACTAAACAAAAAGGAAAAAATATGTAGTTTTCCAGGAGGGGTTGATCGATTGAGGAAAGGGGGTCGGTCAATCGATCAAGCAGTTCTTGCCCAGTTTTCTGCAATATTCAAACTACGGGTTCAACCATTTTAACCCCTGCAAACCTCTATAATTTCATCCCAAACTCCCATCAAAGTTATCCAAATGTATAAGAAATATATATAAACTAGTTCTAACGAAACAACATCAATAAATCCTCAACAAATCAATCAAAAAGGGGTTAAATCTCAAATCTCTTTATAAAACCAAATTTTTCATGAATAGTCACCACCCTCTATTTTAATCAAGATTTTCTTCCCAAATATCATAATAAATTCATGGGTAATCCTCTATATATGATCAAGATTTTAGACTACATGGGTTCTCCCTACAGCACATATAAATTCTCTTCCAAAATATATAATTCTTCCATTAAAACATATGATTTTCATTCCTAGATGAACATGGAAGGTATATTAACTTGGAAATTAGCAAGATAGATACTTACCTGGGATTCAAGGGTCTGATTTGTTGATGAAAAATATATGGTTGCGTTCCTCATTGTGCGATCTACGTTTTGTGGTGGTGGCGGTGCAATCGGGTGAGTTCCAGGCGTTGGATTGCTTGAAAACTCTTCACCTTCTTCTCAAATCTCTTCACCTTCTTCTCTAATCACTTCACCTTCTTCCCTAATGGCTGACTTAGGCTTTGTGTCTGTTAACCCCAAGAGACAACTCTAAATGTCTAATAAATACTAAGAAAATTCGTGGGTTTAATTACCCGAAAATACCAAATGCCTAAAATACCCTCTCGGGGTGTCAATTAGGCCTAAAAAAGCCCTGCGACCCAAACTAAACCCCCGAGTACACTTTACTGACTATCTCGACCCTTTCGAACACTTTGGCGCACTCAAAACGACTATACAGATGACTTATAATTTATTCACTTTAGTAATAATAATATAGTCCTGACACGACACAGGCGCGTCCCGAATTAAATTTCCATAATTGCCATTTTATTCACTTGTGACAATTTTAATAAAATAAATCTCATATATTACTTTACTCATCCAATAATATTCAATAAATTTCCAGTAATTACTAACTCACATCAAGCTAGTAAATATAAAAAAAATCTGATTAATATTAAATTAATACCTCAAATTAAATTTAATAAATCCCCAATTTTTAAAGCCATAAAAATACGGGGTATTACATTAATACTATTCGAGAAATTTAAACTAAGTAGTTGGAATTATGACTTGGAGATAGCATAGTGCAGGTTGTAGCTTTTGTTGTTTATTTATTAGCATCGTTAATTACCATCTTATTTTAATTAAAATATTCTATTGTGGTATTTATTGCGTATAATGCTATTTTCTGGGTTCATGGACCCTATTTGGAGGGAGTAGTGTGTATTCATACTCGGAGCTCTGACCTCGTGCTTTGACTAACCTTTTTCAGGATATTTACTGGAGTAGCTGCAAATGAGTTTGGAGATATATCTTGGAGGTGTAACTAGAGCTTTATTTATTTTGTGCTTATTAGTTTAGTATAGTTTCTATTCCTTTGCATTTATATTGAGACTCGATTTATGGATTTGGTGGTCCAATCAATTCCAAATTTGTATGGTTTTATTCAGATATTCTTATTTGGTATTCATTCTGTTTTATATTATTGGAGATTGGATTTATTTGGAGTTTAGCATGGTGATGGGTTCTATTTATCGCATGGATAATTTATTATTGGGATTGATTTAATTATTTTATCTGGTGGATTGATTTTTATATGTCTCATATTTGTCACATGCTAAGGATGATATATTGTTTGCTCGCACCCGACTTAGTTTTGGTGGCGGCTAACGCTAGAATTACGTGGGGTGTGACATATACCTCATCTCCCTCCCATGTGTACATTCTGTGTAGAACTCCAACCTCCTACTGTCACACTCCCAAGAGATGTTGTAGCTCCCATCACTGGACAATTCTTCCATAAGTTCCCTGGTTGCTGAAAATTGTAACATAAAGGTGTCGTCTCAGCTATTTTACACTCCTGAGACATATGTCCTTGACCACCACATCTATAAAAAAACGTGGCCCTCGATCCGAACACAGATGCATTTTCTGACCGACTCATCCTAGTCCTTCCACGTCGAGCTTGAAATCTTCTGGGTGAATTTCTTCTATTTTAAATCCTTGACCCTCGGGTGTCCCTCGTGCTACATTCTGGATTGAGGTTTCCGTCTCCCATCCATATGATTTTGTACCATTGTCTCTACCTTTCTTTGAATGTTCATCTTGCATTACTTTCATTGACTTTTTAGACACAATGGCTCTATCCACCAAGTCCATGTAATTTGTGATCTTCATCTTAGCAACCATGGTTTTTATATGCAAATCCAACCCAGTTTGAAATTGTCACATTTACTTTCTTCTGTCCTCACCAAATCAGGTGCAAATCTAGATAAAGATATGAATAAAGTCTCTTACTCAGCCATTGTTTGGTTCCCATGTTTCAGCATGATAAATTCTTCCTCTTTCTCTTTCCTATAAAGCCTTGGGAAATATTTTTCAAAGAACACATTCACAAACCTCTCCCATGTAATTGATGGAGGATTTGTTGGCATAAATCCCCTAATCATACTATGTAATCTCTCTGTAGCATCCCACCATAACTTTGCATCATCCTCCAACCTAAAGGTTGATAACAAAACCTTTTGTTCATCTCGCACTTCCATCACCTTGAATATTTTGTCCATCTTTCTAATCCACCCCTCTTCCACTAACAGATCAGTAGTCCTAGTAAATGCTAGAGGATTTAACTTCATGAACCTCTAATCCAATTTATCCCAATCTCCACCAAGTGCTCCACCTTTCGCTTGTTCCACTAGTTGTGCCACAACACATAATATTCTTCCCACATCATCAATAGGTTGTTCTTGCACCTTTGGTTCATCCACTTCAGTATGTCCCTATCATTGTTGACTATTAGGTACATAGGATGCCTCACCCTCTGCTCTATCATGTGGCTCATGTGGATCCATTACTTACTGCAATACAATTAACTTAAACAAACTACAATAGCACCAATTTAACATTAACATAGTTAGTCAAAATCCTGACCCATGACAAACTCAATTTCTATTGTCCACTACCAATATAGACCCTCACACCCTGTCCAGAACCTAATAACCATGCTCTAATACCAAGTTGGCGCGCCCCGACTTAATTATGTTAAAATCATCATTTTAATTATAAAGATAAATTTCCGTTAAACAATATTGTACTTGAAATCTCTCAAAAATAGCACAAGTTTTTTACTTCTCAAAGACATGGTTAGATGAAAACATAACTACCTTTAAACATAACTTAAAAGTACCAAACAAATTTACTCACATAAGTTTCTTAGTTTAATATTTACCTAAAAAGCATGTTGATATTCAACCCACGTTAATTATCCTCCACTCTCCCGTTTAACGTCCTAACTTGGTAGTGACCCCAAAAGATAGGCAAACCTAAAACATAACATTATAGGAGTGTAAGCAATAAAAGTTTAGTGAATGACCTTATACACACACATAAAACACATATAACCAATTTGAATAACAATTTTTGTTCTCTAATGTTATAACCCAAAAGGAATTGTGAAACTCTCACAAGCTTGGACCCGCCACAGTACAAATAACCCACCATAGTTAATATGGGACACCACATCCCTTTACTAGTCCAGAGTACACAAACCTTTAGGTTGGATTAACGGGCCTGCCACATCCCATAGGACCCACCACAGTCCAAAACATTAGATAAAGGACCCTCCAGAGTCCATAACATTATATAACTTCTCTTAACATTTTTAATCATATGCATATGTTTCATAAATACCACATCACTCGATAATCATTCCAACACATTCATTTAACTACACATTGTAACACCCTGCCTAATTAACCCTGGGTGACCAATCCTAAATTAAATTAGAACAGGTTTCTCAGTTGGTTCATTCTTAGCATCACTGTCGCCTTTTTAATTACTATCCACCTAAGTGAGAAAATTATACTGGTGCCAGATTTTTATTTTTCATTAATTTAATGAAATACTCATGCGGAAACAAAATAATCTAAACAATCACAATTAACTGAAATCAACCATCCACAATTTAAATAAACTGACCGAATAAACCATCGGCTTAAATCCCACAAAAGTAAAGACAGATAAATATCAATCTCAACAAGTCTGACATAAACTAAATAATGTTGTGAGAGACATGCTCGAGTAACTGATAGAAATTTCTACACTAGAAATGGAAAGAAATGAGGCACATATCAAACTCCCGCAACATCCACATATGTTGCAACAACGAATCCCTGGAATGAATCAAGTCTGGTGTCCCTGTGGATGGACACCTAAAAGGTTTTTAAGATATTTATACAAGGGTTAGAACCCAAAACATTTGGAAAAGTATTTAGCAAATGATTAACGTGAAGTAATAAATAAGTATGCATGATCTTCATATTTTAGTTACTGTCGCACTCCCTTGAGAATATCCTCACCCCTCCTCTAATGTGAACTACTAACGCCTTAATTAATTTCTTTAGTTAGTTATCCCATAATTCGATAATCGAAATAACCCCTTGCAACCACCCTACTCTAGTTGAGTATGCAATAGCCATAATTTCTAAGTTATTATCAACATTAACTTAATTAACCATTTCCCTTTTTAAATTCATATAACTTTCACACCCATTATACATATAATACAATTCATGGCTTGTATTAATTAACTCGTGTATAATTATTTATCCCATTATATATATATATATAGTCATATTACAACAATCACACATATGTTGAAATAATAGTTAATAATGAACATTCTCCTGAGCCATAACTCAAAGTACCATTCCACTAGGTGTATTCACACAACCTAGTTACCCCAAGTCAAAATCGCTCACTAACTTGGTAAATAACATAAACATTGGAGGTGATCATATTCCTTCCCTGAAAGTGAGATGCCCCTCACCCATATAGTGGACGCTATGACCTGGGGATATACTCGCCCTACTCCTCAAGCTAGGGGATCCACCCTCTATGCGCAACCTCCCCTGATAGCACTAGAGTACATATAATAATAATAATATCTAACCACTAATATTGATGCACACACCATATATATATGCTATCGCACATCGTATATATAGAGAGAGAAATAAAATACCCTGGTTATCCCATGTACTAAGTTCGTAACACAAGCCTATACAAATTATCATGAGTTTAGGTTCCAACTCTGATTATTAATTACTTTGCACATTAATAAATTAGATTATTTTTGGTGTCGCCCAACCAATATATTCGGACTCGCTCTCGTGGCCCGAAATAAGATAAATTTTGAGTCTACAACCCCGACTCTAAATTAATTAGCTTTCAATCTAAATTAATTTAACACCTTGGTTTTTCTCAACCAATATACCCGGACTCGCCCATTCAAGACGTATTTAATTATTTTGGAATATTTTTCCCCAAAACTAACCATAGTGTGTCACACATAAAGTTTCCTCCAAATCCCAATTACTTTCCCTCATAATTGATTAGAATATGTGTCCTATATTTAGTTCTCATTAAATAAGGTGTGGGGGAGAATTTTTAATAAATTTTCTCTTATATACTAAAACTGGCCGAACTGCCAAAAATCCCTGACCATCGATCGATCGATCCCCAACCATCGATTGATCGGTCGAACAAGTCTTCGTCTTCTCCGAGACCCTATCTCTACCATGGATGAAAACTTTAATCCTCCAACTCTCTCTAAAGTTAAACCCATGTTTTAACATCAAAATAACACATCAAGGAGACCATTAGGAACCCCCATAAAGTCCCCATAATTCATTAATTTTCCGTTCTCTACTATTTTTCTAAATTGGGGAAAACTCGCATTATTCGTTAGCCCATCTCAACACTAAATTATTTTCTCAATTTCGTTCATAATTAGTCTGGGATTTCACATCTGACCAGTTATACACCAATCTCAGATTATACATGAATCTCTACAAGAATTTCTAATCAGGAGATTGAATTACAAAAACCCCATCTTTTGTACCCTCTTTACCCCAAAACGAATTTTTGATTTCCACATCACATAAATATGAATCAAAATACAATTTAATGCTATAGAAAGTTAACCACTTGACTTATGGTTTCATAAGGTCTGATCCGGAGTTGTGATTCTCAAGGTTGATGATGAACTTCCCACTTTGGCTCTTTCCTTTGTCCCCCAAATTGGTTCTTAATGCCTTTAACTGCTCCTTAGGGTTTTCTCTCCCACTATGTATGTTTTCATCTCAAATCAGTCGTTATCCTTTTCCTTTCAATTAAGTAATTAGGCTTAATCCCATTTTTAGAATATTGGGCCAAGCCCAAGTGACCTAAATGCCCCCCGTGTGGGCCCGGCTATGCTTAAAAATGTCCCATGACCCGTTTACTACTCCGGGTATACTTTTTCGACTATCTCGGCCCATCCGGACTCAAGCGTACACTCAGAATTGGCATCCGAATTAATTTATAAAAATCCTTATCTCTCACCCAAATTAGTCTATACCGACTCCCGACTGAGATAAATAAATGCCCCATCACTAATACTCGAAATGACCTAAATAAATTATTACCATTCACTTAGTAACTATTTTTTTCCTAAATTTTAACCATTCTCGAATTAATTAAATATAAATGCATAAAATTTGGGGGGTGTTACATACTCCCCCCTTATAAAGGAATTTTGTCTGCGAAATTAGGTCGTACTTGTGGTGAATAGCTCTAGATATTATTCCCCCATATCCTCCTCCCGCTCCCAGGTAGACTCGTCCACATTGTGATAACCCCACTGTACTCTAACTAGTGGAACAACCTTGTATCATAACTTTTGCTCACTACGATCCAAAATAGCCATCGGTCTCTCCTCATATGAGATGTATGGCTGTAAATCAATTTTCTCGAGTGGAATGTACCAGAAATCTCTCTCGCTCCTTCGATATTTCTTCAGTGATTCCACATGGAACACGTCATGTATCCACTGAAGATGCTCTGGAAATCCCAATTTATATGCTACCGGTACCACCCTCTCAATAATAGGGAAAGGTCCCACGTATCTCAGTTCTAATTTACCCTTCTTGCTGAACCTCATCACCTCTTTCATAGGGGACACCCTAACTAATACCTAATCCCCAACCTCTAACTCCACATGTCTTCGTGAAGCATCAGCATAACTCTTCTGCCTATCCTGAGCAATCCGAATCTGCCCTCGAATCATCTATATCTTGTCAGACGTCTCCTGGACAATCTCCGGCCCTAATAACTTGTTGTCCCCCACCTCTAACCAACATGCGAGTGAACGATAAGGTCTCCTGTACAGTGCCTCGAATGGTGCCATGCTAATTGTGAATTGGTAAGATTTTTTAAACGCGAAGTCTAAAATGCACATTTTGAGCATGTCTTCTAGCATCTGATTGACCCTCTGAGTCTGCCTGTCTGTCTGTGTGTGATAAGTTGTACTCAAACGTAGATATGTGCCCATGGCCTCCTGAAAGCTCTACCAAAAATAAGCCATAAAAATCTTGTCTCTTTCAGACATAATATTTACTAGTACCCCGTGAAACTTAATAATCTCCGCTATGAATAGCTGCGCGTAGCGCATCATCTTAAACTCTGTGTGAACTGACAGGAAGTGGACCACCTTGGTCAACCAATCCTGGTACCCCGAGGATCATGTTTTTTATTTTGACTTAGATGAGGTCTATCCAACCTATGAGGAGTTTTCTGCTATATTGGGCATTAATCCCAGTATGGCGGTGGCCATGCCTAAATTTTCCCGATCCCCTCGGGTATTATTGGCGGAGTTTCTCCATATTTCTTCCTCGACGTCTCGATCTTTAGTTACTGGACGAATGATTTATCTTTCGGCTATGTTGTACTCTGTACATCTGTGGGAGGTTAATGATGTGGGTTATGTCGAAGCCATTGCCCTAGGCCTAACTTCGAGGTTGCTACTTGTGATTGGAGATCTGATGGTGGACCCCTAACTTACTGTTATTACATCTTGGATGTCATATCGTCCTAATCCTGTGGAGGTGATATTGGCAGAGACCCTGAATGGTTTAGACGCTTGGTAGGAAGGTCGTTCTGACTTTCTGAGAGAGATTCTTGTAATGTTGTCCATGTGGCTATCTTAAAGATTCCATTTTATAGTCCCATATGAGTACCCTTTGGCAGTTGTGCTAAATTTCTTCACCCATTATTTCATCATCTTTGTCCCATCTGTAAAGAATTGGGTACACTAGTTTGTGGAGCACAGATCTTGGTGTCTGCATTGGTCGATGCCCTGGTGGGGGGAATTTCATCCTATTCTGGAACTAGGGGATTATCAATACATTCGTCTAGTCGATCTTCGGTATAAATCTCCGTCTACTTTCTCTAGAGGATCATGTACCAGGTCGGGTGGGAGTAGATTGTGCCTTCCCATACCAGTAGAGGATCCGACTGAAGGCTTATGCATGCGTCTGGGTTCTCTGTCAGAGAATCATCGATCGCCGACCCGTCCTTACTAATATGTTGGCGGAGTTTATAATGTTTTAAGGGACTATATGAATTGGTTGTGAAAGAGGGTAGTGGCTAAGATCTTGGCTGAGGATACTGATCAGAGATGGTTTTCCATGTTTGACACTATGTAGGAGGCATAATGGTTCTCTCGAGGCTGGTCCGGGCTTATCATTCCATGGAGCGCCTTCGGTACACGATCCAGGAAGGGGAATCTTAGGGGCCTCAATACGGAGGAGATGATGATGGAGATGGGTCCTCCGATAGCTGTGGGTAGGACCTTCTGGGGAGTTTTATTTTTGAAGATTTTTTATGTTGTTTGGTTATTTTTATTTTTGGAAATAAATTGGGAAGGTCTGTGTACTTTGTTTTTAGGAGTAATATAGTTGGCAGGGGAAGTTATTTAACCCCTTACGATAATACTTCATGCAACCTGTGTCGTATTTTCCCATGATGGAAATAAAAAAGATTTTAATTACATTGTTGTGCCTCTTAATGAGTTTTTACATTTGAATTATCTATACCAATCACTAAGGCCTACATAATACTCTTGTTCATGTAAATGATAAAATGAATTGTCATTCTGCGAGGTAAGAAAAAAATAGCATTTTGTGAAAAAATAAGGGGATCATGCCCATGTGAAGTGTATGAGCTGTCTACGTACCTCTAGGATTTTGAAAAATTTTTGAGTCTCCTTTTGAACGTAAAAGTTTTTTTAGATAATCGGGCCCCAAGTAGTTCTTAGTGGAGGAAATGAAGATTTTTTTTAAAATAGAAGGGGGATGGGAGGAGTCGTAGCGCGCCAAGATTTCATACTAGGGATATAATTTCTTGAGATGGTCCAGGTTCATCATCCGTGCCATCTCTTCTCTATTAATTTTAGTGAGCATAGCGGTGCCACTGGACAGGATCTTCTTCACGATGTAGGAGCCACTCCAGTTTGGCTTGAATTTCCCTCTAGGGTCCCAGACGACTTCCACGATTCCTTTGAGGGCGTGGAAGGGTAAGATCTTTTCATCGTTAACTTTCCATATTCTAAGGACTTGGCCAATGATGAGGGTAGAATCTCCATAAACGTCTAGGCATCGAATACCTTTCTTGAGTGCGACTTTGAGGCCTACAGTGCACGCCTCGTATTCGGTCATGTTGTTGTTGCAGGGAAAATCTAGCTTGATGGCAATGGGAAAGTGGGAGTCATCAGGGGAGATCAGGAGTATCATAATGTCGTATCATTTCTTATTGGAAGCACCATCAGAGAACATTTTCCATCAGAGGTCTTACTGAGAGGTGCAAAGGATACCTTCATCTGGGAACTCGAAAATCTAAATGTTGTTTTCTTCTATAGGTAGTCAGAGATGGCTCTCCCTTTCATAGCTATTTTGTAACATACATAATATCAAACTCGATTAACAGAATCAACCATTGGGCCATTAGTCTAGATAGAGCAGGTTTCTCGAGCAGGTATTTGATAGGATCCATTCGAGACATAAGTCTGATGGAAAAGCGAGCATGTAGTGTCGTAATTTTTGAGGGACCAAGACAAAGGAGACATATTCTTTCTCTAAGGCAATGTAATTGACTTCGTACCCAACTAATTTGTTGATTTCATCGTAGATGGCCCTTTTTTGCGGGTTTTTTCAAGGTATTGATCTAGCAGAGCCCAAACTGTTGTGTCTATTACGGCCAAGTACAGGAGTAAAGGGAGACCAGGATATGACGAAATGAGTACCATAGATCGGGTTAGATATTGCTTTATATAGTCGAAGGCTTATTGAAAAGATTCATTCTAGACTTTGGTGGAATATTTTCGAAGGAGTTTGAAGATGGGTTCACAAATAGAAGTGAAAGAGTGGTCCTACACAAGTGTGTTTCAAGTAAAACCAATTTTCACCCAAAATTAACCAACTGTTAATTAGCACCAAACTAAGTTGTGAAAAAACTTTTTTTACTTTAAACCAATTTTATCTTGATTAATCCTAAACATACATCTAGTGATTAAAGTAAGTAAAGTAAAGTAAAGAATACTCACAACGCAGGATGTACGAGGAAAAACCCAAAATGGGAAAAAAAACTCGGACGGCCCAAGCCAGACAATCACTATGAATGTGGAATTACAATGAACAGACAAAAGACTCACTCAACAACTCGATCCGCACGGGTCTTGACGCTCTTCTGATCTTCAACCACTCCTCTTATAGTGCCCACACAGAAAGTCCTTCTTCCACTATACTTGACTACAACACACGCATCCACGTATGTCTCGGTGTCCACCGAATGGCTTTGATCCTTCTACGATGTCGAACAAGAAGTCCTTCTCTTTTCTTAATCGCAAAACCCAGATGTTCAAGTACGAAATAAACCTTCTTGGTGCAGCAAGATCACATAAACATATAATAATGATAACTTGGATATTTGCAAACTCTAAGGATGTGTTTAAGCTTTGAAACCTTAGAAGAACATGTGCAAACAAGTTTTTGGATCATAAACAGTTTTCCAGATTGCACACTTACGAAACTCTAACTAAAACACGCTTTAAATAGGAATTAAGCGCCACCTCAAAAACTGTGTCGCTCGAACGAGATTTTCATGTTATTCGCGCGACATAGCCATATTGCTAGAACGAAGTACAAATGTCGTTCGAACGACGCGCGTGTCGGTTTGACTTTTATTTTAAAACTCTTTTTCAAAAGTGACCCAATGAAGTCAAACTCTTTTTCGTGCTTATCAGAATAAAATGAAGTACAAAATATTTAAAACACTTTTAAAATATTTTTCCTTATAAAATTACATCCTTATCTTTTTATAATAATTATTCCGAGCACCATTAATTTTATGCATTCATACTTGTGTGATCTCGGAATGCAATTAATCTTGAAGACGAATAAACTTGTACCAATTAAACTTCGGCATGATTAATTCTTTGAATCTTTTCCGTAACATATTCAATTTCTTCAATACGTCATAGAACAAGTGAGATCGTGACAAAAATAAAATCTCCCTATGATATATTACAAACACAGTTTTGTTCATGGAATTAAGTCAAAACAATACAGGGACTCAATTGGAAATTTATGTCCTTACAAATCTACCCCTTTGACTATTCCAGGACAAAACTAAACCAGTGAAATGCCTAAGTCATGTCGTCAAGCCGTATGACGCCTAAATCCCATCCTATAAACCCAAAGTCAAAAATTACAGGACACGGACTAGTATATGTAGCATCGGAGAGCATGAACTATCTGAATGTGATGTAGACTTGAAATCTAGAATCTCTGAAGCATACCTACACACATGAAATAGACAAACAAATACCCAGTGAAGTATGGATGGACAAATGATACCAATTTATATTTCCAATAAGAGTAAATCATTTGACAAACATGGGAGCAATTATATGATACCAATTTGTAAAATATGTAATCAAACAATATGTAAATCTAGAAATCAATAAACATGCTCAACAAACTCAAATCTCCCCCTACATTACATACATCTCTCCCCCTTTTTGTCTCGAATAGACAATCCGGTGAAAACATAAACAAGACAGTAACTATCTAGCATTAGAATATACCAATTAAAAAATGCTAGATAATCCTGAAACAACCAGCTAAATTTGATCAAGCAAGGACAAATCAGTAGCTAGTAAAAGAATGATTCACACAAAGAATATAGCAGGTGTGATAAACAAAATCATATGCAAAATATCAATTTTGGAATAATATCACCTACATATAAACCAGTCAGTCCAGAAAGCTTCGAGAAGTACCAAAAAAATATCAATTTTAGCCAGGGTGCTGCAAACAAAGATAAGCAAAAATTCCAGACGTCGTTCGAACGAGCCAGGGACGTCACTCAAATGAGATGAGGACGTCGCTCGAACGAGACTTCACGCAACATGGTAATGTCTCTTGAACGACTTCTCGCGACAGACCAAATTTTCCCAGATGCCCAGAAATATTATATATTTGTCTAGCGAAAAAATTTCCATAAAAAAATTTCAGGAAGGGCCTGACATCTGCAAAATAGTGCTAAATAGTAAGCTTTTTACCCAAAACGAAAAAACGCATAAAAACTAACAATAAGGGTTACATGCAAACATAGTACCGATGTTCTCAAACATGGACATGGAATGTATGGTCGTTAAACTACAACAAATGAGTCACAATTCCAACACATCAAAACGATCAAGAAGCTCTAATTAATAGCGATAAATCATCAAACTTTATCATAGCCATATGACAATTAAATTGTGAGATTAATGAACTAAACATACTACATGCACACAAATCCAAAATTTTTGACGATTCTACAAACAATAGCGTCAAATTGCAATGTTTCAACATTAGGATTAGTTGTACAAATTCGTTTAAATTTTCTCCAACCAAACTCCCTCATAAAAACACACTTTTCAAGTTCTTTTGCGGTTTCTAGCATTCTCAACTTAGAGAAAATCTTATTGGCCCTTTTCTTATCATTTTTCTTTTTCTTTTGGGCTTTTTTAAGTGGTAGCTTTCACGATGAGTTAATTTTGAACTCTCGCAGCCCTTTCCCGTGAATCACTCATCATTTTTCAATTATATACCAATTCAAATCCTCACTGTAAACGGTTCTTATATTCACACTTATCCTTAAGTCTACTTACACATAGACGACAAGATTGAGATACGAACGCCACACCAAATTCAAATATGCAAGCGTAGTCAAACATCCATATAAACTCGTACATGTATTCAATGATGGCATGTATACAAAGTCGAATCAAAATTCATATCAACTTCGAAACAACCCCATATAAACAATGATTAAGATCATTTTAAGCATCGATAATAATGACCAAATGTCCTAGTCACATGGATAATGAAACGATGGGAGGGGGGTCAAGCACACCAATATGCCACATCAAACATGTAAACTCAAAAACAAAAACCAAACAAGAAAACAAAACAATTTTCGATTTTTAAATTTTTTTATCAAAAACAAAATCTTTTTTTATTTTTCAACTAAGACTCAAACAAATGAAAAATATAATAAAAAGAGATAAACATGTCATAATACTAGTAAGAATATATCATGAAGCAAAACTAGCGTATGACAAATAATATCATGCAAGCAACTATCCATAAGAAATAGCATGTGATACATTGTGTGCAAGCATATGAGAATCAACCAACCTAGCATTTAGCATCTCCAAAATGGATTTCCTAACCCAAATAGGTTTATACCTAACAAAACGAATTTTGTTAACCGATGGGACACTACATTTAAACTTCCTAGGATCTTTTCTAAGATCATAGCAAAAACTCCTAAGGTGACCTTTCCTACCACAATGCGAACATGTGTAAACTCGATAAAGAACGGGACCTTTATGTTGACCTTTTCTAACACCTCAGATGTGGTTGATACTCTAAAACACCTTATGGTATTGGATTTAGCAACGGAAGTATTAGAACAAGATGAGCCATTACCATTACTACACAAACTACTTGAGTCGATTAAATCACCTTTAAACTTCAAAACTTTAGACTCAAGCAAAAAATTAAGCTCCTCAAACTTTAGGGACTCCTTCTTTAAATTATCAATTTCCCCTAGAAGGTTATATCTCCCCTCCTCAATGTGAGAAAACTTATCCCTAATAGCCTTTTCACGTGCCACACAATCACTAATCGAGTTATTTTCCTCAACGGCACAAATCCTAGAATTTTTCAAATCCTCCAACTCTTTCTCTAAAACGAGGACTCTACAATCACTCTCCTTTTTGGAAACTTTAAAAGTTTCAAAGTTATTAACTAGAGTTCCAAACTTCTCACGACAAATGTCTCTTTGAATTTGAAATGTTTACAAATATGAAATCATATTTTTTAAATGGGAATTTTCTTACTCCAAAACTTCAATACGTTTTGCAAACTTTAAATTCAAGAGATGTAACTCATCAAAGCTTAGAGAATCCATCGAGAAAGAAACAAATCAGGAGTAAAAACACAATAATCGCAAGGAAACACAAACACACGGATCAAACACAATAAAATAGTGTTTTTAGCTCTGATACCAATTTGAAAGAGTAGTCCTACACAAGTGTGTTTCAAATCAAACCAATTTTCACCAAAAATTAACCAACTTTTATTAGCACCAAACCAAGTTGTGAAAAACCAATTTTTTACTTTAAACCAATTTTATATTGATTAATCCTAAACATACATCTAGTGATTAAAGCAATTAAGGTAAAGTAAAGAATATTCACAACGCAGGATGTACGAGGAAAAACCCAAGACGAAAAAAAGCCTCGGACAGCCCAAGCCAAACAATCACTATGAATGTGGAATTACAACGAACAGACAAAAGGCTCACTCACGACTCGATCCCCACGTGTTCTGACGCTCTTCTGATCTTTAACCACTCATCTCACAGTGTCCACGCAAAAGTCCTTCTTCCACGATACTTGTACACAACACACGCGTCCATGTATGTCTCGGTATCCACCAAATGTCTTTGATACGTCTACGATGTCGAACAAGAAGTCCTTCTCTTTTCTTCACCGCAAAACCCCGATGTTCAAGTATAGAACAAAAGTTCTTGGTATAGCAAGATCACATAAACATATAATAATGATAACTCGGATCTTTGCAAACTCTAAGGATGTGTTTAAGATTTGAAACCTTAGAAAAATATGTGCAAACAAGTTTGTGGATCGTAAACATTTTTCCAGATTGCACACTTACAAAACTCTGACAAAAACACGCTTTAAATAGGAATTAAGCGTCGCCTCGAAAAATGTGTCGATCTAATGAGATTGGCATGTCGTTCGTGCGGCATAGCCATCTCTCTCGAATGAAGTACAGGTGTCGTTCGAATGACGCGCATGCCAGTTTGACTTTTCTTTTAAAATGTTTCTTCAAAAGAGACCCCATTAAGTCAAAATATGTTTCGTTCTTATCAGAATAAAACGAAGTGTAAAACATTTAAAACACTTTTAAAACATTTTAAAATATTTTTCCTTATAAAATTACATCCTTACCTTTTTATAAAAATTATTCCGACCACCATTAATTATACAGATTCATACATGTGTGATCTCGGAATGCAATTAATCTTGAAGATGAATAAACTTGCACCAATTAAACTTCGGCATGATTAATTCTTTGAAACTTTGCTGCAACGTCTTCAATTTCTTCAATATGTCACAGACTAAGTGGGATTGTGACAAAAATAAAATCTCCCTATGACATATTACAAACACAGTTTTGTTTACGAAATTAAGTCAAAACAATACAGGGACTCAATTGGAAATTTATGTCCTTACAAGAAGTCAACTGGATGATGAACCGACTGATATACTGTGATTTTCCTAAGAATCCTCGAACTTCATTCTCTGTTCGGGGAGGTGGCATTTCTAGTATGGATTTCATTTTGGCAGGGTCTTCTCTTGTTAACCATGAATCCAAAAATATTTCCTCTGGTGATGCCAAAGACACATTTTTGTGGGTTTAACAACATTTGGTATCGCCGCAGTCACTCAAAGAACTTCTGGAGAGTGGGAACATGAACTTCCCGAGTCTTGGATTTAATGATCATATCATCCACATATACTTCGACTTATTTATGTATCATATCATACAAGATGGTTATGGAAGCCCTTTGGTAGTAACCCCTCGGTTTTTTTAGCCCGAATGGTATAACTATGTAAGAAAAAGTTCCCCAAGGGGTGATGAATGAGGTTTTTTCTTGATGATGAGGGTGTATCTTGATCTGATTTTATCTAACAAACCCATCGATGAATGACTTGAGAGCGTGAATGGTCATGTTGTCCACGATCATGTCGATATTGGGCAGTGGGTAATCATCTTTCGAATAGGCTTTGTTCAATTCTTGATAATCAATGAACATGCATATTTTTCCTCCTAATTTCGGTATGAGTAAAATATAGGCTAGACACATGGGGTATTCGATCACTCGGATGACGCCTACATTCAATTGTTTGACCACCTCTTCATTAACCTTGAGTGACCATTCGATGCGAAGCTTTCAATGTTTTTATTTGACCGATTTGTATTCTGGGAGAGTTGGAATCTCATGTTGAGAGATCTCAGAATCGATGTTGGTCATGTCATTATAGGACCATGCAAAGACGTTCGCAAATTCCTTTAATAGTTCTTTGACTTACGTGCGCTCATGATCTTCAAGTGTGGACCCTATCCTAATCTCATGCAGTTGGCTACTAGAACTGAGATTAATAATAACAGTTTCATCTTCATTAATTTGAACCCAATTGTGTTGTTTGTTATTAATCTTATTAATATCAATTAAGAATTATTCATTTGTAAAATCGTCATCATCAAGAGTTCGATTAGAATCAAAACAATTAATGTGAGGCACAACAAGATACTCAAGATCTTCATTTATTTCATTCTCAAGAAAAACAGTGTTGAGAACCTTGCCAAAAGAGGTCTCGATTACATTGTTATCAGAGAAAGGAGGTATAACAAAAGAGGAAGAGATAGGATAAACATCTAAGTTGTTTTGTATTTTAGCGGGTGGAACTGGTATAGCATTCTAGTTAATGAGGGGTTCATCAGCAGCTTTGATCAGGAAGGACAAATATGATGATGCAGTGCTTGAGTGGATCATGTAGAGTGTCAACCCCAATGTTTTCAGATCGAATGAGTCCTCGGAGTCACTTTTCTCAAAAACCTTGGTACTAGCTCTAGTTTTTTTAATAAGTGGTTGCATATGATTCTGGGAGTCTTCAGCCCAAGAGTAGTCATCTTGGAAGAAAATATCCATTCCTGGCTTCATCTTCTTGTCCACATGATCATAACATGGTTCAGGAAAGACACAAAAGGGGAAATCTTCACCTTCTTTGACGAATATCTCAATTAGGGAATCTCTTAAAATAGTCTCGGCACTTTCTAACCTTCACTTCAACCGAGGTTGGTAGAGTATTATGAGTTCTTCTAACAATGGATGATAACCCAGGCCACATAGAGGAAAGGCCTTCTTCAGGACTATGGGTTCTAGTATCCCATGTTGTTGTCGTCCTAGCCCCAGTTTAGGTGTGAAGTGCATATTCTTGAACATCTGTATCACGTTGAAATTTCCATGAGGGTTGTGCTCTTGAAAAACTCAGTATTTGAAATCATCCACTGTTGGGAGTGGAAGAGTTTCGACTCAAAAGCTAGACAGAAGTATGTCACTCGCCCCATGCTGCATTTTTAGTACCAGATTACTGGTACTTTCATTCTCAGTATTATCGTCGTCGCCCAAGATGGTGATGACATGCACCTTAGGGACAAACTTTAATTTCTGATGGAGAGAGTAAGATATCCCTTTGATGCTTTGAATCCATGGTCGTCTAAGCGATAAATTGAAATAAGTAGGTATGTCAATAACTTGGAATTCAGTAATGGGATTGATAGGGCCATCCCCTATTATAAGCTTTATGGATCCCATCACCTCTCGACGGGTGTTATCATAGGCACCCATTACGGAAGAAGTTGGAGAAAGGTCACTTACGTTCATACCTATATAGTTGAAGGTTCTTAATGGGAACACATTAAGTGTTGATACATTATCGACGAGTGAGAGTGGGACTATCTTCCTAATTAATTCGACAACGATGTTGAGGGCATAGTTGTTATTAGGACAAAACTTTAGGATTTATTCTCTAAAAAAGGTGAGTGATCTTGTAGAGTTCAAGGATCTAACTAGGTTCATGACTTCTTCAGGTGTGGTAGAAGTAGGTACTGCGGGCCCAGTGAGCAATTTTATCAGAGCGTTTCGATGTAGCTAGGAAGACATAAAGAGTCCCCACATGGTGATGTTGGCCTCAGTCTTATTCAATTGGTCAAGGATCTTGATCTCCTCTATGGTCATTTCTGTCATGGGGAGTTCTTTGATGACTCCCTTTCCTTTATCTATTTCTACTGACTAAGGATTCGGACTCTGGTAGTGCCTTCTAGATCTAGTCATATGATTCACGAAGGAGGGGAAGAATAGAAATAATGTTTCTTCATCTCCTTCAGTCTGTTCAGCCACTTTGTTAATCTCACTTAGCGTATGTTCAAAAGATATCATCCCACATACACTGATTACTCAACTCACCTTTTTTTAGCCTGGTTCTCGTTTAAGCTATCAAACTCATCCCCTCATCCAACGGCAACGATGTCGTCTTTCCATAAAAAGTCAATGCATTCCACAACTTCCATAATTTTTTCATATAGGTCTTCCCACTCAATGAGGAGATGAGTTAAAGAAAGGACCAATCTCCCTTGTAGCTTAAAAGAATTGAGTATCTAAGACATACTGTAAATCTCACCCATCTTTCGGAACATTTTTGCCATAATCTGGACTACATTATCTAAATTGACTTTGTCAATGGGTAACACTCAATTATTTGACTCTCGAGCCCACTTCCGAGATTCCATGAATAGGTTGTCAAACTTTTGGCAATCAATGGTCCTTCTGACCCAAACTCTAGAAGCTGGTTTAACACCACTCGAAACTCCATATCTTTCCCTCCGGAATGGGTACGAATAATAATACATGTCCTTGTAAAAGTGATAGGTCCGGATCGATAAAACATATAGGATGTAGGAGAAAATATGGGCAAACCTTTAGAGGTTTAGGTGAGTATACGACTACAATGGGTAATTTACTGGGCATAATCTCGGTAGATGGGTCAAATTCTGGATCATTTTCTAAGAAGATAGCATTGGTATGATTTGGAAGTTGATTCCGAGTGGTATTTGGTTTTGGATTGACTAGTGGGACGATGGTACCTTGATCAATTAAACCTTGGATTACATTTCGAAGATGGAAGCCCTGATTAGTGTTATGGCCGGCAGTTTGGTGAAAATCACAATGGGCATTGGGTTTGAAATTTTTTAGAAGAGTGTTTGGTAGCGGATGAGGTTCGAATGGCTTGATAAGATTTTAGATCAATAGGGATTGATATACTTTAGAGATAGGAGTATAAAGCTTAGTGTATTCTTTTCTAAATGAGTTAGCACGGCTTTCTGGTGCCCAAGAAGTAGCAGGCTGTGAAATGTTGTTGATGTTCGAAATTGTGGTATTGGTAGACTTATCATATTTCCTTGGAGTGAATTGTTTTGATACTTTCTTCAATTCATCTTCTTTCCTAGCAATACTCTCTTCAATCTCCACTCCTGCTTCCCGTAGGGATAAAAAATGTGAGAAATACTATCCTACCATCGTCGCTCAGACATGGGGTAAGAATTTTTTCTTTACAATGCTAACTTGCTCTTCTTCAGAAGGTTGGTTGGTCATGGTGGCCTCTTTCATCCTCCCCTTGCTATGAAATTGTTGACAGTTTCTCTAGGGTTTTGTTTGAGAAATTCTAAATCAGGGTGGGTAACCTCCAACTCCTCATTGTATTTGAATTGTGACTTAAATTCACGGGTAACATCCTCCTAATTGTAATTTTGGATTCTTCGAGGGATAGGAACCAACAGAGAGCGTTGTCCTTCAAAGTTTGTTGGAACATATGGGTTATTATTTCCTCGGAGGCACCTAAGAGAGTCATGTCTCAGTAATAACTGCAAAGGTGAACAATTGGGGGCCCACTACCCCCAAACTTCTCAATGTTGGGAATCTTGAATTTTTTCGGCAACTTTGCTTTAGGGTAGGGAGACATATGGGTGCAATCCATTTAGTTTCCAGATATTCGAACCTAGTCAAACTTATTATTCAACAACTTAAGGTCCTCCTTGACCTTGTTCAACTCTTCTTCATTAGGATAGACGACCACTGGAAGGTTAGCCCATGGCTGGGCAAGATTCGGTATAGGGAGTTGAGCTAGCGGTGGCCCATTAGCAGGAGGGGCATGCGGAGTGTGATGAAATTATTTCGAGACCCAAATAGGCTTGGGTGTGAACAAACCCATAGCATGGGGAAAGACGACTTCGGGCTCCTCAGGAGCTGGGATTCGGTTTCACTGCATATCATGAACCTAAGTTTGAAGGTTGTCATTATTAGTTAAAAGCTGGACTAGAACCGTCATCAAGTTAAGTTGCACATTCGTTACTAGATCTGCATTCTCCATAGAGAGCTAGTGAAGGTGGATCTCGGACTCGGAGGAAGTATCGAGAGAACTGACGAAACCTCATGGAGATTCGACAGAAGACAAAATCCAATAGGGATCCAGGATAGGGGTTGGGTATGCGATCACCCTCAGAGGGAAAAAATTGAATTGATTTTTGAAATAGAAGAGGGAAAACTTTTATTAAAGAAAAGGAGGAAAATGTTTTTGACGTTTTAAAAAAATGTTGGAAATATTTTTGGTATTTTTGATAAAAGGAGGAAAAATGTTTTTCGTATTTTGATAAAAGAGGAAGAAAAATGTTTTTTGGTATTTTTGACAAAGAAGGAAGGAGACGCGAGGGAATGGTCTCAGCATGATTATTATTTATTATGCTCTCACTTGTATTAGGTTTATCTAAATGCAAAAAACCCAAGCCTAGGAAAATTGGGTTTGAAAAATATGTAAAACACGGTTGACTTGTTGCTAGGCTTGTGGACAGGATCCCATTTTGAAAAAAGATGAAATCGCGCAAAAATTTGGGTAGTATGTTATCCCAGCATTCCGATAAAGTTTCAAGTCGTAACCAAAAAACAAAATAAGAGTGCCCTAGGTTTGACGCCTATTGGAGGGTATGCAGTTGTTGGTTAGTGGAAAGGTTCCCCCCTTTGGCATAACTTCCACGATATACGTCTTGCTATTGCGAGCAATCAGTACGTGTGGACAAGACATTTAATATACCTAAGTGTACATGAATTCCATCATTATATACTTCATGGAGACAATATGTGTGACAGTGAATTCAATATACTCGATGTACGTGAACGATTTCCCTACTATGTACCTCTCATCATGACTTCGATCAAGCAATACAATGCTGGCGGAACCGTTCAATATGCATTGAAGGTACTTGGCCAATGGAAGGTGGGAGTCATATTTCTTAGGCTAACTGTGACCTTCCGAACTAGTTCCCATCACAAAGTGACCCCCTGTATGGGACAAAATTTGGTCAATATCCATGCTCTTGGTGATGTAGTGCACAAAATGCATGATTCTTAAATATTGCATGGATATTATACTAAGCATGGATACGTGAGAGTGTGTGATGTGTGAATATCTACAAGTGAGTGTTCGGTAGTGAGCCTAAGCATGGATCAACTACAAGTGGTATGCGATAAGTGAGCATGGATAAGTGTAGAAAGTGAAGATGTGTTTTAGTGACACCTAAGCATGGATATTCTAAGTGTTCTGTGCAATATGTGGATATAAGTAATCCTACGTGTAAGTCATGTGAGGTGTACATGAAGAGTATCTACAAGTGTATGAGTGAGAAGTGATATAAGAATGAGGTAGATATTTACAAGAAATAATAGAGGACAAAAAATGGAACATACAAGTAGGTTCATATGCAAACAAGTATAAAACGATAACACCCATGAAATTAGAGTGTAGACCTCTTATGACATGTAAGTCCCCAAGGGTGTCGCCACTGTGGACATTTCGAGATCTAAAAAAAATTCGTCTTGTTTTCCTTTCCTTTGCCTTCGGGGTGGTTTCGAGGGGATAAAAAGGGAGGAAATTTATATAAAGGTCATGCACCCTGACACTTGTTCAGAAGAGGAGCACTTCGACTGTCGTCGATGGGGGTAATGTAAAGAGATGGAGTCGCCAACGTATTTTTCACAAAACAGACAAAAGAACATGTCGTCGCCTCGAGAGAGCGGCATCAAAGACTAACTAATACTTATGAAACCAATAGCTCAGAGGTTCGGGGCTAAGTTACGGAATGGGAAGGTGTTAGGAACCCATCCCACCCTTTCGATCTCTCATGGGCTTGTGTTATTATTTTCCTTAATTTATCCGTGAAGTATGTGCGCGTGTATATTTAAGTGGAGATCGGAATCGCTCGACGCGCATCATGGAAGAGATAGAGTGAGGTCATCCAAAGAAATGTTCCTAAAATAATAATTTAAAAAATATGATGTGTGCGCTTATCGAGAAATCGATCGTTATGATGCAATGATAACACGTGTTAGATAAGACACGATATAAAAATGTTAAGTATGATATATATGAATAATACATTAAGAGAAGATGAAGATAATGGGAAAATAGGACTCAAGTCTCGGGTTTTACCCCAAGACACCTACATAGCCTATAAAGACATCAAAGTCCATGTAGTTTGCATGAGACACAATCATGGGGGTTATCCCATAGACTCCAAATGGGAGTTTTATTATGTGTATGTGTAAAAAGGATATTTTTAGTTTTGAGAAAATGTGATGAAGAATCCCATCGAAATTTATAGGTGTAACCCTTTTTTTCTTTGTTTTGGTTTTTTTTGTAGAAAATAAATTTATATACAATATAACTAATAAAGGATGAGGTATTAGTGTGTATGATGAAAAGTAAAGATTAAATTAAGAATTTAGGTAAATAATACGAAAATGAAGAAATTTAAAGAGAGATGGGGATATTTGGACTTTCTTTGGAGACTTGAGGTTTGAACTCGATCCTTGATGAGCTTTCTTGAAAGTTGGGATGAATGTACGATGAGCAAGAAAGAAATTTTCGCTAAATTGGGTATGAGAATGATGGCAATGAAAGGTGGAAAAAAATTTCCATAAGGAAACTACGTTGATTGCAGAAGAATGTTGGTGAGATCACTCATATTAATTGATCTAAGGTGCGCTTTGGAAGTGATATCATGCCCTCCTTACATAAGATAGGGGGACTGATGATCGGCATAGCCCTAGACCTGCTAATCGATAGGTGACCATAGACACACTGTCAATAGGCAGGGAAATGGACCTGCCAATTGATAGTCTCGTGCAGATTTTTTTTAAAAATGGTCATAGAACGAAATCCGTTGATCCAAATTGTGCGAGGGACATACTGTTAGAAAGGTAATTCAGAGACCTTCAAGATTCCTTTGATCCTCTCCCTGGTCCAGTAGTTGACTTTGGGTCGAACGTGGCTCGAAAGCGTTCATCGATCTTTTGGATGGGAGATCGTCGAACAAAAACAGATCATTAGTCCAAAATTTAAGTTCGAATCGCACATGGGGTGGACCATTGGAAAGGTTATGCAAGGCACTTAAACATTCAAAATATATTCCCATGGTTTGGAGAGTTAACTTTTGTCAAACAGGGCTCAGAAGCGCCCGATGACCTGTCGGAGTAAAACGGATCGTTCATCTATACCGTATGGTTGATTCATGCACGAGATGGACCATTGGAAAGGGTATTCAATGAAATTTGAGGATTCATTTAGCCTCAGTCGATCTAAAGATTTGACTTTAGTTAAACAAAGCCCGGGAGCACCCAGTGGCCTCCAGATCAGTTTTTAAGGAAAAATGGATCGTTCGTCCGAACAGTTATGATATTTTGTGCACGATGTGGATTGTTGGAAAGAGGTTTTCGTGCCATTAGAGGATTCATTAAGATTTTTCTCTAAAGATGAAGTTTATTGGGGTTAAATCAGGGCCCGTGAGCGCCCGATGGCCTCCAAATTGGTTTTTGGTAGTAAAATGGCCCATTCATCCAAATCGTTATGCTAATTTGCGTATGGGACAGACCATTGGGGAGGAGATTCAGAGCCCTTCGAAGATTCATTGAGATTTCACTCTGACGTTGAGAGTTCTCCTTATGTTTAAACAAAGAAATTATTTAATTAAACCCAATTGTTTAATTATATCCTAAACATGCATCTAGGTGTGATTGGAGATAAACAAAGCATGAAAGAACATTCAATCACAAATAACCAAGTGAGGAAAAATCCCCCAAAGGGGAAAAACCTTTTATTTTCACTATAATTTGTAAAGAATGTTTTACGCGGATTACAATGAAAAAAATGAGTGACATACGAATACCTGTGGGTGTCGATTCCGATGTCGTCGGTTGAAGAATCCCGCAAGAACTCCAGAAGGTCAGCAATGGAAAAGAGTCGATTTCTCCACAAGGTTACTCCATAAGAGTAAAAATGATCCTTTGAAGGTTTAAAGACTCACACACGTATATGGGAATGGTTTGTGAATCAAAAAGGCTTTGAAACCTTAAAAAGTGAAGTTTGTTTTCTGGGTGTGAAATCGCAGAAACGTTTGTGCAAAAGACTTAGAAAATCGTGCAGAATGGGCATATGTATTTATACAAAAATCGAGGTGGTTCTGTATTTGAACGACATAGACATGTCGCTCGAACGAGCCACGTGTCACTTGAGCGACTTCGTGCGATATGAACATGTTGCTTGAACGACAGTGTGATGTCGCTCGAACGATCTTGTCGAACAAAAACAATTCGCCTCTAAACTTATAAAATATTCTTCTTTTGTGATAAAATAAATCATACTTTGAAAAAGAATTTTAAAAATTGTTCCCAAATATTTATGCAAATATTAAACATTTAAAATAAACCATTTTACCAAAATAGCGAAGTGGAGTAGTGGGAACGATTAAGCAGCACGTTCCATAAAGCACGATGCACGTGTGAAGATGGTGGATGCATGGATTGAGATCATGGCCATCGGGGTTGATCATGTTGACGTGACAAATGTAGTGGTATCAGACATATCTTTTGTGATCTAGGACAAAAAGAAACTTCCTAGATTCTACCCCAGATATTTATAAAATTATGTCCTTATAAATCTCCCCTATGTCTATGTCGGTACATACATAAAAAATCCGAATTATGCCGCCCAAAAGAAAAACTAACATACAATTTAATATTCCCATTAAAACCTCAAACTGAGAATACTAAATGACATGTCGCCAATCAAACTGCAACATCTTTAAAAACTCTCAAAGGTTTTATCATCAGGGTGTGCAATTCAATAATCATCAACTTTGTACCTACACACATGAGTTAAAGCAAATACATGTGATGCGCAACAGTTTGAAATATAATGATAAGAACAAAGTTATCAACAATTAAGCGTAAGTAAATCATTATTAAATCAAATAGACACAATTATCCCCCATAATTCGTTCTCCCCCATTTTTTGATGTCCCAAAATAGACAGATACGAGAATCACAAATAAATGCAAATGGAGAATGTCACAAGGTAATAAACTTTCTCTTTTTGAATTTTTCACACAAAATATACAACAAATAATCACACCATGAAATAACACAAAAACAACCAAGTCGATGATAGTGAAAATGTAGGGGTGTGAACAATTTTGATAGGAAAATCAATGCATACAAACATAACATATGTGCGCGATGAATATCGAATACTCCTAAAGATTGAACTCAGCATCTTCCTTAGGAGTAAAAAAATGAATTATAAGAAATTCACTCAATCAAATCAGCAAATCAAAGTTCTAAGTGATTTCCACACCAATAACGTCCAAAACTATTTAGTGCTTTTTCAGGGCTTTCAAGGAAGTGTAAACCCATTTAAATTCTCCAACCAAACTCCCTCATAAATATTTTCTTTTTAGAGGTGATCTAAATTCTCAAACTTTGGAGAATTGATGAATAATCCTAATGGCCCATTTTTGGCATGAATTTATTTTTATTGCCTTTCAATTTTTTGGGTTTTTTTTAACCTCATTGGACCCCGGATAATAAAATACCTCCATTGTTTAGGTCCGATTTAACGGTGGCTTAGTATTTCTCAAAGTCCAAATAAGTACCTTTCGCATCCCTTCCCCATTTTTCACACAAATCACACATCCTAACCAAAAGGTTATTACATGCACTCCAATCTTGTTAAGTTTTATTGCATATGGTTCATTGTATAGACATAATTGAGATGGAAACACTCAAGCCAACATGTGATAGGTAAGAACAATAATCAAATAAAATCATGCATGTATGCAATAAAGGAGATAAGGAGCCAAACATGTCACGTGGAATATGGAAAGGAAGTTATGACTTTAGCTATCTTAAATGATCATCCATAAAAGGTGTACACAAAATCAAAACTTTTATAAAAAGAAAATATTTTTTCCTTTTTTAATTTTGTCAAAAGAAACAGAAAATCTTTTTGGATTTTTCAAAAAATATGAAAAAGAAACAAAAAAATGATGCAAGTAATACAAACTAGCAATAGGAATCATATGATATGAACATGCAAAATGTATCATATTCTAGACAAGGACCAACCCCCTGAGTCAACTGTGCAAATACCTAAAGACTTCCTAAGACTCTCGTATCTAAGGGCATCTAAAGACTTTGTCAAAATATCGGCTAACTGGAGGTCAATAGACACATAACTCAAGGATACGACCTTCTCCTAAACTAACTCACGGATAAAGTGCTCGCATATCCTAATGTGTTTTATGTACAAATGTTGGACTGGATTGCGGGATATGTGTGTCGCTCTCTTGTTATCACAGGATATGGTCGTGGTGTCCTATGATATCCCACAATCCTCTAGAATCTGCTTCATCCACAGAAGTTGCATGCAACAACTCCCGATAACTATGTACTCAGCCTCCGCAATGGAAAAAGAGATGGAGTTTTGATTTTTGCTCAACCAAGAGATAAGAGCAGAACCAAAGAAGAAACACCCATCAAAAGTGCTCCTACATCCATCTGCATCCCCATCCCAGCCGGCATTCGAATATGTGGACAAACGGGCAGTGGTATCAAAGGAATACCAAATGCCATGGGAGAGAGTCCCACTTACATATTTGATAATACGTTTAAGAGAGAGTAAGTGTGACTCTTTAGGGGACGCCTGATATCACGCACAGAATCCAACACTAAAGACGATGTCGGAACGACTAGCAGTTAGGTAGAAAAGAATGCCTATCATACTCCGATACAAGGTTTGCTTAACTTCCTTGCCTTAACTGTCCTTACTAAGCTTTTAAGATGTACTCATAGGTGTATGTGCGTGCTTTGCGGAGTCTAAACCAAATTTCTTCACTAGGTCTCTACCATACTTGGATTTGGAGAAGAACATCCCATCCTCTAGCAGACGAACCTGGATGAAGGAAGAAAGTAATCTCACCTACCATGTTGATATCAAACTCACTTTTCATCTCCTTCTCAAAGTGGTAAGCATGCTGGGAGCACGTGGACCCAAAGACTATGTCGTCCACATAGACCTGGGCAACCAAAATACCACTTCCATCTCTCCTAACAAACAACGTCGTATCAACTCCCTCTCTCTTCAAGACACGAGCTAAGAGATAGGAAGTAAGCCTCTCGTACTAAGCACGGGGTGCTTGCTTCAAACCATACAAGGCTTTTCTCAGATAGTAGACGTGTTCCGGGTGCTTGGGGACTTCAAGCTCTTTTGTTTGTTCCACATAAACCTCCTCCTATAGGATGCCATTCAGAAAGTCACTTTTGAGATCCATCTAATATAACTTGAAGCACAAATGATATGCGATGGCGAGTAGTAAACGGACGGACTCAAGCCTCGCAACAGGAGCGAATATCTCGTCAAAGTCTACACCCTCTATCTGTGTGTAACCTTGAGCGACTAACCTAGCCTTGTTTCTGATAATGGTACCAGTCTGTAAGGACATTATTTTATAATTTTTTTATCAATTTAGTATGTCGTATACTGCTACAGCGTCAAAGAGCATTCAAAAACATTCAAGCATCAAAGACGGATCCGAATATAAAGATCTTCAACATTCAAACATCCACGAGGTCAAGTTTTGTAAGGTTGTGTTTAATTCCTTAGCATTTCACTTAAAGTGTTGGGATATTTTTATCAAATATTTTTCTAAAGATTTTGTTCTCGGACACCTTTCCGTAGAAAAATCATAACCAATTCATAAAAAATCAGGAAAATACGAAACTGGCGACCACGCGTTCATATCTAAATTATCTACAAGCACGCATGAAATCTCATTTGATAGGTCGTTCAAATGACCTGCTTTTGTCGTTCAAATGACATTTTCCACGTGTCATGTTTTTAGTTTGAGCGACCTGCTATTGTCGTTCAAATAACATAGCATCTCCTTCGAGCAACATTCAACCTCGTTCAAATGACGCGCCACCTTAAGTTTTTTTTATAAATAGGAGTCTCCAGCTCCGTTTTTCATAAGGAGACCTGCATAATTTTCAGAAATAAAACTATTACTGCAGAAACGATTTTTGTCTTCTTCTTTTAGGTTCTTTAACCATTGATTTTCAATTCACAAAACATCCCAGTCCTTTAGTGAATTGTTTTAGAACCCTAGATTTAACTTTGTCGAAACTTTACCTTTATGGGGAGAACTCTACAATCGAGAGCTGCGTGCTATTATGGAGGGAGTCTCTAGGAAGATTGGACTGCATGTCCATGTGGATTCGTCGCATGTGGATTCATTACTGAAGACAGAACTACGTGTTCTTGATGAGTATCTTCGATTGTTCCTTTGCTGACGACAACGACCGACACCTGCGGGTATTCATGTGTCACCCTGTTTCATTGTAATCCGTGTAAGTTGTTAATTACAAATTATAGTAAAATAAAAAGGTTTTACCATTCGAGGATTTTTCTTGAAATTGTTTGTTTTGTCCTGCATGCTTTATTTTATATGATAAATCATCTAGATGCATGTTTTAGGGTTTAACTAAAATTTGGGAATAATTAAATTGGATTTTATTTGAGAAGTTGCAATATTTTCGGTGTAGCGATTCTACACAGTCTCATCCATCTTATTCTTGAAGATCCACTTGGTACCTATCACATTAGTCTCTCTAGGTCGGGGGACTAATTCACAGACTTCATTCTTATGAAATTGAAGCAACTCATCCTGCATCATAGAGATACATTGTTCATCCTTTAGTGCTTCTTTATAGTTCTTAGGCTCCACTTTTGATGTGTAGAAGACATGGCTAACAACATTCTCTAGCTGGGCACGAGTCTTGACCCCTAGGGTGGGATCTCCTAGAATAGAAGTAGGGTCATGACTCTTGCAAACCCAAGAAGGTGTGTCCCCTAAAGCAGTAGCAGGGTCCACCCTAGGTATGGGAGACACAATGGGATCATTAATAGGGAGTGTGTCATCCTCACACAAATGTGTGAAGTCAACAGACATCGATGGTTTGGCATCTTGCACAGTGATGTTTATTGACTCCATCACCTTAGAGCTCTTCACGTTAAAAACTCGGTATGATCTACTTGTAGATGAATATCCTAAGAAAATTCCTTCATCCCTTTGGGAGTCAAACTTTCCTAATTTCTCTCTATCCCGTAGGATATAGCATTTACTCCTAAAAACACGGAAATATGCAAGGTTGGGCTTCTTTCCAGTCCACAGTTCATATGGCGTCTTAAGTGTGTGTGGACGAAGGTAAAACCTATTCACCGTGTGGCATGCGGTAGACACCACCTCTGCCCAAAATCTCCTAGCAATATTATGACCTAGAAATATAGATCTAGCCATCTCCTGAATCGTCCTATTCTTTCTCTCAGCAATCCCATTTTGTTGAGGAGTCTTCACGGTCGAGAATTCATGTTTGATACCGAGGCTATCATAGTAAAGATTGACTTTAGCTTCCTTAAACTCAATGCCGTTGTCACTCCATATTCTATTGATAGTGACACCGTGTAGATTCTGTAAGACACGACACTTGGTCGTAATAAATTCCACAACATCAAATTTCTCTCTCAAATAACCTATAATAGAGTATCGCAAGAAATCATCTACCATCACGAGGATATACCTGTTACCACCTAAGCTCTCAGTGCGAGTGGGACCCATGAGGTCCATGTGTATCAACTCAAGCACTCGGGAAGTTGTAATGGAATTCAACTTCCTGTGGGGGCTACACACTTGTTTTCCCAATTGATGGGGTCCATAAATTGCGAAAGTTAGCTTTCCAAGTGATGGCAAGCCACGTTCTAGGTACTTCTTAGCTAATCTCTCCAAATCTCTATAATTAACATGACCTAGGCATTGCTGCCACAGATCTATAGGAGTGATCGTGGCCCTGTTACAGACAAGTGAGGATTTGGCTATGGTCCCATAGCAATTATCATGAGTCCTCACCCCTTGCACTAGAAGTTTACCAGCTTGATCATAAACACTACACTCGTCCCGGTCAAACTTTACCGCAAGGTCAGCGTCGCATAGTTGGCTAATGCTGAGAAGGTTTACTCTTAAACCTTTGATGTACAAAACATTCTCTAGCTTAGGAAATCCTGGTATCTCTGCAGTGCCTCATCCTATTATGCTAGACTTGATCCCGTCTCCAAAGGTGATTGTACCTTCCTCGATATCCTCTAAGGAGGTAAAAAATGACATTTCACCTGCCATGTGTCTAGAGCACCCACTATCGAAATACCACTGAGAAGTATTGTGATCTTTAAGAGCAACATGGGAAACAAGGGAGTTTACGTCATGCTTAGGTACCCAAGAGGAGGTAACCATCTATTTTCCTTTATCAATATTGGTCCTAGTCAGGATTTTGGAAGTATTCACAGACGTTGTGGAAATACGTTGGAACTCTTCCATAAGACTTTGAGAGGTGGCGACTAGAAACTCAACTTGCTCTCGAAGAATAAAGAAATCACTAGTGGCACGTGGCGGAGCAAAAGTACGTTGTGCTCGACCCAAACTGTAGAAAAAATCCCTAAGGTGGCTCTTTATTTTGCTGTAGGTACAAAAATACACAGTCTTGGGCTGACCTTGGATTGCTTTCTTGGTCAAACTCTTCTTCGTGGTTTTTGACAGTGGCAATAAGGAGTCATAGTAAACTCAGTAACTAGCCCAGGTGCAATTTGAGAAATGGAAGCACCATCAAAACCTATTCCCCGTCTTTCACCAAAACCTAAAGTGGGGTCGAGGAGCATGTTTCCCATCTTACCACATATGTCCTCGATTTGAACCTTGACCTCCCTTGCTCTCTCAAGATCATGAGTAAGCTGGGCTTCAAGTTTCTTTCGACCCTTCAGGGAGGAATGGAGCTCACTCGTAAGACTATCCACTTTGTTAGTCAAGTCCCCTGTAACACCCCGCCCGCCCGGGGAGAGTGAACAGAGCGCTACCATCGATAAAACTAAACTAAATCCATCAACAATAAGTAAAGAGCATCTAAAAACCAACAATAAATAAAAAGAAAATCCACTAGTCTCAATCTCTTCAAATTAAATACAATAATAAATCTCTCCAAATAAAGCAACTATCTAACTCGAATAAGAAAACAAATCTACAATGCTCTATACATCAATACAAATCTTATCTCTTGTATTCTCGTATATTCTTCCCAAAATATCCATGTTAAAAATCAATCTCGAATAATCCATAGCGCCCCAAATCCGCTCTAACCTACCACTATAGAAAATATGCGGAAGTATATAATACGATAGGAAAGATTCTCAACAAATATTAGCGATGAATAAAATGTAACAATACGAGTACGAATATTCAAATCAAATGCGAATCTCATAAGCATTTTTATCAATATAATTTCTCAACAACATATTAATTAGAGTCACCAGGCCTCACCATACCGCGCCACACTTTATCAAGTAGCCGGAATAAGAATATTGGTGGGTGCCCAACATTAGTGCCATATTAAAATCTCATGACAATATGCCCAACACAATAATAATACCACATGAATCAAAATCAGATTCGAACAAATATTTTCCACATTTCCAAAAGAATTTAACAATTCAAATATGAGTTCAATAATCACATGAATTCAAAGGGAATAACACTCATGAGATTAAGGAGCATATTGTGTAAAACCCCATACCTTAAACCATCAAAAGGAACCATCATAAATCTTCCCAGAAAAGTCAGATTACACCATCAAAATCACCTCCCAAGAATCATCAAATCATCTCCAAGAGTTAACACCAAAACAGCCCCAAGAACACATCCAAAAACCTATGGTTGAAAGCATAATTAAAAGGGGCTAAGTGTATATGAAAAGGAGAGGAATAAAAATATGTTCGCTACTAAAAAGTTATACCTCAAAGGGTCACCCACGACCTTAATTTATAAGGCAAAAGCCAAAAGAGTTTGAAACAAATCAAACTAATAAAAATACTTGTTGCTCACGATTTCTACTGGGGTTGATCGATCGACCCCCTGGCGTCGATCGATTGATCGCCCAGGAAATCTGGCAGTTCGGCCAAAAAATTTATAAGAGGACAAATATTTAAAAATCAATTAAAAATCCGTTTTAACTCCGATTTCAAAACCGTTTCAAATTCTTGCCTTTAAAAATAATTCTCAACATATTTGAGCAAGAAAAATAATTTTATCCAAAAACTTTATGTTTCCTCTATTTTTTGAAAATACCCCCAAAATTACGCGGGTTGTTACAACCCCTTCTCTTTCTCTAAATAACTTTCTCTGTTCCCAAATAGTCTCTCTCTCTCAACACAACTAGTCTCTTTCTCAACAAAGGCAAACTCTCTCTCTCTCTCACTCTCAAGGCAGTGCAGGTGGAGGACTCTCTCTCTCGCCTCTCCTAAATCTTCCTCTAAAGCGGTGATCCTAAGAACTAATGATTTGTTACGCTTTTTGGTTTTAAATGACTCGGCATACAACTCGACGTAGGCGCGTCGAAGATCACTTTCCATCTCACTTATGACATCCTACCCCAATTACTTTGTTCTCACTGTCAAGGCGTTCCTATGAAGTAGCATCCTCATCGTCGTGAGGAGCACTAGAGGTACTCACATGACTAGCCATTAATGCGGTGAAGTTACATTCATGTAGTGACTCGTCTCTAGAGTCCATCGACTGGACCTCACTGTCATCACTAAGGGTAGTGTTAAGTACAGCTTTACCTTTTTCTTTGGCAAGTCTGTTCAGCCTAGTAGCACACTCAAAAGCTCTATGACCCTTACAGTCACACTCATAACATCTCTCATCGTCTTTCTTATGAGGGTCTTTATTATCTTTTTCATTTTTCTTTTCAAACTTATTTTTCTCAAAATTCTTTTTATCTTTGAAATTTCCATTTTTCTTGAATTTGACAATTTTCTTAAATTTTTTTACAAACAAAGCCAAATCATCTAAGTCAAGGTCACACTCTGAATCTGACGTTTCTTTCTCCCTTTTTCTAGATGACTCTACTCTCTTTCTTGTTGACCTCTCACTCTTCCTATCCTGGGCTTGAAGTGATATCCCTTTATTTTTAGATTTTATCGTGTGAGGGAACATGTCAATTTCATATGTCTGGAGGTCACCTACCAACTCTTCTAATTTGATATCTTTTAAATTGTTTAATGAGTTTAGCATAGTGACTTTGGGGATGAAACGCTTAGGTAAAGTTCTCAAAATCTTTTTAATCACCCTAATATCAGGAATATGTTGACCAAGGTTAAAACTGTTGTTAACAATATCAGACAAAGGAGCATAATATTCATCAAAGCGTTCAGATTCAAGCATGGTTATTGTTTCAAACTGGGTAGTTAGATTTTGCAACTTCTATTCTTTGACAGCATTAGTGCCTTCATGGGTAAGTTGTAGAACATCCCATGCTTCTTCAGACATGGTGCACGTCATTATGCGTCGAAACTCATCAGGGGAAACGGATCCAGAAATGGCACTTAGACCCTCATAATTAAATGAGGACCATTTATTTTCATCCTAAGCCCATTGAGTCAGATGTTCTAACTCTCTCACATTATCAGTTGCAACTATGGTAGGTGTCCACCCATTTTCAGCAAGAAACCACACACATTCATCAATGGCTTTAAGAGCAGATTTCTTAAGGGCTTTCCTGTAAGCATAATTAGACCCGTCAAAAACTGGAATTTTACTAAACGATTTTTCCATTTGAACAAACGCCTTTTTAAGAAATCAAATTTTTAAAGAAATTGATATTCAGAAGAATTTTGCAGAAAATTACATGGTAAAGTTGTGTAAGAGGCTCTAATACCAATTTGAGAGTGTCCCGTATTTTCAAACAAAGAAATTATTTAATTAAACCCAATTTTTCAATTAAATCCTAAACATGCATCTAGGTGTGATTAGAGATAAACAAAGCATGCAAGAACATTCAATCACAAACAACCAAGTGAGGAAAAATCCCCAAAGGGGAAAAAACTTTTATTTTCACTATAATTTGTAAAGAACTGTTTACACGGATTGCAATGAAAATATGAGTGACATACAAAATACCCGCAGGTGTCGGTTTCGATGTCGTCGGCTGAAGAATCCCACAAGAACTCCAGAAGGTCAGCAATGGAAAAGAGTCGGCTTTTCCACAAGGTTACTTCATAAGAGTAAAAACGATCCTTTGAAGGTTTAAAGATTCACACACATATATGGGAATGGTTAGTGAATCAAAAAGGCTTAGAAACCTTAAAAAGTGAAGTCTTTTTTCTGGGCTGTGAAATCACAAAAATGTTTATGCAAAAGACTTAGAAAATCGTGCAGAATGGGCACATGTATTTGTACGAAAATTGAGGCAGCGACGTCGTTCGAACGACATAGACATGTCTCTCGAATGAGCCTCATGTATCTTGAGCAACTTCGTGCAACATGCACATGTCTCTTTAATGATAGTGTGATATCTCTCGAACGAGCTCATCGACCATCGACCAAAAAAGATTCGCCTCTTAACTTAGGAAGTATTCTGCTTTTGTGATAAAATAAATCAGACTTCGACAAACATTTTAAAAATTGTTCCCAAATATTTATGCAGCTATTAAACACTTCAAATAAACAATTTTACCAAAATAGCGAAGTGGAGTAGTGGGAATAGTTGAGCAGCACGTTGCATGAAGCATGATGCATGTGTGAAGATGGTGGATGTATGGATTCGGATAAAGGTCATCGTGGATGACCGTGTTGACGTGCCGAATGTAGCGGTATCAGACATATCTTATATGATCTAGGACAAAAAGAAACTTCCTAGATTCTACCCCGGACATTTATAAAATTATGTCCTTACAGACGCTGAAGGTTATTGCAATCAAATAGGGCCCAGGTGTGCCCGATGGCTTATAGATTGGTACTCGGAGTCTGACCTAGGGTTTGTCTTGAATGGGGAGGTGCTAGGGACCTAGGGAAGGACTTAGGTGGGTCCTATAATGTGTTGTCACCAGTTATATTCTCAATCTCCCCATTTGGTTATTCGGGGGAAAAACCCCAAAACCCAAAAATTTCTTGATTACACTTTCCAAAACTCACTACAAATTAGCCATATAACGAGAGTAGTAGGATTTAATACACATAAAATCCATAGACCAAACAAAATCAAAGTTTGAGTCAAAATCTTGGGATTGAGCCGCATCAACATGACTAAATCTAAAACAGATGAGTCAAAATTACAAGACAATGCATCTAAAGCATGCACAAGGAGTAACGCCCTGCTTTGGGAATCCTTTAAAAAAATCAATATGAGGTATAGAGATGGTAAAAAGTATGAAAACATATATAAAGAGATCAATCCATCTAATATAATCAATCATAAAAATATATACCCCCCTTCATGAAACATCTCCAAAAAATAAATGCTTCTCCCCATAAACATGTGAATCTCCAAATAAAGGAGCAAAAGATAACTCCCCCCATTTTATATGTTTCCCCCTTTTTGACACGAAACGTCAAATAGAATTAGAAAGATATAGATTATGGGTCTAACATGGCAAAGATAGAAACAATTATAATGTATAAGCAACACTAGCAAAGGAAAAACTAGAAAACATGTGATACAACCAATGTTATAATGAAGGTATCTAATGGAAAGCATCATGAGTATGGGTAACATACAATCCAATATAATTAGAATCTCTAGTCAATAACTAAAAGATAAGATATATCAATCATAAAATCATATCAATGAGAATAAGTAATATAATGTATCTAAATAGAAGAGATCATAAGAACAATAAATATAGCAATGATAAAGCTCAATATTAAATATATAACAAAAATATCTAATGTATCGTCACCCAATCACAAGATAAAATACTCAAAAAGTGAAGGTGATCGTCGTGTTCTGTCTAGCATGTCTATCATCAAAGTTTTGGTGGTGAGTGCATCTAAAAAGTTGTTTATAGTCTTGGGGAGTAAGTAAAAGTCAAGACGCTCAAATTATGAAGCCACCTCCTCTAATTAAGATTAGTAAGGTTAGAGCTTATCATCTCTGGTCCTTCATTTCCATAGTATTTAGTTGATGACTAGTCTCGAGTCTAGGTAGGTTTTTAGTTCGTTAATTCTCATTTATAAGGAAATTATGATGCAAGATTCATATTCGGCTATGGTGATGGTGCACTCGTAGGTAAGTTTGATAGCCATGGGTAGTCGTCGTGAATCAGAGGATACCAAAAGAATACCAATGTCGAAGCCTTTGTTGTTAGTAAGTTCCCATGTGAGTCTTTAATCTAATGCGAAGATGTCTTTGTGTGGAAATTTTTCCCAATTCTCTTCTTCTTGACATACCAAAGGTTTTTCTGTGAGGAGGTCCGAGATGGACTGCACTTTAGTATATTTATACGTGACGTAGATGATTTCAAATTCGACTAATAGTGGTAACCATTTGGCCATCTGGTTAAAGAAAGAGGGTTTCACAAACAGGTATTTTAAGGGGTCCATTATAGAGACCAGTCGTATACTAAAAGACATTATGCAGTGGCGGAGTTTACGGGTGATTTACACTAGATATCCACAAGCCTTTTGTAAAAAACATGTATTTAAGCTCGTAAGATACTAACTTTCTGTTGACATAGTATATGACACATTACTTTTGGGAACTATCCATGTATTTTTATATTGGGGCTCCTATAGTGGTGTCCATGATAGTCATGTATAGGAGTAAAGGTCATCTCGATTGGTGAGGTACCAGTATTGGCGGGTGGGTGAATTATGTATTTTCTTAAATGTTTCCTAGAATTTAGTGTTACATTCTTTGGGTGAGTTTTTCTTAAGCAATTGAAATATGGGCTCGCAGATGGTAGTAAGTTGATTGATGAATTGGATTTGACCTTGGAACCCTCTAACTTCTTTCTCCATTCTAGGGGGTGGTATTTATCTTGTGTAGTTGACCTTGGTAGGGTCTACGTCGATTTCATCCTTACTGATGATGACCCCAAGGGCTTAACTCTTGGTAACCCCACATTTTTTAAGATTGAGTCTCATTTTGAAATAAGCGGAATCTTTGGAAGAATTTTCGAAGGGCCATAATTTTTCCTTTATATCCTTTCCATGTGATGATCATATCGTCCACATAGACCTCTACTTCCTTTTGTATGAGGTCATGGAGTTGGTTGTTACCTCTCCATGGTAGGTTCTTACAGCATTTTTAACGTTGAATGGCATAACTATGCGTAGTATGTTCCTCATAGAGTGATGAACCTAGTCTTTTCTTGATGGTTGGGTGCATTTTTATTTGGTTATACCCAAAAAAACCATTAATAAGGGATTTAAGTGCGTTGTTAGTCGTACTGTATACTAATATGTCTATATATGGTAAGGTAAAATCATCATTTAGATAGGCCCAGTTGAGATATATGTAATCCACACACATTCTGACTTCACCATTAGTATTTGGAACATGTAAAATATTGGTTATCCATGTTGGTTATTCTACTACTCAAAAGAATCTGACACTGAATTATTTTTCTAATTATTCCTTTAATTTCAAGGACTATTCAGGTATTAGCTTATGAAGCCTTTATTTGACTAGTCTTACATTAGGGATAGTGGGAATCTCATGCATAACGATGGTTGGATTGATATCAGTAATGTCGATTTAAGACCATGCGAATATATCGACGAAATTGAAGAGTAGGTTGATGTATTCATTGTGTTCTTCCTTTCTGAGGGAGGACCCGATTTGCAATTGTTTGGGATTTTCTTGAGTGACCAAGTTTATGGTTATTTTGTCATTATAGCTAGGAGACATGCCTTAATGTTGAATTTTGTCTAGTTTGTATGGTTGTTTTAAGTATTTTAGATCCTCAGAGTCATCATTATTAGGTGTGAGATATAATCCATCATGGGATTCATAACTAGCACATGCAATACATGCAGGCAAATACTGGAAATCACAATTTATTATGCCATCAAAGGGAGGAAAGACAACATTGATAATACTAGATAAGTCTACTTTATATGGGATACTTTAGAGGAGGGGATGGGGGGGACTCAATTTTTAAAAAGACAAACTCTAAATATTTTTGAATGACTGGGGACGATATGCATCTGATAGAGTACCATATAATCAGTATCACTACTCTAGTGATGTTAGTGATGAGATGAGTCAGATTCTGTCTGAGGACTTTTAGAGAGATCTTTATATTCTCTTGATCCTTAGCACTGCTTACGAGCTCAGGCAGGTAGAGCTTATCAGTCTTGAGTTCCTTTTCCTCATGAACTTTAATACCATTTCTGGTCGGGTTCATTATACGGTCAGTGTAGAGGATGTCCTATGAGAGGGCCTAAAGTACTTGTTGGTGAATTTTCTCATTCCAATGATAATCCCACGATAATTTAGAGGTTTTACCTTGGGCTTTGTCCAGAAGAGGAGTTTCTAGTGGAGGTTTTGAAGTGTTTGGTGCATAGAGGTAAAGGTTAAGCTTAGGGATGATGAATAGTCATCCTTTATCTATCGTGTTCGCGTGAGGGACGGAGGTGGTGGAATAAGCGTGGAATCATTATTAGGGGCTCAAGTCTGAGGATCCCGACATGACAACTAAGTTTTTTTCTATAAAGAATAAGGAGGGTTCGAGTTTAGGCTTGACGGCTTTTCTGTCTTCATCAGTAACCTATGAGACATTGATCTCGTTATAATCGATTTGGTGGATTTTTTCATAGCCTACATATAGCCCTGCCTCATAGAGTATGTATATCTCGAGTTGTAAGGATTTATTTATTTCATATCACTAAGACTCTAGGAGGTCGTGATAAGGAAAGTCTTCCCCCTAGAGACAAAAGTAACTATTCCACCCATGATAGGGGTCTTTGAGGTAAGGAATTTGGGCTTCCCCATTGGTGGTGTATCCCAGACTAGATTTGGCCTTGTAATTCATTATCGTGACAACTTCCAAACTTCCCTGATGATCTTTCACAAGTCTAAACCCTATTATATATCCCATCTTATGAATGATTCGGGTGACAACATCGTGAATAACTGACTCCTCCTCTATCATAGGTGCGAGTGAGATGACCCAGAATCCATTGAAGCAAATGTTGTTGCTATCATGGTGGGTGTCTAGGAGCAGGATAGTACTGGTGATGGTGACTATGGTCCAGCCGTTGTCCCCTTAGATTGTGGTGACCTCTGTATCGATAGGGAACCTTAATTTTAATTGTAGTAAAAAGGGAAATTCCCCATGGGATGTATCCAGGATCTTCCTCATATGAGGTATAAGTTGATTGGGACGCCGAGGAATTAAAACTCAACATTTCACTTTATGTTCCCGATGATGAGTCTGAGGGTGGTGGCTTCCACAACCTCTCGATGAGTGTTATTAAAGGCCCTTATGGTCGTGGAAGGCGGTGTGAACTCGCAGGAATCGTATCATAGACTAGTGGTAGTGCAGAGGAGGTTCACATTAATGGTGTACTCATTGTCTATCAATACTAGGAGTACGATCTTCCCACATGATTCAGTAGTGATGTGTAGTGTGAGCTGATGGTTGTGGACCTACATGGGGAGGTGTTCATTAGAGAAGTTAATGTACTAGTGCCTGGTAATATACCTGATGGTCACATATATGTGTGAAGGGGATAAATCTCGAGGCCCTGAGGCCTGAGATAATAGATGGATGAAGATAAATCGATGTTTTCGAGATGTGGATAGAAGTTCCCAGATGTTAATGTTAGCTGAGGTTCGATAAATTTTCTCCTAAATCTTAATGTTCTCTTATGAGAGGGGAGTGATAGATACCTTGGATGATTCCCTCCTTTTGTTGGTAGGATTCTTAGGAGTGGATTGTCATCCTAATCAAGTGACAAAACATAGCATTTGTCTAGAGAGCGCAACAACGTGTATATGCTTCTCGTTCAACTTTTTCCAGGGAGAGTAAGAGATCTATTAGCGTATAGGATTGGGGAAGGCAGTGTTTGATCTGGGACCATTACTTTGGTCCAATATTGGAATAGAGACTTATTTAGGCTAACATGAGTTTTGTCTTAAATCTTAGAAAGAACCCTAGATGTTGTGTAATCTGTCAAATGCATTGTCATGTTATGGCCAGGCAAAGAGTGAGGATTTCTACAACTGTTGCAATCACATGCTCATACTTTCGACCATGGGAATAAAGAGGTGACCCTATAAAGGTAGATGACCCTGACTAGATTTCATTATCATAAGCGGGTTCTTTTAGGTCTTCATTGTAATATGGCTTTAAATTTTCCTAGATTCTATCCCTCTTACTATATTCGTGTCGTTGCACTAGATATACCCATAATAGTATCGGTATTGAGCATATTCTAAACCCCAGGGTGAGTTTCCTTTGAGAAACCTAGAGGAAACTAAGGGTGATACTATTTACTAAAGGTTATCAAACTTTACATAGGCATCATTGTGGGGAGAAGATGTGACCATTTATATCCCAAAGTTGTATAAATAACTTCGCGTGGAGTGAACTTTTGGTTGTGGGGGACCTCGACGGGTCATCTCTTTTTAGAGTTTGATGATACTATGATACCAACAAACTAGGTATGTGTTATTATAGCTCCATCATGCAATAGTATCTTGATGGGTCCATGGTGAGATCGCGAGTACGAAAAGGTTGAATTACAACTATAGGATGAACATGTCTAGTTCACTGCATGGATTAATTGGGTCTTTGATTGGATCATCCTCAATTTATTAGAGGATTTCTAATGAACTTGGATTTAACTTGATGGATATACAAATGTTTCCATATATATTTTTTGGTAGTTCATCCCACTCAGTGGGACATATACCTGGGTAGATGTTGACATTAAGGTGTTAGAGTTCGCCCTCATCATTGAAGAATTTTATGGGTGGTCCTTTATATGAGAGACTCAATTGTAAATTATCTGTAATGGATCCTAATATCTTTATTTGGTTGGCATAGTGTACACATTGTTCGAGGTGATCTAGGTATTACATGGAGGCTTTCTATCTTAGCCCAAACTTGTAATCTTAGGCGTTGGGAGTTTTGAATGAGGTAGGTCCGTGTTCATGGAAGACTCCTTTTCCTAGGGAGTGATCTTATTATGACATCAATTCCAAAATTTAGGGGTTAAGTACAAACTCAATTTTAGGCTGGGGAGGTGTGTTCCCTTTGATGATCAGATGTTGGTCATAACAATCTTTGACGCCCTTCTTTGGGAGGTGAGTCTAGTAGTTATGCCTTAGTTCGACGATCGAAGTTTTTCTAATCAATTTTGGATTATCGAAGGATGTGTTTATCTCAAAGGAGGAACACATCGAGTTTAGTTCAATTAGTTAAAAAGTCTCTAAGTCATTATCAATTTTTGTCCGGATCATGTGGATGGTTGTAATAAGGGGATCTCATAGTTTGACTTTCTGGGGAACAGTTGGGTGAGAGTACCTTGTTGACTATCATTAGTAGTATGGAATACGGTATAGGTGAACATGACGCATTGACATTCTCAGAGTCAGTTCTAACTTTCTTTTTGGAGACTATAATGAGCTATGTATTCTTTTGGGATGGGGTTAGGTCTTAATTCAACTTTGTAGGCAGCATCCCTAAGAGCGGCTTGGGTTTTGACCCTCTCATCCTCTTCGTACGATGGATAATAATGAGGTTCAAAACATTTTGTCATGTAGTCGTTTGCTTTCACTATCCTATCCCATTCACTTATCTATACTGGAGGGATAAGGTACTATGGTGTTTAATTTATGATTTCTTCTCACTAATAAGTGGTGGAGGTAGCATCTCCTTAGTTTTTGAAGTTCTAACTAGGAAAGTGTTCGAGGTAGTGGGAGAGTAATCATCACCTCTTGTATCAAAATTGGTGTACGCATATAGTTGAACTTTGTAAGGTAATCCAATTCTACCAATGTATTGGATTAGTACTAAGAAGGTGATGTGATTTGTTACTAGGAGAGCCTCATCGTACATTTTTTCCCATTTGATAGAGTGATTAATATTTTCTTTTGATGACATCAACATTCCTGGCCTTTTATAGTGCATAAATTCCATGACAAGGAGAAAGTACAACTTGTAGTGATTAATTCGTAGGAAGTGTATGGTAATGATAAATAAGGTTATGTGGTCAATGTAGGTTTAGTATCGAGAATAATTTGTATGGCTGGTGAGGGTGAACCCAAGGGGTTGCTATTTGGATGGGGGAGTGTGTCTTCACCCTCGATTTCTAAGGGATATTGTATATTATAGTTAATGGATCATTTCTTAGAAGATAAGAGTTTGGTATGGCATTAGAACACGGGTTAGGGTGAAAAGCGGGTTGCTCGTAACATTAGGTTTTAGAGGAATAAGGCACCCGATATCTACGAGATCTTTGATGACATACCTGAGTGCCCAAAAGTTATCAGTAATATGACCATCCCCTTAATGGAACCCGCACTGTGATTCATCTTGTTGGTTTTTATCGGGATTTTTTAGTGGTGGTTGAGGGTTGAGTGGCTTCAGGAAGCCATCCATATTTAGAGTTACTAAGACCCGATTAAGAGGGTTTTGTAGGTCTGTGAGGTGCCTTTTTCTAGTTTAAACTTCCTTAAGGGGAGGAACAATTTGGTAAGATCTCGTAGGATTTCCTAATTGATAAGTTACCCAGGTGGGAACAAGGGCCTGTGTGGCATTAGGTGATTGCTATGACCCTGGCGAGGAGTTTACTACCATAATACAGATGTGGAACATTGAAGCCCCAGGTGAATCCTTCTTTGAAGAAAATCGATTTGTCGGTCAGTGAGAATCTTAATAGGATTTGGATGCCTTGGTAGACAAGATTTCCACAATTTTCCACCCTACGTAGTTGAGAGATTTAAATTCATGGATCCAAGTGAGTCTAAGTTTATTATTTATATCCTTCTGGAGATTATTGATCATGATTTTGACCTGGTCATATTTTAGGGGATGGTTAACCATCTTCCCTTCCTTTTCTATCCAACAGGTGATAAATGTCCTGACTACTTACCCTTCATCTTGTTTTAGCATCTCCAAATCTTTGTAGGTGATGTTGAGCTCCTCATTTTATTCATACATCTTGAGAAAGGCCTAACAAATAGCATCCCAAGTTTTGGTGATTCCCTCACGCTTTAGACCCATATACTAGGTAATATCCCTAGGCTTATGTTCCTGACTTGATTCGGAGGTAGTAGTTGGACAAACGTTCAGAGGGGGAACCCAGTACTTTGTATGTCTTGATTAAAGTCATTTTGAACTTATTCAAAAGTCAACCATTGAGTAAAGGGTCATTTTTTATTTTGGTCAAATCATAAAATATTTGCATCATGCCGATGACTTCCTGCAGGAGACGAGGCTCAATTTGGACATGTGTTATCTCCTAATTTGGGGGAGGTGGAGGGGCAAACTCATCGTTGGAGAAGGAGATACTGATTCTGCTCGTGAAGGTACTTGGTAGTCGGGGTGAGGGTACTCGTGGTACTAGTTGTATGGAAATAAATAACAATAGGGAGAAAATGGCACTTGTAAGTAAGGAGTACCGGCATTAGGAGAGGTTATAGGGGCTGGCATGGGTATAGGAGGATCCTGAAGGTTGTTAGTATTGTATCACTCGCAACTGAAGGGACACTAGTGTTGGGGTAAGGGGGATGGAGTATGTTCTCTTCATTTTTCTAGTAACCTACTAAAGACGGACTTATGCTTGGGCTAATGCCCCAATCTCAAATTACATTGCGTTCTGAGAGGCGGTGATATTCTGTTACTGTTACAACACCTGATCCGTTATTGATGGGGCCTGATCTTCTTCGATGAACATGGATCATACCGCAGAACAATCTTGAATGTCATACGTGGGAAGTTCACTGATGAAGACTAATCGTTCGCACAGAGTGAGAACGCGGGATTCTAGGGTAAGACTCATGTATGAATGTTTTCTTCGATGAAATGCTTTTTTATCTAGTTTTAACCATATGTGGATGGTATTTTGTTTTTTGTTTATTTTTGTGTAGTAATATTTTCTATTGGACAGAAGTGAGAAAGGTCTCATTTGATTCGGGTGAACAAGGGTGAGTTTTGGCATATGTGCGAGGAGCGGGGAAATGATAGGATAGGTCCCGTACATTCGTCAAAAAAGAAAAATGTTGGTAAGGGAATCTAACGTAAGGGTATTATTCTTTTGGAAATGAATTACAAATTCATATTGTTACATCTCCCACTCAAAAGGGGTAAACAGTCAGCCTGGAATTTTAGGGGTTTTGACCAACCTTCAACTGTCTAACGATTTTGAAAAAAAATTCAAATCGAGTGGCCCATAAGTATCTATTATTTTGTACAAAAGGGTGTGTACCTAAATGTTTTATTTATATGTGAAAAGGATTTATGACTCAGTTACCCGTGGATCGATTTTCGTTGCCATGGATCATGATATACAGAGCTACTTAGATTGATGAGTATTTAAGGTAAGTGTGAAACCACTTTACACTAGTGGCAATTTTGAACGAACTCCAAACATACCTTGTCACTAATACTTTGGGATGGAGAAAGGAGCCACCCGATATACCAGACGGGTGGACAAAAAAAGTGTGAGAATTTTCAATAGCAATCAGGCTTTTGGCTGACCACTTTTGATTTTGAGGCTATAAGGTTTAAAAAATATTGCACACGATTGCACATGGGAACCTAAGCACGTGTCTACATTTTGAGGGACTATAAAACTAAGGCCTCTAAGAATTTGTAAAATGTACGAAAAGAAGTCATGCATGAGTAAAATATTAAATATATAAAAAGGAATCACAAGGATAGTTCTGTTCACCTGACGTAATCCCCTATAGAGTCACCATTGTGGTGTTATAGGCCCCGGACTAGACGAGAGAGAGAGAGAGACAGAGCGGGATGCATGAGACCAAGGGAGACGTGTTGCGTCAGTCATGTGGGTGTTTTTGTTCGCCCTATAGGGATGAGAGAGTTCATGTCTATTGATCTTCATTTCTCTCTAAGGTTAGTTTTTTAATTGTGCCCCTAGAAGTTGTTAGACGACATATCCATTTTTATTGCGTGCCCCTATTGGCCTAAGCCATTCTTCGCACAAGGGGTTATAGGTTGTTCAGAGTCACCAATTTTTTTTATAAAAACAAATGAAATGGGTCATTTTAGACCGTTTAGCCATACCGTAAGGAAGGTTGAGGCCTGCGAATAATCTAGAGATGTTGTATATGGTTTCAGGAACCGGGTTATGAGTGGAAAAGGTTGTAGGCACCCACTTGTTATTTATGCTTAATTATCTATATACTTATTATCCCATTTTAAATTTGTAATTATTTTTAGTTTATTTTATAATGAGATACATTAGTTTGAAATTCCCTATAAAACTTAGGTATTTTCTTAGGTATAAAAATTATGTTAGTGAGGGTGTAGGAACGTCACTAAACAGGTGTGAGTGCATAAGAGTGCATGTGTGTATATATGTATACGAAAGGCCATTCGTATATATATATATATATATATATACGTGAAGTCTCGACTTGTGTAATGGAGGACCGTTTAAGGTAAGTATGTGTAATGGAAGACCATTAATGTATTTGAAGTGTTTGTGTTGTGTAAACATGCACGAGAAGTCACAAATTGAGATGGTTGCACATATCTGTTGTTGTAATAGGAAAAAGTGAGAGATGGAAACATCTCTATCTATACAATATATCAAGAGAGTAATTGCAAAGTCTTGTGCTCACGATAAGAACAAAATAACAAATCCTCTAACTCATAAGTATTCGAGTCACTATTTTTCCAATAAACATAGTGGTTATCAAAAATGAACTCGTGGAGTTGTTAAATCATGGTCCTCCCTTGCATATTCTTATAATTTAACTTTCCCTTGGCATTGTAAATGGTGTGTATGGTGGACAAGTTATTCTCGGATCTCTCATTTATAGTCTTCAAAACTTGTCTGGGCTTAACCCACATCGAAATTAAATCTTCGGCAAGGTCATATTCCTCGCACGTTAATCTCTCTGCATAAGGATGGTCGACTAGTGTATTAGAAATATCATGGTTATAGAGACCACTAACCACTTCAACCTTCCACTTTTCATCCAGTAGTGGTATACTCCTGAGGTAAAATGGGTAATTGAACTTTTTTGTAGATGAGTCTCTATCATCGTCGGGCCTCTGTGAGGATTTTTCGATTCCTTTCTTATAATGATATCGGTAAACTCCTCCCATTTCTAAACCTACTATCAACCTCCCCTTCCTTTAATGTGATGGATTCTTGGACTTTAAAGTTACAATTGTAACCCCCAATTTTCAGCCACGCTCTTAGGCCCAATGCATCAAAGGAGTTTGGTTGAGAAATATCTGCATATAAAAAATAAAATGTGTTAGAAAACATAATGTAACAAAAATAATAGATAAAACTTACCAAATAATATAAAGAACTTACCTAATATGTCGTAAACTCTATTCAGTGATCAACCATCGTTGGTACTGACTCGTTTGCAATGACAATTTCATTGAAATCAACTTGACTAGTGGGTATGTTTACATTTGGTATGCCCTCAATTATCGAATAATTTCTTGCCATATCATTAGCACGACCATCGAATCATATTTCATCGATCTATTCCCAACTTGTGTCATCATAAAACATGGGGTCATCCTAAAATATGTTTGTATTACATAAAATATATTAAATTTTGTAACAAAAAGGAAAACATTATTATACTCGGCATGAAATTACTGATAAAATGGGGGTACTTTGGCATTTTGGTGCTGACTCGGTGGTCTAGTTTCGCGTCGGCATTTGGCTATCGAAATTTGAGATATCTCTTGGCACCACATTGTCGAATGAAACTTTTCCAAATAATCAACTGCATTCGGTAGTACAATGTCGAAACCCGTTATTGTTTTTACCACTGTACTACCGAATGAAGATGGAACATCAATTTGTTTCCTCCATTTTGATTAAAAAATGTTAGATAATGTTAAATAAGCTTGTGGTTGTGATTACATACCTATATATGACATGTTTCGGTCTTTTTCTTCGAGTTTTACCCCCGGTTGATCATTATTGTTGAAACTGTTTGGTGAGTGATCCATTGACTTCAAATACTCTCTAAATGACTTTTATGGGATAAAAACCATTATGATGTTTTTCGTGGAAAATAGGAGCTAACATGCAGGTTTCTTTCTTGAGGTGAAAATGGGGTTTACTCGAGTTTTGCCGAGAAGATGAGCGGGGGTCAGGGCTTAAGAATTTTGTTTTTTTTAAAGTATTGTATCGGTTCTATAATCTAGCTATTTTCTTAGCTTGTGGGACCGGGTATAAATTTTGGCGGTGTCTTTAGCACCACTACAAGAGGTACTAAATAGTATTTTTTTTAAATTAAGAGGGTAAAGGTCTAGTTTCACCGCCTAAACATCACAATCACTTCACCTTGAATCCTTAATTCTCTCACAATCTGCAACACATGAGATTTACACTCCCCCTCCCCTTCCACAGTCCATAAAATTTTGGGGGGTTTCTTAGGGATATTGGGGTATTATTCTTAAAACCATGTACGAAAGTTACCTTTTTAGATAAGGTGTTTCAGTTAATTTTGAAATAAGAATCATGGTTACGAGAATACCTTATATTTGGTTTAAATATATTATAGACATGTCGATCAATAGAGCTTAGTAGGATTACTGGTGAGTTGACTTCGGGTTGATCACTAAGAGATCAGAATTTTGGTTCTATCACTATTAAAATGTTCACAACCTAAATAGGTAATTGACATCCTATCGTAACGGTTGAGGTCCAATCCTAGTCGTTTATCTCAAACAACGGTAACCTGTATGATGTTTTGATAATTTTTTCTATAGTTCGATAGATGATTGTGATCAATACATCGCATGAATGTATTTAACATGACCACCCATAATATTTGAGTCCAAGGAATGTCTTGATTAGACTTGAGAAATCTCACAGTATTTTTAAAGGGTGCATAGATTCTTAATCTCGATCATTATGAGGATTGGAATGCATACGTAAATGTAACTTTGATTGCTATGGGTGTGATATGATTTATATGGGCTCAAATGATCTTATGTATTAGGTGAACATTGTGTAAGTAGCCCTGAAACCAAAATTTGGAGGAATACACGTCCATGAGATATCGTGGATTGTGATACCCCCCTTGATAGAGTTATATATTTTTCCTCCACCTAGTAAAACTCGGTCGGTGGATTGTTTTATAATCCTAGCGGAGTAGCAAATATATTAAGTCTGAGAATACAGGAATTGATTAGATGTTGGTTAAAATTAACTAACAGTAAATTAATTTGACCAAGAAGGTATCGAAAACTTAACGCGGAGAATCATATTATGTACCATAACTTTGGAAATAAGACCTCATTAAATCTGAGTGATCTCTGAGATAATTGAATTGGAGTGAAACTGTGATTATTTAGCGGAATTAAATACAAGATTAAATAAGTAAAGAAAATAATTACGATGATTGTAATTGGGATTTCTAAGTACTTAGTTCGAGCTAATTTAATTACTTGTCTTGGGTGCCTAGTGTAGTCCATAAGTAGTTAAGCCCATACTCTCAAAAAACCCAGTTTGGACCAAGACCACCTTTTACACTTGTATATAAAGGTGTGGGAAGGTTTTTAATATGAATTATTGTTCATTAGGGTTTGAGAGGGGTGAGAGAAAATACTATTCACATTTTTAGTGAATAGGGCTAGAAGGAGATCACCATATCTCAACTTTTAGCAAATATTATCATTTCAAAAGGTGCCACCCACCCACCTCACTTTGGGGAGGATCATACAATAGAATATCCTAGCGTACATAAGGTTTAATCAAGGTTTTTTTGACACTTTATAAAGAAACAAGGATTTCATCATCATATACCTTTGTCTAGTGATACGAATCGCAACAAGTAAGGATAAGTTTTTGAATCAAGTCAATTTTTATGCATTGGCTTAATTTCGTGTTTGAAGAAAACTTATATGAGTCATAGGTTGTTAGGATTTGAGTTGTGTCATTTAAGCCTATTATGTGTGATTGAAGACCGTACGGAAAAGGTAAAGAATCATTAAGAATACATTGGGTTACATGTCGAGTTTCGTCCTCAACATCCGAGGGATTTCAATGAAGGTATGAATACGTATTTATGTTTGATCCATGTATTGAGTTTGCGTGTTATTTTAAAAAATTATTCGAGGCATTTTCGTAAAATGGATTTCAATAGAAAAATATTTATACTTTTCAATCATTATAATGAGTTTATACAGTTCGTTCAAATGAGATGTCAATGTCATTCGAACGACCTTCAAAGGAACATCAATCGAGAAATTTTAGTTGATTAAAAAAATATCGTTCGAAGATCGTTCAAACTTAGTTCGAAGGAGATTGGCATGTTTGTTCGAATGAGTTTTCTTAAAAAATGTTTCGCCTCGAAAAATCCATTTTCTATAAATATGCAGGTTTGGCATCAGGTTTCAAAGAGGGTTTTTACGAAACTAATTTTCCAAGTTATATCTTGTTCCTCCTAAATCCTAGTTTATTCCCAAGTTTGCGATCCAAAAATCCTACATCTATGTGTCTGTTTGAGATCTCTTTTTTGTTAAACCATACTGGGGTGATCTTCGTACTATGAGAACTTTGAGCGGTGGAGACTGTGTTTGTGTTGAGCGGCGGTTTGACTGTTCACGAGATATCTAAGATCGATGGGATACCGAGATGGGGGAACATGCCTACATTGTGTGGTTATTTGAAGGCATCAAAAAGTGGTTGCGAATAAGGTAATAAGGTATGAAAAAGCGCATCAAGGATTGAAGGTGTCGAGTTTGTGAGTAAATATAATTTTTCCTTGTAACTAGACCTATATTCTAGTGGACTTGTGTTGTTGGGTCGTTCAAAATTTTTTCCATTGTTGTTTCTCGTACATCACTGTGTTTTGTTCTCTTATTTTATTTTTTCTTATCCTCACCTAGATGAATGATTAGGTCAAGACTAAAATTTGTAGAACCATTTAATGCAACACATATGATTTTATTCGATGCAAAGTTTATTAAAACTGTAAAAATTAAAAATTAGTGGTGTTTCATACAAACCCTAGGGCGCAATAGCTTTCTCAGATTAGTATCAGAACAGGTTACCCTAGTCTATTGGATTGAATCCTTATTTTGTGCTTGTTTAGATTTTATATGGATTTTAACCGTGGGGGTAGTTTCGTTGGTCGACTTTCGTTGTTTAATTGATCAAACTATACATATTTGTAAGGAGACAAATTTCCAATTGAGTCCTATGTAGTTTTGGATCAATCCCGGATAAAAATGTTTGAGTCATAGGATAGAGTTAATTGATCATCCTTCAAGCCTATGACGTGTTTGTTGAAGACGTAGAGGCCAAGAGTATAAAGCTTCATCAAAATACCGAGTTTAATGTGCCTTGTTTCTACGTCATCAACATGGTTCCATGGCTCCTAAGGTATGAATGCATTTTAATATATATATATATATATATATATAGGAGCTTGGAACATTTTAGATTGGGTGAACATTTATTTAAAACTTGTGTTTAATTTCCGAAAGATTTTATTAAAACTTTAATATAAAGTATATAAAGTTTATGGGCTAAAAATAGAAATTTTCAAACTTTCTGGAAGTTCGTTCGAAATGTCATTCGAATGATTTTGTCGTTCAAACCACAATGTCGTTCGAACGAGTTTGCTAACGAGTTCTCCAAAGGCCACTGGAAAGTTGTTTGAAGTTTCGTTCAAACAAACATGATGTTCGAACGAGATTTCTAACGAGTTATCACTGGAACCTCATAAGAATCCTTGTCCGAAGAAGACTTCGTTCGAACGAAAATGGCATTCGAACGAGATTTGGCAGGAACAGGTATTTAGCAGTTTTGAGCAGTTTTTCCCAAGTTTACCACTTCTTTACCCCACTAACTTTTGACAAAACTTAATAGTGCGGGAACCAACCTTTTTGGTTTAACTTTTTCATAATATTCTAACTCCTAGAGAGTGTTTTGAGAGGTTATCCTTCCTAAGAAAACGTTCAAGTTTAAGTGTTCATTTTTCAAAGAAAAATCATTTCAACACTTTGTATACACCCATATTGTTTATCCAAGTTTATATATATATATTGCTTGGAGTTTGGCACCGATTTATCTCTACATATTGAAGAAGATATTGTTTATGTTTGCTTCTACGTCCCACAAAGAAGAAGATGTTTGCGTTGATTTACCCACATGGAGAACGGCTTCTAATTTGGGTGATGGTGACCATATAAAGTCCGATCGATATATTCCGAGACCGCGGTGGAGCTCCGTGGTTATTCACTAGGCAGAGGTTGATACAATAAGACGCATCGGGGCTTGATAGGGATCGAGTCGAGTGTTGTAAGTCAACTTGCTTGTATTTGTAAATTCCGTACTCAGTGGATTTGAGGCTAGGGCCGTCCGAGATTTTTTTCCGTTGTGAGTTTTTCCTCGTACATCATGGCGTAGTGGTTTCATTGTTTATTTTATCTTGTCATACTCACCTAGAACGCATGCTTAGGTTAAAAAGATAACATTTGGTTTTAATCACTACATGTTTAATTTGGTGCTATATTAAATATTAGGTAATATGTTAATCTAATTCAAGTCATCAATTTAATTTGTTAAAATTGGTTTGGCCTAACTTGTTAAAATGGAAAAATATTACTTACGCAAATTTCTAGGACTTGGATTAATGAAATTGGTTTAAGTGAAATTTAAGTTGTGTGTGGGTTTAAGTTAATTTCACTTGGTTTAATTTTAATTTGAAAAGGAACTTAAAATTTGGATATTCGTTTTGATCGAACAATTATCTCGCTTCCGCATCTCATAAAGGGAAATTATCTTTTGAAGTATAACAGAATTTATTTTGTTTGTAAAAATTGGGGGCCTCACTTTCCAACAAGTGTTATTAGAGACAAAGCGATAATTTACTTCATTAAGATCCTTAAAAATATTTTGGCTAAAATGGAATTTTCCCCATTCTCAAAATTTCCTATTTTCGATGGTTCTAATTACACGTACTGGGAAAGCGTGTATGAAATCGGCACTTAAATCTATTGAAGAAAGGGTTTGGTTATCTGTAGTTAACGGGTGGTCACCACCAACTCATTTAGTAGATAATGAACGTGTTCCCAAACCGGCCGATAGATGGAGTGAGAATGAGTTTAAACTTTCAAATTTTAATTCCCGAGGTTTAAATGCCTTGCTTAGCGCTGTCACACCAGATGAATTCCGACGCATTATGACGTGTGAGACCGCTAAAGAAGCGTGGGATATTTTACAACTCACTCATGAAGGTACAAGTGTCGTAAAATCTTTGAAACTCCAAAACCTCACCATTCAATTTGAAACTATCAAAATGAACAAAAAAGAAATTTGTGATGAATTTCATGCTAGACTTTTCAATATTATTAATTCATCTTTTAACTTAGGAGAAAAAATACCCGACAACCGAGTAGTAAACAAAATTTTAAGGTCCCTATCCGATAGATTTATTCCAAAAGTGACCATTTTAAATTCTTTACCAACTTTAGCCTCTACGAAATTAAAAGAGCTTGTAGGTGATTTACAAACCTATGAACTGGACATATTTCCCTCTAAAACCGAAAAGAAAATTAAAAAGGGCATTGCTTTAAAATCTCAAAAAGAGTAAAAACAAGTAGTAAAGTGTGAAAGTGATAGTGACTCGGAGGATATGGCTATGTTTGCTAGGAAATTTCAAAATTTTCTTAAATTTAACAAAGATAAATTTAAAAATGATTTTAAGAAATTTGAAAAATCTAGGCATGGCAAAGCCGAGAACACCCCTAAAACTTCTAATGAAAATGTTAATAGCGACGAGTCGGATAAGTGTTTTGGTTTTGAAGGGTATGACCATAGGGCATTTGAGTGCCCCACTGAACCAAGGAGAGAGGGTAAGAAACCAATTTCTTTTAATGCAACCCTTAGTGATAGTGATAATGAATAGGGACCCGATTCCCCCACTAAGCCCAACTTTGTGGCATTTATGGCTAGTCATGTGAGTGATAGTGAGAAGTCGTCCATTGATGAAACTTTAGCACGTGACACTTCCAAGGTCATAGTTTATGATTCCCTTATTTTTTATGATAGTGAGAGTGAAGAAGAAAGAGAGATTGAAAATGAAGAAGAGGTTAATGTGAGTTAACTTCAAAATGCTTTTCAAGAACTATATGAAGAATAAATTAAATTAAAAAGAGCAAATTTGAAGTTAGAAGCAAGTTTAAGAGAGCATGGCAAGGTCGTTGATGATAGTATGTTGGTAGAAGACCTTAGGATACGAGAGAGAACTCTTCGAGAGAAGCTAGAATATATAAAAGGCGAGAGATATAGCCTTATAGGTTTAATGGAATCCTTGAAAAAGGAGCTTCTCGAGTTTGAAGAGAGAAATAGTTTGTTAGAGTCTAGAATTTTAGAATTAAAAGAACAATTAAAAGACTCTAGTAATGTCAAATTTGATTTGGAGTGTAGATTCGAAAAACTAGATAAAATCTTAGGCATGGTTCAAATTAAAAATGACACTTGTGGTTTAGGCTTCGATACTTGTAATAAATCAACTCAAAAGGCCAAAACCCATGTTTTAGGAGAATCACCTAGGAAAACCGTTAGAGATCAATCCTTAGGTACAAATTTTTGACGTGTTTTTACTTGTGCACATTGTGGTCGAAAAGGTCATCTTAGGAAATTTTGTTTTGATCTCAAAAGAGTTCTTAGAAAATCCAAAGGTAAGGCAACCGAGGTAGCCAAGATTTATACTTCCCGAGATCGTCATTCATCTTTAATTTTGGATAGAAGATCCAACTTGGTAGCTTTACAAGATAGGGTATTTGATTCTCATTAACTTTCACATGCTTCCTCCCTTGCAAAATCTAAAGGTTAAATGTGTTAGTTTTATATGCATACTTTAGTTTTTGTACTCCATGCTATATTCACATAATGAATGTATGCTTGTTTAATCATTTTCTAGTCTATACTTTAGTTTTTGTACTCCATGCTATATTCACATAATAAATGTATGCTTGTTTAATCATTTTCTAGTCTATACTCCATGCTTAATCACATGCTAAAATTATGATTTTTATTTATCTTTTGTATTATATTTCTTTTGTTTGCATTAAATGAAAAAATACAAAAAGATTTTCGTTTATCATTTGGGTTTTTATCTCTTCGTAATTTAAGCTTAATGAGAAATTCAAAGGGTTTTTTTTCTTGTCTTTTGAGTATATATTTTTATTTTGGGTCAAAAATTTCAAAAAACTGAAAAAGAATTTTATTTTTTGTGTATTTTAGTTTGACACACTTTATATGGCATATACTTGTGTTTGAATCCCATCTTTTACATTTCCATGTGGCTAGAACTTTTGGTTTAGATTATCAATCCTTATTATGTTCTTTACCATGCTTACATGGAGTAGTTGGATTTTGTGTTGATATAATGGATTCTATTTTTTATATGCCTCAATTTACACATGCACGAGCTCTTTTGAAATTTAACTTCATATGTATATTTGAACTTTGTGATGTGTTCTCCTACCAATCTTGTCATCTACATATTTGTGACCTAGGAGGACTAGTGCATGTCAAATTTCGTTGCACATGAGATTTGTGAGATATAAAAAATAATATGTATAAATGTGCACGGGAAGGGCTCCAAAAGGATTTATTATCCTTTGAGAATAGTAAGCCACTGTTTGTTTGGACCTAAAAGAAATACGTGGTCCAAAGGCCTAAAAGAAAATATGGCATTAAAAGAAAAATAATTTGCCAAGGCCTTATATGTTTGATTGGTATATTCATTCAAAAAAAATATATGCTTATCGAGGGAGATTGGATGGTATATCAACGGTTTGCACAATGTCCGTTTATCCTAGTTGCGTTTTCAATGTCATGACTCTATTGGTTTGTAGAATCATCAACATACTAGGCTTGTATGCATTGTGTATGTTTGTTCATCAAGTTCAATTTATATTGTCACATGAGGTTATATTCAAATGTGATGAAGTTTGCAATCAATTGAGAACTCCGTGAACATGTTTTAAGTGATTGGGTATAAATTTAATTGTTACTAGTTCACACCCCAACACTTCCGTTTTCATATGACACATTTTTGCTATACGAGTGTGAAAAGCTTATCTTATTGTGTGTCATTTGTGTGTTTATATTTATATATGTGTACTTGAGTCTATTAGGTATATATTATGTATACATATATTTGATATTTTTGTTTAGTCTTTGCCTTGCTTTCTAGTCCATATATGCTTTAATTCATAATTGGTATCCATCTTGTTGCATTCTTTGTTGATATCACATCCTTAATACTTTATGTATCATAAGGGTATCATTTTTTTGCATCTTAGCTGGTATTCATAATTATTTGTTGGATTAGTTGTGAAATTGTTGCCCATGTGCTTTAATGTTCTCATCACTTTATGCACAATTACATGTTTTTAGCTTGTTATCCCACTCTATCTATCCCTTGCTTAGTTTAGAGGGTGTATATGCTTTAATTGGGGAAGATAAGTTAATATTTAATTCTTTAGCCTTTGTCTATTCCTAAACAAAAAGGGGGCGAGTGATAGGGGAGAAATGGTATCTAATCCTATTATTATCGTATCTTAGTTTGGGAGAGATTTATCTTAGGGGGAGACTTCTTTCTAAGTTGATCATAATTGATAAAGGGAGAGAATTAATTTAGGGGGAGTACTTGGAGTACTTACTTTTCTTGCATTAAATATTTTTATTTGATATTTCCTATGCGTGTAATGTGTTTGCTTAAGTGTGCAGGAATTATATTATGAGTGGAAACTTTCACCGGCAAAGATTGTGATCCTTTGGTTGTTTTGAGTCAAGCATTGTATTTTTATTTTGGGTGGGATTTTTTATCAGTCTAGTAGAGCTTGACAGCCCTTTAGGAAGTTTTGTTTGGTTTTTGTCACGGAATAGCCAAAGGAGGAGATTTGTAAGGACACAAATTTCCAATTGAGTCCTTTGTAGTTTTGGCTCAATTCCAGACAAAAACGTTTCAGTCATAGGATAGAGTTAATTGATCATCCTTCAAGCCTATGACGTGTTTGTTGAAGATGTTGTGGCCAAGAGTATAAATCTTCATCAAATTGCCGAGTTTAATTTGCCTCATTTCTACGTCATCAACATGGTTCCATTGATCCTAAGGTATGAATGCATTTTAATATAAATATATAGGAGATTGGAACATTTTAGATTGGGTGAACGTTTATTTAAAACTGGTGTTTAATTTCAAAAAGATTTTATTAAAACTTTAATATAAAGTATATAAAGTTTCTGGTCTAAAAATAGAAATTTTCAAACTTTCTGGAAGTTCGTTCCAAATGTCGTTCGAACGAGTTTGTCGTTTGAACCACAATGTCGTTCGAACGAGTTTGCCAACGAGTTCCCCAAAGGCCACTGGAAAGGCATTCGAAGTGTCGTTCGAACGAACATGATGTTCGAACGAGATTTCTAACAAGATTTCTAATGAGTTCACACTGGAACCTCATTAGAAGCCTCGTTCGAACGAAATTGTCTTTCGAACGAGATTTGGCGGGAACACGTATTTGACAGTTTTGAACAGTTTTTCCCAAGTTTCCCACTTCTTTACCCCACTAACGTTTGACAGAACTTAATAGTGTGGGAACCAACATTTTTGGTTTAACTTTTTTGTAATATTCTAACTCCTAGAGAGTGTTTTGAGAGGTGATCCTTCCTAAGAAAAAGTTCAAGTTTAAGTGTTCATTTTTCAAAGAAAAATCATTAAAACACTTTATTTACACCCATATTGTTTGTCCAAGTTCATATATATATATATATATATATATATATATATATATATATATATTGCTTGGAGTTTGGCACCAGTTTATCTATACATATTGAAGAAGAGATTTTTTGGGTTTGCTTCTACATCCCATAAAGAAGAAGATGTTTGCGTTGATTTACCCACTTGGAGAAAGGCTCCTAGTTTGGGTGACGATGACCATATAAAGTCCGATCAATAGATTTCGTGACTACGGTGGAGCTCCGTGGTTATTCACTAGGCAGAGGTTGATACAAGAAGACGCATCGGGACTTGAGAGGGATCGAGTCGAGTGTTGTAAGTCATCTTGCTTGTATTTGTAAATTATGTACTTAGTGGATTTGAGGCTAGGGCCATCCGAGGTTTTTTCCCGTTGTGGGTTTTTCCTCATACATCGTGGCGTAGCGGTTTCATTATTTATTTTATCTTGCCATACTCACCTAGAACGCATGCTTAGGTAAAAAAGATAAAATTTGGTTTTAATCACTACATGTTTAATTTGGTGCTATACTAAATATTGGGTAATATGTTAATCTAATTCAAGTCATTAATTTAATTTGTTAAAATTGGTTTGGCCTCACTTGTTAAAATTGAAAAATATGACTTAGGCAAATTTCTAGGACTTGGATTAATGAAATTGGTTTAAGTTAAATTTAAGTTGTGTGAGGATTTAAGTTAATTTCACTTGGTTTAATTTTAATTTGAAAGGAAATTAAAATTTGGATATTCGTTTTAATCGAACCATCATCTCCCTTTCACATCTCATAAAGGGAAATTATCTTTTTGAAGTATAACATAATTTATTTTTTTTGTAAAAATTGGGGGCCTCACGTTCCAACACTAATAGATGGCGCGAATGCAATTTTTCCTTAAATCGATCTATAAGAACGTTTGGAAATCGATTAAGTATGAGTGGACTCCTCCCACATAAGGTGGTTCTCCTCACATCGTTCCTTCATTTTTGCGCTATTACCGCTGGAGAGTTTGAACGCATTATGACTTGAGAGGGCACAAAGGATGCTTGGGATATTTTATGATCCACACATGATGGAACACATACTGTTAGGGTTTCCAAGTTATAAAATATGATAACTAAGTTTGAGATGATTCAAGATGTTAGAGAATGAGTATTTTGGTGAGTTTTATGCCAAGTTGTTGAATATTATCAATTCCTCGTTTAACTTAGGTGAGCTGATCCCCAAGTCGAGAGTTATGCAAAAAAATTTAATGTCCTTACCTGGAAGATTTGACGCCAAGTCAAGATCCTAGATTCTCTAGGAGGTGTCAAAATTATAAGAGTCCAAGATCTTGTAGATGACCTTCAAATCTATGAGATGAGCACGTTTTATCTAAATAAAAAGAAGGGTATTTTCATGAAAGCGCCAAAAGAGGATATGTCGAATTCTGATAGTGATGGTGAGCTTGATGCTGAAGAGATAGCTAGGTTTGCTAGGAATTTCAAGAATTTTCGCAAGCTTAAAGATGAGAAGAGTTTTGAATAAACCCTAAGAACATTAATAACCGTGATAGGAAGAATAAGTATGGTACTAAGAATGTGAATGACCACGAATAGTTTTTTTAATGCTAAGAATTAGGGAAGGAATGAGGGTGAGAAACCAAAAGTATATAATACCACCCTTAGTTAAAGTTAGCCGGAAGAGTAAGTCAACTCCCCAACTGATCGTAACTACACCGTGTTCATAATTAGTCCTGTGGGATATTAAATAAAGTATCTTTTCCCATTGAAGATAATCATGGCGATTCTGAGGTTCGTTCTTTAAATTCCCAAGATAGTGAGGAGAGGAGGAATGAAGAAAAAGAAGAAGATGAGGAGGAGGAGGAGGAGGAGGAGGAGGAGGAGGAGGAGGAGGATAGTGATCTTTGAGTGGCCTCTAGGTAGTTATATGTGGAGTCGTAAAAGTTAAAAAAGGTCAACTTGCATTTAGAAGATAAAGTGAAGGAACATGCCATATGTGGTGATAATGATAAATTGATTGAGTGTCTTAGGGCACGTGAGAGGAGTACTAAGGAGAAACTCGAGTATGTTGAGGGTGATAGAAATATCCTTCGTGATTTAATGGATGTTTTTAAAGAAGGATATTCTTGATTTTGAAGATTCTATTCATTTGCTCGAGTCTAAGATTGTGAAGTTAGAAGAGAAATTGAGAGACTCGACTAATGTCAAGCTTGATTTGGCGTTTAGGTCAGAGATGTTGGATAAAATGGAAGGCATCGTCCGAATCCAAGATGATAAGTCTGGGATTGGCTTCGGTGATATTAATACTTTCGTTTCTAAAGCCAAGACCATGATTTTGATAGAGCCGACCATTGCTAGTGATGTTATAAAAGGTCAACCTATAGGTAATATTCCTTTTGTCTTCACTTAAACACACTGTGGTAGGAAAGGTCACCTTAGGCATTTTTATTATGATCTTAAAAAAGGTCCTAAGAAGACTAAGTCTAATGTCACAAAAATCCTCCAATCCCAAGTTCATCACATTTACCTATATGGCTGAGGAGATACAGTCTGGAGTCTCTAAATGTTAGTCTTGTTGACTCTCATATGCTTTTACATGATTTATCACATGTTATATCGTATGAGTGATTGCTTGCATGTTTTTATACACTAGCTATTGTGCTTCATGTTATATGTTTTTTCTATTTGTATGGTGTTTATATTTTATTTTGATTTTCCACTTTTTTGGTCTAAATAAAAAAAATACAAAAAGATTGTTCTTTTTAAATTCGTATCATTTTGAAAAATGTTTAAAAACTCAAAAATATTTTTGTTTTTGTGTATTTTAGTTTTACGCATATTTTATGGCATATCGGTGTGTTTGAATCCCATCCCTTCCATGTATCCATGTTATTAGGACACTTGATTTTGATTTTCAATGCTTGGATTATTCTTAATCATGTTTACCTGAAGTAGTTTGAAATTAATTTTCATGATGGGTTCACTTTGTATATGCTTCTGCACACAATTTTCACGAGATATTTTGGATTTTAACTTCATATGTCACATGAACTGAGTGAGGTGTTCTCCTAACAATCTTATCATATACATAAAAAATTTAAGAACTATTGACCGTGAGTTCGATGATTTATTGAAAATTGAGTGTGCATGAAAAAGGTTTATGAAATGAGAAATCTCCTTTGCATGAATGGCCAAAATTAGCAAGAGAATGAAAGATTGGGAGGCAATAAAAAAAATTGACAAGGCTAATTTTTTTACATTGATGCTTCAAAAATTAGATATGTTTAAAAGAAAAAAAGGGAGAAAAATGTTGATAATTTTTTAGGGTATTTAGTGGAAGATTAATTGTTTTGACGCTATTGATTCGAGAATCATTAAAATTTCTTGGTAAGTGTGCGTTATGTTTGTTTATCCTTCTGAGTTCTTTATTTGACATAAGAGGCTAAATCGTACGTTGATAAATTATTGCGGTGTTAAATAGATCTACCTGGATAGTTTTGAGTGATTAGGTCATTTTCGCTTGTTTTTTGTTCACACCCCTTCACATCGTACCATCATGTTTAGACACATTGATATTATGTGAGTATGTAATGCTTATGTGTTTGTGTCTTTTGAGGTCACTTATACCTATATATGTGTATATGTTTTAGTGGTATATGCGTGGTTATATATATGTTATGTGTTGTGTTTTGAGTCTATGCATTTTCATGTAATCCATGTTTGCTTTATGCTTAATATTTGACTTAAATTAGCATGTGTAATGATCATATTTGTATCTAATACTTAAATTCTTGCATCATAGTTGATATCCTTTGTTCATAGTTTGGATTATTTGTGCTTTTGTTTCTGAACTGTTTGTCGTTGCATGACTTGCTTCACAACTCTACATAATATATTTATTTTTCCTTTATGATTACCTATGCCTCACATAGGGGGAGATTTGGTTTTATTGGTGAGAAATGTTTTATTATTGTGTACCTTATTCTTTGTCTATTCTTGAACAAAAAGGGGGGAGAAATGGTATCTAACTATTTTCATTTGGCGGAGATCTTTAACTTAGGGGGAGATGTCCTTTCTTAGGTAGAGAAATTTAGACAAAGGGGGAGGATTTTTTATATGCAATTTATATATGATTATACTCCCTTTGCATTTAAAGGTGTGTTTAAGGGTGCAGGTTAGCAGAATGAGACAAAGGTTTACATAAGAGCAAAGTTACTCAAGTTTGTGTCAATTAAGCATCTATAACGTTTTTCCTTTTTCGGGTTCGGAATTGATTCTTAGTGAACTTTATGGCCCGGTAATTTTTCATTTTGAGTTTTGATCCGAAATAGCCAAAGGGAGAGATTTTTAAGGACAAATTTCTAAATTGGATCAATTTATATGTATTGGCTTAATTAAATGTTTGGACAAAACTTATTTGATTCATAGGTTCTTAGGATTTGAGTTGTGTCCTTCAAGCCTATGATGTGTGATTGAAGACCATGCGACAAAGGTAAAGAATCATCAAGGATATATTGGGATATGTGTTGAGTTTCGTCTTCAACATCCGTGGGATTTCAATGAAGGCATGAATACATATTTAGGTTTGATCCTTAGATTTAGTTTGGGATATGTTTTGTCAAATTATTTTTGGCCTTTTCGTAAATTGAATTTTAAAAGAAAAATATTTTTGGGTTTCAGTCATTTGAATGAGTTTATACGGTGTGTCTGAACGAGATGTGAATGTCTTTAGAACAACCTTCAAATAAACATTAAACAAGAAATTTTAGTTAATCAGAAATGTATCGTTTGAAGATCCTTTAAAGTTGGCTCAAACGAGATTGACATGTTTGTTCGAACGACTTTTTAGTTGGTTCAAATGAGACAGGGTTTTTGTTTGAACGAACAATATGTTTTCATTCGAACAAGTTTTCTCAAAAAACGTGTCGCCTCAAAAATGTGTTTTCTATAATTACTCAAGTCTAGTATCAAGTTTTAAAGAGGGTTTTTGTGAAGATAATTTTCCAAGTTATATCATGGGCCTCTCAAACCCTAGTATACACATAAGTTTGAGATCCAGTAATCTTACATATATATGTTTGATTGATATATTTTATGTGTTTCACCATACTGGTTCGTTCTTCATATTGTGAGAGTTTCGATTAGTAGATATTTTGTTTGTGTTGACTAGTGGTTGTAGTATTCACAAGACAAGAGAGATCGATGGAATACCAAGACATAGGAACGCACCTGCATCGTGTGGCTATTGGAAAGCGTCTAGAAATGGCTGAGAAGAAGGTAACAAGGGACAAAGAAGCGCGTCAAGTCTTGAAGGTGTCGAGTATGTGAGTAAGTCTAATCTGTCTTTATAACTAGACCTGTATCGTAGTGGACTTGTGTGGTTGGGTCGTCCGAGGTTTTTTTCGTTATGGGTTTTCCTCATACATCACCGTGTCATGGTTTGCTTATTTTATTCTTGCTTATACATGCCTAGATGCATGTTTAGGTCAAGACTAAAATTGATAAAACTGTGAAAATTAAAAATTAGTGGTGTTTCTCTGCAAACCCTAGTGTGCATTATCTTTATCTCAAAAAGACTCGATGTGGTATGTGTTACTGAAACCCTAGGTTTAATCTTTAAACTTAGTTCTTGTTTTCTTTTTAACGCATGATTAATCAAAGATCCATAAGGCTGAACTCTTTTTGCACTAATATGTCAATCCCAATTTGTTTTTCCTAATAATTGGTATCAGAGCCACTGTTGAGATTAATCTTGTATTTAGAATGTTTATGTTTTCCAACAAGAATACTAGTTTTGGCAGGTGTAACACCCCGTATTTTTTAGTATTTATTTTTTAGCATTTAAATTACATGTGTGCACGTAATTTAAATAAAATGAGAAATAACGAGAATTTAATATATATTAATCAATGAGAAAAATATTAATATATATATATATGTGTGTGTGTGTGTGAAAATATATTTACTAGTGTGATAAGTAAATAAAATTATGTCAAATGATATTATGTCTTGAGTGAGTGAAAAGCAATGGGTTTTGACGGTATCTCATTCGGGACGCATGCGCGGGGGCTCGTGTTGGGAATGAGATGGAAATTGATGTTAGGTGACTTTGATGGTGATTTCGACTGCATGATGATCCAAGATGAGTCAAAGTAGTCAAAATTAGGAACTCGGGGGTGGTAATTGGGTTTCAAGGGATTTTAGACTAATTAGGACCCGCATAGGGGCATTCGGGAAACTTTACTCTTAGCCCTAAGAAAAATTTCGGGATTAGGGGGTAACTAGGGATGTTGGATGAGTGAGGCAACCATTCCAACATTCTAAAATACCTAGGCTTGAGAGAGAGGAAAAAAAAGAAGGGAAACTCAAGAGAAAACTCAAGAAAGCAATCGAGGGAGGAATTAGGGCAATTATGGGCTAGGATTCTAGTGCAAAAAGATCCACAAAGGAAGAATTTAGAATCTGCAATAATCTAAGACAAGTGTTTAAACTTATTTTGATACTTTATGCATGTTTTTAATTCATATTAGAGTTGGTGGGATAAATATGAATTTAGGTGGTATTCACATGATAAAAATGGGATTTTCAAGAAATGAATCCATAAAAATTTCATTGATTGTGATTCCATATGAATATGGGTTTGATTTATATATAAAATGTGTAATCTTGAAGAAAACTATAAGATTTAATCATTATAAAGATGCGATATTTAAGGATAAATTGAGAACTTATGTAATCTTGAATTAGAATTAAGAGATAAATTTAATTCTTGACCAAAATTTTTAAATCCCATGATTTGGAATGTTATTAGATGATTTAGAACATAAAAATGTGTTTCTTTATGTTTAGGATTGATCGGATTATGTTGGGTTAAATTTGGGTGAAGTTTGGATACCCTATGGTACATTGAAGATAGAGGAATTTCGTCAAACCCTTCATAATCCAACCCAAGCTAGAAACTAGGGGCGAATCGGTTCGCGCAAGGGGTGAACCGATTCGATTTACCTGTTCAACCCAGGTTGGATATTTTAATGTTGTTTTCAATTGGTTTGAGTCAGGATGGTCTTAGGAGGTCCATATATGAGCGTAGGATTTCTGGAAAAAATTTAGTGCCATCATTTTACCTTGGTTTAGTAAGGGATAGGTTCAGGGTATGAAATTAGGGGTGCTTACGAGGAACGACACTCGAAAATTAATCAACGGATTCAATTTGTAAATTCGGATAGAATTGGGGAGCGGGTTGGATGGGAATAGCTTAGTGTCCAGATTAAATATTATATTTGTGAGTCAATTAAGTGAGGGATTACTTACGTAATCGAGAGTCGGGATTAGACTCAGGGATTATGGGTTAGTGCTACGAGTGACATGTGCACGTTTAGTCAATTTTACGTATATATATATATATATATATATATATATATATATATATATATATATATATATATATACATATATATATATATATATGTATATATATATATATATGTATGTATATATATATATATGTATATGTATATATATATATATGTATGTATATATATATATATATGTATGTATATATATATATATATATATATGTATGTATATATATATATATATATATATATGGGTATAGAGATAGTATATATACTTATGAATATATCTGTGTGATTGATATATGTGAAGCATACCTACTCTAGGGATGCTATCGATGGAGGTTGCGCATAATGGACGGTCCACCCTGGCGTTGACCAACATGTGTTAGATTGATTCCCCAGGTCATGGTATGTGAGTTTAGAGTCTAGTGTGGTAATGTGGTATGGTTATGACCCACTGATGTAAGACTATAACCGACTCCGATTATGTGATTACGATTTAGGTTATGTGGAGAGATTCCGACCCGTTGGCCTATAAGTGGTACATAATGCACCTGGATCCTGATAGTATGCTAAAGAATCCATCTGCGAGGTCTCAGATCTAGGTATGTGGTTATATGTATATAGCGAGTGATATATATGTATGTGTATGAGTATATATATATATATATATATATATATATATATATATATATATATGGGTGAATAACATGAGTGTGTGTATGTGTTAGCTAAATAAGAATTAAAGCAAGGAATATACATGTGATACAGTTTGTCTAGAAGGTTAGCGTATGGGACTAAGATTATTGGTGGCACTAGTTAGGAAGGGTAACATAACTAGGGTGTTTAAAATACATGCATTAGGTGCGCACTATAGATGATGGGAGAGGATTATCTCATGGGAGTGCGACGTCAGTTCAATTATGAACGATTGCGTTGCAAATTTATTACTGCATTTTAAACACTTGCAAAATATTTTCAAATGGTTTTTGGGCTCTGTCCCCTATCAAAATATTTTCCAAATCCTTTTCGATGCCCAGCCACAGGGACGACAGACATGATCATTCCTTCCAGTCAGACGGTGTTGCAGCAGCTGTGGATGCTTGCACTGATTTCTTACATACATCTATCCTTGAGTTCTACATAGGATTTTCAGTTCAGTTTATTCGGGCATGTTGCCCATTATCAGACAGTGTTTATTTATTCAATCCTTAATTTTTTTAGTTTCGATGGATTATTATATTGGATTTATACCAACGATTATTCGGTCGTTTGGATTATTATGGTTATTTCAGTATTCGATTAATATTGGTGGGGACTATGTATTTAATTATTTGGAATGGTTTGTGGTGAATGAGATTTTATTACAAAAATTTAATTAGCTTAAAATTTAACAATAGGCTTAATAGGTTGTTAGTAATTAATTTAATTTTTGACAGTGATGCAAAGAATGATCCAATTGAGATTCATGTTTTATTTTAGTTGAGGGTTGGCCACCCATTATTTTAATAGGTTGGGTGTCACAGATGGTATCACAGCATTAGGTTCTAGTGTTTTTAGGATTTCTGCAACTTATTACGATTCCAATATAGCGTGCTTTGATATGGATCCCTAGTATTATGATTATTGCATTCATTTACGCATTTACATTCTTCTACTGACATAAAGTGTATTAATTGTGGACTTATACATATTTGGTATGGTTTCAGATGCCACCAAAGAGCGGATGGTAATCCAGGGCTGCTAAAAGGGCCAATGAGGGAGAGGCTCATCAAGAGCCACAGGTGACAGCGACGGCTCTCGAGGCATCCATTGTAGTTTCTCAGTCGGTTAATGTCGCCATGGCACAATAGTTCCCACAGGCTCATCTACAACAGTCGATGGCACTAGTCGTCTAGTCCCACCCGTGTCCATCAGTTTAGGAGAGAGTTCGGGAGGCCTTTCATAAAGGACATCCACCAGAGTTCCAGGGTAGTGCAGACATGGTAGCTGCCAGTTAGTGGAAGAAATATATACAACGTCACCTCTATATAGTTGCATGCAGTTAGACTTAGAAATAAATTTTGGCTACATTCAAGCTACTGGGAGCATCAATACAGTGGTGGGAGTCAGTCACCACATCTGAGGAGAGGGACACAATGACTATAGTAGAGTTTTAGGTGCAGTTTGACCACAAGTACTTTCCTTCGGAAATTCAAACTAAGATGCAGAGGATACTTATTGATGTAGCACATGTCTGGCAAACATTGTGTCTGACGAGGTGAACACTGAAGAGAAGAAGATGTTGAAATTTATGGATGGGCTTAATTAAAGAAGTTGGCAACACTTGCTAGGTAATTCGGCATTGAAGAAGTATACAAAGGTCGTCAATGTCGCACTACTACACTATCAGGACCACCGTTTCCATGTAAAGGGAGGTAAGAGAGAAGGGGAGTCTATCTAGTCAGGAAAGATGGGAGGAAATGGTACTAGTTGGGCATCGTAGCAGCATCTTGGTATACAAAATGAGCGGTATTTTCAACAGGGGATCTGGCTAAGAGTTTCCAAATAGGAGGTATTCAGATCAGGCGACAGTGGGTTTAAGCAGCTCCATCAGAAGCAAAAACATATTCCTCAAGGCCATCAAAGCCAAGGAAATAATGGGGGTGTCCATAAGGGCTGAGGCCATTAGGTCCAAAGACTAGGGAAGCCTTTCCATGGCCTGCCGAGCCATAAGCAGGGGGATTTTACACGTCGATGCTTTATTTGTGGGGAGCCGGTTCATATGAGGAGATCTTGCTCATAACGGGCCATGAAGAAGCAATAGGGTGCCCAGCAGGGGTAGTTACCACCTGCAGCACCACCAGCTCCATCAGTCCCATCGCAAAAGGGACAGTTACAGTATGTGAGTGTCCACAACATCCATAATGTGATGATTCTAAAGGCAATGCAAGTGCCACCAGCTGTTAAGGGTACGTTTCCTATCCAGGGGCATATGGTTCGGGTATTATTTGATACAGGGGCATCGTATTCTTTCATTACTACTATATTTTCATGCATGGCCGATTTATTAGAGACAATCGACAACATTATTAATTGTGTCAATTCACCTTTGGGTAGTGGGGCCCTTATTCACTCCATTTGTAGAGGAGTGGTGATAGATAATTGAAGATTATTTTTAGCAGGTGATTTAATAGTATTAGACATGACTAGGTATAATGTCATTCTGGAAATGAACTGGTTTTTAGGGTATAGGGCAATGGCGGATTATTTTAGTAGAATCGTCGTGTTTGCCCTTCCAGGGAAAGAGATGTTTTGGTGGTGATGCCTCATCCCGAGGGAGGTTCGAGCATGCACTTGTACTATATTGAGGAGGAGAAATCCAATGAAGTGGTTATATCATTAGACTCATCCTCAGTGGTTAGGGATTTTGCAGATGTATTCCAAGAGATACCAGGTTTGCTGCCGAGTCAGGAGATAGATTTCGTTATCGATTTAGTGCCTCGGACTAGGCTGATTGCACGTGTGCCATATTGTATGGCCTCATTAGATACGCGGGAGTTGAGAGACTAGATTCAACAGCTCTTTATATAGGGTTTCATTCAACAGAGTACATCATCATGGGGTGCTCTAGTGTTATTTGTGAAGAAGAAAGATAGTTCGCTTCGACTATGTATTGATTACTGAGAGTTGAATAAGTTCACAATTCAAAACAAACATATGTTTCCTCAAATCGATTATTCTTTAACCAATTGAGAGGAACAACTTACTTCTCAAAGACACACTTGATATTGGGTTATCACCAGTTACGCATTAGGGAGTAGGATGTCCCTAAGACTGCATTCCTGATGCGGTATGGGACTTATGAGTTTAAGGTTATGCCGTTTTGGCTAACCAATGACTCAACAGTATTCATGGCTCTCATGAACAGTGTGTTAAGATACTTCTTAGACTAGTTCATGTTTGTGTTCGTAGACGACATTCTGGTATATTCTTAGACTAAGGGCGAGAAGGCAGAGCATTTGCGTATGGTTCTAAGATGTTATGGGACCATCAGTTGCATGTCGAGTTCGAGAAGTGTGGGTTCTGATTGCGTGAGGTGCAGTTCTTAGATCATATTGTGTCTGATAGAGGCATTTTAGTAGACCGGAGTAGTGTTGTAGCGATGAGGGAGTGGGGTCATCCCATGACACCGACAGAGATTCATAGCTTCTTGGAACTGGTAGGGTATTATCGTCATTTTATTAAGGGCTTTTTGAATATTGCAGGCCCATTGATGAATTTGACTCGCAAGAGGGTGCCATTTGTGTGGGGTGATTACTGTCATTTAACTTTCGATGAGATAAAGGACAAATTGATTTAAGCACCCATGCTCGCACTACCTAGGGGAGGAGTGGAGTATCTTGTAGTTATCGATGCATCCTTATATGTACTTGGGTGTGTGCTATAGCAGGAGGATAGGGCTATAGATTATGCTTCTCGTAAGCTTAAGCCCCATGAGAGAAACTACCCCACGCTCGATCTGGAGCTAGCTGCGGTAGTTTTTGCCTTGAGGATTTAGAGGCACTATCTCCTGGGGGAGAAATATAGTATGTTCATGGATCATAAGTCATTGCAGTATCTACTCACTCAGAAGGATATCAATATGCGACAGTGTAGATGGTTGGATTTCTTGAAGGACTATTAATTTGACATTTAGTGCCACCCGAGGAAGGCTAATGTGGTTCTAGATGCATTGTGATGAAGGCCTATGGGGGAGTTAGTGGTGGTATGGAAAGCGAAGTAGATTGAGCTTAGGTAGGATTATGCAGTTACTAGGGCATGTATGGCAATGTTGACTATCACACTCGAGATTGTTATGCGGGATGTGAAAGCACGAGCCGCGTATCAGTGTTGTCAGGAAAGGGTAAGTCAGTTATTAGCAAAGGGGAGGTGTATTAATCGATCAGTTCAGAGGGAGGCTTATGCTTCAATGGAAGTCTTATAGTCCCAGAGGATGGGGACTTGCGACACGTTGTTATGATAGAGTCTCATGGGTCATGATTTTTGGTACATCCCGATGGGAATAAGATGTACCAGGACATGCACAGACAGTATTGGTGGGTTAGAATGAAGCAGTACATAGATGAGTTTGTCTCGAAGTGTGCCACTTGTCAGTTAGTGAAGGTAAACCATTAGAGGCCAATTGGGATTTTTCAGCCATTAGATATTCTGGTTTGGAAGTGGGAGAATATATCGATGGACTTCATTACAGGGCTACCGACATCACAGAGGGGTTACGATTCCATATGGGTCATTGTGGATCGTCTGACTAAGGTGGCCCACTTTTTGCCAATTCGGACGGATTATACCATGGGACAGTACGCTAAACTCTTTATATTCGAGATAGTGAGGTTACACGGGGTATTGATTAATATTGTGTTCGACTGGAATAAGATCCTCGTGTCATATTTTTGGTAGAGTTTCCAAGAGGCGATGGGGACTGAGTTACAGTTGAAAATGGCTTACCATCCGTAAACTGTTGGGTAGACTGAGAGGGTTGATTAGATGTTGGAGGACATGCTCAGGATGTGTATACTAGATTTTAGGGGAGGTTGGGAGCGGGAGCAGTACCTTCCACTAGTAGAGTTCGCATATAATAATTCTTACCAGCTCCCATTCATCATGGTGCCTTTTGAGGCTTTGTATGGCCGAACTTATCGTCCAACTGCTTGTTGGTTAGAGGTTAGGGGACAATAAGCTTCTTGGAGATGAGATAATCCAAGACACCTCTTCTAAAATCGAACTCATTCGGGGTCATAAACGGATAGTTAGGGATAGGCAGAAGAGTTATGCAGATGCTAATAGGAGGCACATGGAGATGGGTGACCAGGTATTGTTGCGGGTGTGTCCTATGAAATAATTTATACAATTTGGGAAAAAGGAGAATCTAGCACCGAGGTATGTGGGGACTTTCCCGATTATTGAGAGGATAGGTCTAGTCACGCATAGGCTCGCCCTGCCAGAGCATCTGCAGTGGATTCACGACGTGTTTCATGTATTGTCATTGAAGAAGTACCAGAGGAGTGAGAGGGCATATTGGCACATTCCACTGGAGGAGATTGATTTGCATCCCAACATCTTATATAACGAGAGACCGGTTCCTATTTTTGAATGTAGTGAGCGTAAGTTACGGTCAAAGGTAGTTCCCTTAGTTCGTGTTCAGTGGGGACACCATAATGCTGACGAGTCGACATGGGAGTGAGAGGATGATATGCGAGATAAAAATCCCGAACTCTTTATACCAGGTATGTCTAAATTTCGGTGAAAATTTTCCTTTGTAAGGGGGGAAGTATGTAACACCTCGTATTTTTTAGCATTATATTACACTTGTGCACGTAATTTAAATAAAATGAGAAATAATGAGAATTTAGTAAATATAAATTAGTGAGAAAAATATTAATATTTATGTGAAAATATATTACATCGTAAGTTAGTAAAAAGTGACGGGTTTTGACGGTATCTCATTTGGGATACGTGTGCGGGGTCTTATTGGGAATGAGATGTGAAATTGATGTTAGGTGACTCAGATGGTGATTTCGAGATCATGGATGATCCAGGATGGGTTGAAATAGTCAAAATTAGGTACTCGGGGGTGGTAATCGGGTTTCGAGAGATTTTTAGACTAATTAGAACCCGCATAGGGGCATTCGATTCATTTTACACTTAACCCTAAGCATAATTTTGGGATTAGGGGGATAACTAGGGATGTTGGGTGAGGGAGGCCACCATTCCATCGTTCTAAAATACTTAGGCCTGGGAGTGAGAGAGAGGAGAAAAGAGAATGAAAACTCAAAAGAAAACTCAAGAAAGTAATTCGGGGAGGAATTGGGGAAATTATGGGCTAGGATTCTAGTGTAAAAAGATCAATAAAGGAAGAATTCAGAATCTCAAATAATTTAGGGCAAGTGTTTAAACTTTCTTTGATACTTTATGCATGTTTTTAATTCATATTATAGTTGGTGGGACAAATATGAATTTGGGTGGGATCCACTTGATAAAAATGGGATATTTGGGAATGAATCCATCGAAATTTCATCAATTATGACTCCCTATGAATATGGGTTTGATTTATATATAAAAGGTGTAATCTTGAGGAAAACTCTGAGACTTAATCATTATAAAGATGGGATCTTCAACGATAAATTTAGAACTTGTGTAATCTTGAATAGGATTTAAGAGATAGATTTAATTATTGATCAATATTGTTAAATCCTGTGATTTAGAATGTTATTGGATGATTTAGAACATAAAATATGGTTCCTTATGTTTAGGAATGATGGGATTATCTTGAGATGAATTTGGGTGAAGTTTGGATACCCTATGATACATAGAAGATGGAAGAATTTCATCAAACCCATCATAAACCAACCCAGGCCATAACTAAGGGGCGAACCGATTTGGTCAGGGGACAAACCGGTTAGGTTTACCTATTCAGCCCAGGTTGGGTATTTTAATGTTGTTTTGAACCCGTTTGAGCCCGGATTGTTTTAGGAAGTCCGTAAATGAGCGTAGGACTTCTAAAAAAATTTAGTAACATCATCTTACCTTGGGTTAGTCAGGGATAGATCTGGGGGATGAAATTAGGGGTGTTTAAGATGAACGACACTCGAAAATTAATCAACGGATTTAGTTTTGAAACTCAGATAGAATTGGGATACGAGATGGATGGGAACAACTTCCTGTTTAGATTAAATATTATATTTTTGAATCAATTAATAGAGGATTACTTACGCATTCAGGAGTCGGGATTAGACTCGAGGATTATAGACCAGTGTATGAGCGACATATGCACGTTTAGCCGATTTTATATACGTATATATATATATATATATATATATCGGTATAGAGAAAGTATATATATATTTATGAATATATATATGACTGACTGATATATGTGAACCATACCTACTCTAGGGATGCTATCGATGGAGCTTGCGTGTAATGGGTGGTCCACCCTAGCATTAACCAACAGGTGTTGGATCGGTTCCCCAAGTCATATGTATGTTGCATGACCACTGTATGTGAGTTCATAGTCTAGCAGGGTAATGTGGTATGGTTATGACCCGTGGATATAAGACTATGACAACCTCCGATTTTGTGTTTATGATTTGAGTTAGGTGGCCAGATTATGTCCCATTGGCCCAAGAGTGGTACATGATGTACCTAGAGCCTGATAGTATGTGTGTCCACCCCAAGGTTTTTTTGGGGGGTGGATCCTTGCTTCCTTCCCCTTTTTCCGACATGTGCACAAGATTGCATCCTTTATCGGGGCGCTCGGGTAGTGTTGATGTGGGGTGATATGTAGAGATAGAGTTGTCATCCTATTTTTCACAAAACAAGCAAAAGAAATGTTGCCTCCTTGAGAGAACGACATCAAGGACAATATTGATGCTTGTAAAACTAACTAGTTCAAGGGTCCGGGGACTAAGTTACGGAATAGGAATGTGTTAGGCACCCATCCCACCCTTTTGGTCTCTCATGGGAATGTGTTAATCTTCTCCTGTAGAATTTCGTGATGTATGTGATGCTTATGTGCATAATATAAATGGAGGATGGAATCACTTGACTCACATCATAGATAAAGACAGATAAAGGTCATCCTTAGGAGTGTTCCCAAAATAGTAATTAAAAGTATAATGTGAGTTTTTGTCGATTTACAAATCGTTATGAAGGAACGATTGCTTATATCGAACAAGACCCAAGAAAACAAACATATAAAATGTATATATCATGAATATATGATGAGAATAAAATAACAAATGTATGTGTGAGGACTCGAGTCGATGGATTTACCCAATACGTCTACATAGCTCGAGGGAATCAAAGTCCACATAGTTCGAAGACAATATGTGGTGGGGTTTAACCCATAAATCCAATCAGGGACTTTATGCTATGTGTGTGTGTGTAGAAAACGGTTGTTTTAGTGTGAGAAAATGTGATGAGAAATCCCCGTTTGGAATTTACAAGTAAACCCTCTTTTTGTTATTTTTGGATTTTTCTATCAAAATAAGTATGTACAAATACTAATAATAAAGAGTTTGAAATTGAGATGTATGATGTAATGACATAAATTACTAAAGTGAAAATGAAGTAACTAATGCAAAAATAAGATAATTTAAAGAAAAAGGGGAAGGACTAGACCTCCTTATGAAGACTTGAAGTAGATCTTGATTGTAGATGCGCTGATCTCAAGATGAATTGATGGTAGTTTAAGGAGGTGGGTGGGAATTTACTCCAAAGAGTCTGAAAATGATGGAAGCAATGTGGGAAATGGGATTTTAAGGAATGAACAACTCTGAATTCGAGGGATTCTCTCCGATGGGATGTTCGGGGGTTTTGAGGTGTCTCCTTTAAAGTTAGATCGTGGCCTATATTTATAGGTCCAAGGGGGGTGCCAATCGTCATGGTCCAAGACCTGGCTATTGGCATAGAACCTTAGGCACACTGCCCTTTAAGAATCCATTAAGCCACTTTCGAGTTTGGGAGTTGACCGAGGTAAAATGGGGCCTTGAAGTGCTCGTTGGTAACTAAACAGATAATTCCCAGAGGAAAATGGATCATTCATCCGAACTATAAGGTCGATTCACTAACGAGATGGACCTTTGGAAAGGTTATTCAATGCCCTTTGATATTCCATTCATCTTCATTCGGTTCGGAGAGCTGACTTAGGTTAAACGGGGCCTAAAAGTGCCTGGTGACCCTTTGAAGTAAAATGGATCGTTGATCCATACCTTAAGGTTGATTCATGCACGAGTCGGACCATTCAAAAGGGGATTCAGGGCCCTTAGAATAATCATTGAGCTTTCGCTCAAGTGAGGAAGTTGATTGGAGTCAAATCGGGCTCGAAAGCGCCCAGTCACCTCGAGATTAATTTTTTATAGTAAAATAGACTGTTCATCGGAATCGTAAAGACGATTCATGCACGGGGTAGACTATTTAAAAGGGGATTTAGATCCCTTCAAAGATTTATTAAGCTTTTGCTCGTATAAGGAAATTATTCGGAGTCAAACGGGGCTCAGAAGCACCTGTTGGTTTCTAGATCGGTACTTGGGACATGACCTAAGGTTTGTGGTAAATGAGAGAGTTCTAGGGATCTAAGGAGGTGCTTAGGGGGTCCTAATATGGGGTGTCTATAGAGATCCCCTCGGTAGGAGATCTTGGAACAAGTGAAGTTTGTCGAACGACAAACACCACATCGACGTTGGGTAAGAGGATTCATATGTCAATTATGAGGGCTTAGAGGATAAGGTTGATTGATTTGGAGGTTGAGCTCGGTTTTAAGGAGCCAATGAGACGAAGGGACTAATTCAGCAGGTCAAGCTCAGTTATAAGGACATACGGAGATGAAGAAGACCGATTTAACGGGTCGAGGATGTGTTATAATTGGTTCTAAAGGGGATTAAGAGACTAATTTGGCATGTCGAGGGCAATTCTGAGGATTTAAGGAGATAAGGATGACTGAATAAGTGGGTCAATCTTAACTTTCGAGTTGTGTTGTGGATGACCAAAAGCTTTAGTAGACAATTCTGAGGGTCGAGGTCAATTCTAAGTACCTTAAGTTATGATGACAAATTATATGGGCGGAGGTCAATTCTGAGGACCTTAAGTTGTAGTGACTAATTCTGAGGGTCGAGGTCAATTCTAAGGACCTTATGTTGTCGATACCAATTCTGAGGGTCGAGGTCAATTATGAGGACCTTAAGTGATGATGACCAATTCAAGGGGACGAGGTAAATTCTGAGGACCTTAAGTCGTGACAACCAATTTTGAGGGTCGAGGCCAATTCTGAGGGCCTTAAGTTATAGTGACCAATTCTGAGGGCCAAGGTCAATTCTGAGTACCTCAAGTGATGACGACCAATTGTACGGGTCGAGGTCAATTCTGAGAACCTTAAGTTGTGAAGACTAATTTTGAGGGTCGAGGTCAATATTGAGGAACTTAAGTAGTGACGACCAATTCTGAGGGTCGAGGTAAATTCTGAGGACCTAAAGCGTAGACGACTAATTCTGAGGACCGAGGTCAATTATGTGGATCTAAAGCTATAGCGACCAATTTTGCGGTCCATGATTAATTCTGAGGACCTTAAGTTGTAGCGGCCAATTCTGAGGGTCGAGGTCAATTCTAAGGACCTAAAACTATAGAGACCAATTCTGAGGACCGAAGTCAATTCTCAGGACCTTAAGTTGTAGCGACCAATTCTGAGGGATGAGGTCAATTTTGAGGACCTTAAGTGAAGACGACCAATTCTGGGGGCTGAGGTCAATTTTGAGGACATTATGTTTTACGACCAATTCTAAGGGATAAGGTCAATTCTTAGGACCTTAAGTGATAACGATCAATTATGGGGGTCGAGGTCATTTCTGAGGACATTAAGTTGTGATGGCCAATTCTGAGGGCCGAGGTTAACTCTGAGGACCTTAAGTAGTGACGACTACTTCTAAGGACTGAGGTCATTTTTTAGGACTTTAAGTTGTAATCTGGGGAGTTACTCTCTTGGGAAATTTAAAATTATCTTGGGAGTGCAGATGCATCTGTGGTTCCATTAGGGATTGTGTTGTTTTAAGACTTTACTGGGGAAGTTCTTATCTTTGAGACATCTAGTTGGGGATTATGTTGTTTTTGAGACTCCATTGGGGGATGTTTAGGTTGGGAAATAGTAGACTTAGATGCAGACGCATTTTTTGTTCTGCTTGGGGATTATGCTGGGGATAATAGCGTAAGATTAATACTATTAGGGATTTAGAGAGCTCTTATAAGGGGCTTAGTGATCCAAAAATGAGTTTTTAAGAAAAAATGAGGTTCCATATTTTTTTGGGATTTTTAGGAATTATCCGGGAAATTTTGGATTTTTTCTAGCATTTGGTATACGAAATTTAGAGGGGATGCTGACAAGTAGTCCCAAGGGGGTGCCAATCGGTAAGGTCACGGAAGCCTGGGCTTCCTTGGGAAAGGGGAAAGACAACTACCGATCAATATGATCAGGGGGTGTCAATCGGTAGGCCTCTTAGCCTTCTATGAAAAGGGGGAGAATCCTCCCCCTTTTTCACACCTTCAAGTGTTTCAATTTTTTACTTTCTCTCTCTAAAAAAAGTTCCTAAGTCCTTTTTTCTTTAAGACTTCAAATGGCTGGTTCAAGTGAGGTGTATGATAATGCGTGGCTGGTTGTCGATGACTGGTCCAACTTGGAGTGGCATTCTAGGGTTCCTCTTGCTTAAGGCAATGAAAACATCTTTGATCTGTTTGAGCCTATGGCTCATGAGCATACTCTTCTTTGCGAGCTAACATACCATCGTTCGTCTAGGGTGAGGAACCCTACAGGCTATGTAAGTGAGGTGACTTTTGGTATTCCATTTCATTTCTCTCTTTCTTTTCTGTGTTAATGATGGGATTTTCTTCTTTTCCTTTTACAGACTGATGTTACTCCTTCAGTTATCCATTCTCTAGGAACGAAGGGTTTGAAGGAGGTTTGGGAGAAGCTCCCTAGTGTGGTATGATGGATGGTCTCATATGCGGGATTCATCGCGTGGCGGAGGGTTTAGATGAGACACCGTGCTTTACTGCGATTTTGTGAGCTCTAGGAGAGAGGTGGTGGGACACTACCCACAGTTTCCATCTTAGCTTTGGGGATATGATGGTTACTCCCATTTATGTTCGAAATCTATTGGGGCTTGATTACGAGGGATACCAGATTGTGGTGGACCGTACTTTGAGAGTTACGCCTAAGGCGGTGAAGGCATATTTAGGAGATATAGGTAGGATCATTTCTAGGGATGCAATTGGTATTTCTTCTTCGAAGGAGAGTCTCTTGAAGAGGATGGGTAATGTGAACGATGGACGGCAATTGAGATAGATGACCCGTATATTTATTCTATTTTTATTAGGTGGATTTCTGGTGGCGACGTGTGGCGATGTTGTCCATATCTGGTTCTTACAATTTTTGTGGACGATTTCTGACATTTGGATGTATGATTGGGGATCCTGGCCTTGGCGTCCCTTAATTCTTACGTGGATGCTCTCATTCGGTGATGGCGACAGACTTTTACGGGGGCTAAGTATCTTCTGGAGGTAATTTTGAATTCATTTTCCTTTTTATGCATTTCCTTACATTCTTCTTTGGTTTCTTCTTATTGATTCATGTATTTTGCAGGCATGGTTTTATGATGTGATTGGGCACAATGTAGGTTTGATGGACTTGAAGGATAAGGACTTGGGGAACTACTTTTGGATGTTTCGATGGAGGAAATTTAATCGAAGGTCGAATTAATCTTTGTCCATGGCGAACGTATGACGGGATCTAAATTCCCTGACGAGTGATCAGGTTATCTTTCTGTCTTTTCTGAGTCCTTTTTGCATCTTCATATCTTTAGTAAATACTTATTCTATGTTGGGGAATTATAATTGGTCTTCTACCCCTGGGGTGACTCTACATGATACGGGGGTGATGGGCCTACATGCGCAGATGCGGCGGTTGATCATCCATGAGTTTGGGTACGCCTGTGATAGATTATGGAGGAGGAGGTGGAGGTCCTTTCGTCAGTTCCCCTAATGTACAAGAGCTGGGTGAGGGAGATATAGAATGATGCTCAGGTGGAAGCGATGATAGGTGAGCCATATACGCATTACACTGATACAGTGGTGAGATATGATTATCTAGATTTTGTGAAGAGTTGGTTGATGCCCACCTGCATCTACAACATGGAGAACATTCCTCCATATGCCACGGATTCAGGCAGGGGGACTAATTCACTGATGAGATCAGCCCACAGCACAGGTGGTGGCACACTGGCGGTGGAAAATGAGGGTCCGATCAGTCACGTTACTCCCCCTTCCAATAATATTTTACTGAGTAGCGGGGAGTACAGAGCCTGCCGCACCATCCTCATGCGTCTTTGTCTAGGTTTATAGGGCTTACAAATGATTCCCTCCGGCCTGAAGTATATCCTTTTCTCTCTCTGCTTGTTCTATTGACTTTCCTTTGCTTCTTGACTGATTTTTATTCTACTTGTTCCTTCTTTACCTGTGGTATGTTCGGGTGTCGACCACTTGTCTAAGGGATATCACGGATTGGATGTCCTCCATGTTGGAGTATATCCAATGTTAGGCTTCTTCATTATTTGTGTTTCCTGCCACTTCTAATGAGGGATTGAGTTATACAAGTGGAGGATCTACCGCTCGTCATAGGGTAAAGCGCATCCGTCACGGGGGTTGAGAGAGAGAGAGAGAGAGAGAGAGAGAGAGAGAGTTAATGGGTTCGGGCAGAGTCCCGTTTGTTTTTTTATTTAATCTATAATCTTCAAAATGTAACTTAATGAAGAAAAATAGAAGAAGAAATATGCATTTTCTTTTTGGCTTTTTCTTGATTTAGTGACCCATCTTATTTGAACTTTTTAATTTTTCACTAAGATTATTTATTTTATGCAAAGATATAGATACGTATGGAATTGATATTGAATGGCATAAGTAGTTTTTATTATGAAAGGGAGTAAAAGTAATTAACTCGGAGAAAAGGATTCTTGTCTATGAACTTATTTTAAGATAGCATGATCTTCTTGAGAGAAAAATTAGTAAATAACATGGGGGTAATTTTTCGAAATGAGGATTTTTCTAAAATTGATTTTGATAAAGGAGGAAAGATGGAATTTTCCAAAGTAGGGGGTTGTCAATCGCCATACCGTTTGACATTCCTATTGCCATGGGGGTCAATTCAAATAATCCATGGGCCTTGATTGCACTTTCCTACACACCATATTACTCTTGTGGGGTTGAATTTTACCCGAGTTTCCAGGACTCTTGTCTTTTTCTAAAGATTTCAAATATAGAAGGGGGTGTGTAGGATGGATTGTCTCCACTAATACCCACATATCCTTTCTTGCTTCATATTCCTTATTTTCAAATGTCTTTTCCCATGCATGAAGGATTCTCTCCTTACCTTGACGGTCTAGAGAACATGTTCTTGTATAATGTAAATTATGATGCTTTCAACCTGCGTCGAGTTTTGTAAGGTCAAATTTCCAATTGAGTCATTTGTAGTATTGGCTAAATTTTGTTGGACAAAACATTTAGGGTCATTATGTGTCATTCAACTATAAACATTGAAGACTTTGGGTATCCGGTCTTTAACACCTCATCAAATCAATTCTGAATGCTCTTTCCCCAAAGGTATATAACCCGGTTCCTTTTTATGTGTTGGAGATAAATTTAAATTTTGTTAAAATGAATTTTTATGAAATTTTAGATGAACTTAAAGTTAGCCTAAAAATCATTTTTTCGTTGGATATTTCCCCAGGTCGTTCGAATGACCTTGTTCAAACGAACCTGTTCGAACGAGTTTACTAACAAATTTCTTTGCAAAATTATCTGAATTTTCATTAGAAGTTTTATTCGAATAAACCTGTTCAAGTGAAATTCCAACGAGATTCTTCGCATTTTGTTCTAAATTGTCGTTAATAGTTCGTTCGAACATAGTCATTCGAACGACCATGTTCAAACGACCTGCTCCAGTTTTGATTTTTTTTAAAATTTGATAATTCTTTTTTGGTAACTGCTTTGGTTCACTACTTCATATATATCTTAAAAGAGGACGAAAATAATAGTTTTTGAAATAAGGACTTGCACTTTGAAGAAAATTCTCATCATCCCTTTTTAGAAAATACTCTCCAACACATAAGCTTTCATTTTGATCAAATTGAAGAATCAAAACCCCATACATTGTACAATTAATTCACCATGGATGTGTGCGGTGGAACTTTGTATGCCTGTTGATTAGAGATGGTTTTTGGGTTTCGATGGATCCCGAGACAAGGGAAGTGTTGTGCAACGCATTGGATCTTCGTGTATTACAAATGGAGGTCGAGGAGACGGCATCAACAAATCTTAGTGTGTCAAGTCTGTAAGTCTTTTGAGTCTCTTTTGAAACCATATTTGTAGTTGATTTGTCTAGGCCCAATCGTCCAAGGTTTTTCCCATTTGGGTTTTCCTCCTAAATTGGCATTTTGTGGCTGTGATTTTCTCTTACTTAAATTATAATCATGCATGCTCACTTAGGAATTAGTATGAAATATTTAAAATTGGAAAGTATTAACACTTGGCCTAATTTATATTTGTTTGTAGAGTGTATTCAATGAAATTAATTAAATCCATATAACCATACAACTTCAAATTGGTATCAGAGCTAGTCTCTATCAGTTATTTAGATGAATCCTAAAGGTTATATGGAAATTTTTTCGTCGAATAGAGCACTTATGTTTGATGTAACAAACTACACCTATTGGAAAGCACGTATGAAATCAGCCTTAAAAACAATTGATGAACGTGTTTGGGTTATTGTTGAAAGAGGATGGTCCCCTCCTACTATAATTGTGGAAGATGAAATTTTTTTAAAACCTGTAGAGAATTGGAGTGAGGATGAATTGAAATTGTGTAACTTTAACTCTAAAGGTTAAAATGCATTATTTAGTGTTGTGACTCCCTAGGAGTTTCGTCGTATCATGACTTGTGAAACTTCAACGGATGCTTGGAACATTCTAAAAGTTACTCATGAGGGAACGAGTGCGGTTAAAAAATCTAAACTTCAAAACTTAACCACTCAATTTAAAACCATCAGCATGAAAGAAAGTGACATTTTTGATGAATTCTATTCCAGTATTTCCGATATTGTTAATTCATGCTTCAACTTATGTGATAAAATTCCAAAAAATCATGTAGTCAAGAAGATTCTTAGATCTCTCCCTAAGCATTTCATTCCAAAAGCCACGGTTCTTAATTCTTTAGGAAAGTTGAATTCTTTAAAACTCGAAGAGCTTGTAAGCGATCTCCAAACATATGAATTAGATATGTTTCCTAAAGATATTAAAATGAAAGATAAGGGAGTAGCCTTAAAAGCTAAGAAAGAATAATTGTCTAAATCTGAAGATTTCGATATAGATCCTGATGGTATGGCCTTATTTGCTAAAAAAATTGAAAAATTTCTCAAGTTTAAAAAACAAAAATCAAAAGTTGAAAAACCTAAATTTGAGAAAAATAAAAACAAGGCAAGTAGAAGTTTTAACAATCAGGATCAAAAGAAGTTCAAAACTGAAAACTTTAAAAGAGATATATTTAAAAAGGATGATTCAGAGAGATGTTTTGAGTCTGAAGGACAAGGTCATAAAGTGTATGAATGCCCCATTAATCTTAAGAGACAAGGCAAAGAAAAAGCCGTTTATAGTGTAACTCTTAGCGATAGTGAGATTGGGTCTGAGGATTCTGATGATTCCATTCCTTTTGGAAATAACTTCACTGCCTTTATGGAAAGTCATGCTAGCAATTCAAGTGAGTCATATCCTAGTGTTGACAATTCTGAGCATGATCTTGAGGTTGTATCCACTCACTCAGAAGGTAATGATGAAAAAGGAAGTGAGAGTGAAGTTGATCAATTACAATCCACCTATTCTAAGTTATACACCGAGTCTATGCATATTCAAAAGGTACATAAAAGGTTAACTTGTAAGGTGTTAATATTAGAAAAGGACTTGATAAGCTTGAAGGAGGAGAAGGCTTTAGTTAGTCAACTTAAGGCTATTAAGATTTCCCTCTCTGAGAAGCTTATTTTGGTGAGCAAAAAAAAATGTGATTTGACTGACTCTCTATCTCGTGTTAACAAAGATCTTTATGAACCCTTGAAGTAAAAATTGTGGATCTTGAGAAAGATCTCGAGGCCTTTCGGGAAGTCAAAGTCACACTTGAAGATAATTTCGAAAGAATATGTAAGTTATTTTTAGATCCATTTTTAGGTTATAAAGAGAAAGGTTATAGGATATGAAGATGGTGAGTCATCCAATGTTAATTCCAAACCTGTTGCTAAGTTTGTTACCAAAATAAATCCTCTTAAACCTAATGCACCTATAAAAAAATCTTCCTAAGAAACCTATGAATGTGACGCCAAATCAACCCTATGTGTGTAACTATTGTCACAAAAGGGGTCACCTTATAGATTTTTCTTATAATCATGGGAATAATTCTCACTTCACAACTCCTAGATCACACTATAGCTCCTTAGCTAGCTTTAAAAAATAAGTTGAGTATCTAGTCAATAATTCCAAAGGGCTAACGAAAGAGTTTCTAAGGATCTCTATGGGCCAAGGAAATAATTCCATTTAAAAGACTAGAGTCAACAAATGGAAGAACACTACTCAAGCTTGGGTTAAGAAAGATATGACCAATAAAGATTTTGTTGTACACGTTGCACTTAAGGCTCAAAATACCTCCCAATGGTATTTTGATAGTGGTTGTTTGAGACACATGACAGGTGATAAATCTCTTTTTACTACACTTGAAAACTATAAAGATAGTAAAGTCACCTTTGGTGATGGGAGTAAATCTCGAACCATGGGAAGAGGAACCATTGAAGTTTTTGGTTTTCCAAAACTAAAAAATGTTCTTTATGTTGATGGACTCAAATCTAATTTAATAAGCATTAGTCAATTATGCGAGGACTATCTTGACGTTAAGTTTAGCCAATCGGAGTGCACCGTTTATGATAAATCGGGTAAGGCTATTTTACAAGGTGTGAGGACTAGTGATAATTATTATGGAATCGTTTCAAAGTCCTCTCTCGGCTACAATAGTGCCAAGGTTTCTTCTGTAAATCTTTGCCATCAACGGTTAGGTCATGTAAACTATGGAGATCTTGATCGTCTAGTGATAAAAGACCTAGTTCGAGGCTTACCATCCTTAGGAAAACCAACCTCCTCAATTTTCGGACTTTGTCAACTAGCAAATGAAATTAAGACCCTCATAGGAAGTTAAACTCTATAACCACCTCCCGTGTTTTATAATTGATACACATGAATCTTATGGGTCCTACTCGTACTGAGAGTATAGGAGGAAAAAGGTATATCTTAGTGATGGTCAATGAATTTTCAAGATACTATATAGCGGGATTTATAAGATACAAGTCTGATGCTGTTGAATGTCTAACGGTTAAATGTCGAGTCCTTCAAATCAACAAGGTGTCACCATAAATAGGTTTAGAAGTGATAATGGAACTGAATTTATGGAATCTAGTGTGAATTCCTTTTATGATGAAGTTGGTATTAAGTATGAATTCTCGATCATTCGAACTCCACAACAAAATGGTATAGTTGAGAGAAAGAATCTAACTATCCAAGAAATGGTGAGATCTATGCTCCTTGGTAGGAAAATTCCTCGTAGGTTTTGGACTGATAAAACTCGGTTGGCAACATCAAACATCGGGTCATTCGATTGGATGGAATGGACTTTTTATCATGTACTTGATGGGATCCATATGGGATACAAGTATGATGGGTAACGCAAGCATGTAGTGTCGTAATTTTTGCATGACCCAGACAAGGGAAACACATGCTTTCTCCAAAAAATTGCAATTGACTTTGAACCCGACCAATTTTTGACTGGCATAATAAATGGCTCTTTCCTTATGGGATTCCTCAATTTATTGGTCTAGCAAATCCCCTGTTGTAGTATCTATTATGGTCAATTATAGGAGTAGGGGAGACCTGGATGAGAATAAGCACCGAAGTTTAGGTATAGCATTACTTGATTCAGGCAAAGGCTTCTTTGTAGGCCTCATTCCAGACTTTAGTAGAATCCTTCAGGAGAAGCTTGAAAATGGGTTCGTAGATGAAAGTTCGATGGCTAATGAACCAATTGATGTATTGTATTTTTCTCAAGAATCCTCTGACTTCCTTCTTCATCCGTGGTGGTGTTATCTCAAGTATGTCTTTTATCATGGCATGGTCTTCTTTGATTCCCTTCTCACTAATAATGAATCCCCAGAGCTTTCCTTTTGTGATGCTGAAAATTCATTTTTGTGGGTTTAGCTGCATTTGGTATTGTCGTATTTGCTCAAAAAACTTTCGAAGGGTGGGAATATGACCTTCCTGAGTCTTAGATTTGATGATCATATTGTCCATATAGACTTTAACTTCTTTGTGAATATGGTCATTCAAGATGATTGTGACAACCCTTTAGTTGGTAGCCCTAACATTCTTGAGTCAAAATGGTATTACAGTGTAGCAGAAGGTTCCCCCTAGGGTGATGAAGGCGGTTTTCTCCTAATGGTCAGCGTGCATCTTGATTTGGATGTATCCAAAAAATCCATTGGCAAATGATTTGAGGGCATTGGTAGTCATGTTTTTTACGATCATGTCGATGTTGGGTAATAGGTAATCTTTCTTTGGGGATGCTTTATTAAAATCTCGGTAATCGATGCACATGTAGACTTTTCCTCCCGATTTTGGCACAGGTATGATATTGGCGAGCCAATAAAACCCATGTTCATTTACTTGACTACTTCCTCCTTGAATTTGAGCAACCATTCAGTGCATAGCTTTCATAGTTTTTGTTTGATCGGTTTCCATTCGGGAAATGTTAGGATCTCATGTTGAGATATTTATGGGTTAATGCTTCGCATGTCATTATAGGACCATGTGAAGACATCCACGAATTCCTTCAGTAGTTCTTCGAATTACGCACACTCATGTTCGTTAAGGGTGGATCATATCTTAATCTTGCATTAATGGATACTAGAATTGATATTAATAACAACAGTCTCATCATCATTAATTTGAACGCGACTATATTATTTCTTATATGCCTTATTATGATCAGTTAAGAATTAATCATTTGCAAAATCATCATCATCAAGAGTTTGATTAGTATCAAGATAATTAATGTAAGGCAGAATAAGTACTCAAAATCTTCATTTATTTCATTTTCAGGAAAAAACAGCATAAAGAACCTTGTCAAAAGAGGTGTCAGTTACACTGATATTAGTAAAAGGAAAAACAACATCAGATGAAGATATTTGGATAGGGTATACAGCAGGGTTACGTTAAATCTGAACAAGTTGGACAAGCACGACATTCCAATGGAGGAGAGGCATGTCAGCAGCTCTGATTTAAGTAGACGGGTCCAACAAAATGATATCTGAGCGGATCATGTAGATACTCAGCCCTAGTATATGCAGATTGAATGATTCCTTGAAATAACTTTCCTCAGAATCCCCGATAACTATCATGACTTTCTGGGTGAGAGGTTGTACTTCATGCAAGCAGTCTACGACCCAAGAGTTGCTATCTTGAAAGAAGATTTTTAGCCCCGATTTCATCTTCTTATCAACATGGTCATACCGTGGTTTGGGTAAGTCGCAGAAAAAGAAGTCTTCACCCTCCTTGATAAACCTTTCATTCAAAGAGCCTCTCAAGTAGTTATTTCTTATTCTAAGCTTCTTTTTGGTCGTGGTCATCGGAGGGCTTCGAGTTGTTCTGGTAAAGGTTAGTAGCCCAAGTTGCATGGGGGAAAGGCCTCCTTCAGGACTATGGGATAAAGGATCCCTTGCTGGCATCCCCCTAGCCCCATTTCAGACATAAAGCGCACGTTCTTGAACATCTTAATCATATTGACATTGCCATGAGGGTTGTGTTCCGGACAAACCCTATCTTTAAAACTATCTCTTACTGGAAGGGGAAGTGGGTCAACTCTAAATCCAGAGAGGAGCATGTCATTTATCCCATGCTAGATCTCTAATATCGGATTGCTAGTAGAGGAAGTTTTTGAAATGTCGTCATCCCCCAAGATGGTGATAACCAGGCCATCGGTGAAGAATTTCAGTTTCTGATGAAGAGAAGATGATACCCCTCGGATACTGTGGAGCTATGGATGACTAAGGAGAAGATTAAAACATACAGGTATGTCAATGACTTGGAATTTGGTGACATGATTGATAGGATTCGCCCATATTATGCGTTTTATCAACCCCATTACCTCTCGATGGGTATTTTTATAAGCACGCACGGTGACGGAAGTGGGAGTGAGATCACCAACTTTCAATCCTAAGAAATTGAAGGTTCTAAGAGGGCAAACATTGAGGGAAGATTCATTATAAAAGAGATAGCGTTACTATCTTTCCCAATACTACAAGGGTGATATTTAGGGCATAATTTTGGTCAGTGTCGATCTTCGGTATCTCTGCTTCAGATAAGGATAGGAGTTTAGAAGAGGTCAAGGACCCAACTATATTTATGACTTATTCGGGAGTGGTAGAAGGCGGGACTATGGGCCTGATGATGAGTTTTATCAGAGCATTCCAGTGCAGTTGGGAGGACATGAAAATCTACCATAAGGTGATGTTGGTTTTGGTTTTCTTGAGATCGTCAAGGACTTTACTTTCTTCAATGATCATTTTTTGGCATGGGAAGTTCTTCAGCAATTCACTTTCCCTTATTTGTCTTGGTCACGAGAGGAATCAGATCTTTGTAGTATCTCCCTGGCCTGGTTATGTGATTTATCTAGGTGAGGAAGAATAGTAACCATGTGTCTTCATCTATTTTTGGTTGAGTGGCCACCTTGTTGATTTCCCCCAACAGATCTTCGAAAGATATCACTTCGCACGAGCTGGAAACTAGACTGGTTTATTCCATTTGAGCTGTTAAAGTCATCTCCCCGTCTAGTGGAGACTATGTTCTCTTGCTAAGAAAAATAAATACATTCAATAACCTCGATGACTTTATCATACAAATCCTCCCACTCATCGGGGAGGTATAGGAATAAAGGGACCAACCATCCCTAAAGCTACAAAGAGGTGAGTAGCTCATCAATGTTGCAAATTTCACTAGTCTGTCGAAATGCATCAGCCATAATCTGTACTACATCAACTAAACTTACTTCATCAATGGGTAACACCCATTCATCTGACTCTCGAGCCCATTTTTGGGATTCTATAAACAAGCCGCTAAATTTGCCACAATTAACAGTCATCTCGGTAGGAAATTACATCTCAAACTCTAAGAGTTAGTTCAACATAGCTGGTAACTCCATATCCTTCCCTTCAGATAGGGTAAGAGCGGTAATGTAGGCCCTTGAAAGGAGTGACAAAGCTTGATCGGTGAAACAAGTAGGATGTAGGAGAAAATTCGATCAAACCTTGAGAAGTTTAGGTGATATTACAGGTATGATTTTATTGGGCACTATTTGAGAGTTGGATCAAATTCTGGGTCACTCTCTACAAATATGGCATTTGTATGGATTGGAATTGGTTTATGAGTGGTATATGGTTTAGGATTGGCTTGTGGGGCGATGATACCCCGCTCAATTAGACCTTGAATCAAATTTCGAGGGATCAGTAGTATGGCCAGTAAACTGGTGGAAATAACAATAGGCATCGATTTTGAAGTGTTTAGGGAGTCGATTTGGTAGTGGATGAGGGTCCAAGGGTTTGATGGGATTTTGGCTCAGTACGGCCTTATAGACTTTGGATAGGGGAGTATGTATCTCAGTGTATTCTTTTTTGGTAGGGTTGGGGCAATTTTCTAGTGCCTAAGAGGTAGCAGGTTGGGAAATGTTGTTGATGGTTGAGACTGTCGCACTGGAGGGCTTCTCATATTTATGGGGAGTGAACTATCCAGTCACTTTCTTCGGTTCTAATTCGACTTTGGCAATGCCTTCCTCAATTTATACACTAACCTCTCGAATGACTCAAAAGTGTGGGTAGTACTGTCCTCCCATGGATGCTCGGATATAAGGCAAGAATTTCTTCTTCATGATACTGATTTAGTCCTCCTCGGAGGGTCTGTTGGTTATGGTAGAAACTTTCTCTCTCCATCGCTACTAACTGCTTCCCCAGGGTACTGCTTAAGAAGCTCTAAATCTCGGTGTGTAACCTCTAGTTCCTCATTATACTTGTATTAGGACATGAATTCTCAAGCAAAATTCTCCCAAATATGGATTCTGGATTCTTCGAGGGACTGAAACCAACGAAGGGAACTTTATTTCACGACTTGTTGGAACATCTGGGACATTATCTCTTCAGAGGTACCAAGGAGGGTCATGCCTCGATGATAGCTTCGAAGGTGAACAATTGGGGGTCCATTTCCCCCAAACTTCTCAATGTCTGGCATCTTGAACTTCTTTGGTAGTCTGGCTTTGGAATAGGGAAATATATGGGTGTAGCCCATGTAATTCCCAAATATCTTGACTTGATAAAACTTCTTCGACAATAGCTTAAGGTCTTCTTTGACCCTGTTCAGTTTTGCCTCCTTAGGATACGTAGGCACTAGAAGGTTAGCTCTTGGTTGGGTAAGGTTCGGGATAGGGAGATGAGCTGGCGGTAGCCCATTGGCAGGCAAGGCGCGTAGAGCATGATGATACTCTTTTGGGACCCAAACAGGCTTGGGAGCGAGTGGACCCATGGCACAAGAGAAGATAACTACGGTTTCTTTGGGAATCTGGGCCCGATGACGCTGTATCTCATGGACCTTAGTTTAAAGGTTGCCAATCTTGGCACAGAGCTAGGCTAAGATGTCATCATATTGGGCTACATATTCAGTTCTTGGTCGGTGTTCTCCATGAAGAGTTCATGAAGGTAAATCCAAAACTCGAAGGAGTAGCAGAAGAATCGACGGAGCTTTGGGACAGTTTGATGGAAGACTGAAGCCAATAGGGAGCCAGACCAAAATCGGTTATGCGATCGACCTGAGAGAGAAAGTTCGAATTTATTTTTAAAATACGGAGGGAGAACATTTTGGGTATTTCGAAAAGAGGAAAAAAATGTTTTTGGTAGTTTTGGAAAAGGAGAGGAATCGCGGCATGATTACTATTAATGTTATTATTAGGTTCTCACTTGTAAATAGTATTTAAAAATATGTAAGACACAGTTGGACTTATATCTAGGTTCACGAACGGGGTCCTATTTTGAAAAAAAGTCTATATTGTGAGAAAATTCACGCGATATGCCGACCTAAAATTTTGGTAGAGTTTTGCATGGTAATCGGCAAACTAAATATGAGTGTCCTAGGTTTGACACCGTATGAGGTTTATGCAATTTTGGGGTTAGTGGAAGTGTTCCCCCCTTTAGCATGACTTCCATGATATACCTTTTTCTTATAAGGGCAATCATTCATCGGTACGTGTGGACAAGCCATTTTATATACCTAAGTGTACTTGAATTGCCTCACTACATACCTCATGGGGATAGTACGTGTGAGAGAGAATTCGATATACTCGACGTACGTGAATGATTCCATTGCATATTTATTACTGCACTTTAAACACTTGCAAAATATTTTCAAATGGTTTTTGGGATCTAACCTATATCAAAATATTTTCCAAAACCTTTTAGGTGCTGTTGATACCAAAATTAATATGCTGATATGGACGAATGATATGAAGACACGTGTCAATCTACTTGGCACAATAGCAACGAGGAAGTTCGTTTCCCCGACCAACTCATGTTCTCTCCGAGCAACGAGGATACACCGAGGAACTTCAGCACTCCGAGGTACACTAGCGCTCCGAGGAACTCCTGATCAACGAGCAACTAAGGTGGTCCGAACTGCATCTCGGACGTAGCATTAACTGCCAGATAATCAACAGTTCAATTATTCATTGAATGTTTATCATCTTGACGCACACGCTGCATTAAATGTATTACCATTTCATATGTATATCATTTAATGTATCAACCCATTCATGTACAGCCTAAGGGCTATAAATACCTTGTATCACCCTCATTCAAAGGGACCGGAATTTCTTGGTAGAACTTGTAATCAAGAATTCCCAAACACTCAGCAATAACATAACAGTGGACGTAGGCCATTCTTATAAGGCTGAACCACTTTAAAAATCTTTGTCTCATTTTATTTATCCGTGATTGAATAATTAGAGCGATCTAATTTTTTACATCAACAGGTGCCTAGCCATAGGGATGCCAGGAAGATCATTCCTTCCAGTCAGACGGTGTTACAAAAGCTATGGATGCTTGAAGGGATTTCTTAGACGCATCTATCCTTGAGTTCTAGATAGGATTTTTAGTTCAGTTTATTCTGGCATGTCTCCCATTATCAAACAGTGTTTATTTATTCAGTCTTTATTTTATTTCAGTTTCGATTTATTATTATTTTGGATTTATACTGAGGATTATTCAGTCATTTGGATTATTATGGTTATTTCAGCATTCAATTATTATTCATGGTGAATGTGTATTTAATTATTTGGAATGGTTTATGGTGAAGGAAATTTTATTACGGCAATTTAATAAGTTTAAAATTTGACATCGGGCTTATTAGATTTCTAGTAATTAATTTTATTTTCGATAGTGATGCTAAGAATGAGCTAACTAAGATTTATGTTTTATTTCAGTTGAGGACTGGTCACACATTATTTTAATAGGTTGGGTGTCACAACATGTTGTATGATTATACATCTTTATGTATGGTGTCGGATTAACATGGTTTTGTAGAGATCATAACTTTATAACCCTTCCATCATGCCCGCACATATTTATTTTTTGTGATTGGATCCTATAGTGGTTTATCTGTAGTTATTTTTTTCTCCTAGATTCGATATGGTTGTTATAATTAGATTTTTATAATTATTTCAATATCAATATATTTAAAGGTTTTAGAAGAGGATTTTAATGTTCCCTTACTTTTAGAATCGTGTATTTACATGGTTTAGTTTTGGAAAAGTTTCATAAAATTTCATGAATTTTTGCGATGGTTATGGAGGATTTTTTTCATGCAAACCCGAGAGGAAGAAGAACAACAGATCTTGGAGCATCGATCAATTGATGAATCCACTATCAACCAAGTGGGTTTTCCTTATGAGCTGGTTTCTTATGATGGTTTCGTAGTTGTTCTTATCTAGAATTGCTCTTGACACTAGAGGATGATATTCCAATTATCAAGACCCTAAAGAACTATTATATTTGATGAAGTCTACTTTAAGTTGGACTCTTGACCATAAGCAAGTCTTTTACAATAAACACTCTTAGATTTAATGAATTCTACTTCAAGTTGGACTCTTGCCCATAAGGAAGTCTTCTTCAACAAGAATTATTTTGCATGGAGAGTTTTACTTCATGTAGAAGTCTAGGCCATGATGGAAAGGGCATTTATGTATTTTCATTATTTATTTTTTGCTGCATTTTATTATTTAAATTACATGCATGTCTCTTTATTTATATTATGTTACATGATTCATGTGCTAATTAAATATAAAATTAAGCACCCGTTTTATGGACAACAATAATAATTTATTTTGATACTAGACTAGATCACCAATTTTCTCTGAAAATTTATGTTTTGTTTTATACATTTCCAAATTAAATTAAATCGGGGAAATTAATTCCAAAGGTATGAGTTTAAATTAAGATCTACAGAATTTTAATTTTGGAAAATTCAAATTATATTTTTTCTTTAAAAAAATTAAAATGAGATCAACATATTTAATTACCATAAGTAAATTTGGATATTACCAAGGATTTAAATTCGATCTTTTAGAATTGCATAAATATTTTCTAGAAATCCCCAATGTTTTAAATTACTAAGTGGGAGAGGGGTTTCAACATAAACCCCAAAGTCTTTATCGGTATTTTATGAATCAAATGTGATTAATTTCTTGTATCAGTTAGGTTGACCCTTCAGATGGAATTAATCAGGGCATCAAGGATTAATTAAAAAATTTAGGTGATAATTCTGAAAATTAAAATGTGAGTGAGTTTGATCTCCCCTCAACGGGAAGGTCCATCATAAGCGGGTTCTATTTCAAGGAATGGGTCGGTGGTATATACTTAGGCATAACTTAAAATATCCTCTCCAATGGAGTCATTGTCATTAGGAGTGAGACCAAAAGTTTCCATGTATTCATTACGTTGGGCAGAAGGGTCCAGAAATGTCCAGATAGCATAATGAACGATGAAAATCTATATGGCCCAAGGTGGGGTGATTTAATCTCCCAATGAGAAATCTTACCTCATAAGGGAACTAGGATGTCCGACGAGATTAATTTTAAAAATAGGCAATTGAGGAATGCCACTTAAAAATTTAATCGAATTAATTCTTGTATGTTAATTGAAAATTAATTTTTTAAATTCTTAATTCTAAGATTTCAAAATGTATTAGATTATTTATCCCTATTTTAGACTTAATGGTTTATTAAAGTTTTAAGGACTAAAAATGTAATTGGACATTGTTTATACTTAAGGGGATAATAAACTGTTTTAACCCACAATTTCCATCAATATTTCTAAAAGAGTGATGTGATTAACTTCTTGCGTTAGCTCGTCTGGGCCCTAATAGATGGTTTTAATCATGGTATTTTAAAATACATGGTAATTATTTTAAAAAGTGTTACATGTGTTCTATCTCCCCTCTCCCCAACCAATGGGGAAGTTTTATATGTACATCTTTGATTTTAAAGAATTTATCAGTGAGAATTAAGAGACACCTATGGTTGACTGATGACACTCAATTAAGAAGCGTGTTCTTATAATGATTTATCATTGGTTGAACAAAGGATTTTTTGGATTAAATATGGTGAGGAAACTCAATACTACTTCGTAATCCGGGAGAGGGGTTCATGGATAGCCAAAGGTTTGTTTGGTTGTTCGTGAAAGAGTTTTACTTATTTCCTGAAAGAGAGGTAGGAGGATAAGTCTAAATCTCAAGTACAACAGTTTGGATTAAGGAAGGTTCATATTCCTCGATAATAGTGAAATAGCTGAAAGACGGGTATTCTCACTACAAGTAGTTCGAACTTTTATAGCAATGGTGTTTGGGGTTTTTTCTAGTTTAGTAAGGGAAATGACATGGTAATGTTGTCTCAAAAAAGTAAATGCATGATTTATGATCCAATATCCAGTAATCTGGTACGTAGACTCAGGAACCACAAGTTAGGATTGTAACTCGTTGCAAAGGTTCCAAGTAACTGGGCAATTACTTTGAAGAGAGATGTTCTTAGTGATGGGAAATTAGAATAATGAGGTGATATTAGCAGTGGAATATTCTTATGAATTTTTATGTATACATAAAGTTAATGTGGGTAAATTTTTTAATATACCTGGGTTTTTAAAGGTTGGTTTTAGTTTTCTAAATTGATATTGAACAAAAATTCGATTGATTTTATAAAATTGAAAATAAGACATCTTTTATCTGTTCTGGTCCATTGAGAAAATAATTTATACATTATATTATTTGTCTCACCAATACTTCTAAATATTTAATTGAATAATATGGACGAAGTTCAATAAAGAGAAAGGTTCATTATAAAACCAAACATAATATTGGCACTTACGGTTAGGTTATTTTGTTCTAAAATGGATTCGGAGACAGGTTTAAAATGAACAATTATGTTCATTAGAAGTGGAAGCAATTCTAGTCTTGAATTATGTTTAGAAGGTAAAATGACCAAGGGCCCCTCAAGGCCAAAATTTAAAGAGCCAAAGGTGTGTTGAAAATGGTTCAATTTAATTGGTTGGTTCGGTAACTATCACGTCAATAGGTGTATTTGAGTGCTTCATCGATTTCATTGATGATATCTCTAAGGTATGGATAAGTTTACCTAATGCATCGTAATTTTGAGACCTTTGAATAGTTCAAAGTGTGAAAGGATAAGGTGTATCATGGGTGAGGTAACCTAATCTAAGTTCTATGATTTGATTATAGAGGTGTTTACCTCATGGTATAGTGAAGGGATCATTTATCAAATGAGTGGGATTTTATCCCAATCGTGTACACCGATCATTCCACTTCGGAATGTTGTAAAGGAAGGGAAGTAATAAAGCTCGTCTGGGTATGATATAGTCCATGTACATGGTGGATTATTCATGATTGCTACATTCTTGTTGGGATTTTTTTTATGTAATATATGGGAACTTCCATTATAGTTTAGTTTCTTCTTAATCTCTCCCTTCAAATCCCATTGAACAAAGGAGTGGGCGTAAGCTCATTCTAGGGCATGTTCGAATTTGGAGGTACCTCGACACTCGTGCTATGGAAGGGACCTAAGGAATTTGATATAAAATAAATAGGTATGTCTCTTAGTTGGTTATCCTAAAGGTTATAAAGGTAGTTTATATTGTATTCCTAAGTACAAGAAGATCGTTCTTGTAAGGGGATTATGTAATAAACTATGTGCCCAAGTGTGAGATGGACTTGCAAGATAAAATGGAACATCATATTATCAATGTGTCTAGACTACCCGTACAGGATACACTACAACCTAATTGTGATAACACATTGCCTTGTCATAGTGGGAGCATTATCGATTATTAGGGTTCACATATTAGTTATACTGGTTAGCAAGTGGTGACACATCATAGTGGGAGCATCAGGAGTCATCCTAAAGGGTTAGTGTTTTGGGTGATCATTTTGATGAGATCAAAGACAAGCAATAATCGAGTCTCGGATACTATAATGAAGCATTCCAAGATAAGTACTTTTTGTTTATATTATGACTATGGATACCAAAAGTGATTCGATGTATTCAAATCAAGTTTTGGGACTTATAGGCTTGTTGATGGGGGTAAAATCCATAAAGCACAAGTGGACCTACAAGGAGTCAAAAGAAATATGGATGGGAAGGTGCAAACCTTCAAGGCAAGGCTTACGAAAGGGTTTACTCGAAAAGAAATGGATTGACTATGGGAAACCTTCTCGTGATAACCATGCAAAAAAAACTCCAAAAAATCACTTATTTCTATAAGAAGTGTGATGAAAATGTGGTGGTATTTCTAGTATAGTTTATGGATAATGATTACCTAATCGGGAACGAGGTAGGAGTATTGTCTTACATAGGAGTGTGGTTGTCTGGATTTTTGATATAAATCACTTGGGACAATTCAGACACATCTTTATGATAAATATTTTGCTAGATTGATTGCAAAGGATGTTAGGCTTATCCCAAGTCAATTATATCAAAGTTATATACACATGATTAGAAAACAGTTTTATTTTCAATTATGGAATAATTCTATCTAGAAATCAATGTCTTATAACACTTGATTACATGGAAGGAACATGGAATATACATAATGTTTCAACAGTGAGCAACCTTATGCACGTTATATTATGTACTAGACAAAAATCTATTATGCCCTCCACATTGTCAAAAGATTTCAGTCCAATAGTCTCGTACCTTTTAGGAAAAAAGACTAAGGTTTTCAGTCAGATAAGGTTTCCAAGTTTTTCTACCTCGAAATATGTGTTTACACAAGGAGGTTGAGCTATAAGTTGGAGGAATGTAATGCAATCTTAGATTGCTGACTCCACCAGGGAAGCAAAAGTTATTGTCACTTCGAAGACAACTAAATATGCTATATAGCCCTATTACTTCCTAAGTAACTTGGGTGAGGCTCCTTTAAGTGCAATTAAATATTACATTTTTAGTGTTCATAGAGGTACGATTGCAAGTTCGAGAGAACCCGTAACCCATAAAGAGGTTAAGCACATTGCGTGTATGTTTCAGTAAGTTAGAGATATAGAATATAATGAATGATGAGATTGTCATAAGGTTTTATCAGATAATTTTCGATTAATCCTTATACCAATAGGTAGTAAACTGTCGTGTAGATGGGTTGGAAGTTTGATACATGGATTTAAGACTAAGTGGGAGATCGTTCTTAAAACCATGTATGGCGGTTGCCTTTTTAGCTAAAGTGTGTCAGTTCATTTTGAAATAAGAATTGTGATTATGAGAATTCCTTATATTTTGTTTAAATATATTGCAGACATGTTAGCCAATAGAGATCAGTAGGAATTCTAGTAAGACGACTTTGGGTTGATCACTAGGAGATCAGAATTCCAGTTCTAGCACTATTGAAATGTGCACAACCTAATTAAGGAGTTGACATTTTGTAAAAAAGGTTGTTATGCAATCCTAGTATTTTATCTCAGACTACGGGAACCTGTATGATGGTTCGAGAACTTTTTTAATAGTTCAACAAAGGATTGTGACTGGTATATTACAGGAATGTATTGAACAGTACCCACCCGTGAGATTTTAGTCTAAGGGTTATCTTGATTAGACTTAGGAAATCTAACACTATTTGCAAAGGGTGCATAGATTTTTAATCCGAAGAATTATGAGTTGGGGTGGTTATTGGGGCTAACGGGCCTTGTTTGGTCCTAGTTGGACATGATACAAATTAATTTTGCCCAACACGAACACAATAAGACATGATGTTGTGTTTTTTCCTAACATGTACATGCCACCTTAAAACATGATGAGGCATGAATAACACGATAAATCAATTTTGTGCCAATCGACACGAGTCAACACGATAACTCGCTTGTTTTTATATATAAATATCATTTTTTATTTTATATTTCATAAAATATATTAATTATAAAGGGGTGCTAAACAGGAAAAATTGGGCTACTTAATTGTGTTGTAATTGGACCAAAATGGGCCAATTTTGTCTCAAAACTATGGCACGAACATGACACGCCCCACTATCAGGCCAAAACATCTTGCCCTGAACACGATCGGAACATGACACACCATGTTAATTTTGTGATAATTTTGAGTTGGCTCATGTCATTTTTCACGTCGTCTCATAAATTGCCACCCCTAATTTTTTATTGGAATGCTTTCACAAATGTCATTTTGATTGTTATGGGTGCGATCTAATTTATATCAAATCAAATGATCTCCGCATATTAGGTGGAAGTTATGTAAGTAGGTCTGAGATCATAATTCCTAGGAATCCACATCCATTGGATACCGTGGATTGTGATACCCCTACATAGACTTATATGTTTTTTTTCACCACGTAAAATCCGACAGGTGGATTATCTTATAATCCCGGTGGAGTACTAAATAAGTTAAGTCTAAGCATTAAGAAATTTATTAAATGTTGGTTAAAGTCAATTAACAGTACATTGATTTGACCAAGCGAGTTTCGAAAACTTAACATGGAGAATCATATTATGTACCATAATCAACTTTGCAAATAAGACCTCATTAAATTCGAATGATTTTTGAGATAATTATATTGGAATGAAATCGTGATTATTTAGTGGAGTTAATTCATGATTAAATAAAGAAAAAAAATAATTACGGTAATTGATATTGAGATTTTTTAGTATTTATTTCGAGTTAATTTAATTATTTGTCTTGAGTCCATGGTATAGTCCATATACCCAAGTAGTCAGACCCATACTCTCAAGAATCCCAGTTTGACCAAAGACCAACTTTAATTCTTTTATATAAAGGTGTGGGAAGGAATTTTAATATGAATTACGGTTCATTAGGGTATGGGAGGGGTGAGAGAAAATACTATTCATGCTTTTAGTGAACAAAGATAGAGGGAGATCACTATATCTCAAGTTTGGGCAAAGATTTTCTACTCAAACGGGGCCACCCATCTACCTGACTTTGGGAAAGAGCATACACTAGAAGATCCTAGTGTACATAAGGTTTAATCAAGGTTTTTCGGATACCTTGGAGTGTAGCAAGGATTTCATTATCATGTACCTTTTTTCTCCTCATATGAATTACAACGAGATTCGTTGTGATATGTGTTCTTGAAACCCTAGGTTTAATCTTTAAACCTAGTTCTTTTTTAATCAAAGATCCATAGGGTTGAAATTTTTTCGCACTAATATGTCAATCCCAAGTTGTTCTTTCGAGCAATAGGTAAGTGCTAAAAAATTGGGCTTTCAAGAATTAGGCGTTACTTCCTCCTTTTTGTGGGTTTTAGATAGGTGTGGTTGTTCTTCCTAACCTGGTTTATTTCTTCGTTGGTTTTGTTCTCGGATTTTTGTTTCCTACGTTTTCCTTTCAAATACTTCTTTTCGCAAGGTATGTATAATATTGTGTACGCAAATTTCTAAAAAAAATGGAAATGGTGTAAGTTTTGTTCTTAGGTTTAAAAAATGGGTTAGTTGTTTATTTGAATCCAAATTTAGTGAAAGCTCTAGTTATATCTTAGTTGTATTTGTGAATTTTTATGCATTTTTTTTATTAAAGGGCCTTTTCAGTTGAAGCGTACAATTTAATGGGTTGTATACTATTATAGGGATGGACTTTTAATTGGTAAAACTTATATTCCTAGACAAATTGTTTATTGCAGAACCTAGGTAAAACTCTCTAATTTTGAAATTTTAAAGTTGCTCCATCTGTTTAAATGAGTAGATTTTATTATATTTTATATTAAAAATTTCTTTGGTATTTTTCCTACACAAATTCACATATGTTTGTATAGACATTGTAAATTAGGTAAGGGCAATGGGTATAGAATTAATCAAATAACCTTTATCTCTCGTAGCTTTGTAGTTATATTTTATATTTTCAATTTCTTAGAGTTTATGTACATGCATTTAAATGAGACTAAGGTTATAAAGTAAATGCCATAGATTGAAATATAGATTTTTTATTTTTCTCACGAGAACGAAACACGTTCACATGTTGTGTTACAACTATAGGACGATATCATTTTTACCTAACAAATACATAATCCATTTACATTATCGATAATTTGTCATGTTTTGGGTATGGATTTGCATCCAACAATTTTAAATTCCCTTTTAGTTAATGTTTCTCATATTTGAGGTTTGAAACTCCTATTAGTTAATTTTTACCTGAAGGTGTCCATCTGTATTTTGGTCATTGCTTTTACTTTTTTTAATAATTATTTTTAGGTTTAATTTAGTGGCGTAATCCGTTGGCCTGTATTTTATTATACATTTTACTATACATAATATAATGCTTTGGATAACTTATCTTTTATTTATTAAATTTAGCGTCACTTATGATAAATTGGTCAACTAATTTTTAGTAAAAATATAGTGAATAATAATTTTGAGTTTATGCTACATTAGTGTCTATTAATTGGCTGATATTTAGCCCCTAACATAGTGGTGGTGTATTTAATTAGTGTGAATTTAAGTGTTCTGTTTGTATGAAAAGTAGAAACAAAATCTTACCTATGTTGGTTACGTTTATGAGATGTTAAAATACTTGACTTGGTTTACCATCTTTTGTTTTTCTATGCTACTGTACCTAACAGTTTCATTTAATGTAGGCGTGGACACATAATTTAATATTAGTTTCCTGAATGAGGTAACTAGATATTCAACTTATTTATGTATCACTTCGCGTAATGAAGGAAAGTTTTTAAGGGTTAGTGGCCTATTGTGTTGAAATACCACTAGTAAGTTTGTTATATGTAGGGGAGTTGTAACAATTCTTTTATAAATTTTTTGAAGTTGTTAAGTAGTGGCGATTATTTTGATATCTTTTATTTTCCTTTGATTTACTATATCTCAAATGAAATTTTTATTATCTTAAAAGGTGTGTTTGATGTTTTCTGTACTCTTTAAAGGTTAAGTGTACTATTTAAAAGAAGGTTTTGAGAGTGAATGTGATGCTGGAGTAGTTAACTATCCTATCATAATATTTCTACAACTAGCATGTAACCAGCGCCATGCGCGGGCGCATATAGTTTTTTTTCCTATTATATTTCAATACATATATGTGATCAAGAACGTAGTTATATCTGGTTGGTAATTTTAATTCTCACACGAACATGACTAAATCGATATAAGCTTGACCTTAACATAATATGATAAATCATGTTATTTTCATTTAGTTCAGTTCGATCGATAATATTAATGTTTAAATCATAATTGGTTTATATTGTGTTTTCGTGTTCCTATTATATTTAATATCAATTTATACAAAATAATTCCAAATTAATATCTTATACAATACATGAACGAAGCAAAACCTATTATTTAAGTCAAACAATAAATTTTGATTGGCAAAAATATATTCATAATAACTTGCGTAAATAAAACCTACATATTATATTATCTCAAATATCATTTAACTTTTTAATTATAACATACTCCATTTATACGTCTATACATGACCATCATAATACATGAACCAACTGAATGCATGTATTGACTAAATATATGAACCTCCATTTAAACTTCTATTTTATAATACATGAACCAACTAAATTCATGTAGTGCCCAAATATAAGAGAAGTTATTATGGGAGAAGAAACGTAAAAAGACAATCTCTAGAGACATTTTTTTAGAAATCAAAAAGATTGGGAGAAGGGAGTGGTTTTTAAGAAATTGATTAAAATGAATTTTAAAGTGGTCATAAATAATCCTCATTAAACTCTCATTTTATTGTTTTAGTAGTAATAAATGATCCTCATTAAACCCTCTTTCTATTATTTTAGAAGTATAATATAGATTACGTACAAAGGCTAATATGTTGTGTTATTGATGCTTTCTAGGAATTCATCATTTGCATAGCTCTATAGTGTTTCCTATCTTGTTAGTGTTTTATTGTTCCCCTCTTATAAAAGTAATCAGAGAGCTCAAGTTTGTTTAACTTTGAAAATCAAGGGCTGGAAATTATTGAGCACGTTACAATGATCGATGGATCCCTAAATAAACTGACTGTACAGATTATTTCCAACCTACTTTACTTCAAATACCCACTCATCATTATCTAAAGAATAATGATAGACTAGCCAATGCTGGAAAAAAAACATTCTTATTCTAAGAGCCCTTATCAAATCATTTTAGAGTGCTGCTAGTTTTACCGGTCCTTAACACATACTTAGTACATATACGAGGAGTTGGACAACACTAAACCATTCCAATTACGTTTAAGAGGTTTGACTTTACAAAAATCCCATCAAAAAATCAATCAGAACTAGAAAGTCCATTCTAATTAAATTATCCACCAAACTGAATCCCACAAAAAACATCTTTGTCCTTGGATCCAAGTATTAATTTTAAAGCTATTTTTTTTTCAAAGTTAGAAGAATTATATTTTTTTAAGTAAAAGTTAAAACTTCCCCAATGTACCCAAAATAATTTTTCAAAAGAGGTTTTAAAAAACATTAAGTTTAAAAATAAGGGGAGTCACTGGCACGGACTTTTAAAAATAAGAGAATATTAATTAAATTGGTGTTTGAGGGACTAAATGAGTGAAAAATAATTTCTTATTAGAATAGTTTTATTTTTAAAAAAATATTTTTTTTGAAATACAAATTTTTAGTTTTTATTGAAACAATTAAAAACATTTGACTTTTTATAAACATTTTTCTCAAAACAGTTACGAAGTTGTTTTTTTAAAATAATTAAAATGTTTTTTAAACCGTTATAAAAGGTTAAAAACATTTTTTTAAATAGTTTCCTATTAAGTTTTTCTCAAAATAGGTTTTTACTGAATAATGCATATTTTTAGTTTTTATTAAATACATTTTTTTCGTGGGGAGAAAAAAAGTGACCCTTTACATTTTGTCTTATGATGTTGTTCGGTTAGTGTTACTCTTGGTTTTATAAGTTAAAAAATATTATAAACTAAACAAATCAACAGAAAATGAATAAAAATATAAATAAAAATGTTTTTTTATTTTTAAATCATATTGTTTAACTTTAGAAACATATAATCTTTAATATAAATCTTGAATATAATCTTGAAAAAATATTGTCTAGATGGATGGGTATGATGAAGCTTTAACTCACTTGGATGAACACATGGAACAAGCTCGTCGGGAAGCCTATAAATGGTGTTGGTTGAACTCGTTGGGGATACTGAAGATACATGACAAAAATGAATTGTGGTACTGGCATGACCCAGGTATGATGGATTACCCTGATCCGCCCTTTAATATTGATGTCAACTGGATCCCGACCAATGCCATTTCTCAGAGCCTGGTAAAACGGTATATTGGCGATTAGGGCCTTCAAGGAGAAGATGAATATGTTCGTCCCCCACATCTATTAGATCAGCAAGCAGCAGCTGACGCAATAGGCCAAGAGATTTCAGAGCTACAACCTTGCCTTGCACCCTTGATGAGCCCCCTGCTGGGATGAGTAAAGATGAAGGAAAACATCTAGTAGAATATATTTTAATTTCCTACTTTTTGATTTCTGTATTGTGACACAAAATGTGTTGGGAATAAAATAGACTTTATTTTTCAATATGTTTGTGTATTAATACTTTGCAGCATTTACTTAAGCTTATGATTAGTTAATCGACTTGGCGACTAGGTAATCTTCTTAAATGATAAGTGGTTGGTCCAGTGTTGTACCTCATTTGTAATGTCTTAGATTCCACTAATGCATTTAGATAAAACTGTAAGTAGTTTTTTTTGGGCTAAGTGCTTGCATCAATTATCATTGGCGTCCAAGTGTTTTAGGAATGTATATTTATTCTTGTGTTTAACTTAGTCGGGTAAAACTTCTTGTGTCCAACTAAGTTGTACATGAAGTTGTAGTGGCTTCTTGTTCTTGACTTGTCAAAGACAAAATCATACATGAAGTCTAAAAGAAATTTCCAAACTAACTAAACTTTTTTGAAGTTGGAAAAGTTTATGGTGGATATATATCACGTTCCCCGAAAAAAAATTAAAAAGGAAGCATAATTGATAAAAACTCGCAACCTCATTAAATTTAATAAATGAGTACATCAAATCAAAATTACTGATAATATTTTTGTAAGTGGTCGACGTTCCATGGATTCTTGAATTCCTCCCCTTCAAGTGTCTCCAGGCGATAGGTTCCTGGTTGGATAACTATGGAGATGTTTTAAGGACCATGCCAGTTTGGCTCCAACTTGTTTCCTTTTTAAATCACTTTCTTAATGATATAGTCTCGTTCTTTCACATTGGTTGGCTTGAACTCCTGTTGTAGAATCTAGAAGTCCTTTGTTGATAAGTAGCCATTCGAATTGCAACATCCTCTCTAACTTCTTAAACCATGCCTCGATCTAGTCTCCTCATGAGATAACTCTTTAGGGAGTTAAAATTCAGTACCCTGTGAGTTGGCAGACCTATTTTAGCTGGTACCATCGCCTCAGTGCCAAAAGTGAGCATGTATCCCGTAAGCCCAAAGGACACTGTGCAGCTCATAGATCTAGTTTCCTTTAGCATCATCCAACCTTTTCCTCAACTTGCCAAGCAAAGTTTTATTAGTGATCTTTGTTTGGCCATTGCATTGTGGATGTCCATGTGCTAAATGAAGTTTCCGAATCTTAGACCAGATGCAATATTCCTCAAACTCCTCATTATCAAACTAAGTACCATGATTAGTGATAAAATCATAAGGCATACCATAACGACATATGATCTACTTTCGTATATACTAAAAAACCCTCTGATATGGCATATCAACCAAGGGCTTAACCTCCATCCATTTGGTGAAGTAACCCACTACTATCACCAAATACTTGAACCTTCCTTTGGTGGTCGATAATGGGCCGACAAGTCAATCCCCTAAATAGAAAACGATCAAGGAGAAGTGATGGGAGTTAGGGAATCACCCGATCTTCTATGAATAGTGGAAAACTTATGGCACTTATCACACTTCTTGGCAAAAGAAACACAATTTGCCTTCATTGTCGTCCAGTAGTAGCCTCGCATAGCTATTCTTTGTACCAACGATCGGCCGGTTGAATAAGCTCCATATGAGCCTTCATGTACCTCTTTAATCAAGTCATGTACTTAGGTTGGATGAACATAATGAAGTAGGGAAACAGTGTATCTCCTTCTATATAAAATGTCTTTCTTTAAAACATAACTGGTTTCTTTGTATCTCATCTTCCTAATTTCTTTCTGGTCGAATGGCAACAACCTTTTTCAATGTACTCTTTGATTATATCCATCCAAGAAGGACCTAATTCTACAAAGATAACATTGATAGCTTCCACATCAATGCCTCTACGTGTGAGGATCTCTACTAGAATGATTCACCTGAGTTCTATCTGAGTTTCTGAGGCTAGCCGAGAAAGTGCATATTCTCGAGCTTTCTCCGCTCTAGGGATCCGGATCATCTTGACTTCAGGAAACAGAGAGATAACCTCCATAGCTTTTTTAAAATACCTTACCATATGTTCACCTTTAACTCCATATATCTGAAGCATTTGATTGACAATGAGTTGAGAATTATTATGTGCTATCACCTGTTCGGTTCCCTATGATAAAGCGAGTTCCAAACCCATAATAAACACCATGTACTCGGCCTCATTGTTAGAATCTTGGAACTAAAAATGTAGAGCATATTCCACACCTAAGTTGTTTGGAGTGTTGATAATAAGTCCTGCTCCACTACCAGTGGCGTATGAAGATCCATCCACAAATAATTTCCAAATAGGAATATCGATGTTGTAGTTTTTCTATATTAATACTCTATGTCTGAATATATTCTTGCTCTACTCAACTAATCGATGAGTTCTTTCTTGAGAAACTATTGTTTTTTATTGGTCGACGATAATCTCAGTGTGTTTTGAGATAAGCCCTCCTCCAAAGAAGTATGCTCGGTAGGAAAACTTGGATTATTGGTCACCTTTGGGTATGTGGATTCTGCAATGAAATCTGCTACTGCTTGACCTTTCAATGCAATCCTTAGCTTATAAATAATATCATATTCCCCTAGTTCAATTTCCCAGAACATCAACCTTCCTGACTTTTCTAGTTTATACAAAGCATGTTGCAGGGGCAAATCGGTGTATACTACAATAGTGTGTGCTTGGAAATATGGTCCCATTCTCCTAGAGGCTTTAATAAGTGCAAGTGATAGTTTTTCAAGTGTGTATACTTGATTTTTGATCCTCACAATGCTTTACTGGTGTAGTAGATCGGTTTCTGAACTCATCCTTCTAGTCGGATCAAGGTCGATCTAACAAATGACTCTGAAACAACCAAGTACAAATACAACTTTTCTCCCAAACTGGTCGGGAGAGTGTGAAAAAGGACCTAAGGGTCACACTAGAAAGAACCGAGTGGTACTTGCTAATGCGTATTAGGTATATTAAAAAATCTCCAACTCTTTTGAATCTTTAATACAAAATCTATTATAAATTTTAAGTGAGAAAACACTCACGCACACTATTAGTAAAGGTGATGATGCTAGAAGTAAAGAATAATTCCCTTTAAGAATGAGATGAGGAAAAGTAGAGTGTGACACAATATATGTTATCGAGGAACCCACCTTAGTGGTAAACCCCGTGTCCCTAGTCCCAGGACAGCCCGCGCACTCAAGTCCACTATTACCGATTACAGGTTACAGATTACAGTCCTCCAAGTCCACAATGAAATAAACTAAGCAAATACAAACCCGTACACCCAGCCTAGTCTAAAACAACCCAACTTGACTGAAAATCAGTCAACCCAATAACACCCCGGTAATAGAGACTATCACTCACTCACAACACAAGCACAACGACACACTCAAACCCGAGACCCCGTGAAGTTGTGCAACACACAAATATACTAATAGATATTGTTTTAATCAAAACAACAAAAATAATCTTGTTTAAAAATAGACCAAACAACCAAGGTTTAAATCTATTTTAATTGACAAGACAAATTACCAATCAAGGACTAATTGAAAGGTAAGACAATATTGAATTAATCAATACTAAAAAGAATGCTTAAATATTAAGTCCCAAGACACAAGTAAGGTCTTCCTTAATATTTAATATTCAAGTAAAGATTAATTCGAAAAACAAATTAGTTGGCGCAAATGACCACAAATAAAATAGGAAATAAAATTTCAACAATTGTGTCGCGCAACTAAGATAAAAATTAACCTAACACCAAATATAATATGAATCAATTTAAATAGGTGTTATGTTAAAAATATTAAGTCCAAGTAAAATGAGTAAAAGATAAATAAGTGTAGCACTTAGCTCATATAAATTGGGACTTAATTAAAATAAATAAAATAAGGTTTCAAGAATTAAATTTCAAATTTAGTATAAACCAATACTATGACAAGGGTTGGATCAAGAACTCATACACACACAAACACTACCTTAAGTTATAAAAGAATACAACAAAAAGTATTCAACTTAGGCAATAAAAAGTGTACGAGTCAAATGGTCCAATCCAAGTCAAATGAGTACGAGATAAAGAGTGTAGCACTCGACTCACTAAAATAGGATGGGTTTAACTAAAATAAAATTTAAATAAATAAAGATGTGATATAAAGACTACACACTAATTATACCCAACTAAATAAAGTGAACACACAAAAGTTCAACTTAGAGGGTGTAACTAGTTTAGAGTCAAAAATCAAATATCTTTATTCCCAAAATAAATCAAATCAGATTATAATAATAAATAAATAATAATGTGTGACACACTAAAATAAGTCTTGATAACAAAGTGTACACACAAACTGAAATGGGTGTAAATAAACTCTCCAAACCAAACACCCAATAAGCCTACTAAAATTCAGTCCCAACAAATTTTAGTCCAAATAAATTTATCCAAATAAAGTTGGCCCAAAATAAAGTCACAGTCCAAACAAACAAAGTGTACACACTAAATGAGTTGGATATAAAATAAGTTTCAATAATAAATATCCAACACCCAAATAAATTTTAATTCAAATTAAAATATTATTTTTATAAACAATGTGTGACACAAAAATAATCTAAGTCCAATAAAAAAGGTGTACACACAATAAATGAGTTGGGTGTAAAATAAGCTCCAATAAAAAAACACCCAACAAAAAGACTTAGTCCAAAACAGTTCCAAATTATTTTAGGCAACAAAAATTTTAGTCCAAATATTTGAATCCAAATATAAACTTGAACAGATCTAAATAAAACTGTTACAAGTTAATACCAGACAAAATTTTTAACTCTTAGAAAGCAAGAGCTTTACTTTTTCATTTCAAAAAGTCTATGATGCAGAGAACTCATTCAGCACAAAGGACAAAACATAAACAAGTTTAAGTCCAAACAAAATAAAGGAATGCAGCAAAGAAAGTTACCAAACAAAATCAAAGTTTGGATCTAACACAGTTGAGGGAAAAAAAATATACAAGAACTATATATATATAAATATATATGTGTAGCAATTTGTATTTATATATATATAATTAGTATGTATATACGTATGTATATATATGTATATAAATACACACACACACACACGCTGTTACACACACACACACACGCTGTTACACACACACGCTGTTACACAGTACACACGCACACACAGTACACACGCACACACAGTTAATCAATAAATATATATATATATATATATATATATATATATATGTCTGTGTGTGTGTGTATATGTGTCTCTATATATATATGTATATATATATTAGATATATAGAGAGAGGGACAAAATAGTTACCACCAAAAAAAATGGATGGCCGGAAAAGAACTCCTCAAACCGGATCGATCTCCAAACCCCCAAACCGAGGTCGCCGGATAACAAACAGGGACAAAATCCAAAAACTCCCAAAGCCAGAAACGAACACCAAATCTACACGGATCCAAACCACCGGATCGTAAAACTTCAAAATCGGATCCACACCGGAAAATAGGGTCGCCGGAAAAATCAACCGGCCGAAAATGACCAGCAACCGGACTCCTTAAAACCGGAAACCTAAGGCCAGAAAAACAGGCCGGAAATCGCACCACTAGCACCGAAAAAATAGCACCGGAGATGAAAGTGTTTCGTCCAAATGAAAGAGAAAAAAAAAAGAGGCGGCTGTGATAAAAAATTGAGAGCGAGAGAGAGAGAGAGAAAATGTTAACTTATACCAAAAAAATAAAACCCTAAATGGTTCTCCAAAAAGCCCAAAGCTTAAAAGGCCCAAAAAAAATAAAAACACAAAAAAAAATATGAAATCCGAAAATAAAATAAAAAATTGAAACACAAAAATAAATATTCTGAATAAAAAAAAATTATATATCAAGTCAAATAAAATAAAAGACTTGAAATATAAAATAAACTTTAAATTCAGAAAAATATCAAAACTCACACAAGAAAAAATAAATAAATTATATGACACCCAAAATAATTTGTACATTACAAAAAAATATTTTTCTCAAAAAAAATAATTTATATAATAAATCAATATAGGAAAATATGATTTATGATATAAAAAATAGATTTGAATAAAAATAAAAAATGCAAGAGCATATAAATAAATAAAAATTGTTTGTCTCAAGATTGAGCCAACACAAGAAGAATGAGATTTTCAATCTCCCCCTTTGGCCAATTTTGAGACAAACAAAAATCGAGACTCAAAAACAAAGAACGACACAAATTACATAACTCGACTATACACACGAGTCCTAAACAATAGAAGAGTACTTAACTCAACTAACAAGAAGAATTCCTAAAAGACTCAAAAAACAATACCAAAAGAGTCTCCAATTCTCCCCCTGTTTGTCTCAAAGGGACAAAGGGTAGGGAAGAATCCTACAAAATAAAAGTTAGTACAACATGAATATGCAATTTAAAATGTACTAACAAATAAACTTAAACAAACTAAAGCAAAATTAGTTTGAAATTTCAATACTCCTCATTTGAGTACCTAAATCATCTTTCTTAACCCACTTCGATTTGACATTAGGAATAACGGTCTTAAATGGGGCAAAATTAACATTAGTATGAGAACAATTCTTAACAACATTAGACTTTAAATGGATCTTGGACAAATTTTTAACACCATTTTGTTGCCTACTTAAACGCTTATAGCAAAACTGTCCCAAATGACCCTTTTGAAGACAAAAAATGCATTTAAATACATGCCTATCATTCGATTTAGCATTATCATGAAAGCTCACATTTTTATCATATGCAGATTTTCTAGTTAAATTCAAACGCTCAAAACAGAATTGTTCTAAATGTCCAAATTTAGAACAAAAATTACATTTATAAACAGGTTTAACAGCATGTTTACACTTAGCATTCAGAGGTAATTTAGAATTTTTGCATATAGTGGAAAGCTTTTCAGAATCAAAATTCAACTTTTTATGACAAAACTGCTCTATATGACCCATTTTAAAACAGAAATTACACCTAAAAACAGAATTTTCAGCATGTTTATTTCTATCAAAATGACTATTTTTGTCCAAAACAGCTTGTTTCTGCATTAATTTCTGAACACGAAATTTTTCAATATGGCCAATTTTAGAACAAAAACTGCATTTCAGCATAGGTTTGGCAGTTTTAACATTTCTCTGATTTTCAATTTTTCTAAAAATGCCTATATTTGCATTATTCTGCCCAAGTCTTTTATAGTAAAATTTTTTAATATGACCATTTTTAGAGCAAAAATTACATTTAAGAATAGGCTTTGCAGTTTTAAAATTCCCAACATTTTGAATTTGCCTAAATTTGCCTAAATCAGTTTTGTTTTGTCCTAATTTCTTAAAACAAAATTTTTCTAAATGACCATTCTTATGGCAAAAACCACACTGAAAATTAGGTTTGACAAAATGATTATTTTCAACTTTTTGATTTTGCCTAACTTTGCCTAAATCAAAACTATTCTGCCCTGATTTCTTGAAGCAAAACTTTTCTAAATGCCCAATTTTATGGCAAAAATCACATTTAAGAACAGATTTACCACTTGAAGAACAACCCTCATTTTCAAAATGTTTATAAGACAACTTAATTTCATTTTAATCAGGAAATTGTTCCTTAGAATTTATAAAATTGGTAACATCAAATTCTTTTCCTTCAAAACCAAGCCCTTTAGTAGGAACAAAATCAGAATAAGAGTTTGTTGGATCATAACATGTATTTTCATTAATAGTTTTGACGGCATCACCGGCATTCCAATAACTCTTTAACTTTTTCAAAGTCACTTCTAGTTCCTTTTTACATTTATCAAATTTAATCAAAACGGCCTTTAGTTCAACTTGAGATTCATCAAATTTACACAAAACTTCCTTGTTTTTAGTTTCAAGAGAATGATTAAGTTCGGTTAACATGACAATCCTTTTCTCTAAAAACGAAACATCATTTTCAAGTTCATCAATACGAAAAACAGATTCTTCGGTTATTAACTTGATTTGATCGCTTAAAATGTCATTTTTAGCCATTAAACTAGAATTAATTTGACCTAAGTCATTGCAATCCTCAATCGTGTTCTCAAAGGATTTATTACTCACACAATCCTCTAAATTTGTACTCACGCACCCTTCCAAAATGACATCATTGTCTTCATTTTCAAATTCATCAACATCACCAAAAATATCATCAACATTAGATATAGAAGCTGTGAATGTAGGGTGACATGGAGTAGGTGAGGTACGAGATAAAATCACTTTGTCTAAAACAGAATTATCTACACATAAATCGGAATCATCCAAACTAGTAGATACGCAATCATAAATGCATTTGGATAAAGTAAGTGGGGCAACAACAGATTTAGTGCCACAAATAGTAGTAGGAGATAATAAGTGATCAAAATTATCTTTATCACTATCAGTATCACTATCAGTAATACCATCCCAAATATTTGTAGAAATAGGGGCAACAAATTTAGTATCACAAATAGGTGTAAAAGGCAATATATGGTTAAAATTATCCTCATCACTATCACTATCAGACATATCATCCCACATTTTAAACAAAGATGTAGAAGATTTTGGAATGTTATATTGAGAGTAAAGCTTTTCATCATTAGAACATTCATAAAGGGATTTTTTCAAAGAAAAAATAGCATCACCAATTTTTTTTCCCATAATAAAAAATAGATTTTAAATGATATAAAATATATATTTTTAAAAGGAGTTCAGGATCTTTGCGGAATAAAAACTTTTATAAAGTGAATCCTGAAGCTCTGATACCACTTGAAAAAGGACCTAAGGGTCACACTAGAAAGAACCGAGTGGTACTTGCTAATGCGTATTAGGTATATTAAAAAATCTCCAACTCTTTTAAATCTTTAATACAAAATCTATTATAAATTTTAAGTGAGAAAACACTCACGCACACTATTAGTAAAGGTGATGATGCTAGAAGTAAAGAATAATTCCCTTTAAGAATGAGATGAGGAAAAGTAGAGTGTGACACAATATATGTTATCGAGGAACCCACCTTAGTGGTAAACCCCGTGTCCCTAGTCCCAGGACAGCCCGCGCACTCAAGTCCACTATTACCGATTACAGGTTACAGATTACAGTCCTCCAAGTCCACAATGAAATAAACTAAGCAAATACAAACCCGTACACCCAGCCTAGTCTAAAACAACCCAACTTGACTGAAAATCAGTCAACCCAATAACACCCCGGTAATAGAGACTATCACTCACTCACAACACAAGCACAACGACACACTCAAACCCGAGACCCCATGAAGTTGTGCAACACACAAATATACTAATAGATATTGTTTTAATCAAAACAACAAAAATAATCTTGTTTAAAAATAGACCAATCAACCAAGGTTTATATCTATTTTAATTGACAAGACAAATTACCAATCAAGGACTAATTGAAAGGTAAGACAATATTGAATTAATCAATACTAAAAAGAATGCTTAAATATTAAGTCCCAAGACACAAGTAAGGTCTTCCTTAATATTTAATATTCAAGTAAAGATTAATTCGAAAAACAAATTAGTTGGCGCAAATGACCACAAATAAAATAGGAAATAAAATTTCAACAATTGTGTCGCGCAACTAAGATAAAAATTAACCTAACACCAAATATAATATGAATTAATTTAAATAGGTGTTATGTTAAAAATATTAAGTCCAAGTAAAATGAGCAAAAGATAAATAAGTGTAGCACTTAGCTCATATAAATTGGGACTTAATTAAAATAAATAAAATAAGGTTTCAAGAATTAAATTTCAAATTTAGTATAAACCAATACTATGACAAGGGTTGGATCAAGAACTCATACACACACAAACACTACCTTAAGTTATAAAAGAATACAACAAAAAGTATTCAACTTAGGCAATAAAAAGTGTACGAGTCAAATGGTCCAATCCAAGTCAAATGAGTACGAGATAAAGAGTGTAGCACTCGACTCACTAAAATAGGATGGGTTTAACTAAAATAAAATTTAAATAAATAAAGATGTGATATAAAGACTACACACTAATTAAACCCAACTAAATAAAGTGAACACACAAAAGTTCAACTTAGAGGGTGTAACTAGTTTAGAGTCAAAAATCAAATATCTTTATTCCCAAAATAAATCAAATCAGATTATAATAATAAATAAATAATAATGTGTGACACACTAAAATAAGTCTTGATAACAAAGTGTACACACAAACTGAAATGGGTGTAAATAAACTCTCCAAACCAAACACCCAATAAGCCTACTAAAATTCAGTCCCAACAAATTTTAGTCCAAATAAATTTATCCAAATAAAGTTGGCCCAAAATAAAGTCACAGTCCAAACAAACAAAGTGTACACACTAAATGAGTTGGATATAAAATAAGTTTCAATAATAAATATCCAACACCCAAATAAATTTTAATTCAAATTAAAATATTATTTTTATAAACAATGTGTGACACAAAAATAATCTAAGTCCAATAAAAAAGGTGTACACACAATAAATGAGTTGGGTGTAAAATAAGCTCCAATAAAAAAACACCCAACAAAAAGACTTAGTCCAAAACAGTTCCAAATTATTTTAGGCAACAAAAATTTTAGTCCAAATATTTGAATCCAAATATAAACTTGAACAGATCTAAATAAAACTGTTACAAGTTAATACCAGACAAAATTTTTAACTCTTAGAAAGCAAGAGCTTTACTTTTTCATTTCAAAAAGTCTATGATGCAGAGAACTCATTTAGCACAAAGGACAAAACATAAACAAGTTCCAAGTCCAAACAAAATAAAGGAATGCAGCAAAGAAAGTTACCAAACAAAATCAAAGTTTGGATCTAACACAGTTGAGGGAAAAAAAATATACGAGAACTATATATATATAAATATATATGTGTAGCAATTTGTATTTATATATATATATAATTAGTATGTATATACGTATGTATATATATGTATATAAATATACACACACACACGCTGTTACACACACACACACACGCTGTTACACAGTACACACGCACACACAGTACACATGCACACATAGTTAATCAATAAAAAACAAATATATATATATATATATATATATATATATATATATATATATATATATATATATGTCTGTGTGTGTGTGTATATGTGTCTCTATATATATATGTATATGTATATATTAGATATATAGAGAGAGGGACAAAACAGTTACCACCAAAAAAAATGGATGGCCGGAAAAGAACTCCTCAAACCGGACCGATCTCCAAACCCCCAAACCGAGGTCGCCGGATAACAAACAGGGACAAAATCCAAAAACTCCCAAAGCCAGAAACGAACACCAAATCTACATGGATCCAAACCACCGGATCGTAAAACTTCAAAATCGGATCCACACCGGAAAATCGGGTCACCGGAAAAATCAACCGGCCGAAAATGACCCGCAACCGGACTCCTTAAAACCGAAAACCTAAGGCCAGAAAAACAGGCCGGAAATCGCACCACTAGCACCGAAAAAATAGCACCGGAGATGAAAGTGTTTCGTCCAAATGAAAGAGAAAAAAAAAAGAGGTTGCTGTGATAAAAAAATGGAGAGCGAGAGAGAGAGAGAGAAAGTGTTAACTTATACCAAAAAAATAAAACCCTAAAGGGTTCTCCAAAAAGCCCAAAGCTTAAAAGGCCCAAAAAAAATAAAAACACACAAAAAAATATGAAATCCGAAAATAAGAATAAAAAATAAAATAAAAAATTGAAACACAAAAATAAATATTCTGAATAAAAAAAATATTTTATATATCAAGTCAAATAAAATAAAAGACTTGAAATATAAAATAAACTTTAAATTCAGAAAAATATCAAAACTCACACGAGAAAAAATAAATAAATTATATGACACCCAAAATAATTTGTACATTACAAAAAAATATTTTTCTCAAAAAAAATAATTTATATAATTAATCAATATAGGAAAATATGATTTATGATATAAAAAATAGATTTGAATAAAAATAAAAAATGCAAGAGCATATAAATAAATAAAAATTGTTTGTCTCAAGATTGAGTCAACACAAGAAGAATGAGATTTTCAGAGTGGTGGTGGAGATCTAAAATACTTCTTTAACTCTAGGAAAACTTTCTCACACTCGCCGTTCCACTCAAAGGTCTTTTTGAGCACCTTGAAAAATGGAAGACACTTTTCTATTGCTTGGGATAAAAAATGATTGAGTGTTGCTACTCTTCTAGTCAATTTCTGCACGTCTTTCTTACAGGTGGGATATTAAATCTCAATCAAAGCCCGTATCTTATAAGGATTGGCTTCGATTCCCCTTTGGTTTATAATATAACCTAAGAGCATTCCTTTTTGTACCCCGAATATGCATTTGGTTGGGTTAAGTTTCATCTGGTTCTTTTCCAAATGAGCAAGCGTCTGAGCTAAGTCTTTAATGTGGTCGATAAAAACCATGCTCTTGGTGAGCATGCCATCCACATATAGCTTCATATTCTTGCCCATCTGCTCTTTAAACACTTTGTTCACTAGCCTCTGGTCTGTTGCTTTAATATTTTTTTAGCCCAAATGGCATAACATTATTGTAATATGTTCCTCGACTAATGATAAAGGAAATGCTCCCTTGCCCTCCAACTTCATTTTAATCTGATTGTAACTAGAATAGGCATCCATGAAGTTGAGTAACTCATTACATGCAGTTGCATCTACCAACTAATCAATCCTTGGTAAAGAAAAATGATCTTTTAGGCATTCTTTATTGAAGCCGATAAAGTCTACGCACATACGCCACTTATCATTATTCTTTTTTACCATTACTATATTAGACAACCAACTGGGATACTTGACATCTTCTATAAATTGAGCTCTCTACAATTTATCCACTTCCTCTTGGATGGCCATGTTCTTCTTGGGACTGAACACTCTACGGTTCTCCTTGATTATCTTAGCATCTTTGTAAATATTGAGCTCATGGAAGATGAAATTAGGGTCTATTCCTAGAATATCTCCATGGCTCCAAGCGAACACATTCTTCTGTTCTCTCAGGAATGTAATCAATTTTTGTTTCAGATAAGGTTTTAAGTTCGTGCCAATTTGGGTGGTTCTTTTCGGCTTCTTATCATTGAGCACAATGGTATCAGTTGCCTCCATAATGTGTCCCTTGACTAGATCTTCTTCCTCCCGAGGATCCAGAGTATCGATATGATAGGTGGTAGTGCTTTTCTGGACCTCCTGTTGGTCAGCCGAAGTGTAATAGAACTCTTTAGCTTCCTTCTGGTTGTCTTCGTTATGTTGACTCCATAATTAGTAGGAAACTTCATACACTGATGTACTATAGACGGTATTTCTTCCAACTACTTCATCCCAACTCTATCGAGAATCACGTTGTAGGACGAAGAGAAATTTTTATCCAATACAAAGAACCGAACCCTCTCCTTTCTGCTTGTTGGCCAAGTGTCGACTAGGACGTCCATCTTGATTTCCCCCAAAGGATAAATTTTTTATCTTGAGAATCCTATGAGGGGCCTGTGATATGGTTCTAATTTGCTGTCTCGTAGCCCTAGGTTGTGGAAATAGTTATAGAACATGATATCTTCTGAACTCCCATTATTTACCAGGATTCTTGCTACTCTGCCAAGATAAACCCGGCAAGTGATAACCAGTGGGTCGTCATGAAGGTAAAGTACTCCGCTCAGATTATTTTTGGAGAATCTAATCATTAGCCTATCCTTGTTAACTTTCCTAGGGCGACTATGGTGACAAAAAATCTCAATACAAAGTAGTAATTAATGAAAAAAATCACCAAGATAGTAAGAACATCAATAATTAAGATCACAACACAAGAATATACGTGGTTCAGTAAATTGCCTACAACCACGGAGAGGTCTACTAAATTTTATTGATAAGTAACTCTCAAGATGGTATTTTATACCTTCCCCATGCCTCGGACTAGGATTTATAATTTATAGATAGTCAGTCTTCATTGTAGAGATAATTCCCATGAGGATCGTATAAAGATCAACTATGAATCCCTTGAATATCTCTCCGAGATTGTTGGGGATAGACTTGGTTCAAATATTTTTAACCCGTCTACTAGTTCGGGACGCTTCTTCAATTAATTGGGTTGGACGACCTTTTAAGTTGGTTCCCACAATTGCCCTAAAAATCTTTGGGCCATAAATTGGGTCAATAGATTTTATTTAGGTCCAATCTTAGAACCGGGTGTGATGGTCAGTTGGTGCCAAAAGTGTGCGCTCATCATTTGACAAGAAATTGGAGCGCCAAATCTTCCTCGAGAATCTGAAACCATTATTTGGGTGTGTAAACTTGATCACCTGTGTAAAACTGAAGCATCCATTCTTCGTCTCTAGTCATTTTCGTGTAGATTGTGCTTTCAAGTCTCCCTCTTTGCTCTCGTTCGTCAAAATCAGGATGCTCTTACTTCTTTAAGCTTTCATCTTTACTTCGTAAGTCCTCAGTTTTCTCATTTCTCTATCTTTTGAAGTCATTCTTATTTCTACTATAGTTAGGGTTTTTCTCATAGCGAGGATAGATAAAAAAAATCTTTAGCTGAGTTTAGAAAATGTTACAACATCCCAGAATGGGTTGATATAAAGTGTAGTCATGTTCCTCGTAATGTTCGTGATTTGAAAGATGGACTCTAGATCCATGTTTTGATTTTATCTCAAGGGGTTTAAATTTCCCTCTAAATCCCCTATTTTTGCATTTTTCATTATTTTGATATCGTCCCTGCTCAATGTTCTCCCAATGTTTGGAAAATTGTCAATGGTGTCCATAGGATAAATCAACTCTATGGAACCAACTTTGGATTAGCTCAGATATGCTATTACTACTCTTTTTCTCTCACGAGTGCAGGCCTTCTATATCTGAAAGCCAGAAGTTCTGATAGTGTTTTGGTAATGAACTTACCTCATTCCTATAAAGACTACTAGGCTGAAGCATTTCTTGCTAAAAACTAGAAATTCCCTCCCAAGCAGCGGGAATAAGGTGCAGGAGACCTCGGATCCCTACCTATGGGGAGGAGTATGTAGGTTGTTTGCCAAATCTTTTCTATTTGCTTCTTGTTTGCATATGTTTATACTTTCTTCTTTTGATGCTATCTTGTTATTTAAACTTGCAGGGAAGATTAAGAATACAGATCCTACACCCCGAGAGATCCGAGTTGATGAATTGGTCAAAGCTTGGAAGATAAGAGACCCATTTATAGAGGGTAAGCATCCCAGGTTGACTGCCTTCCTGTTGGAATATAAAACTACTTCTACCAGATTTATCCAGTCGATTCCATCCCCCATCTTGATATCCCAAAAAAAGTAAACTCTCCCGAGCCTATCCAATTGAACGGCGAAGAAGAGAGTAGTTCAGAGACTAGAAGTGCAGGTGGTGACATGGGAGGTAGCAGTGCGGAAGGATCTAGTGAAGAAGGATACGACAAAGAAGAATCTGGTGGGGAGAGATCCAGCGAGGCAGGTTCCTCTTTAGTAGAATCCAATGAAGAAGAGATGGCTCCCCCCAAGAGGAGGACCTTGATACATGATGATGATGCCATTCTATCGAGTAAGATAAAGATTCAAAAGCCAAGGTTTGTGGATATTGTCAGTGGTTATTAGGTAAATATTCATGAGAAGAAGAAGAAGAAGAAGAAGAAGAAGAAGAAGAAGAAGAAGAAGAAGAAGAAGAAGAAGAAGAAGAAGAAGAAGAAGAAGAAGAAGAAGAAGAAGAAGAAGAAGAAGAAGAAGAAGAAGAAGGAAGAGGAAGAAAGGAGAGAGAGGGAGAGAAAGAATGAGGAAGCAAGGAAGAGAGAAGAAGAGAAGAAAAGGAAGAATAGAAGAGGAGTAAGACCCAGACATTCAATACTTATCTAGTACATGTTGTTGCTCTTGTTGAGGGGGCCTCAATGGTTGTGACCCCTGATCTTGACCCACTTATGCTCGAGAAAGCAGTGCTCGTGACAGATCGAGAGCGTTCATCGAGCATCGGCTCCATCCAGTTGGACCTTAAGTCATCTCAAGGGCTTTCTTTGGTAAGGATACCTTTCTCTCTTATCTTTTCTTATATTGCTATATCTTTTTTCTCAGTTTGGTTAACATTTTTTCCTTCTTTATAGTTCGTGTCTAATTATACTATTCTACTGTGAGGGCGATCTGATCTGTCTTGGATAAATGTTGAACTTGAAGAGGATCTGAAGTCTTCTCAGGATGCCCACAAGTCTTTCGAGGAGGCTTTATCATAGGCTAAGGATTCTTTTGATAAGGAGAGGGTACAGATGATAAAGGATATAGCGGAGCTTCGTAAAGCCTACAATATTGTGATCACTGACAAGCTGGTTATGGTCAAGGAAAATAAGGTGCTGGCTGAGAAAGTTGAGAAGCTGGAGGTTGAAGTTGATGATGTTAGGGAGAAAGGTTATAATGAAGGCTGGGAAGCTGCGTATGAAGATGCCGATGGATAAATTGACTATGTCAGTCGGGTTAATTTCAACAAAGGCTGGGATCGAGATCTCATAGCTTGTGGAGTTGCTTCTAATTCTCCATTGTTCGGTGAGCACAACCCTGGGCCCATACCGATGATTAATGAGCAAGTCTCTGCTACTCCCGCTTCTCTTATTGCTGCAGCTTCCCCTACTGGTGTCCAAAAGCTGAATCCTACCTTTATTAAGGGAGGTGCCCTCGGGGTCATGGAGAGCGAGGCTACTGTTGATAAGGTAAAAGAGCCAGTAGCTCCTTAGCAGGTCGATGCCTCCACCTAGATTTCTAGGAAACTTATTATATTTTTGAAATTTCTTCTTTTTACCCTATGTATCAGTGGTTTGGCCACTGCTAATTTTTTAATGAAATAAAGAAGTGTTCTTTCCTGCATTTACTGATGTGAACTTTGTATAATTTCATGCTTCTGTAATTTGTCGACCTTGACGATTATATCCCTGCTACCTCTCACCTTGGTCAAATCCTTGGTTCTAATGTAAGCGATCAAGTGCACTGCGCTTTTATTAAGATATGTAAATCCCTTAGGACGAGGAATAATGACTACAGATATCAGTTCGAGGTGGTTGCCAAACTAAAAGACAGGCTTGTAGAGATGGAAGAGATTGGCGCCTTTGTTCAGGAGGAGGTGGATGCCCTAAAGGCAAAGCTCTTACATGCATCCGAGATCAATCAAGTTGGGGAGATGCTTCAATGGGAGAATGATGCTCTTAATAGATAAGTAGCTCGCCTCTGTGAGAATGCTCCAAGTCGTGCCCCTCAAGTTATCTAAGGTTCCTCGTCATCATCCAGTCGGCGCGTTAGTGGTGATGATGATAGCTTATTTAGAGAGATCGCCCAGCTGAAAGGAGACGTTCAGTGAGCATACGTGATTGATATCGGACTCCAAAAAGATGGCATAAGGCTGAGGCATTTATTCAGAAAGGGTCCCCGGCAAGTGTGGGATGATGAGTACAACTAAGGCTGGACTGGTGCTCCCACTAGGTTGCCCCAGGTTAAGAATTTAGCTTTTATTAAAGGTTGGTTGAATACCCTTATGTAGTTGAAGGTCCCTAAGGATTCTGATCTCTGGTATAGGCATGAGGTCACTCCCTCAATGTTATAACCAAACCCGTTTAGGAAGGATGACCGTTGGATCCCTATAGATGCTATCCCGAGGCAGTTGTTGGAGTCAAGCCCTGAGGATGTTGATAAAAACTTAGTTCCTCATCTGGATGATGGTCGGAGAGCGCGAGTAGCTGATTACCTTATTCATCGGTCTGTTCCTCTTTAGTATTTGGCTCATTTTATCGATGTTGTACATGTATCCATGTAGTATTTGTTAATAAAATGTTATATTTTAGGAAAAATCCAACTTAACATATCTTCTTATTTGATTAATGCTCTCTAGTTTATTTAGGGTGTTTCAACCGCCTAGATGTGATTTAGAGTTTGTTTTCGAATGAGTCTTCTCTTAGTCAAGTATGCCTTAGCCATATTGTTCTGCTTTACTTTACCTTTTAGGTTGTGTCGTCACACTTCTTTAGGCCTAAGCAAAGTAATGGCGAGAATACACTTGATTAGTGGGCAATCCACCCGAGCAGGATTTTGAAGCCAAAGTACATTTGGAGACCATGTGGTCGTATGCCTAAAGGTCCCCTATAGGTCTTTACTTGTTGTCGGAGTAACCTCGGAGGCCAATTGTGTTATGAACAAAGGCCTGAGGAGGGCTTTATACGTTCACCCTGCTAATTATGCCCTCGTTAAGAGAGTGGAGCCTGTAACTTGGAAATAGTGCATATAATAAAGTTTACTTGAAACAACTAATGCATATATAATTCCAAGGCCAATCGTTTTATTGATCAATTTCGGAAATAGAAAGCAACATTAATTTGTAAAGAAAATTTTCCCAAACTAATGGTGCATATAAATCTTAAAGGTAAAATTTCTTTAGATGGGCTGCATTCCATACTCTTGGTATCTCCCTGCCCTCCAGCATTTCCAGGTGATAGGCTCCTTGAAGGTCGTCCCTTATCACTTTGAATGATACCTCCCAGTCTGGTCTGAGCTTGCCATTTTATGGTTTTACAGCATCTCCGAGGACTTTCCTCAGGACATAATCTTCAACGTGGAATTTCCTTGGATTGACTTTTTGATTGTACTCTCTGGATAGTTGTTACTAGTATGATGCTAACTTAACTAGAGCCAACTTTCGTCGTTCATTAGCTAAGTCAAGTTCGGTGAGTAATGCGTCATCGTTGTGGCCTTGGTTAACTAAAGTGGATTTCATGGTGGGGAGACCTGCTTCTAGGGGGATTACAGCTTACATCCTATATCTAAGAGCAAAGGGTGTCTCCCATGTTGCTCGCCTCGGGGTACTTCGATAAGGCCATAGGATGTGGGGTAATTTGTTCACCCAAGCTCATTTTGCTCGCTCGTGGAGTTTCTTTAGTCCATCGATTTGTGTCTTGTTAAAAGCCTCACCTTAACTGTTGCATTAGGGATATGAAACATAACTGAAGTAGTGTCTGATACCATGACCATTATAGAATTCTGGAAGGGATCTCTCTCGTACTGGGTCCCATTATTAGTAACAATCATTCTTGGTATATCAAAATGTGTAATGATATTTCCCCATATGAACCTCATCATATCTGCGTCTCTGATGTTTTCAAGTGGTTCCGATTCTATCTATTTAGTGAATTAGTCTCCGATAACTAATAGATACTTCCGATTGCTCGCAGCAGTGGGTAGAGGACCTATAATGTTCAGTCCCCACTGAGTGAAGGGCCATGGACTCGTCAGTGTTTTGAGGTCACTAGAAGGCTGATGGATCATTGGAGAGTGTTTTTGGCACTTTTTGCATTTTTGAATATAGGTTCCTGCATCCTTCTGCATGTAAGGCCACCAGTATCCCTCTTTTATTGATCGAAAGGTGAGCGACCTTCCTCCTTTATGGCTTCCACAGATTCCCTTATGAAGTTCATTCAGGACTCTATCGACGTCTTGTGCGTATATGCACTGGAGGTAAGGGACGATGAAGGATATTTTGTACAGCCTCCCCTCGATAGATAAGTGAAAGCGAGCTACTTTGACTCTTATCTGATGTTCTAACTTCTTATCTGTTGGGAGTACATTATTTCGTAGGTAGTCTGTAATGGGATCCATCCAGCTTGTGGCCCTTTCAATATTGAGGATTTATTTAAGTGTTCCAGTTGGTCGGTCAATGCTGGACTGTTTGAGGAAATCCTTTGGGATTATTCTTCTCAAATCGGAGTCTATCGCTAAACTTAGAGCTGCTAGGGCATCTGCATGGTTGTTTTGCCCTCTTGGGAACTGTTGAACATCCACTTGATCAAAGTTGGCCATTAGCCCCTTCATAATAGTGAGATAAGTTGTCATCCTTTCATCTTTTGCATTAAAGTTGCCTTTTATTTGGTTGGATACAAGCTGTGAATTCTCAAAGACTCGAAGGTTCCTTACTGCTAGCAATTGTGCATTGCACAATCCAATGATCAGTTCCTCGTACTCTGCTTCGTTATTGGAGGTTTCAAATCCAAGTCTAATTCCCTAATCGAGCATTGTCTTCTTAGGTGTTAATAGTATAATGCCAACTCATGCCTCCTTTGAGTTGGAGGCTCCATCGAAGAACAAGGTCCAAATGCCTTATTCCTGCGAGATTTTTGTTGGTCGGTCGGCTTCTGGCTGATTGGGGACTTCTTCTCCTATGAATTATGTGATGAAATCAGATAGAATTTGCGCCTTGATGGTTTTTCTTAGTTGAAAATGTATATCAAACCTCCCGAGCTCGACGGACCATTTCGACAGTCATCAAGTTAAGTCTGCTTTCCTTAGAACAATTTTAAGGGGGTGCGAAGTCATCACAAAGATGGAGTGGGCCTCAAAGTAATGCTTCAGTTTCCTTGAGGCTACCATTAATGCGCAGGCGAGCTTTTCCAAAGGTAGGTACCGCTGCTTGGCTTCCAATAGGGTTTTACTTGCATAATAGACTGGGTGTTGAGTTACTCCCTTTTCACATACCAAAGCAGAGCTCACAGTATGGTCATATACAGTAACGTATAGGTACAGAGGATCATTTTCTCTCGGGATCACGAGCAAGGGGGGATTAGAGAGATAAATTTTGAGTTCTTCTAAAGCTCTGGAGCAGTCACCGTTCCATGCCATGCCCTTGATTCTTTTCAGTAACTGAAATAATGGTTGGCACCGCTCCGAGGACTTCGAAATGAATCGGTTAAGTGCGGTGAGCATCCCTGTCAGCTTCTGCACATATTTTATTGTTTGAGGAGGCTGAACCTTACTGATGGCGTCGATCTGATTAGGATTTTCCTCTACTCCTCTCTTGCTGACCAAGTATCCAAGGAATTTTCCTGACCAGACTCTCCACTTCCCACTATTTTTTAGAACAACTACCAGGTTGGAAATCCATTTAGGGAATTGGACTTCCCATATAGAACCGGCATCCAGTAGTTTTTCGACTTCTCTCTCTACTGCTCTAGCTTTCTCTGGGGTTATTTGCCAAGCCTTCTATGTAACTGGCTTGAAGGCTAGGTCAACATGTAATTGATGACAAGCGATGGTGGGATCGATCGCTGAAAGATCTTAAGGTTCCAATGCAAAAATCTCCAAATTTCTCCGGAGGAAGGTAACTAGTTCCTTCTTCTCGTGATCAATCAAGGAAGTACCGATCAGGAATTTTCTTTAAATCGAGCTACTTCCATCAGCAACTTCTTCCAGGTCTTCAATGACCCTCTCGAAGGGTAGGAACCTAGTCTCCTCCACTTCAGGTCGGTCGTACCTCAATTGCTATTTGGAGGGCATCAACCTCTTCTGGTCATCTTCCTTGATCTTTGACTCTTCCTCTTTCTTGACCACTACTTTCTTCTCCTATTTAAGGTGAATGGCTATGATGAAACATTTCTTGGCCATAGCTTAATCTCCACGTATTTAGACGACTCCTCGATCAGTCACACACTTTAGCTTCTGGTGATAGGTTGATGGTTCAACCTTAATTGTGTGAAGACATCCCCTGCCTAGGATGGCTTGGTATGGGGACTCAATGCCAACGATGAGGAACTCAATCATCTTTGAAATGTTCCCTGCCCTGACTGGAAGGACAATATTTCCCAAGGGAACTGTAATCTTCTCGGAGAAGATGACCAACGGGATAGTGGCTTCCTTGAGATCTGCTATGCTGAGCTTTGATTTTCTAAATAGATCTAGGTACATCACTTCGGATGAGTTACCTTGGTCTACGAGTAGCCTGTCGGCGTCCTAATTGGCTATCCTGAGTGTGATAATTAGTGCATCATGATGAGGGGTTCTAACCCCAACTAAATCTTCATCGATAAACACAATATGTTTGTTATAGTCAATGTCTTCAGGTCATCGACGTTTCCCAGCCTGAGTTTTGGCTAGATCAATTTGGAAAGCTTGCATAACTGTTGTGAGCTTTTTGACTTCCATTCGAGCAGGATTTCCTTGTACCTTCTTGAGGTCCGATGCTCCATGGATTACCATGAACTCATGGCCGAGGTCCTTCTCGAGGATGCTATCTGTCTTTCGCTCCCCGTTTGCTGCTGCCTTGTCTGCTTTCTTTTTAAAAAACTCGGTGAGACCATCCTGGGCAAGTTCTTTGAGATAAGATTTAAGGACTTTGCAGTGTTCAGTCTTGTGTCCTTCCTTATGGAATGCGCATCTTAGAGCATTATTTCGTTTGGTGGGATCCCTTCCCATCTTTCTTGGCCACTTGATGAATGGCTCATCCTTCACCTTGGCAAAAATTTTGTATATTGGTTCCTTAAAGACTGTGTTGACAGCCTAAATGCTTTCGATGGATCATTCTTGTTTCCATTCTTAGAACCATTCTTGGTTACATTTCTGTTTCCTTTCTTATGTGGTTCAACATTCTATTCCCCTTTATTCTCCTTTTCTCGACCATTGTCCCCTGTATTAAGATGGGTTATATCCTTGACCTTGGCGTATTTCTCAATACGTGCCATTAAGTCATCGATGGATGTAGCTTCCTTCTTAGTTAGGGACTGGTGCAGCAGGCAGGAACTTGGCAGTCCGATCTTGAAGGATGCAATGACAACTTGCTCCGAGCAGTCCTTAACTTCATTGAATAACTCCCAGTATCTCTTAGTGTATTCCCTCAGGTTCTCTTGTGGATTTTTCTTCGTTATAAGCAGTGCATCCATCCGTTTGGCATGGGAACTGCTTGGGATGAAGAGAGCGGTGAATATCTCAGTCAAGGCTTTGAAATTTTTGATAGACCTATAAGGAAGTCTCTCAAACCATTTTTGGGCCATATCATGCAGACTTGAGGGGAAGATCCGACACATAAGGGAATCATTATGGCTCCATAGAGTCATAGCTTGCCGATATTGCCTAACGTGGTCGATGGGATCAGTTTTCCCATCATAAATCTTGGAACCTGGATACTGCGAACTTCTTTAGGGATTCTTCTCCTTCTATATCCCTTGAGAAAGGGGACTTCATTTGAGTTTTGAGAGTTTGCTTAACTAACTCTCAAGTATATCTGGCACTACTATGAGCTGGGTGCTGGTCCATGTCCTTCCAGACCAGGTTTCGTATGTCATCATTCTTTTGAGCAGGACTTCGACGGCATCGAGATTGTGGAGAGTGGTCTGACTAATCACCACTTGACCTATTCCTCTTAGTTCTTTTTTAGCCATACCTGGGTCTCCTACCTTGGCTGCAAGACTTACTCACCTAAGGACTGGGAGTCAGGTTGTGGCATTGCCTGGTATCTCGATGGAGATCTCTCTCCATTCTTTCTAGCCAACTCTTTAGGCGAGCATTTTCTTCTTGTTGCTGGCATGTGGCCTCATCTTGGTCCTACAATCTTTCTTCATAAGCATCGATCAACCTTGAGACTTGTGTGGACCTAGGTGGCCCTTGAATTTTTTCTAAGGCGTGCCTTTCTTGGTGGAGCCTCGGGATCGAATGACAAATCTCAAACCTTACCCTTGGAGGGTTATGTTGTTGTTGAAGGTCTCCTACTTGGGGAGCATTACTGTCATGATGAGACATTGCTGGTTCTTATTGATGAAGGTTTTTGTAGGAAAGAATAATATTTCCCACAGACGGAACCAATTGTGGTGATAAAAAATCTCAACACAAAGTAGTAATGAATGAAAACAATCACCAAGATAGTAAGAACAATAATAATCAAGATCACAACACAAGAATATACGTGGTTTGGCAAATTGCCTACGTCCACGGAGGGGTATACTATATTTTATTGATAAGTAACCCTCAAGATGGTATTCTGTACCTGCCCCATGCCCCGGTCTAGGGTTTACAATTTATAGACAGTCAGTCTTCCTAGTAGAGATAATTCCCACGAGGATCGTATAAAGATAAACCATGAATCCCTTGAATATCTCTTCGAGATTGTTGGGGATAGACTTGATTCAAATATTTTTAACCTCTGTACTAGTGTGGGTCGCTTCTTTAATTAATTGGGTTGGACGAAAATTTAAGTTGGTTCCCACACTGACCATATATGCACTCGAATATGTTAATTTGTCTAATGGAGGGATAAGATTTGGCTTCATTTAGATAAGCCTTTCTCTTATCTAACTCATCTCATCCACCGATGCCTCCTCCTATAATGAAATGGCAGCCAAGAGAAATCAATCCCACCTCGAATTTTAGCCCATTTGGCTCCTAAGTGATAATGCCTTATGAGTATATACTTTAGGCAAAAATAATCTTTTTAAAATTTTCTCAATTTTAGTATGCACTAAATATGTGAACCAATTTAATTAACCCAATTTTATCTTCTTAATCATAAACACGCATCTAGTGAGATTAAGCAGATAAAGTAAAGCAAGTTCATAACGCCGATGTACGAGGAAACCACTACGGGAAAAAACCTCAAATGGCCCAAGCCAGATAATCACTATGATATGGCTTTACAAAGCATAGACAGCAGACTTACAAAATGACTCGATCCCCACAAACCTTGACGCTCTTCTATCTTCGACCTCCTCTCCACAATGCAACGTAGGAGTCCACCTACACTAAGTCCACAACACATGAGTCCACGTATACCTCGGTATCCACCGATACAGCCTCAGCAATCATCTACGACTAGGAACACGAAGTCCACCATTTCTTCACTATAATCAGCACGCACGAAATCCACCGTACGAACACAGTTCTTTTGATGATGGAAAAATCAAACCAGTGGTTCAAACCAAGATCTCTATGACACAAGTATTACCTAAACTCGAATCTTAAAACAAGAAGGATGTTTTTTATTTATCTTTGGATAACACTTCTAAACAAGTTGCATAAAATGTATATCTTTCTTTTCTGTTATGCACATATTTTTTTACTCAAAGACGCCTTAAATAATATAACATAAATTTTGAGGCGGCGCGTGTTTAAACGAAAACCATATTTCATTCAGACAAGAGATGTATCTTGTCAGAACGACAAACTCATGTCGTTTGAACGAGGATACAATCTTATTTGAATGAGGTTTAAACTTGTTTAAACAAAATAAAGTGCAAGTCTTTGTTCATACGACTCTAAACTCGATTTAACTCAAAAACGATTTATAAAATAATTTTAAAAATAGTTTTAAATAAAAGATAACATCCTTATAAAAAAATTCTAAGAACCATAAACCATTATGCATTCATACTTGAGATAATCTCAAAAATCCTGTGAAGACTGAAACGTGCATCACAAATGCGGCATGATCTATCGTTAAAACTTGGCCGCTACATCGTCATCACAACAACATAGGCTTTAAGGTAATCGTGACACGTAAACACTATCATATAACTCAAAGTGTTTTTATCCGGAATAATGCTAAAACATACAAATTGACACTATTTGGAAATTTGTCTTTACACTTCGACAGGTCGGGATCATCCTCATAATCGGTGTTGTGAGCCTTTTTCTTGTCGTATTTTCCTCGACAAGGTGTCAGTACTTCTTTTGGTTTCCTTACCACTATCCCAATTAACATATTTAGCCAATTTCCCCTGACGGATGAGATTTTCCACTTCGTTCTTCAGAGCGATGCAATTTTCAGTGGTGTGCCGTGATCTCTGTGAAAATCATAATACTTGGATTTATCTCTCCTATTAGGAGGTGAATTCAGTTTCCCATGCCAGTTTAACACTTTATTACCCCTAATATCCTTCAGTATGTGATGAACACCTTTGATAAGTGGGGTATATTCATCATATTTCTTTATTTTATAAACCTTTTTGTCTATATGATCCTTCTTGTTTGAATTCTTATGGCTTTCAATCTTTACCTCTGGAGCTTCTTTAGCAGTTATTGCTTCCTCGGCATTCATAATCTTGCCAGCCTTTGCCATTAATTCTATCATGGTCTTGGGTGGGTTTTTTACTAGAGCATAGTACAGGTCCTTGGCAAGATATCCACTCATCAGCGCTGCAATGGCAATCTTCTCTTCATAATCAACCATTTCTAGTTTCTCATTATTGAAGTGAGTGATATACTCTCGAGTAGTTTCTCGAGGTCTTTGATGAACGGTCAAGATATGAGTGACACTCTTGGTCAAATTTTCCCTAAAGCAAAAGTTATCGATAAAATTATCGTCCAACTAATAAAAACCAAAAAATTTCCATCTAGGTAGATTGTTGTACGATATATGGGCTAGGCATATGATGTAACTTGAGTATGCTCAGCAAAGCATCTCATTGGGGACAGAGAAGATATCAGCAGCAGTCTGATAATGCTCAATGTGGAGGAATGGATTAGTCTTCCCATCATACTTAGGAGTAATAACTCGTGTCTTGAATTTAAAAGGTGTGGGATAATCCACGATAGCTTGGATGAAAGGGGATAACTTCACAAAACTCCTATTTAAAGGGTTCTTAGTTTTAGCCATTTCTCCCAATCGATCTTCTAGTCGCTGCATGGATCCTTTCTAGGAATGTTCCTCTGGTTTAGACTTAACTGAGGTAGCTTTTCTAGCTTTACTGTGTACATGTGCTGAGCTCTCTTCTTGAGAAGTTTGCTCAGCATGCGCAAAACCTCTCATGCTAGCCCTAGACCTCACGGATCCTTCTTTGTGATCACGAGATTGATCTGTCTCTCTGAGATAAGCTTTGGCTTCTTGGGTCCCCAGACGATCAAAGGCAGATGCTTTACTTAAGCGTTCCAATGTGCTCGACCGTTCATTGGAGAAAGACCGACCATCGTAATAATTCGTAAATCGGATTGATGATGTTTACCCAAGATGGTAAGATTTGTCACGTGAGGATTTGGAACAATTACTTCTCTTGTTTTTGGCTGGTGGGGGTGGCATATCCCCCTAGGATGGTTCATTGGTGGAATTATCTCGCAACATGCGAGCCAACTGCCGAACTGACTCTTGCATGGCTTCATGCCCTTTAGTAAGGTTAAGTAAAATTCCTTAAAGATCTTCCACACTGGGAGAATCAGACTAAATGGCAGCATTGCCTTCATTCCTAAGGTTATTTTCTGGGTCAATCATTTCTCCAAGGGAAAAGAAATGAAATAAGTGGTAGAGAATGATGACAGACAAACATCCCCACAGATGGTGCCAACCTTCTAATGTCTAAAAATAGAGTGTGTCCAAATTTATAGTCACGGATAAAATAAAGATAATCAAACAATACAAACACACAACAAAGAAGTTTTTTAAGTGGCTCAGCTATAAGAAAAGCCTACGTCCACTATCTTTAGTATTTCTAGTGGTTACAATAGCTCAGGGTTGAGTGTGCCTGATTGGATCCCCCTTGAGCTAAGGGAGATCCTTTATTTATAGTCGTTAGGAACCCAAGAGAAGGAATGCCTTTATATATTCAAGTATTTACATATGTATACAATAAATAAGACTGTTGATATTCTATGGTACATATACAAGACTTGTTAGCTATTCCACCCGAGTGACTTTTGCTATTCTTGATGGTTCGTATTCTTGAGGTTAGTCAGTCAGTTGGCCGACCAAGTGTCTCTGGAATTGACCAATAAAGGAAGCACAGTGATAATTTCCAAGTAGGAGGACAGGTGTACATTTCTCATTAGTCCATGTAGATGAATAAGTTTTACATACAACAGCCATGTTCCTCTTTATTTTTTCCGTCCAATAGTGAAACGGAGAGAGAGTTTTAAGTCATGCAAAATTCCCCAATCTGGTTGGATAGTTGGCATCCTTTAAGTTGTGGGTCTAGAAGAGAGGGTGAGGGTGGGGTTATCATGGTTGGTGGTGCTTACTTTTGTTGGTGAAGAATGATGAGGCTTCCACTACACTTGTGGGGGGTGTAAGTTTTTCAGGTAGGGGGAGATTTTTATGGGGCTTTATAGAGGTGGATGTTGATAACGATCCGGAATTAGAGCTCTGGTGGGCTAGTATTAAGGTTATGGGAGAGTCAGTGATACCGAAAAAGGTGATGTTCGAATCGGGTAGTAATAATTGATATAAATAAACTCTTCCTCGTATTCTGCACCGGTCTTCCCTTCCTGGGTGAGGTCTAAAAGTCTCCGTCTCATCTCAGTCTTGACGGCGGAAGGAAAATACTTGCGGTCAAACCGCACCCAGAAATCATTGATAGTCATCACATCTCGCTCCTCGGTAGTAGTAGTGGATTCCCACCACTGTAAGGCTGCCCCTCTCAGCTTGAAGGTGGCCAAAACCTGCCTTTGAACCTCTGTTCACTCATACATGCGAAGATGCCATTATATGTCCTTCTTCCACTGACTCACGGTAACCACATCTGAACTGCCCAAGAACTCTGGGGGACAAGCCCTCTGAAAGGACTCTCTAACTCTCTCCCATGCAGTGGGAAATGGATGCGCTGGAACTGGTGCCACTGCCTGAACCTGGGGTGGGGGCTGCTACACCACTGCTAAGGCTACATTTACCGCTTGTGCAACTATTGCAGCAACTTCTGTTGCATTCATTGTCCCCTGAGCCTGAATGGACCGTTGTTCTTGCTGGGCCTATCGGTCTCTTGGTGCACGTCCAGGTGGCATCTGAGAAGAGAGAGAATATTATTAATCCATGGTTATTTCAAAATCTCAAATAGCTGAAGACGTAACCGCAAAATATGAGATCACAACAGTCCTAAAAATAGGGCTCTATGTCAAAGGATGCAAAGTTGAAAACATAGTAAGCCGTACAGATCCTAATGGACACTAGAACCTGATGCTCTGATACCACCTGTGACACCCCGCCCAATTAAATATCGGGTGATCAGTCCTTTATAAAATTTAAAACAGAATGTTCGGTTGGTTCATTCTTAGCATCACTGTCGAAATCATAATAACTTATTTAATCACCTAATATAATTAAGCTAAGTGTCAAAACATTTTTTTTTCTTATTAATTTAAAACCATTGTTGATTACCAAACCAAGTAATTTAATATAAAACATCCACGCACAATTTATTTATACAAATACAAAATCAGAATCGCATACTGAAATAAATAAGACTGGATAAAACATCCCAGTTCAAAACACTAAACCAAAACAATAGTACCCATCAATCCAAATGAAAGTAAATGAGAAATAGAGTAAACATAGTCTCTGAAACTGTCTAAGGAAGGGTCGACACATGCCCTAAAGAAAAGTCATAATGAATAGGAATGAAATAGTCGAAGTGTCTAAACAAACTCCTGTAGCTCCCACATCAGCTACAGCATACCACGCAATCCGACACTCTAAGCCTGATGTCCCTGCGGCTGAGCACCTGATATAATACATATATATAGCAAGAGAGAGAGAGAGAAAATGCAAGAAACGGGTCAGAGCCCGACGTGTAAAAATATTTGTTTAAGCAAGTATTTAAAATTTGCAATAAAGCAAGTATTAAGTACATGTTAGTTCGAACTCTCTCTTGAGATTCTCACCCCTCTTTTAATCTGCACGCCTAACACGCATCTAAATTTTCTCCTTAGCTATATCTCCCAATAGAACTAGTTTGAATCCATCCTAATAGTATTTACCCTTACTATGAGTACGCCCGTGTCTCCCATACAATACGTTAACCAATTAGACTATATCGAAAAGCTAATTAATTCATTTTTCGTTTCCATAATAAGTCAAATATTCGATTAGAATTTTCTTAACAAATTTCCATGCCCACATTCATTAGCATTCTCACTAGATTAATTTACCATTCTCATACATATATACATATAGTCACTTCTTCCCCATATATATATATATATATATATATAACATGATACTTCACCCCCGGGATATATCCCATTAGTGCACCTAGTCAACATACTGTACCCCCGGGTTATCACCCTTTAGTACACTTATTTAGATAATCATGTACCCCCGGGTTATCACCCATTAGTACACTTATAATGATAAGATTTTCACACCCCCAGGTTATCACCCATTAGTGTCTTTAATAATAACAATACATAATAGGTATACACACATCCTATTATAATAGATAGGTATTTCCCCTCACCTACGTATGCTTCTCTTACGCATTTTTATTCCAAAATTTCATAATAGTTATTGGGTTATTCTCCCTCTCGAAATTTCTACGGTACATTCTCTTCATACCAAATTCATTAAAGTATTTAGCTTCTCATACTTCTTCCGAAATTTTGCCTTACTTAAGTTTATTATTAGACAATATATTTCTCATCTCTGAACTAATAACCTCAAAATTGGCCTTAAAAGAAATTATCAAAACTTCACTCTGTCGCTCGAACGAGGTGGCAAGTCGTTTGAACGACTGCCATATGTCGCTCGAACGACTTCGAGCGACTTCGCATGAGAATTCGCTGTTCGTCCCCTACCTTGGTTTTTCAACATTTTCCACCATTTTTAACCTCAAACCTTCTCAATCAACACCCCAAAGTCCAAATAAATAGTTCTACATTGAACCCCATCAATAACACATGATTTCTAACATCCTAGGATCATCAATTTATTACGAATCGTTCATAAAATGTGAAATCTCCAATTTAATTTTATCAAAACCCTAGTTCTTCCAATACATGTTCAAGAAGCCATTATTTCCATATTTGTTCTACATATCAATTCCTTAAACGTGATTTCCAGTCATCATACATTAAGGGTCTCAATCTAATATATCACTGAACTTATTTCTACATTCAAGTTCATCAATTTCACCATTTTGATAACCTATAACATAATCCTAACAACCCTACACTAACATGAATGAAATTAATACCGAAATATAGTAAGTTATAAACACTTGCCTTGAGTGAGTAGTCTGATTTCTGGATGTTGTTGGTATAGGTGTGTTCCCCTCGTCCCGATCTACACGGTGGTGGTGGTGGTGATTGTGCACGGTGATGTCGATTTAGCCCTCTTCTCTTGGCAAAGGTTTTCCCTCACACTTCCTATGGTCGTTCTTGATTTCTCCATCTTTCTAACCCTAATGCAAATGTTTTGACTGATAAATTAAGTCCTAATTTTCGTCCATTAATTAGGCCTAAAAATCCAATTTGCCATAATGCCCTTTTAGGGTGCCGGTTAGGTCTAAAATTGCCCCGGGACCCAAACTAAACACCCGAGTATACTATTTTGACTATCTCGACCCTTCCGGACTCAACGGTACACTCGAAATCATCATACGAGTTACTAAAAATAATTGATATATTTATTCCACCAATTTAGTCCCGACACGACTCACACGCGCGTCTGGCTTAATTAACTAAACTATCATATTATTATCTCTCGACAATTTATCAAAGTGTATAGTTCCATATTACATATCGCACAGTAATATTAAACTAATAAGTATTAACCCTTAGCACGCTAGTTAATATTTATTTTTATTGGATCCGAATTAATTAACTATTTAATTATTCACATTTAAATTTAATTAATCCCGTTGTAATAAAAATCCCATAATTATTTAAATCATAAAAAATGTGGGGTATTACATTTTGTGGGATAAAAAAGTAGTGGAGATGGAGGATAGTCCAGTAGGAATTCACTCATTTTCTTATTTGTTTAGAGGTGACGAAGACGGATTTTATGGAGCTTCTTGGGGATTTACAAGTCGATGGGTGACGCAGTTAGGTGGGAGTTTTGGGAAGAGTTATGTGGGGTCGGGGGGTATGGGGAGTCCCTTGGTGTATGGGAGGGGATTCTAATGTGTTAATTTTGGGGGGAGTGTAGTTGGGGAAGAAGATTGACCAGACCAATGAGGGACTTTTCGGAGTTCATTGATGACTTGGAGTTAGTGGATATGCCCCTGGGGTCCTTTTACATGGTCTACCAATAGGGATTCACCTTTTTGGTCCCGGTTGGATAGGCTTTTAGTTTCTTCAGATTGGGAAGAGCGATTTTCAAGAGCGATGGAGTCTATATTACCTAGAGTTATTTTTTATCATATAACGATTACATTGGAGACTAGTGGGTCGACAAGGGGGAGGATCCCTTTTCATTTTGAGAATATGTGGTTGAAGGAGGAGGACTTCATTGAAAGAGTGAAGGGATGATGGTATTGCTATCCTGTGGAAGGTGATTCAGGATTCATATTCACAAAAAAACTCCCTTAAGGAGAACTTAAAAAAGTGGAATAAAGACAGTTTGGGGAATGTGAGGGATTACAACATTAGAAGTATGGAAGACATTAAAGAGTTGGATATTAATGAGGGGGAGGATTTATTATCTATAGATGAGCAACAGAGGAGAGAGGTGGGAAAGAAAATGATTTAGGAGGAAATCAGTTAGAGATAAAAATCTCAAGTGCAGTGGTAGAAAGAAGGATATAGGAACACCGTATTTTTTCATAGGACATTCAACTCACATCATCGATTCAATCATATCGGTAAGGTAGTGGCTAGTAAGGAGAAGTTCACAGAGGAGTGAGAGATCAGATCAGTGGTTAAGGATTTTTATGAAGAGATCAGATCAGTGGTGCCCTTGGTGCGTGGGAGGGGATTTTAATGTTGTTAATTTTTTGAGGGGGAGTGTAGTTAGGGGAAAGATTGACCAGACCAATGACGAACTTTTCGTAGTTCATTTACGACTTGAAGTTGGTGGATATGCCCCTGGGAAGTCCTTTTACATGGTCCAGCAATACGTATTTGCCTTTTTGGTCCCGGTTGGACAGGTATTTAGTTTTTTCAGATTGGGAAGAGCACTTTTTAAGAGCGATGGTGTTTAAACTACCTAGAGTTATTTTTGATCATATAATGATTACTTTGGAGACTAGTGGGTCGAAAAGGTGGAGGATCCCTTTTCATTTTGAGAATATGTGGTTGAAGGAGGAGGACTTCGTTGAAAGAGTGAAAGGGTGATGGGATTGCTATCTTATGGAAGGTGATTGAGGATTCATATTCATAAAAATTCTATCTCTTAAGGAGAATTTTAAAAAGTGGAATAAAGAGAGTTTTGGGAATGTGAGTGATTACATCATTATAAGTATGGAAGAGATTAAAGAGATGGATGTTAAGGAGGGGGAGGATTCATTAGCTATAGATGAGAAACAGAGGAGAGAGGTGGGAAGGAAAATGATCTAGGAGGAAATTAGCTAGAGATAAAAATCTCGAGCGCAGTGGTAGAAGGGAGGATATAGGAACACCGTATTTTTTCATAGGACAGCCAACTCACATCATAGATTCAATCATATCGGTAAGGTAGTAGTTATTAGGTAGGAGTTCACAGAAAAGGGAGAGATCAGATCAGTGGTAAAGGATTTTTATGAAGCGTTATTTACAAAAGAGGAGGGGTGGAGACCTTCTTTAGACGGGTTGGATTTAATACCCACCCCTAATATTTTATTATTTTTTCTCGCAAAAATTATAATGATATGAAAACCTTGGAACTTGGATCATTACGATTGAGTTTATAGCTATAATTGACCGTTTTGGGGTCTTGATGATAATTGTTGGAAGATTGTGGGTATAAAAAGGAAAATTCAGGAAGGTGGTTGTTTGAACGAGTTGAGGGTCATTTAGATGAGATTAGAAATTCGTTAGAACAAAAATATGTCATTTAAATGAATATCCCAGGTCGTTTGAAGAGGAGGTCAAACGAGGAACGAACGAGACCCAACTGCATACCTGAACAGACTCGTTAGAAGGTCGTTCGAAGGCGAGTTCGAACGAGAAGCCACTATCATTCAAATGATAGGCCATTCTCGTTCGAACGAGCGCACCTAAAATTTTAAGTTCGGGTTGCCCTTGTGTCATGTCACATTTTAGGCCATTACATTGATGAGGTGTTTGTGACACCTCGCCTAACTAAATATCAGGTGATCATTCCTTTATTAAATTAAAACAGAATATTTTGTTGGTCTATCCTTACCATCACTGTCGAAAAAATTAACTACTAACCACCTAATAATTAATTAAGCCGATGTCAAAATTTTATCTTATTATTTAACAGTCCATGAACATGCGAAACTAAAATAAACCATTCACATCATAATATAATCCAAGCCATCAAGAGATAATAATAAATAAATGTTATGCCGAGTTACTCGTCGGAGAAAATCCAAATCCAAATCAATAATCTCCACAAGTGATAAATAAAACTAATAAAGTCTAAATTTAAATAATTGAAATAATTACTAAAGGATAACATGTCCATAAGGAAATACTGAACTAAAATCCTACACTAGATCTGAAGGAAGAAATCGTCTAAACAAGATCCTGCAAGCCTCCACAATGTTGCAGCTCTGAGTCCCTGGAATGAATGGTCAAGTTTGGCATCCCTGTGGCTAGACACCTAAAAGATTTTGAAAAAGATTTTATAGCAAGGGTTAGAACCCAAAACATTTTGAAAATATTTTGTAATTAATTATCACCGTTTAAAAATTAGTTATTGATTACACATGTTAGGTTAGCGTACACTCTCTTGAGTTTACTCACCTCTCATCTATTGTGCACGCCTAGCATCTCTACTTAGACGACCTAGATATTCTACCCAAGGTAACTAGACATAATTATTTCACTTCACGACTAACACTTCCTAGTCCCCGTATCGTCCATACAGTACGCTATCTCAATAATATCACTCGTGTTATAATCGTCATAAGTAACATTTATCACATGTTATCATTTAATCGTGTAATTAAGTTTCTCTACTTAATTTTCTTTTTAATTATTTATCATCTAGAAGTCTACTATCACACATGAGTAGATTATTCATACGGTATATATTTCACGCACAATATATACTATGAGTGCATACTTTGCTATCATGTCCTCGTATCACACATGGACGAGTATTGGTGAGGAATTTTACCTCGACCCCAATATTTATTTCATATATTGGTTCGGAATGTTACCTCGACCCCAAAATCCTTTTCATATATCGGTTCGTAATGTTACCTCGACCCCAATATTTATTTCATGTATTGGTTCAGAATGTTACCTCGACCCAATATCCATTTCATAGAATGGAAGCGCACATACCTAAATATCATAACTTCGTACGTAGTATATATCTCTCGCATACTCACCGTACTTATTATCTTACGACTTTCTCACTATCGTATTTATTCGAGTATCAATCACTAATCCAAGGGCCCTAGTTACCCCTTTATTTATTTTAGAAGTTAACCCTATTTCACACTATGGGTATACATACAAAAATCACTCGAAATTCCCATAAATCATTATCTTTCACTCCGATAAATTTCATCACAAAGTTAGGCTCCTTCAATAAAAAAATTATTCTTGAAAAGCCATTCGAACGACACTGGAATCTCGTTCGAACGAGATATCCAGTTCATTCGAATGAACTACAAACCACTTCTTATTTCAATGCTCTGAAATCTTGTTGGATTTTCGATAGAAACCTCATTAGAACATGGTCGGTTCAAATGACACTACAGATCGTTCGAACGACATCTGCCCAGATCATCCCGTACCTCTAAAAACTACATTTTTCACCATTTTTGTTCACCCAACTCACATGATACTGTACCAAACTTATTTCCAATGATCCTAAAAGTTATCTACATGTGTTTGGATGATTTCCAGTGTTACTAACTCCTCAAAACATTAAGATTTCTACTCAAGAACGAATCAAATCCATTTATTAATCAAAACCCTTATTTTTTGTGTTCTTCATTCATGCTCAACAAAAAACCAGATTTGTCCCCTCTAAATCATCACCCATTAATTGATTTCATGTTCTCTACATAAATGAATCTAGTCTACATGCAAATCCTACCCATAACATGGATTTAATTCAAGTTACATCAACATCATTACCCCTATTTTCACATGGGTATTATAACTTCAAATAAAAACCATAAATAAAAACTTGCTTTGATTAGTAGGGTCTGATTTCATGGTTGAAAGGATGGATTGATGATCTCCTCTTCCAATCCTCCCTCCTAAGTTATTTGTGGTGCAAGATCAAGATGAAATCTCCAAGAATTCCTTCAAAACCTCCAAGAATTCTCTCATTTTTCTTCTCTAATGGCCTCTCTTAGGTTTTCAAACTCCTAACCCTAGCCTCATCCTCTTATTATCATATATAAGACTTATAATTTCGTGGGTCTCTTAACCCTAACATTTCAAATGACTAAAACACCCTCAATAAGTGTCGATTTTGTCTAAAATTGACCCAAGACCCAAACTATACCCTCAGGTATACTATTCTGACTATTTTGACCCTCTCGGAATCATTCATGACCTCGAAATCAACATCAGAGTCACTTTAAATATATTTTTCATCTCTACCTCAATTTAGTCTGCACGCGACTCTCGATTAAGATAAAATCCAACTACACCAATATCACTCGTTATGACGTGTTATAATTACTGTAACTAATTTACTATTCACTTAGTAAATTCATTTCATAATATTAATCATTCTCTCTCGATTAATAATAAATACTCACATCATTATTTAATTCAATTAAATTACTTCTTTAACATAAAACTAATTAATTTACTTAATTAATTAAATTTCAAATATAAAGAAATGCAGGGTATTACATACTTCCCCCTTGCAAAGAAATTTTGTCCCCGAAATTAGGACATACCTACGGTGAAAAACTCTAGATACTCCTCTCACATGTCATCCTCCTGCTCCCATGTCGATTCATCAATATTGTGGTGACCCCACTGAACTAGCACCAATGGTACCACCTTGGACCGCAATTTAATCTCACTACAATCCAGAATAGCCATGGGTCTCTCCTCGTATGAGATGTTAGCCTGCAAATCAATCTCCTTAAGTGGCACATGCCAAAAATCTCTCTCGCTCCTCCGATATTTCTTCAGCAATTACACATGGAAAATTCCATTTTCTGTAGTGAAATATTTATTTGACCCATTTAATGGGATTTTTAGAATTAAAATCCATATTTTTATGCATGTAAACTTGTAGTATAATAATGAACACATAAACAAGTTTAATGATGTTTTAATGGGTTTAAACATGAAATAAGGAAAATAGAAATGCTAGTCTTTAAGATGTGTGATAAAAATGTTGAAAGTGTAATAAGTGTAATGTTGTCAGACTACATGTATTAATAAAGGAAAAATAGCATTTTCTTATAAACTAGTCTTCAAATGTAATTGTGCTTCTTTGATAAAGAAGTGAAGAAATGTCTAACATGAAAAATGATTAGAAAAGGTTTTGAGTAAGTGTTATTGGGTGAAAACATTGAGTAGTTGGCGTGTATAACTTAATAATTTTCTAAGAGATTAACACTTAGCAAATTGGAAGAAAAGAACAAGTTTGGAAACAAAAAGGGTAAAATGATAATTTTACGTAAAGTGGAACATTTTTATGAAATAAAAATGTGGAAAAGGTGTTACACAAAATTTTCCTAAATGAACATAATTTTGGAATAAAAATCAATGCTAAGTGTAAAGGACGTGAAATGATCATTTTCAAAGTGCAACACAAGTTGGGGTGAAATCCCTAGTTTTGTCTTCGGTCGGATAAAAGGGAAAGTGGAATAATGTGGATATTTGCAAAATATTAAAACATATTAATAAGTACTTGGATGACAGTGGGATAATTAAGGAGGTACCGGAGCCCTGGGGTGAAAGACCCAAAACCACTGGCCAGAGCATATGGTAGCATAGCCGACAGTGTGGAGCCCGTTAAAGTATGCGAATATTGGAAGATTTTGAGAAAAAGATAATGAAAATGGAACATCTCAAGAAATGGGTTATTTGGTGAATATATAAAAATAAAACCTAACTTTAATGAATTAATAAATGTTCCGATAAATGATAAAATGGACAAGTAATGTGAAAATCGGCCAATGTCCATAAAGTAAAGGAATGGTGAAGTGAAATGATTAAATGGGTGGTTAAGTAACCTAAAAAGGTGTAACCCATAATTAACACTAGTGTGTGTTTATGAAAGGTTTTCAAAGGAGAATAAGTATATTCTAACAAAGTATTTGTGTGTATTGAAAGGGTGATTTTTAAAGCAAATATTAATGTTGATTGGTGTTAATGAAGGAGGAATTTCAAAAAAAAAGAAATTATTTTTCTTAAACAGAGTGCATTTATTTTAAGTTTTTAACCGGGTGTGTTAAATCAATTAATGAATGTCAAGTTAAGTAAAAGGGAATTATTTTACAAGATTAAGGTGAATTAATCGGGACAAGTAACATTTTTGGAATAAAAACAGTTTCATGCATATATATGTAGATATATATATATAGTAGTTGATTATGTCGTTCGATTCTACATTGTATTATTGTATTTTTCCCACTGGGCATTCGGCTTATTCCCTCACCTTTGTTACGGCAGGTTAGGTGCTATTTTGTAATTTGAGGGAGTTATACAGGTTAGTATTCCCTTTTATTGTATGTTAGTATCTCTGTATGCTTAGATTCCGTGGATGTTTCCCATGGTTCCTTCACGTAGCTTGATTTGAAATGGAAACCGCATGCCTAAAAGTGAAAATTTAACTAAATAAAATTGTTAGCAACCTTATGTAGGTTGTTTCATTACACTTCACATATAATGCTCAGGTCGGATCGGATGGACCATGGGTAACCCATAAATTCGAGTCGAGGAATTACAAATGCTATCAGTGCTCTAGATTTGAGGTTTCTTTTGGGAGTGACGTGGTGAGGTCAGTAGTGGATCTTGCGACATCGGTCTTGGTTTTTGGCCGATCACACTAAATTGGTGATGGTTTTAGTTCGTGTTCTCGACGGTAACGTAAAGGAGACGTGCACGATAGATAATTTATTGCCAAGTGGCATACGACTAAGTTAGTTGTTATTAATCTCTTTCGTACTTTTGATGAAGGTATGTTAGTAACATGAGAATGTTTTTGTGAGCCAATAGTGGTGACACCACAGTTTTTAGTGTGGGGATCTTATATGTCAACCCTTGATGATATGAGAGGTATGTTGAGGTGTTGATAAAGCTTAATGATGTCCGTTGAATTACAGACATGAATTTTGTAGAGCTAACTATGGAGAGTAAGAGACTAGAGTGTTATGCCTAGGCAGTGTTGGTTGTGATAAGAATGCATTGAGTTATGAGGTGTGGTACTTTTGGATGGATAATAATGATGGTGTAATTAGGCGAATTTGATCCTTGGGGTCGTATCATGTTGTATAATAGTTGGTTATTCGATAGACATGAGGAACCATGTTGTTCAATGCTTGGGGATGTGTACTTAGTTTGAGTCTCTAAATTATTATTGTTGTAGGTAAGTGTCTTGGTGGTTGTTGATTGAAATTTGTACCCCACAAGGTATGATGATGAGAGTTACGAAAAAATTGTGGTATGTTACACATGCAACAATGATTGTTAGGGAGGCTTAGGAGTGAACTCTAAATATTCTTCTATGCCAGGGTTTTAGGAGTTATGATGCAATTTTGAGGGATAGGATCTTTAGTGATGTTGACGATGCAAACTTAGGGGTTTATACGTTGTAGGCGACGTCCTGTATCCTACCAAAATCCTTAATGGTGTTACTTTATGATTTAGCATGTGGCCTAGGGGTCACAATCGTTGATAAAAAGATAAAATTGTTATTTAAGTGTCAAGGCCATTTTTATGGTTTAAGTGATGGCTAGATGTCAGGTAATACTAGTGTGAATGTGGTTTAAGTCATCTTAGAGTGTCCGTAAGACTAATTATATGTGGCGTCACTGAGAATAGAAATCGACTTGTTGTGACATCTTAAGGTGTGCAATGGTTAAGGTGCGCTAAGTGTAGGAGTTCATAGACTATTGTCTTTGCGAGCACCTAGTAATCCCGATGTAGGTATTAAGGAGTTGGTAGAGCGTACCTATGATGACAAAGTCATGGATGATGCAATGTTGTCGAGTTGAGGACTATCATGTGGAGTATGTTTAGTGTCCTCAGAAAACTAGTTAAGTTCAGTATGAAGAAGTACTAGTGTCCTGGTGATAATCACAGTGAAGGTTGAGTAATGACCATAGGTAGGCGGTGTGACACTTGATTTTGAGGAGTCCTGGGAAATGTATTCAGGAATTAGATTGATGATGTCATCTGGAGACTTGAAGGTGGCACCCCAAAAAGGGGGATATTGACGCATGACTAGAGCGTTGGCATGTGTCAAAAGTATAAGTTAGGATAACCCTAGAAAGATAGGTACCAGCTCTTGGTATGTCTTGCCAAGCCGGTACGGATTAGAATATGTATTCATGTACAGTACTCACTACCCTTAGTATGCTAATGGCGATGAGTGTTTCCGTCACGTAAGTTTAGTTTGGATAGAACTCGAAGATGAGCTCAGTGACCACCTTGTGTTATTGCAGGTTAATTATAAGGTGAATAATTCGCTTAATGGAGTTCTTCATGAGGGTACGTTGGTATGCGATCATGGTATGACAATGACCTAGGTGTGTTAGGTTGGTCACGATGTCACTAGAAATATGGACAACGTCGTCTTTGATAGAGGTGTTAGGTATTCTCCAGTCGAAGTGGTTTGTGTGTGTCAAGGATATGAGAGGAATAGCCTTACTCCTAAGGAGGGAAGTTGGATGTTTGACTTTCCAAGAGAACAAAAGGTGTTGCGCTAAAACAGTCCTATGTTAAGCAACCAAGATCATAAAACTCACTTCGGAATTTTACCAAACACTTGGTGTGCGGAAAACACCCAAGACCTTGTTCCTAATGAAAACTAAGTGTGCAAACTCAAAACGAATCCAATCAATAATCAACAAGTAGGATAACAAGAACACACAAGCAATCAAAGCAAAGAAACGACAACAATATAACGTGGTTCACCCAAACAAGGGTTACATCCACAATGGTAGGATTTCTTCTTTCTTTGATAAATGGAGGAACCACAAGGTTACACACTCACACTCTTTATCTCTCCAAGCTCACAAACCAAGCACAAGAACTAATCTTTAAACAACAAGCTCTCACTCACTTTTCTCTTTGAAAACTCACAAAATGTTCCTCTAAAGTTGAAAAACAGCACTCTACTAAAAATAGAAAATAAGCTTCTATTTATAGATTTTCCTCAAAGTGGCAATTTTGTAAATATCGAAAAAAAACTATTTTTCTCCCAAAATAACCGTGAACCAACGGGAAGCCACCGGAGATCCAAAATACACCACAAACTCCACCTTGGCGATCCGAATGTTCCAACCAAAAACCCGGAATGAAAACCATTGAACCCGCTTGAAGATCACCCCGAAATCTACCAAGCTCAATGCGGCTCCACCTAATCGAGGAGCCTCTCCTCGAACTTCAACAAGAAGTGATATTTAGAAGCTTTAGGCAATGCCTAAACTTCTCCATAGTCACAAGTTTGGTGAGGAAATCTGTTACATTCTCATATGTGTGCAACTTCTCAATCAAAACCTCGTCGGAATTAACCCAATCCCGAACTCTATGATACCGCACATCAATATGCTTTGTGCGAGCATGATACACTTGATTCTTAGCCAAATGCATAGCACTTTGACTATCGCAATGAAGACGAACACTCTCCTGCTTCATCCCCAATTCACTCACCAAACTCTTTAACCAAACCACCTCCTTTGATGCTTCCGTAAGTGCCATATACTCCGCCTCCGTGGTAGACAAAGCACTTGTCGCTTGTAACATGGATCTCCAAGATACCGCCCCGCTAGCAATAGTGAATACATACCCCGATGTAGATCTCCGCTTATCAATATCCGTCGCATAATCCGAATCCACATACCCCGCAATAAACTCGGCCCCTTTCTTCCGCTCAAACACAATGGCCAAAGACTTGGTTCCCTTTAGATACCGAATAATCCATTTCACCGCTTTCCAATGCTCTTTTATCGGATTTGACATGTACTTACTAACCACACCCACAGCTTGGGCGATATCCGGCCTTGTGCAAACCATAGCATACATAAGGCACCCCACGGCACAAGCATATGACGTTGAAGCCATCTCCTCTAACTCATCCGTAGAGGGACATTGCTTTGCACACAAAGCGAAATGTGAAGCTAACGGGGTAGAAGTGGCCTTGGCATCCAACATGCCAAATTTCTCGATGACATGCGAAATATAATTTTTCTGAGATAACCACAACTTGCCAACTTTTCTATCTCGTCTAATCTCCATACCAAGAATCTTTTGCGCCGCACCAAGATCCTTCATGTCAAACTCCTGGCTCAATTCAACCTTGAGCTCCGTTATCCGTGACATGTCCCGACACGCAATGAGCATGTCATCCACATAGAGCATTAACAAAACAAACGAACCATCATCAAGAACCCAAAAATATGCACAATGGTCATAATCACATATCGTGTAACCAACCCGCAACATTAAGGTATCGAACCGTAGGTACCATTGTCGTGGCGACTGTTTAAGCCCATACAATGACTTCTTAAGCCGACACACATGATCTTCCTTTCCCACTTTCTTGAACCCCTCTGGTTGAACCATGTAAATAAGCTCCTTTAAATCACCGTGAAGAAAATCCGTTTTCACATCCATTTGCTCCAATTCCATATCGAATTGAGCAACCATTGCCAACAACACCCGTATCGAAGTATGCCTCACCACCGGGGAGAAGATCTCATCATAGTCAATCCCCTCCTTTTGTGAAAACCCCTTCGCTACTAGCCTTGCCTTATACTTCGGTTCTTCTATTTTGTTAATTGCCTATTTCTTCCTATACACCCACTTAGAGCCAACAATGTGTCGCCTCTTGGGTTTAGGAACCAACTCCCACACAGAGTTCTTTCGTAGAGCTTCCATCTCTTCCGACATAGCACCCATCCAACTCGCCTTGACATCATAATTAATGGTATCTTTGTATGTCGTTGGATCACCCTCACTAGAGATGAGAGCGTAATTGACCTCTTCCCAACCAAGCCTAGATGGTGGCTTGATCTCCCTACGCTCTCTGTCACATGCTATGGATGGTACTTGCTCCACCCGTTGAGTGTCCTCCACCTCAACCGACTCCTCTCCCAAATCATCCTCATTCGGCTCCACCTCAACCATGTCATCACCCGATTGAGAATCACTTGAACCACTAGTAGATGCACTATCACTATCGGTGGTTGATGATCTTGGAAATACCAAGGGAATCTCGACGGTTCTAACACCACCATCATCGGCAACTTCCAGTAACTCCTTGGCCTTCAACAGGGACATCTCGTCAAACCTCACATCCCGGCTAACAACTAGCTTCCTCGTAGACGGATCCCAAAGCTTGAAACCCTCTACCCCTTTTCCATAGCCTAGGAAAATGCACCGGCGAGTTCTCGGGTCATTTTTAGTCCTCTCATCACTAGGAATGTGAGTGTACCCCGGACATCCAAACACCCTCAAAGTAGAGTAGTCAACCTCATGCCCCGACCATACCTCCTCCGGACACTTCAAACCAAGAGTTGAATTTGGTGATCGATTCACCAAATACACGGAGTGATCAAGAGCCCCTGCCCAAAATGATTTCGATAACCCGGCATGAAACCTCATGCACCTTGCCCTTTCTATAATGGTGCGGTTCATCTTCTCCGCCACCCCATTTTGTTGTGGAGTCTTCTTAACGGTAAAGTGCCTTGTGATGCCCACATCTTTACAATACTTGAGAAACCCACCATCTCTATACTCACCCCCGTTGTCGCTCCTCAAATACTTGATCTTCTTCCCCGTTTGATTCTCCACCATGGCTTTCCACTCCTTGAACTTCTCAAAAACCTCTGATTTTTCCTTCAAGTAGTAGACCCACACTTTTCGTGAATAATCATATATGAAAGTCACAAACTATCTAAAGTCGCCTATGGAAACAACATCCGAAGGCCCACACACGTAGGAATGAATATAGTCAAGAGTCCCTTTACTCTTGTTCGTAGATATAGTGAATTGCACTCGAGTTTGCTTCCCCATCACACAATACTTGCAAAAACCGAGCTTGCATCCGTGCACCCCTTTCAACAACTTTTACCGATGAAGTTCTTCCATGCCCCGTTGGCTCATGTGACCAAGTCTCATGTGCCACAATTGTAGCTCATCGATTTCAGGCTCCGTGGAGACTGCCGCTCCACCCACTACCGTATTTCCCTTCAATCTATAAAGATTGTTCGATAATTTTGTGCCACGCAAAATCACCATCGATCCCCTTTTGACCTTCAAAGCCCCACCCTCGGCTTGAATTACACACCCCTTTGAATCGAGTGCGCCTAAGGAAATCAAGTTCTTTTTAAGTGCCGGAACGTGCCTCACTTCACTTAAGGTTCGGACAACCCCATCCCACATCTTTATGTGCACCGACCCGATTCCCACTACTTTGCACGTAGCATTGTTTCCCATGAGAATCTCACCACCGGTATTGGACGTGTAATCCTCAAACCATTCCCGGTTCGAACACATGTGGTATGAACATCCGGAATCTAGAATCCAACCATCAACGTGATCGGCAGAAAAACAAGTAAGAACCTCTTTGCCTTCCTCAAAGGTAGCAACACCGGCCACATCCTTAGTAGCGTCTCCTTTCTTATCATCTTTCTTCCACTCCGGACAATTCCGTTCAAAGTGACCCTTTTTATGGCACGTGAAACACTCAACCGTGCTAATGTCTCGAGATTGAGACCTTTGGAAGCCCCGGTTATTTGCACCCCGAGACTTCGACCTTCCTCTTCGTCCACCACCACCAACATTGGCTACCAAGCCTTCACCTTGAGAAGATGAACTACCTCCATCGCCTACCAAGCCTTCACCTTGAGAAGATGAACTACCTCCATCGCTACCATTTTTCTTCTTCATGGCCACGTGAGAAATGATGTCCTGCATTACATCATTGAACTTGAGAGTAGTCTTCCCAAACATAAGTGTGGTGACAAAGTGCTCATATGAATCGGGCAACGAAGCAAGCAACAATAACGCTCGATCCTCCTCGCTAAATTGAACATCAATCTGGTTCAAATCGTTGATCAAAGCATTAAAGATATTTATATGCTTCATCATATCACCTACCTCCTTCATTTCTAACTTGAAGAGCATCTTCTTTAGAAACAATTTATTTGACAAAGACTTGCCCAAATAAATCTCCTCCAATTGATCCCACATGCCCTTAGCCGTAGTTTCCGATATCACATGATTGAGCACATCATCCGTGATATACATTTCAATTGAAGAAATCGCCCTTTGATCAATATCGCTCCATTCGGCTTCGGTCATATCCACCGGACGCTTCTCTATACCCAACAATGCTATAACCAACCGTTGTTGAACAAGAACACCCCGCATCCTTCTTTGCCACAAGCCAAAATTAATTTTCTCATCAAAAGGTTTTATCTCAAACTTCATTGAGCCTCCGGATCCATAACTAGGATCCCACTTCTTAGAGCCTCCGCTTGTAGAAGTTGATTCGAGAGTACGCGACACCTCCTCCGCCATTTGGAACAAATTCTAGAACTTATGCCAATATCACTCAAATTGATTCAAGCTGAACCAAAATACCGAGCAAACCAAGCAACCAAAGCTCAGATACCACTTGTTGCGCTAAAACAGTCCTATGTTAAGCAACCAAGATCATAAAACTCACTTCGAAATTTTACCAAACACTTGGTGTGCGAAAAACACCCAAGGCCTTGTTCCTAATGAAAACTACGTGTGCAAACTCAAAATGAATCCAATCAACAAGTAGGATAACAAGAACACACAAGAAATCAAAGCAAAGAAACGACAACAATATAACGTGGTTCACCCAAACAAGGGTTACATCCACAATGGTAGGATTTCTTCTTTCTTTGATAAATGGAGGAACCACAAGGTTACACACTCACACTCTTTATCACTCCAAGAAAGTCACTCACAAACCAAGCACAAGAACTAATCTTTAAACAAGAAGCTCTCACTCACTTTTCTCTTTGAAAACTCACAAAATGTTCCTATAAAGCTGAAAAACAGCACTCTACTAAAAATAGAAAATAAGCTTCTATTTATAGATTTTCCTCAAAGTGAAAATTTTGTAAATATCGAGAAAAAATTGTTTTTCTCCCAAAACAACCGTGAACCAACGGGAAGACACCGGAGAGCCAAAATACACCACAAAAGGTTCATACGTTACTTTTATCTTGTGAGGATGAATGATTGTAATTCGATTCATCACAGTAGGTGACTCAAGCTAGGGTGCATGGCTAGAAAGATACCAGTGAGAATATCTGGGAGAACAATACCAGTGACTCAAGCACGTGGCGTAGATTCATTTTTCATAAACCATAGTCTGACGTGTGCGGACAGGATTTTCTCGGAATGGTTGTCTATTATTTTAATTCTTGAGTGTGTGTCCCTTTAAATTTCGATAATCGAGGATTGTTATTCCCAATATGTGGTAGGTCAGATTAGTACCATGTCTTGTTACAGCGCGATTGGGCCTAGTAGAGTGCGGGTGGACCTGGAATGGTCAATGCATATCGATAACTTGGTGCTCCTCTATCTAAGGTATTCTTGTTAAGGCACAAAGTTCAATGTACGGGTGGTTGCACTTTCACTCGCACGGTTTGCTCATAGTAGTTTCTTTCCTTTGGATTAATGACTTTACGACTGACCGACATAGCAATCACTATCTCTGGTTGTAAAGAACGGGATGGTGAATTGAGGACATTGTATAGTGTTAGAGCTCAAGGAGACTTAGCACACAGTTTTACTTTGCCACGATGAGTGGATTGGAGCGATACTCAAGTGAGTGCCCCAAATAAGACACCTGGAGTAATACTAGGGTTATCAGAGTGGCGTAATGGAAGGTGTTAGGCAGGTACACGGTGATAATTTGGTCAGTGTGTTTCCCCACAGAGTGAGTAACTTTCGATATGAGGTTATGTAGTCGCGATGACCTGAGGATTTGAGGAAACTCAGAATATGTAGTCTTTAGATTCGAGATGGTTCTTGATGATGACTTTAAGGATGGGTTATATTACAACCTGCTCTTGGGTGAGTGTCGATTACTAGAGAGAGTTTCCCGGTAGGGGCACCGATATGCTTGGGTATTATCAAAGGTAGTCCTAGGACTTGATTGAGCACGATCATCAAGTGAACGGAGACTCGAGATGGTTAGAGTGACAGTGAGCGTTAGAGCATGTCGCATGTTGAGCTTTTTGTGATAACCCCTGTGTAAGGTCATGTGAGGTGATCTTAGCTATTGAGGACTTTGATGATTTAGTCATGGAGGATTTTGATGATTTAGAATAAAAGTTGATAAATCCCATGAACTGAGGAATTGGTGGATCGATAATTTTGGGGATGAAATTTCCTATGGAGAGAAGAATGTAATACCCGCCCGAGTATTTTATTATTTTTTTCCGCACAAGTTGTAATAATATGAAAACCTTTGGACTTGGATCTTTCTGATTAAGTTTATAGCTGCAATTGACCATTTTGGGGTCTTGATGATAATTGTTGGAAGATTGTGGGTATAAATTGAAAAATACAGGAAGATGGTTGTTCGAACGAGTTGAGGGTCGTTCAAATGATATTAGAGTTTCTTTCTAACTAAGATATGTCATTTGAACGAGGATCCCAGGTCGTTCAAAGAGGAGATCGAATGAGGATCAAACGAGACCCAACTGCATACCTTAAAAGACACGTTAGAAGGTCGTTTGAAGGCTAGTTTGAACGAGAAACCATTATCCTTCGAACGAGAGGCCATTCTAATTCGAATGAGCGCACCGAAAATTTTAAGTTTGAGTTTCCCTTGTATGCTGTCACATTTTAGGCCATTGGCTTGATGAGGTGTCAAGCTCTGGTGAGCCCAAGTTGGGAAAAAATGGTATTTCAAGGTTTTGGGGTGTTTTTAAAAGGGTTTTATGGGTTATTTGGATTTATTTGAGTTTGATAAAGGGAAAGAGAGAGTGTGGGTGGGTCTCCCCCATTTTTTTCATCATTTATTCCCCTTTATCCACCACAAACCACCATCCCTCCACCCTATACCATCTTAATTTACATGTATTCATCCATATTTGAGCCATACATACCCATTTCCACCATTGTTGAGTAGAGCTATGAATTTTGGAGTGTTGTTAGGGGGTGGGTGGGTTGGAGAAGATGAAGATGGAAGATTAATGGAGTTAAAGGGTTTTTTCTTGGAGCTTTCATGGAGCATGCTTGTGGAGCTAGGCAACCTCCTTGAGGCCATCTTAGGAGGTAGGAGGTTTCCATCTTTTTAGACATTCCATCCTACCATTGTTAGAGCTTCATTTGAGGTGGGTAAACTCTACTATTGGTACTAAGACTCTATTTTATATTAGTAGTCTTGTTGTTATATTAAAAGAGTAGGATGCATTTAAGTAAAATGATACATTTCAAGTAAACTTGGTATTAAACATCTCTACGGAATAAAAGTGTTGAAAGAATGCTATTTTATTGAGAGTGAATTTTGAATAAATATTTCAAAATTTCCTTGAAATAAAGATTGGAATTTTTATGAAAATGGTGTATTTCTATAGGTTTGATGCTAAAATGTTGAGTTTTGATGCTAAAATAGTGTATTTGTTGAGTTTTGAAGAAATAAAAATGTCCTTTATGTCTTGAAAAGTATATTTTTCAATTATTATGAATTTTTATAGTGAAATGTTTGTTTGACCCATTTAATGGAATTTTTAGAATTAAAATTCCTCTTATTATGCATGTAAACTTATAGTATTTTGATAATGAACACATAAACAAGTTTAATGAAGGTTTAAGTGGGTTTAAACATGAAATAAGGTAAATAGAAATTCTAATCTTTAATGTGTGTGATAAAGATGTTGAAAGTGTAATAAGTGTAAGGTTGTAAGACTACATGTATTAATAAATGAAAAATAGCATTTTCTTATAAAGTAGTCTTCAAATGTAATTGGGTTTCTTTGATAAAAAAGTGAAGAAACGTCCAACTTGGAAAATGGTTAGAAAAGGTGTTGAATAAGTTTTAGTGGGTAAAAACATTGACAAGTTGGTGCGTATGACTTAATAATTTTCTAAGAGATTAACACTTATGAAATTGGAAGAAAAGGACAAGTTTGGAAACAAAAAGGGTAAAATGGTAATTTTACGTAAAGTGGAACATTTTTATGAAATAAAAATGTTGGAAAAGGTGTTACACAAAATTTTCCTAAATGAACATAATTTTGGAATGAAAATAAATGCTAAGTGTAAAGGACGTGAAATGATCATTTTCAAAGTGCAACACGAGTTGGGGTGAAACCCCTAGTTTTGTCTTCGGTCGGATAAAAGGGAAAGTGGAATAATGTGGATATTTGAAAAATATTAAAACATATTACTAAGTACTTGGATGATAGTGGGATAATTAAGGAGGTACCAGAGCCTTGGGGTGAAAGACCCAAAACCACGGTGTGGAGCCCGTTAAAGTATGCGGATATTGGAAGATTTCGAGAAAAAGATAATGAAAATGGAACATGTCAAGAAATGGGTTATTTGGTGAATATATGAAAATAAAACCTAACTTGAATGAATTAATAAATGTTCCGGTAAAGGATAAAATGGACAAGTAATGTGAAAATCGGTCAATGTCCATAAAGTAAAGGAATGGTAAAGTGAAGTGATTAAATGGGTGGTTAAGTAACCTAAAGAGGTTTAACCCATAATTAACACTAGGGTGTGTTTATGAAAGGTTTTCAAAGGAGAATAAGTATTTTCTAACACGGTGTCTGCATGTGTTGAAAGGGTGATTTAAAAAAATAGAGAATTAAGGTAAAGGTCATGTTCCTTATTATATTTGAATTTTTAGGACAATGCTTTTCAAGTTTATTAATCTAGTCTTTGTGGTACAATAGCATTTAGAAATCTACTCCCTGTAGTACAATATCTTTATTTTTTGGTCCGCGCCAGCGGCACTATTTTCACCTTTTTTCATTGTATTTTTAGTACATGGACTAAATTTATAAAATTATTTGGAGTGTCCTATTTTTATACACTTTGAGCACTATGAGGACCTTTTCCCAAAACCCCTTTAAAAAAATACTAATGTGAATTGGTGTAAATGAATGTGTAATTTTAGGAAAAGAAATGATTTTCCTTAAACAAAGTGTATTTGCTTTAAGTTTTTAACTCGGTTTGTTAAATCATTTAATGAATGTCAAGTTAAGTATAAGGGAATTCTCTTACAAGATTAAGGAGAATTAATCGAGACAAGTAGCATTTGGAATAAAAATGGTATATATATATATATATATATATATATATATATATATATATATATATGGTAGTTTCATGTACACGTAGACATAATATTTTTAAGTCTCCTTTCTACCGTTCGATTCTATATTGCATTATTGTATATTTTCCACTGGGCATTCGGTTCATTCCCCCGTCTTTGTTGTGGTAGGTTAGGTGCGATTTCGTAATTTGAGGGCGTTATACAAGTAAGTATTCCCTTTTTTTTACGTGAGTAGCTCTGTATGCTTGGATTCTGGGGATGTTTCCCACGGGTCCTTCACGTAGCATGATTTGAAATGAAAATCGCATGTTAAACAAATGAAATGTTAATTAAATAAAACTGGACTAGCAACATTATGTAGGTTGTTCCATTGAACTTCTCACCTGATGCTCGGGTCAAACCGGGTTGACGGGTAACCCATAAATCTGGGTTGGGGCGTTACATTGGAGTTTGGGGCTATCTCAAGAGAGAGTAGTGAGGATTTGGAGAAACCCTTCTTGGAGAAGGAAGTGAGGGCAGCGTTAAAGTCCATAAGAGGGGATAAGGCGCCGGGGCCAGATGGATTCTCGATGGATTTCTTCCAACAATGTTGGCTAGTAATGTTGGTTAATGTTCAAAACTTTTTTGGGTATTTTTCAAGCGAGAGGGAGATTTTAGCTAAGCTTAAACGTTTTCTTTATTAAATTAATCCCCTCAAGAAAGGGGTGGTGGATATGAGAGAATTTTGGTCGATTAATTTAATTGGATGCATTTATAAGTAATTGGCTAAGGTGTTATCGGTCAGATTGAGGAAGGTTCCTAACCCCCATTAATTTTAAGGCCCGAAATGATTTTATGGGGGTAGGAAAGTTTTGGATGTAGCTCTGGTGGTTAATGAGTGTGTGGAGGAAAGACTAAAAAATAGGGTGCCGGGACTTGTGTGTAAACTTGATATCGAGAAAGCATATGATCATATGAATTGGCTTTTTTGTTAAATATTTTCGGAAGAATGGCGATCAAAGGTGGCATTTGTGGATGGAGTGTTACATTTCCATTGCGAAGTCTTCAGTGTTAGTGAATGGATCACTGGTGGGCTTTTACTTGAGTTCACGGGGGTTACGTTAGGGGGTTCCTCTCCCACCCTTTATTTTTCCTTTAGTGATGGAGGGGTTGAGTAGGCTTTTGGCTGCAACGGTTGTGGCTAGTAGGTTGCGCAGTTTTGAGGTTAGGGTCCAAATAGGTTCTATGCATCGTGTTTCTCATCTCTTATTTGATTATAATACTATATTTTTCTACGGATCAAAGGAGGCTCTAGTGAGAAGTCTCAAATTCATTTTGATGTGTTTCGACGCAGTTTTGGGGTTGCATATAAATGTGGAAAAGTGTAAGATGATTCCGATAGGGGCAGAATGCTTTGGTAGAGGTAGTCGGGTGTATAATGGGTTATCTCTCGTCTACTTATTTGGGGTTTCCATTAGGCTCTTCATTCAAATCTAAGGCCATTTGGGATTCGGTTATTAAGAGGGTTGAGAGGAGGTTAGCGGGGTGGAAGAATAATTATTAGTATACCAACTTTTTTCCTGTATATTCTTTCATTATTGGTTTTCGTTCATAGGAAGTTGGACAGGTTAATGAGGAACTTTTTGTGGAGAGGGAACGAAGACAGATTAAAGCATAGTTTAGTGAGTTGGGAGGACGTTTCCAAATCGGTGATGGGGGGAGGAGCAGGAGTTAGAAACTGGGCTTTTTTCAATAAATATCTTTTGGGAAAGTGATTGTGAAGGTTATCGACGGAGGAAGACATGTTATGAAGAAAGATGGTTGTAGTGAGATTTGGGTTAGGTCACAATAGGTGGGGGCCAAGTCGAAGGATATTCCCACACTGAGTGGGTTATGGAAGAAAATGGCAGGGGGATGGATGGAGTTTCTCAGTCTTAATTCCTTGTGTCCAGGGAATGAGGAGAGGGTTAGGTTTTGGATAAATATTTGGGTGGTTACAGGTCATTATATGATATAGTCCCCAGGGTTATTTCACGTTGCGAGTAAGAGGGAATGATTAGTGGAAAGACAGACTTGGAATGATGGAGGCAGGAGGGGATGGATTCCAAGGTTTAGAAGGAGACTATGGGACTAGGAGTTAATGGAGGAGAATGAGTTATTTGATTGTTTGGGGGGGGGGGGGGGCCTCAAGGGGGAGAGGATTGTATGTGATGGAGTGGTAGTAAGAAGGGGATTTTATCGGTTCGTTCCTATTATACAAAATTGATTAGTAGGCATAGGGTGAATTTTCCTTGGAAATCTATATGGCGTATGCGGGATCCACCTGAAGTAGTTTTTTTCACATGGACAGTTGTGAAACAGGAAATCACAATAATGGACGGGCTCAAGAAGAAAGGATAACACTTGGCAAGTAGGTAATGGATGTGCAAGCAGGCAGAAGAAATAACAAGTCATGAGTTATTGCATTGTTGGGTGGTTATGGGATTATGGGAGATTATTTACTCCAATTTTAGGGTCAGATGGGTGTGTGCATCTTCTGTGAGAGAAGAGATGGACGCTTGGGGTTATAGGGTGGGGGAGGGAGGTTTTAGATGTGTGGATATGACTCCTTTATGCATTTTTTGGACGATTTGGATTCAGAGGAAAGGGAGATGATTTGAGGGTGAAGGGATAAAGTCGGTTAGACTTCGATTTAATCTTTTGACCTCCTTACATGTGTGGTATGATTCGGTGTAAACATTTCATATTTAACTACGTAATTTAGGCATTTTTCGTATCTCATGTAATGTAATTGAACCAGATTTATCTTGTATCCATGCTACTAACTATTTCCAGCACGTACTTCTTGTTTTGTGTATTTATCATGTGTTTTACAAATAATTCATGAAAGTAAATGAGGGAGAGAAACTGAAGGAGTGAAAGAAACCAAGGAAAGGAAGTTGAAGGGAATTTTAGTAAATTTACTGCCATAGTTCAAAGGAGGAGCCAACTGAAAAGTTGAAGATCTTGAAGTCGCAAGAATATGGGAAGAAATGGCACCTCAACCCGAGCTACGGTGAAGAAGTTATGAATATTCAAAGTTGAGAAGAATTCAGGGGCTAAACTCTAACTATCATGTCAAGCAAATTGGTTCGCCTGTACACCCGAACTGGTTCGGACGACCTGAACACTATCATGTTTTTTATTAGAGTTTGAGTTAGTTTAAGACACTTGTAAAACAGGTATCCACATAATTAGCTCACAATTAGAGATAGTTGTATCACTTTTTAACCTAGAATTAGAGAGGAGAAGACGTAAGAACCATAGTTGTCAATTTCCTCATAAAAATTACACATTTGTGGGTTGATTCTCAGATTTAATAGATAAAGTTTCTCTTCTCTACTTTATTCTTGTATCTTCTTTCTCTTTGTATGTTTTGTTTATTTTCTAGGATTTCAAGAACTTCATTCATATTTAGATATAAATTCATCAAGATTTTGATTACATGCAACGTTAGAATCCTGTTTTATTGCTACATCACCATGTCCAACTAAGTTCTTTTAGGTTTCAGATACATGAACCCAACCCGTGGTATTTTGCATGGATTTAGAATATACCCTCGAAGTAAATGAATAGTTGAAAATGTAATATTTTGTTAGTATAATTATTGTAGGACTTTTAACTCTGTTTGCCTTAGGTAATCAGAGTGTTTAAGAATGCGATGCGTGTATTGATAAACTTATTACGTACCTAGATTTTAATATTGATCATGTATCGTGTGGGTTAATTACCCCATATATTTGATTCTTAAAAGGAATTTAAAGCTTCTTTTCAATTAAACATCTAATTCTTGATATATTATATATCTGGTGAATTCACTGAGGGGTGAAAGAGTGTATCCCGATCCTATTTTTGTCATATAATTTACAATCTCATTTCTTTAGTCTAGCATACTTAGTTAGTTTGTAATCTTAATTAATTTTCATTAGTTGATAGAACTTTCCCAAAACAATCATCTTTTCCTTTCTTTTTGTGAGTCAATCGTGAGGTTTATTCGTCTTCCCTATTCATCGCTACGTTCTTCGTCTTAGTCCCTGTGTTCGATACCTGACTTGCTCGGATTATTACTTACACGATCGACTTGCACTTGAACCAAAACTAGCATGCACTAGAGACACATTTAAAGTCGCATCAAGTTTTTGGCATCGTTGTCGGGGACTAGGTAGACATTTAGGTTAGGTCAAATGAATCTAAAATTCGACTTTGATTCTTAAAAAACCAAAAAAAAAAAAAAGAATATAAAAAGAAGAATATCTCAAAGCCTTACATGTAAAATCCTCAATCAACCCCTCAGTCTACTCCTAACAGAATTCACGAAAATCCCATAGTAGAGTACAATCCCTATAGCCCACACACTCCATGCGTTCCAAAGTTTTGGGTCTCACCACCCCACTCCATCACGAGTCACATTGCGAGTCACACTTCTAAGGCATCGAGTGAGGATATTGAGTCATCAAGAGAGAGCACGATGTTCAACAATGCTAGTTTTGCTACAGGTGAGGGTGAGTTACCATAATGCCCTATAAGAGACCTCTTATATCCCGAGTGAACTGTCACTCCGGGATGCCTTATATTCTCGTATAATGCTCCACAATTTCACTTTCATAATGGGATGATTTAGACTCTTCCCACCTTTCATGGTATAGAGCTGAAAAAACCATACCTTGACATCCGCGAGTTCGAAGAGGTGTGCAAAATATTCAACAATCAAATATGCACTACGGATGTCGTTCACCTCATACTTTTTCCCTTCTCCCTGGAGGATAAGGCCCAGACTTTGCTATGGTCTTTGGCACCAAACTCGATTGGAATGTGGAGGGACGTGGAAGAAAATTTTCTTCAAAAATTCTTTCCCCAAAATCGAACCAATTCCATTAAAGCTCAAATTCAAATGTTTAGACAACTCAAAAATTAGCCTGTTGATAGATGTTGGGTGCGTTTTAACGAGTTACTTAATATGTACCCGCACCATGGTTTTGAGAAGTGGAGACTTATCTCCTTCATCCATCATGGGCTAAACTTAAGTTCCAAATAACTTTTTAAAACCATATGCCAAGGGGAGTTTCTAGGGTTTGACACGAATGATGCAAAGGCTCACCTTAAGTATGTCGCCAAGACTACTCAAGCATGGGACATATCCGATCCAAACACCCAATCTCGGGCCTAAAAAATGTCCATAGCTCCTTATGAGTTCGGTCTCTATTATTTGGACAAAGAAGCCGAGTTGAAGCTTTAAATAAACCAATTTACCAAGAGGTTGGAAGACATAGTCGAATTGATATGAAGAGAAACATCCGTCTCCAATCGATCATTGAGAGAGGATATGTGTGCTATTTGTGAGGCATGACATTCAACGAAGGAAAGCCCGATGATACCCACTTACAAAGTGATGCTCCAAGAACAGGTGGAAGCGGCAGGAGATTTTAAGAGTAACTTTAATTCCCCACATGGAAATTCCTATAACCCTTCATGGCTTAACCATACCGGTTTCAATTATGAGCAACCACACGCAGCGATGAATCCTAATTCCCATGTTACCCCCCCTCCGCCACCGCTCCCGCATTTCCAATAAGTTCCACCTATGAAAACAAGATGGACTCTGTTTAACTCACGTTAGAAGGTTATTGGAAGGTCAATCGAATGAGATAGGATTTTTGTTCGAACGAGATTGGACCTCGTTATAACAAAACTACAGTTTTCGTTCGAACGAGACCCCATTTTCATTCGAATGAGAAAGTCGCCTCAAAATTCATTTTGTCTATAAAAAACCTTATTTTGATCAGTTTTTCCCAAGACTTTCGGCAAAAATAAAAGTTCCATACCAGTTCCAAAAGTGCTCAACTTTTTTTTTCTTTAAAACGAGATTTGTTTCTCCAAATCACGCATCCCTCCAAATGATTTGTTGAGTTTTAAACCCCAGTTCCCAAATACTACATCAAACCCTTGTAGAGTGTACTCTACGGATAATTATGGAGTTGTGACTCTACGGATGAAGAAAAAAGGATTCTGACAACCTGAGGCTGATCAGTGGATACCGAGGGAAGAGCTACTTCATGTGGATGGTGTTGGACTGTGCTATATTTGAAGAAAATTTGAAAACCTGTGTGTTATACTTAGTATAGCTCTAATTAGTCTGTAAGTCATCGAGTCTGTCAAATTCTTTACAGTGTTCAAATATAGGTTTTTGCCCGAAAGGGATTTTTCCTCGATTTCTTCTTCTACTCTGTTTTGATTGTTTTGGATTCTATCTTGGATGCACACTTAATTCTAATCAAGATAAAATTTGGTTAAAAATTGGATCTTGTGTGTGGATAACCTAATATACGGACTATTCACGCGAATGTACTTTCTCGAATTAGTATCAGAGACGATTACACTAAGTTTTTATGTGATCTTTAAATTTAAGTTTTAATGGATGATTTGTATAATACGCTGCCTGTTTTCAATGGGTCAAATTATGCTAATTGAAAAGCTCGAATGAGATCGGCTTTGAAAGTGATTGATGAGCGTGTCTGGCTTGTTTGTGAAAGAGGATAGACACCACCCACTGTGACCAATGGCGATGTCATAGGTCATAAACCTGTCATGTCTTGGACGAATGATGAAATTAAATGGAGTAACTTTAACTCACGTGGTTTACATGCTATTTCTGGAGCCGTCACCCCTGACGAGTTTCTTCGTATCATAATGTGAAACACGTCTAAGGAAGCATGAGATACCTTCCAGCTCACTCATGAGGATACCCATGATGTGAAATCTTTTAACCTTGAAAATCTCACCACATAATTTGAGACTATTACCATACTAGAGACTGAGTCATTTGATGAATTTATTACAGAATTGTCTAATATCGTTAACTCTAGTATTAATTTGGGTGAGAAAATTCTTGAGATGGGCATTGTGAAAAAGATTTTGAGATCCCTTCCATCCCGATTTATTCCTAAATTCAATGTCCTTAATTCATTAGGAATCTTAGACACACTTAGGTTAGAAGAACTCATAGGATACCTTCAGACTTATGAAATCGACATGTTTCCAAAACTGTTAAGCCTAAGAAGAGGGAATTTCTTTGAAAGTTCAATTTAAAAGAAATTGACCTTCAACGTGCTTACATCAAGTCTTTTAAAATGAAAAATAAAAATAAAAGTGTGGCGCTTAGGGTTTTAGGTTTAGAGAAGGAGTTGAGAGAGTCTAGAGAGAGAGAGAGAGTCCTCGGTGACAGTGTCTTTGGTAGAGAGAGTCATTTTAATGAAAAGGGAAAATGGTGACTTGACCAACAAAGTGGATAATCTTACAAGAGATCTTCAAGCTTCATTGGAGACTCAAAAAAAGCTTGAAGGCCTTGTATCCCAACTTGAGAAAGATCTTGAATGTACTCGGGAGGTCAAGGTTACTGTAGAAGATACATTGAATGAGGTTGGAAAGATGTTTCTTGGTCCCGCTTTAGGTTTTGGGGAAATGTAAGGAATAGGTTACGGTGGTGCATCCACCTCCCATGACACACCAGAATCAGTTCCTAAGTTTATGGTGGATCCATATGGACATCTACCTAAGATACCAAAGAGAGTTCAACTAAAAGAATCGAATCAAGGTAGACCCAAACAAGCCTATGTTTGCACCTATTGCAAAAGGAGAGGTCAATTTAAGGAATTTCGCTACAAGTTAGAAAGAACTAAACTTACACATACTCCTTTACTAGTCTTAGATATCAAGTTAAGCTCCTAGTGGCGACTTCATAAAGCTTAACGGAAGAATTTTAGAAGATTTCCATGCCTTTTGAGAATTCTTCTAACGCTATGACTAGTGCCAACAACAATAAAGGAAAACAAAAGGTTACCTTCACTTGGGTACCTAAGCAAGATGACAAAGCCCTTGTTATTCATATTGCTCTCAAGGTTCAAGGTAATTAAAAATGGTATTTTGATAATGGGTTCTCTAGGCATAGGGGTGTTCGTGGTATGGTAAAAACCCGTACCGTACCATACCATTTTGTACCGATAAAAAGTGGTAATGGTTTACCTCTTTTACTTATCGAAAACCAAAACCACCAAAACCAAAATTATCGATTTTTTTATGGTTGGTTTTGATTTAAACATTTTATAAACCAATTTACTGAAATTTTCGTATCAAATATACCAAAATTACCGTATTAAATTTATGTGTAATTAAATATATATATATATTGTTGATGTAAAAAACTAGATTATATCTAATTAATCAATCACAGATAAATAAGGCAAAGGATTTTTAAAGTGGTTCAGCCTTGTGAGAATGGCCTACGTCCACTGTTTTTGTATTGCTGACTGTTTACTTGGAATCTCAATAATAGGTTTACCGCCAGATCCTAAGTCCCCTTCTTATGAGGAGGTTACAATGTATTTATAGCCTTGAGGCTGTACATATGAAAGGATAATGCGTTGTTATTTAGTAGACATATACATCTGTATGATAATAATGTGCATTAAATGCGTAGTTATTTTTTGATTCTCATGATTTGGATGCTCTGCACGCTAAGTAGCTCGAACCACTTAAGTTGCTCGGTATGCTTAAGTTTCTCGGAGTGCCTGAGTAGCTCGGTGCCAGTATGTTTTTCATTGGAAGTATTTGTATTTGCCACATAGGTTGACACATGTCTTCAAGTGATTAGTCCACGTTAGCAGACTAAATTTGGTATTAATAAAAGCCTCCAATGTTTCACAGTTGAGGTTGAAGGAGAGTGTGATACATTTTGCTTGAAAACTTCTTGGATTATCGGTCTTCATGAATTTTAGGAAGATTTTCCTTGTATATAATTCCTTTTTGAGTGCATAATATCAAGCTTCATAAATATTTTGAATTTTCACGATCACTTTGATATTTGTGCCTTTTTCTTCTTTTAGCTACCGAAAATGCAAACGCCTTCCCTTGTAATCATTGCTTTTCTCTATTCCTGAGGTAAAGTATTTAAGTGCGACGAAAATCCTATCGTCTTTCACTTTTCAAATCTGTATCTCTGAACTCTTCATTTTCTTTCTATCTTGTGCCTTCGTTCTTTCCATCGTTCATTGACAACTGATCTTTCTTTCTTCTATAAGATTTTCTTCCTTCTTCTTTATTTATTTTATTCACCATGGTTTATCTTGTTGAATCGTTCGACAAATTTCGTTCTGAGTTTTCAATCCCTTCGTGGGTTATCTTGGAAGAACTTTCTTGTCCTTCTGATTTATTTTCTTTGGCTGAGGGGCAGTGGTTCCCAAGTCTTTTTGTAGCCGAATGTGGCTTTTCTTTCCCGCCAAATCTCCTGTGTTTGGAGTTTTGCCAATATTTCGATATTGTACCTGCAAGAGTAGCTCCAAATACATGGAGGGTATTTAACGGCGTACATAGGTTGAATCAACTTCATGGAACTCATTTGGGGATTCCAGAAATTATGTATTGCTATAAATGGGTTACCAGTGATACTACATTCTATTTAAAAATTAGGTTTTCAAATAGAGCTTTAGTTGCCAATATTCCCGATGCCAATAAGGACTATTTTGATCATGGGTTGTGATGAAAAATTGGCAACACCCTCCATTAAATGGAAGTGATGTATACCAAGGTCCCAGGTGTATGCCTTATGGCAATGGGATAGGTTGTTTTCATTTGTGAAATCTTGTTTTCTTTGTATTCGATGAAATGCATCACTGACATTGATTTTATTTGTTACAATTGACAGTAAAAGGATGCCTCCAAAAGAGACTCATGTTAATATAAAACATTTAAAACTTATCTGGGGCTTGCATCAATCTGTTGCTGGGGAGCACATTAGATCCGGTTCTTATTTGTTGCGATACAAAAGCTACACTTCATCTTTCATTGCCCGTCCTGTGGTGGTTGATCTTGACCAGATACCCACCTCTGAAACTAGTGTGGAAGGTTCTTCTTCTGACTTAAATACTCATATTACCGATCTGATGAAGAGGAAGAAAGTTCCTGCATTTTTTGACAAATTTGCCTTTTCCATCGAAGAGGCAAAGAAAAATAAACAAGATGTCCCAGATGAGGGGACAAAGAATATAGATGTACCCCCATCTACTGCTGCTAAAGAAGTTAGAAAAATCCCCCTGTGCCTCCGAGTAAGACTGTTGTCATCTCACCTTCAAGTGAGACTATTATCATCTCACCAATTGAGACAGCACCGTTAATTGAAAGTGCTCTTGCTCCTCTGAGGAGATTGAAAAAGAGTTCTTCTGAGAGACCTGTTGACCCTACATCTCAACCTTCAAATGTTGGAGGTAATGTTCCAGCTCTTTTTGCTCCGAGCACTGCTATGGGCTTGATAAGATCTTGGACTGTTCCAGAATCCCTAGGTGTTGAAGACACATTTTCTCGTGAGAGACTTACTACATTGGCTTCTCAACATATTACTTCAGTAAGTATCGTTAGCCTGACTCCTTTATTTTCTAGTACTATATTCATATATTGACTCAAAATTCTTCCTTTTTTCAGCTCGTGACGTGCTTTAATAGTATTTTGAAGAAAGATGAAGTCATCAAGGCTTCCACCTCCTCAGGTGGAATAGAAGAAGCTTTTGATGGGTTGACTCAATATTTGAGAGAACCTCATCAGAAGTACGAGGAAGATAAAAATTCCTAGGAAAAACAATTCAAGTCTGTTGAACTAAACAGATATCAAGTTGTGACTGCCTTGAAAGAGTTGGTGAAGAAATTAAAGGAAGCTGAACAGAGTAACAAGGATCTTGGGGTCGAACTTAAATCTACCGAAGAGAATGTTGCCAAGCTTCAAGATGCTGAGCGACATAAGACAAAGGTAGAAGAAAAACCGAAGGCTATCGAGGAGATCCTTAGAGAAAGGACCTCCTCGGAGAGAGAAAAAAGGAAAGCTACAGTTAAAAAATCTTTTAGTGCTGGTTGGGACAAGGGTTGGAACAAGGGCCTGGATGTTATGTCTTCTCAAATGGAGTAGGCCAGTGTTAAATATGTCAGGGAAGGATGGGTAACAGCCTTGAAGAAATTGAAGGTTGCTGAAAATTCTGAGTTGTTCCAGGAGCATACTCATGGCCCTCCTCCCTCTCCTGGAGAAGAAGGAGAAGATGAAGCTACTTCAGATGAATCTTCTATGATGACAGGAGAGAAGGTCCCTGTTATCGCTGTTGTTCAACCTTTCGACCAAGTCCAACAAGCCGGCACATTACTCTTAAATTTGCCGAACAGCTGCCATTACTCTCCGAGCAACCAACCCCTCCATCCAAACCGTCCGAACAAGTAGTATGAAATAAGAAAAAGGTGTAAAGTTATTCGGGTCTTTTGTTTTGCTGTTTTCTGAAATGTAACCTTGAACTATGTTTTCCTTTATCATGATGAATAAAATTCAAACTTCTGTTATTCGGCTTGAATTTATCTCTTACTTGCTCTGCTTGCATTATTATTGATTTTGTTTTTCATTTTGTCTTTGCTAGTTTATGGCCAGGATGGAAGTCTTATCATCTCATGATACGGAGTTGATGAAGAAATGCAATGACTATTTCAAAGCTGGTTATGCAGACTTTACTAAGGCTGAAATAATTAACATCCTTGGATCAGATGCATCTGAACGAGTAATTGATGATTATTAGTATCTAAAGTGCCTACTTGATCGTGTTGTGGCTAATAATGTGGCTTACTATGAAATGATTGAAGATCTTTAAGGAAGGATCGAGGAACTTCAACAGCAGTATAAAGAATCCACTACACTTTTGCATCAAGGTTATGAGAAAAAGTATCAACAATTGAGTGCTGACAAGGGATATGACAAGTACATTCCAGCTTATGAGAAAAAGGAAAGTGTGTTAAAGCTTGAGATTGAAGAGCGCAGACATATTGCCAAGCTACTAGAGCAAGAGAACATCGCTTTGCGGGAGGAAATAAAATAGCTCAAATCTGTTGCCTCTCCTTCTTCGAGAGCCTTAGCCCCAATTAATGATGATGGTCTTTCCTTTTTGGAAGTAGAAAATGCTAACTTATGAGATGAGTTAGAAACTTTTAAATGAGCTGGACCCTCCACATCTTCTCATGGCAAGGCGAGATCTTCTTCTCATAGACGAGCAAGGGTTGGTCGGGTTACTATTGATGAAATGAGGACTCAGTTGGCCTTAGAGAATCAAGCCGTTTAGTTGATGGTGAAGAATCAAACTCTGGCAAATATGTCTAAGAAGATTCTGAGTTTCACCGACCAACTCTCTAATCAATGTTCTGCTTTAGAAAGTAAAGAAATTCTGGTGAAAAATCTCCACGAGTAACTCGAGAGATTGACTTATCAATTTCACAAGCAGCCCAGGGAATTTTGGATGGTTGGGTATAATGAAGCTCTGTATCATCTTGATGCTCATTTGCAGCAATCGAACAACGAAGGATATAAGTAGGGGTGGTTGAATGCTTTATGCGTTTTGAAACTGGAGCAAGGTTATTTCTTGTGGGATTATTATGAACCTGGAGTTCTTGATTTACCTGTGCCTCCCTTCAAACTTGACATTAGTTGGATTCCAGCCCGTGCCATCCCTCAGATTTTGATCTCCAAGTATCTCGAGGATTATAGCCTTCACTCTAACTTTGAGATATCTCGTCCCGAACACTTGCTTAATCGTCCATCCATAATCAATGTCAGAATGCTGCGAGATCTGAACTTTATAAACTCTTCTTATGCATTAGATGATCCTCCAGCTGGGGTGGACCCTGTGTCAAAAGCAGAGGGAAAGAAACCCATAGAATAGGAAATTTTTATGTAATGAACCCAATTCATATCATATGTGATCTGCTTGGTTTTAATGAAGAAAGATTTAGTTTTTGTTTACAATATTTTGTAGAAAGTCTTTGTTATTCTTTGGTGAATATATATATATATATATATATATATATATATATATATATATATATATATATATATATATATATATATATATTTTTATTTATTTATTTATTTATTTCGTTTTTAGATAATGGACTTTGTCCCATTTGTTGTCTGATTATAGTGACTTGTCACTCTTTGGGCTTAAGCAATGGAATGATGTTCATCCCATGTTCCTGCTTAGTTGTAGTAATCTTGTCAGGATTACCTTATTGCCTAGACAGTAGATGCCCCGGGAGGTCATTCATCTTTTTGCCTAGTTTGGTACCAACCAACCGGAGTTGGTGGTAAATAAATTACCGACCAATCGGAGTTAGTGGTTAATGAATTACCGACCAATCGGAGTTGGTGGTTTGAATTACCGACCAACCGGAATTGGTGGTTAATGAATTACCGACCAACTGGAGTTGGTGGTTCGAATTATCGACCAACCGGAGTTGGTGGTTTGAATTACCAACCAACCGGAGTTGGTGGTTAATGAATTACCGATCAACCAGAGTTGATGGTTAATGAATTACCGACAAACTGGAGTTGGAGGTTTAAATTACCGACTAACCAGAGTTGGTGGTTGCTGCTCTGAATTTATATTTGCATAGCGTGTAGCACTAATATTCTGAAAAAACTTCAAAAAGGACATAGGGGCAAAACATCACTTTATTCATATTAAAAGAAATGTGTTACATATGGATTTTAACTACTGATAGTATTTGTGCAGATGCTCTTCATTCCATGCATTCTTAAATTCTTCTCCCTCGAGAGTTTCAATTATGTATGTCCCAGGACGAACAAATTCAGTTACTCGGTAAGGTCCATGCCAGTTGGCCTCCAGTTTGTTATGCTTTTGGATCACTTTCTTCAGCACATAATCCCCTTCTTTCAAATCACATTTCTTCACCCTTTTGTTGTAGAATAAAGTTGTTTGTTATTGATATGCTGCATTCCTGATTGCCGCTTCTTCAAGCATATCCAGATCTAATCGTCTCATCAATTCGCTTACAGGAGAACTGAAATTAAGCACCATATGTGTGGGTAGACCTAGTTCAGCAGGTATGACAGCCTCACTCCCGAATGTCAACATGTATGGAGACTCCCCAGTTGTTGTTCGTGGTGTAGTGTGATAAGCCCATAACACAGAGTGTAGCTCATTAATCCAATTTCCCTCCGCATCATCTAGCCTCTTTTTCAAACCATTTAGTAGTGTTATGTTTGTCACTTCACTTTGCCCATTGCTCAGGGGATGGCCTGGCGCAGAGTGGATTTTTAGTACATAGGATTAATGACAATATGCAGCGAATTCCTCGTTGTCAAATTGGGTTCCATGGTCAGTAATGAATGCGTGTGGAAGACCATATCTACAAATAATACTCTTTCAGATAAACTGATAGACCTTGTCATATGTCATATCAATGAGAGGTTCAGCTTCCACCCATTTGGTAAAATAATCCACAGCAACCACGAAGTATTTGAATCTTCCTTTGGTCGTTGGAAGCGGCTCGACCAAGTATATCCCCCACATGGAGAATGGCCAAGGGGACGTAATGGGTGTTAACAATGCTTGGGGAGTTCTTCATATGGAAGAGAAGCGTTGGCATTTATCTCACTTCTTAGCATAAGCTGTACAATCAGCTCTCATAGTTGGCCAGTAATACCCCTGTGTTGTTATTCTTTACAAAAGCGTCTGACCTGCTACATAGGCTCCGCAGGACCCTTCGTGAACCTCTTCAATCAAGTCTTTAACTTCGGAGGTATGGACACATCTCTATAATCCTACTATAACTCCTCTTCTGTACAAAATGCCATTTATCAATACATACCGAGCAGCTTTAAACTTCAGTTTCTTAGCTATGAGTTTATCATGTGGCACAATCCCTTCTTCGATATAGGCCCTGATGGGATCCATCCAGGATGGCCCCAAGTCAAGGGCAATGAAATTCATTTTTAAGTCTTCATCTACGGTCCGATCTACCAGTATTTCTATTGGGATCGTTCTTCGTAGCTCGGTGCATGTTGCTGATGCCAACCGAGCTAAGGCGGCAGCTCTTGCATTCTCCAATATTGGTATTCTGATCAACTGAACTGCGGTAAAAGTTAATACAACCTCCATAGCTTTTGCTTGATACTTGACCATTAATTCTCCCTTCACTACATACAGCCCAAGAATTTGATTTATAATAAACTCTGAATCACTGAATACCATGACCTGCTCTTATTTCATGGTTTTGGCCAAACTTAGAGCCACGATCATAGCCTCATATTCAGCTTCATTATTGGAAGCTTTAAATTGAAAACGCAGAGCGCACTCTATATCAATCTCATCGGGATTGTTTAAAATTATTCCTTCTCCACTTCCTGTAGTACACGAAGAGCCATCCACATACAGATTCCATATAGGTACTTCATTATCAAACTCTTGGTCAGACAGAGTTCCTTGGTGAAATATTTGATATTTCCTTTTGTCTTCCCTCGACACTTCTCACTTATTGTTGATTATCTTCTCTTGATCGTTTATGGATGGAAGTTGGTCAGGTGTTAAGTTCGACGATCCCGTAACATCCACGGGTTGGTCTGTATTAAGCTCCTGCTCTTCGTAGGTATTAAAGTGGGTAAACTCTGTAATAAAATATGCTACTGCCTGCCCCTTAAGTGACGACCTAGGCTCATAAACTATGTCATATTCACCAAGTTCTACTGCCTAGTACATCAATCTTCCAGATTTCTCCAGTTTATGCAGAGCTTGTCTTAATGGCATATTAGTATACACCACTATAGTATGGGCTTAGAAGTATGGCCTCATCCTTCTTCTTGCTTCGATCAGCGCTAGTGCCAACTTCTCTAACCTTGGATATCTGATCTCTGCTCCTCAGAAAGCTTTACTGATGTAATAGACCGGTTTTTGTACTCCGTCCTCCACTCTTATCAACACCAAGCTAACTGCATTCTCTGAAACTGCTAGATATAAGTATAATCTTTCTCCCATCACTGGTCTAGATAATAATGGAGTTGTTCCCAGATATTTCTTCAACTCTTGAAAGTCTTCCTCGCATTAATCATTCCACTCAAAAGTTTTTTGAAGTGTTTTGAAGAATGGGAGGCATCTGTCTGTTGCTCGTGACACAAATCTGTTAAGTGTTGCAACTCGCCCTATGAGACTTTGCACCTCCTTCTTCGTAGTTGGAGATCGTAGCCCCAATAAGGCCTTGATCTTTTCATTATTTGCCTGGATACCTATTTAATTAACAATATACTCGAGAAATATACCTTTTCGTACTCCAAATATGCATTTGGTGGGATTCAACTTCATTTGATATTTCTCTAGTTGATCAAAAGTCTGACCTAGGTCGAACAAATGATCATCATTTTTCTTGCTCTTCGTCAGCATATCGTCGACATAAACCTCCATGTTATGACTAATTTGCTCTGCAAACACCTTATTCATCAGTCGCTGATATGTTGCACCTGCATTTTTAAGTTCGAAAGGAATAACATTATAGCAATAAGTTCCCCTTGGGGTGATAAAAGAGGTACTTTCCCTGTCTTCAGGATTCATTTTAATTTGGTTGTAGCCAGAGTAAGCATCCATGAAACTTAACAATTCATGCACCGAGGTAGCATCCACCAGCTGATCAATTCGGGGCAAAGGAAAATGATCATTTGGGCAGGCTTTATTAAGATCAGTAAAGTCCACACACATCCTCCACTTATTTTTTTTCTTCTTTACCATCACCATATTTTCTAGCCAATCAGGATACTTGAAATCCTCAATAAAAAGGCTTTTTGTAGTTTCTCTACTTCTTCCTGTATAGCTTGATTCTTTTCAGGACTAAACACCCTTCTTCGTTGCTTTACTGGATTTACCTCCTTGTTCACGTTGAGCTCGTGGCGCAGGAAACTCGTGTCTATCCCTGGCATGTCTTCATGACTCTATGCAAAAGTTTACTTTCTATGCCTCAGAAATGCTATCAGTTCCTCTTTTATCGATTCATCCAATGACGCACCAATTTAGGTTGTTCGTTCTGGGTGTTCATTGTCCAGAATGATATTCTCGGCAGCTTCCATGACCTGGCCCTTCACGAGCTGAGACTCGTCTCTACGGTCGAATGTTTCAATATCTGCATCTTCTGTTTCATCCACTTGATAGGTCGTAGTCTTCTTCCTAAATTCTTCTCGTTCTTCCTGTTCGATAGATGAATAGTATCATTCTCGGGCCACCTTCTGGTCGCCTTTCACAACTCCCACTCCGAAGTTGGTTGGGAACCTTAAACACTGATGTACAGTAGATGGTACTACCTCTAACTTCTTCAGACCTGCCTTTCCCATGATGATATTGTAGGCTGATTGGACATTTTTATCCATTACGAAAAAGCGTACTCTTTCTATTTGACAAGCAGGCCATGTACCAATAAGCATGTCCAACTTGATCATCCCAAGTGGAAAAACGTTTTCACTAGTAAAATTGAGGAAGGGCCTCTGATATGGCTCCAACTGGGCTAACTTCAGATTCAAACTATCAAAGCATGGATAGAACATGATATCTGTCGAGCTACCATTATCCACCAATACCCGTGAAATCACCACTTCCTTCATTCTCATCTTGATCACCAATGGGTCATCATGAGGATATAGTACACCTGCCAGGTCATTCTTAGAGAAACTGATGACCAGTTTATCCCTATTCACCTTCCTCGGGCGGTCATCATTATCCAGGTTTATGCGTTGTATGTAAGAGCAAGCTTGGGCCTCATTGAGGTAAGCTTTCCTCCTTCGCAGTAAGATCTCCACCTCTTGTATCTCCACCTGTAATGACATTACATTCAAATGATCCAAAATGGATTGAAAATACCTCGTGCTTCGACTATCTTGGTCTTTTAGGGAGGCCGGGATCATCTTCTGGATCATCTTTGTGATCTCTCTTCTTATCTTCTTTTGCTCGACGAGGACACTTAGATCTTTGCCTTCCTCGGTCGTTGGTCTTTCCACCATTTTGGTGGTCAACATACTTAGCCAATTTTTCTTGCCTGATGAGTGCTTCAATTTCATTCTGGAGAGCTATGCAACATTTGGTCGTGTGACCATGATCTTTGTGGAATTCGCAATATTTGGACTTGTCCCTTTTGTCAGGATTTGCCTTCATTTTCCCTGGCTAGGCTAACTCCTCGCTATTCTTGATCTCCTCCAGAATGTGATTTATGTCTACCTTCAAGGGGTTATAATTTCCATATTTCCTCATCTACTCCATCACTGCTTACCTTTCAACTGCTTGTTGCTACCATTATTCTTCTGATCCTTCTTCTCGATTTTGCTAGCTTCGACCTTAGTCTCCTTGGTGTCAGTATTCTTCTTCGCAGCCATAGCTTCCTCAGCATTCATGATCTTGGATGCCTTTTCCATCAATTCTGCCATGGTCCTAGGTGAATCTTTGGCCAAAGTGTAGTATAGCTTATCTGATCACAGTCCACTCATCAGAGCAGTAATTGTTATTTTTTCCTCATAATCTATTACTTCAAGTTTCTCGTTATTGAAATGAGTAATGTAGTCTATGGTTCTTTCTTCTGGATTATGTCGAACACTCAGTAAGTATGCTACTCGTTTAACTAGTTTTGCTCCAAAACAGGAATTCCCTATGAAAAGCTCTTCCAGTTGAAGGGAAGTTGCAATCTTCCCCCGAAGGAGGTTGTTGTACCATATCTGAGCTGACCCGGTGTGACTTCTTAAAAATGCCCTACATCTCATCTCGTCTGGAACTGCATAGATATAGGAAGTATCTTGGTATTGTTCTATGTGGAGGACAGGATCAATCTTTCCATCATATTTTGATGTCACCATAGGATCTTTGAATTTTGACGGTGTGGGAAAATCTATGATTGCCTGTACGAATGGCATCCCTTGTACAAAAGTTCTTTGTAGGGGATTCTTAGCCTTAGACATTTCCCCTAACCTGTCTTCTAACCTTTGAATAGAGCCTTTCCATGCATCGTTTCCCACCTCGGGCATATTTGTTGGAGCAGTTGATCGCGTTGAATTTCCTTCTTGGGACCTTTCATTACTAGCTGCTGGGCGTGATTGGGCAGATCCTTCCCTTAGGTCGGATGGTCGTTGAGAGTTCCTCGACGCAATCCTAGGAGGACTTCTATTCCTCCTAGGGACTAAATGATCAAAAGGACAGACTCTACTCAACCTTTCTATAGCACTATTCCTTTCTGGAGTGAGAGTGACATTCCGTTGGGAATCTGTAGCTCGTACTGATGAAGTTCGGCCTGGTTGATACGAAGGATCATTAGTCCTTTCAGTGCAATGTGAACCAATATGTCTAGATTGAGAGATCTTCGGGAATAGCGTTCGTCTAGTTCTTGAAGATGGCAAATGGGTGTTTCTCTAAACACTTCGTTGTCCTGATTATGCCGTCACTCCACCTTGAACAATTTGTATAAGTTGACGCGTAGTTTTTTACATGTCCATTTAGCCTTGGGCTAAATTAGCCATTATGCCAGCCAGATCTTGAATATTCGGGGGAGTAGAAGGGTTTGGAGGAAGCCTGGTGTTTCGATTACTGGATTTCGAATTCTCAGCCGTAGATGATGAGTTATTTTGATGAAAAATGCTAAGTACGGTCATTTCCCACAGACGGCGTCAATCTGTTGATATAAAAATTAGATTATATCTAATTAATCAATCATAGATAAATAAGGCAAAGGATTTTTAAAGTGGTTCAGCCTTATGAGAATGGCCTACGTCCACTATTTTTGTATTGCTGACTGTTTACTTGGAATCTCGATAATAGGTTTACCACCAAATCCCAAGTCCCCTTCTTATGAGGAGGTTACAATGTATTTATAGCCTTGAGGTTGTACATGTGAAAGGATAATGCGTTGTTACTTAGTAGACATATACATCTGTATGATAATAATGCGCATTAAATGCATAGTTGTCTTTTGATTCTCTTGATTTGGATGCTCTGCACGCTAAGTAGCTCAGACCGCTTAAGTTGCTCGGTATGCTTAAGTTGCTCGGAGCGCCTGAGAAGCTTGGTTCCAGTATGTTGTTCGTTGAATGTATTTGTATTTGCCACGTAGGTTGACACGTGTCTTCAAGTGATTAGTCCACGTCAGCAGACTAAATTTGGTATTAACATATATATATATATATAGTAACTTACACGCTACCTTACAATACAACCCTAAATCTAACCAACCTTAAATCTCCCTCTCTCTCTCTCTTTACGGCCGTCAAACCCTCAAGAGTTCTCGACCCAAGTTAAATATCTATTTTCTCCCTCTCTATAACCATAATCAAACCCCAATCGATCTCATCTCTCTCTCTTTCGACAGAGGCAGGGTGTGTAAGTTAACCCAGTTGTAATTGATTTTTTCCAACTAGTTGTTTGTGTAAACTAGTTTTTTGTCTGGTAGAGGAAACGTTTGTAATTTAACCCTCTTTGTTTTCATGGTTTGCTTCGTTCTTTGTTCATGGTGATAATTTTGTTTAGTGTCCATTTTCATATTTCTAGGTTCCTATTGGTAGAGCCACTATTTGTCGTATCATTAGTGTTATTTGAGATCCTATCGATGAGAGAGGTGAAATTAGTAAGTGCCCTATAGCCATTATACAACAAGTGATTTAATATATTCAGTTCGATACAATTTCTGATTTCGTTAAAATACTCCTACAAAAATTGACCATTATTTGCCAATTCATCAGGAAGCTCCTGGCTTTGTTGAGAAAGTAACTGAACAAGAGATCCTTGTTACTGAAATAAAGGTAAACTATCTGTTATTTCTGTTTAGCTATTTCCCCTTTCATCCATGTATTAGACTCTGCCATTTTATTTAGTAATTTTACCGAAATCATCGATTTTACCATGGTTTACTGCAAAATGTGTAGTTCAGTTTTGGTTTAAGTAAGGTTGTTCCGAGTGGTACAAATGATAATTTCAATTTTAGCTTATTAGAATTGGTTTGGTATTTGTATTCCCTATTTACTGACCAAACCGACTAATACCCAGCCCTATCTAGGCACATGACTGGTGACAAGTCATATTTTATCGACCTAGTGGATCGTAAGGAAGGAACACCTTTGGATATGGGAGTAGGTCTAGTATTTCAGGATGTGGTGGTGTTAATATACCCAAATTTCCTAAACTATATAATATTTTATACGTCGAAGGGTTGAAAGCAAACTTGATTAGCATAATCCAACTTTACGATGCAAACTTTGCGATAAAGTTAGACCAGTCTGAGTGTAACGTATATGATCAATCCGATGAACTATTACTTCAAGGAGTGAGGACCGATGATAATTGCTATGGGATCATTCCCAAATCCTCCTTAGTGTGCAATAATTCCACGATCTTGTCTATGAAGCTTTGGTCTCAACGACTAGGTCATGTAAACTTTAGAGACATTGAGATATTAGTGAGGAAAGACCTAGTGTGTGACTTACCATTTCTTAGGAAATCAACTTTCTCAGTTTCTGGTCGTTGCAACAAGAAAAACAAATTCGAAGTCCCCATCGAAAGCTAAATACCATTACCACTTCTCGCGTGTTGGAATTTATACATATGGATCTTATGGGTCCTACTCGTATGGAGAGCATAGGTTATAAGAGATACATTCTTGTGATGGTTGATGAATTTTTGAGATACTCTTTAGTGGGTTTCCTAAAGAAAAGTCTGATGCGATTGAGTTCCAAACAACCAAGTGTCGTATCCTATAAACCAACACAATGTCACTATTAATCGGATGCATAGTGTCAATGGCACTGAATTTAAAGAAGCCATAGCAAATAGCTATTGTGATGGAGGGGGCATCAAACACGAGTTTCCTACTGTTAGTACTCCTTAACAAAATGGGATAGTTGAGAGGAAGAACCGATCCATTCAAGAGATGGCCAGATCCATGCTTCTTGGAGAAAAACGTGCCTAAACATTTTTGGGCAAAGGTAGTTAATACCGCATGTCATATAGTGAATCGGGTATATCTCTGTCCACACACGTTACACACGCCATATGAGTTGTGAACAGGGAATCCCAACCTATGGTATTTCCATGTCCTTGGGAGTACTTGCTACATCTTGAGAGATAGATAGCAATTAGGAAAGTTCAAATCCTGAAGCAATGTTTTTAGTTTATTCATCGTCGAGTAGGGATTATAGGGTGTTTAACCTTATAATATCTAAGGTTATGGAGTCAATAAACATCATGATTAGAGATGATGATCCATCGACGTCTATTGACCCTAACCCCAAGTATGAGGATGATGCATCCCCCGGTGTTGATCGTGTCATTCCTTGTACTACCCCAGTGGACCCCACTCTTGATTTAGAGGATCCAACCTCTTGGATTCAAAAAATTCATGACCCTTCCACTATACTTGGATATGCCACACTAGGTGTCAAGACTCGGGTTCAACTTGAGAATGCGGTTAGCTATATTTACTACACTTCCTTAGTTAAGCCCAAGAATGTGAAAGAAGCACTCAAGGACGACAATTGGATATCCTCTATGCCAGATGAGATGCTTTAGTTTAATAAGAACGATGTCTGGGAGTTAGTCCCCCGACCTAGCGAAACTAATATTATTGGTACCAAGTGGATTTACAAGAATAAGATGAATGAGAATGGTACCATAGTTCACAATAAGGCTAGGTTGGTCGCTCAAGGATACACGCAGATTGAGGGTGTAGAGTTTGATGAGACATTTGCTCCTATTACTAGGTTAGAGTCCATCTGCATGCCACTCACCATAGCATGTCATCTACGCTTCAAGTTATATCAAATGGATGTTAAGAGTGTCTTCCTTAACGATATTCTATAGGAGGAAGTGTTTGTGGAACAACCAAAGAGGTTCGAAGACCCAAAGCACCCGGGACACATCTTTTATCTTAAGAAGGCCCTGTATGGTTAGAAGCAAGCACCTCGTACTTGGTACGATAGTATCACTTCTTATCTCTTAGATCATGGCTTCAAGAGAGGGGGGTGGATAAGACATTATTTATGAGTAGAGAGTGGTGCTATCTTGGTTGTCCAAGTCAATGTTGATGACATTGTATTTAGATCCACATGTTTACACATTTGAGAAGGATATGAAGAGAGAGTTTGAGATGAGCATGGATGGTGAGGTTACATTCTTCTTAGGTCTCCAGGTGCGTCAACTTGAGGATGGGATATTCATATCTCCATCCAAATATGCTAGGGACCTAGTGAAGAAGTTTGGTTTAGACTCTGCTAAGCACTCACGCATCCCTATGAGAACATCGACTAAGTTTAGCAAAGACACTTTAGGAAAGAATGTAGATAAAACCATTTATATGAGCATAATAAGTAGTCTTCTCCCGACATTACTTTTAGAGTTCGAGTTTGTGCACGATACCAAGCATCCCCAAAAGAGTCTCACTTTCTTGCACTTAAATGTATCATCAAATACATGAATGGCACTCTTTCCTACAGTATTCGATACTTCTTTAATGTCGATGACCATTTTTTTCCCATTTAGATGCCAATTGGGTGCGGGGATGTTGATGGACTTAGGAGCACCTTGGGTCAGTGTTTTTACTTTGGGAGTGCTCTTATATCTCATTTGATCACGAAGAAAAACTCCATATCTTTATTCATGGAAGAAGTTGTGACACCCCGCCTATTTAAATATCAGGTGATCAGTCCTCTACTAAAATTAAATAGGAATCTCATTTGGTTCATTCTTAGCATCACTGTAGAAAAAAAAAATCAATTACTAATCACCTATTAGTTAAACAATTCGGTGACAAATTTTATCTTTCATTAAAATCCAATAAGTAAAACACTAACTAAAACCAACTCAGCAATAAAGATAAATAACTAATCACACCAATAAGGAAGTCTACATCATTATAAAATAAAACCAAACACCGAATAAACCATCGATTACCCAAAATCCAACACAACATCTGAATAAAATAATCAATACAAGTAATTGAGTCTAGAAATAAAGGGGCAGCACGCACAACTGATAGCTGAAGTAAAGATCCTATTCTAGAATACAATAAATGGAGCGGCTACTCAACAACTTGCAAGCCTCCACATCAGCTGCAGCTTCGTGTCCTTGGAAAGAATAATCATCCTTGGCATCCCTGTGGCTGGACACCTAAAAGGTTTTGAAAAATATTTTTGACAATGGTCAAAGACCAAAACTTTTGAAAAAAAATTGCAAGTAATTAAGATGCTTAAATATGCATGAACACTTTTCATATTTAAGCTGGTGTCGCACTCTCATGAGATACTCCTCACCTTTCCACTATTATGCACACCTAGCGCCTACATCTTAACCCATATAGTTATGTTAACCCGCCTAACTAGCCCTATTGTGAATCTTCCTATCATGCTACTCTAACCGAAGTACCTACCATTGTTAATTCATAAGTTATTATACTCGACTTAATTAAATCTTTCATCATTAATTGATTATATAACATCCACACTCGTTATATATGTAATACATTCACACTTTATGTATTTAACCCTTATATAATTATCTACTCGATTATATGTGTAATAGTATACTACAACCATCACACATATGTCGCGTAATATAACCATCCCTCGGAGTAATAACTCACTAGATGTTTTTCTCTACAATGCCATCATATCCTAGGTATACTCACTCTAACCCGGTTACCACAGTCGTCCTAGCTCACACCGAACTTGGTAAAAATATTGCAAACATAGTGGAGGCAGTCATAGTCCTTCGATAGTGAAACCGGTCAATACCCAAAGCATCTCACCTCGAAAAATAAGTCACACAATAAAATACACTGCACTATGACCTGTGAAATATACTCGCCCTGCATTCACTATCTAGGGGATTCACCCACATCGTGCAACCTCCTATGATAGCACTAGAGGGGTATGCTTCATATAAATATCATACTCACCGATATTTATAAAATACACATATATATACTATCTCTATACCCGTATATATATAAATATAAATCCAGCCAAACCGTGTCTATCGCCCGAAGCACTCGCCTACTATTCTGAGTCTACGCCCTAACTCTTAAACCCATAAGTATTGGCTTTATATATATATATATATATATATATATATATATATATATATATATATATATATATATATATATATATTCAAGATACTAAGCCCCTCTCAATCCAACCTGTATCCTAATTTCATCCGAACTTCCCATTCGAATTTGTTCATATATTTTCGAGTGTTGTTCATCTTAAACTATCCTAAATCCATACCCCGAATTCATCACCATCTAATTCCAAGGTAAAAATAATGTTCCTTAATATTTTCCAGGGTCCTACACTCATCTACGAACATCCCTAAATAACTCGGATTTGATTTTCGACGGAAGATTTCGATCTCAGACACCATTCTGTAATAAATTCATAACTAACTAAAAAAAAATTAAAAAAATATGAACTGGCGGCAATGCATTCCTAACGAAAATATCTATAATTCCAAAATCTAGCCAAGCAGGTGAACCAAACTGGTTAGGCCGAAATGAAGCAGTTTTGATTCTGGTGAACTCCAACCTTTGTTCTTCCCTAATTTCAATCCCAACACCCTTTAAATAATTTTTGTACGCAACCTAATCTATATAAATCATAAAGGGACATCTTTTAAATAATTTTAACATCTAATAGTCATCTTAATTCCAGGATTTAACCGTTAATCATTACATAAATCCATACCTATGAGTTTCAATTATGAACACCTCAATTTATGTTTCAAAATTCCCAATAATCATATTCAATATCTACATAGGAACATGAATCTAATTTTCCAAAAAGATTAGATTTTCTACACCTCTATTCATGATTCAAATTCATTATATTCATCATACAATTTCAATTTAAAGGATTAACATGTGATTCCCTCCAAAAAATCATTTAGGTCTACACCTATAATGATATGAATCGAAAATCCCTACATATACGATTAATGCAAGTCAATTACTTGCCTCAAATTGTTCTTAGGGTCTGAAAACCCATTGTAGGTGACGAATCCATGGTTACTTGCTCGAATTCCCCTTGAATTCTCTCCCAATTTGGCCTTTCTATTTTTCTCCTATCCTTTGCCTCCCTTCCTTTTTCTCTTAGAGTTTTGACTCTAATGCTAATGGCTGAAAATAAATATAATTTTAGGTTATAAACTCTCTAATCCAAAAATTAGTCTATTGGTCCAAGCCTAATTCGCCCATATGCCACCGTAAGAGCCCATTATAGTCTAAAACTCCACCAGAACCCAAATAATACACTCAGGTACTCTATTCTGCCTATTTTGACACATATGGAATCAACCGTAACCTCGAAATCGCCATTTGAGTCACTCCACATAAACTTCCTACCTCGACCTTGATATAGCCTATACATGACTCCCGATTGAGATATAATATAGTCTCGTCGGTATTACTCATTACGACGTATAATAGCTATCACGTGATATTTACTACACACTTAGTAAATTTATCCCACAAATATTAATATTAATCTCACCCAATTAATATTTATTAAATACACAATATTTCATTTTAAATAAATTACTGCACATCATATGCTATTTACTACAGACTTAGTAAATATATTACACAAATATTAATATTAATCTCACCCAATTAATATTTATTAAATACACAATATTTCATTTTAATTAAATTACTGCACATGTGTAATTGAAATATACCATAAATAATGTAAATCCATAATTATTCAAAAATACGGGGTGTTACAGAGGCCGAGTATATAGCCGTCGAGAGTTGTTGCACGCAACTCTTGTGGATGAAGAAAATGTTGGAAGATTGTGTGATTTCCCAAGGCACAATGACTATTTCCTGTACGAGTGCAATTCATATATTGGGACACCCCACCTATTAAAATAATAGGTGGCCAGCCCTCTACAAAAACAAAACATTGGTCTCATTTGGCTAATTCTTAGCATCACTGTCGAAACATGATTAACTTTAACAAGAAGTGTCAAATTTTATCTTTCATTAACATATACCAATATTGACCAATACAAAATGACAATATAAATGAAACACCATATAAAGTCTAAAGTTGAGATAAAGAATTAAGGTTCCCGAATAAACCATCGGGTATGAATCCAATACAATAAATCCAAACCATCTCAGAAAAGTGTAAAAACATAAGTCTGGATAAAAGGGGTGACATGACCAACAATACTAGAATAGAGAATCAAATCTAGAATATTAAGAATGAAATCGTCTACTCAAGAATCCAGCAAGCTTCCACACCAACTGCAGTTATGTGTACCTGGAAAAATAATTATCCTTGTCCTCCCTATGGATGGGCACCTAAAAGTTTTGAAAATAGATTTGAAACAGGTCAAATCCCAAAACCTTTTACAAACATTTAGCAAAGAATTAAAATGCAATAAATAAATATCCAGTTAAACTTTCCATATTTAAGTCAGTGTCGCACTCTCATAAAATTACCCCTTACCTCTCAGTTATTGTGCACATCTAGCGCCTCCATCTTAACCCACCTAGGTACCTTACCCTGTCTAACTAGTCCCATTGCAAATATCACTAGCACACTACCCTGACTCAATTATTGCCTAACTTTCATCTCTTAATTAGCTATGTCTCTCATTAGCTTATTAAATCATTAATCGTATTATAACTTTACTCCAGTTATTTAATCACTTTCATTATAAAATGTATTAAGCATGTATATAATTTACTACACTATTATATATGTTTATAAGACATGTCACACCAAGACACTATATAGATATATATATATCACTTGTAATATATGCAATCGCATTTTCAAATGTCCTCAACATTCTGAAAGCGAGCTCACTAGCATGATATCGTGCTCCATGTTTAATTAAAATACAATAGCGTCACCCTGCTAAAATTTCCGGACTTAGCCAACCATCCCGTCGTATAATCATTCAAGTTTATCAAGTAACATCACTCTAATAAAACACTCGGACTTAACCCAATAAGCCGGTTCATTTATTCCCGAATTTAACTCATCAATTAAATATTTAAATTTTATCATCAATTATATCTCTCTTGATTTATAATTTGAATTTAATTACCCACTCACCCCTAGGCAATAAAATCTCTTTAAATCACTCCACCAAACTCTCTCTGACCTTTAGGGCTTATAAATTTCATTTGGAACTCCCCAGAATTTACCCAATAACTAAACCCCAAAATTCTTCAAAAATCATCTTTCATCGATTGATCGATAATTCCAATTGACTCAAATTATGGTTACAATAATTTATTTCAATTTTTACACCTAAACTAACAAAATTTCCATTTTCTAAGCAACCTAATCGGGTCGTAAATTTTCTGGCAGGTTAAACAACCTGCGGTAAAATTGCGATTTCTCCCTCTAAAGAACTCCAAATGACCTCATTCAAAGCTCATTAGAAATCTAAGACATAGATATTTCTACAATTATATGTAACACAATATAATTCTAAGTACAATTAAACTGGCATAATTATAACGTAACATAAAAACTCTAGTAAATCGATACGCTGGCAGATTAAACACCCTGTAGTAAAATTATGATTTCTCCCTCTACAAAACTCAAAATGACCTCATTCAAAGCTCATTGAAAAACTAAGACTAGACCTTTACATACATATATATAATTCAAATTACAATTAAAATTACATAAGTTTAAAGTAACATCAAAGTTTTCAGCAGATTCTCATCTTATGTTCCTCAATTAAACCCTAAGTTATTCAAGATTCCAGTTCTTTAACTAAGAACCCATCAAGATTCCATCTTTATGTGCCTTAACAATAAAATTTTGAAATATAATTTAATTCCAGCAATCATAAATGGTTTTACTTCATCAATTGATCATCTAAACTACCCATGATATCAATTTCATGAAAAAATCCACATTTACATGTGAGAACCCCTCCCAAAATTTCTTTTATTCTACACCTACCATGATATGAACATGAATACACATAAATTTGATTTAAATCAAGTTAATTTCTTGCCTTGGATTTTTTTTAGGTTCGGATCATTCTCTTGTGTGTGTCGATTTGATGTTAGAATCCTTGAATCTCCTCCCAAATTAGCCTCTTTTAGCTTTCTCCTTTGATTTCTCTTCTTCCTCCTCTCTCCCTTTTATCTTAGGGTTTACAATAAATGTTATGTCTTTCTCACATCTCTAACCCTTATGTTTTAACCCTCTAATCCCGAAATTAGGTTACTAGCCTTCATTAAAATAACCCAAATGCCCCTACGTGAGCCCAGGCTAGTCTAAAATTCCCCCGGAACCCAATTACTATCCCCGGGTATATAATTCTGACTATCTCAAGATATTTTGGATCAACCGTGCACTCAAAATCGCCATTAGAGTCTCTTTACAAAAATATCCCGCTTTCTACTCACATACGACACACTATAATTGACTTAATTAAATTTATTCAAACACACTAATAATTTTACCACATATATATTAATCTTATTATCACAAATTAATATTTACTACTTTCACATTATTTACCATTTAAATTACATTACGTCACACATGCAATTTAACCGCTAAAATAAATTACTCAAAGTTACGGGGTGTTACATATATCCCGTAATTCGATCCAACATTACCGCTCAAGCACATTAGGATATGTGATCATTTCATTTTTTATCTCGTAGAGGAGAAGGTCATGTCCTTGAGCTTTGTGAATATTGAACATCATTTAATCGATATCTTCGTGAAACCTCTAGATGCACGTAGATTCGAGAACTTTAGGAAGTCTTTGGGTATTCACTCCGTTGATTGAGTTCAGGTACTTTATCTAGTGTAGGGTGATAATCATGTTCATATCTTATATCCCTATTGCTAGATTCTATTTCTATGCTTTTTATTTTTGATATATTTTGAAAAATCCAAAAACATTTTCGATTTTTAAGTAAAAAGTTTGAAAAATTCCAAAAAGAGTTTATTTTGATAATTTTTTTGAAAAAGATAAAAAATATTTCCTGTATTTTCTTTTTTCACCATATATAGATGTGCATTTATGATATTCGGATCACCCATACATTCCACCCATTCATGTGAATTTTTCATGGTGTTTTGAGACATGTCTTCGTTTCTTTAGTGTACTTAATAATGCGTGGATAGCATTTCGTTGTTCATTGACGATTAATTTCTTCATGCTAGACTCTTTATCACCTTTGTTGCACATATGCACGGACTTAGTGAACATTGTACTTGCTTGTCATATCTCGAATACAGTGTTCTCATCTCAATAGTGTTTAATAATGAACCAAATGTACTAGAGATAAGTTGTGCTTATAAGAACCATTGCCCGGATTTCATTTCTTGAAAAAATTGTTATATGTTGCAATGGAAAGGGGTTGCAAAGGAGAAAATTATCTTTGTGTTAAAATCCAACATTTGAAAAAAGAGACTAAAAGATTAATGACACACAAAAATAGAAGTGTCAAGGCCAATTTTTATTTCATTGATGCTTCGGTTCATATGGGCATTATGATATCTTCAAAACTATTGAGAGTGAAGTCTTAAATATGTGATATTTGAGGGTATTATAAAGTAGAAGATCAATGGGTTTTCACAACGGACTTTCTTGAAAATCATTAAATAGTTTGGCGTTATTGATTTGAGAAGCATTTATATTCATGGTATTTTGCATAAGTCAAGTCAATTTTATCTTGTTCAACATTTTTACATGTAAGGTTGAAATTTAGTTCTTTCTTTAAAAGTATCTCATTGACTTCGTGCGCTTATATTATGAATGCCTATGTTGATTTGCCCATGAAAAATGTTCACATAAATGCATTCCATTTTCACAATTCAGATATTCTAGTGACATTTCATGGTGTTATGTATTTTGTACCTATATGTACTTTATATACGTATACTTGTTATACTTGAAAAAAATTGAAAAATTACAAAATAGGTGTTTGAAAGACTTTAAGAACCTCGTAGCAAGTGCTTAATTGATTATCTTTGTGACGTTATTTCTATTGGATTCAGGTGATGCTTATTATTTATGATTAGTTTATAAACCTTTGTCTATTACGGACAAAAAGTGGGAGAACAAATTGAGGGGGGGTTATTTTTTCTTTAAACTCGTACGCATCACAATATTCTTTTATTTCATTTGTGTAGGTCTCTTCTACCTTGATGATGATCTCATGGACTACACAATATGAAAATTTTCAATTGAAGACAAAGTCTCGAATGTCTTTCCATTTTTGGGTTTGGGAGGACATTAGGATACATTGTCTTATGACTTTTATTGTAATTTGGTTTCGGTTTTTTATTTTGTACCGGAATAGCCAAAGGGGGAGATTTGTAAGTGAAGGATTTTATAATTGCTCATAACTTAGTTCTTTTGTCGTATCCTGCTACAAATCGTTGTTACAAATCGAAGACTACATCCACTTATGCTTCCACGGTCATTTGAAGATGTGTTGTGCCCGATCTTTTTATCAGAGATTCAAGTCTTTGGAATCATCACGAACAGTTTATGGCGGTATAGGAACTTGTGGTTTTCATTACTCAGTCAAATATATTCTCGGATGTTTTTTTTACTCGAGGTATTTTTTATAAAACGATTTTTTTTAAATATTTATTTTTTGTTTTTAATATCGTTAGAACGAGATGTGGATCACGTTAGAACGAAGTCTAAAATCATTAGAACGAAATGTCAATTTCTTTAGAATGAACTTCTAAGGAGCATGTAACGATATGGACTCTGTTTGATATAAGGATTCTCGTTGGAAGATCGTTAGAATGTTGATCTAAAGAGATAGTCTTATCGTTGAAATGAGATTGAACCTCGTTAGAACGAACCTACAGTTTTCGTTCAAACGATACCCTATTTTTGTTCGAACGAGAGCGCCACCTTGAAATTCACATTTTTTCAATAAAAAAAAACTAGTTTGATAAGTTTTTCTCAAAAGTTTTTGTGAAAACGAAAATTCCAAACTTGTTCCAAAAGTGTTCAACTTTTTGTTTCTTTAAAACAATATTTATTTTTCCAAATCACTCATCCCCTAGAATAATTTGTTGAGTTTCAAACTTTAGTTCCCAGATACTACATCAAACCCTTGTAGAGTGTTCTCTACTACTGATTGTAGAGTTGAGACTCTACGACTGAAGAAGAAAGGATTCCGATATCCTGAGGTTGATCGATGGATACCGAGGGAAGAGCTGCTTCCTGTGAATGGTGTTGGACTGTGCCATATATGTAGAAGATTTGAAGACCTGTGCTTTATACTTAGTGGAGCTCTATGTATTCTATAAGTCAACAAATCTGTCAAATTCTTTATAGTGCTGAAACATAGGTTTTGCTTGAAAGGAAATTTCCCTCAATTTCTTCTCCTGCTATGTTTGGGTTGGTTTGATTATTTTGAACTCTATCTTGCATGCACACCTAATTCTAATTAAGATAAAAATTGGATCTTGTGTGCGCAACCTAATATACGTATTATCCATACGAACCTGCATTCTCAGATAAAATTGCCTTGATAATAATTTCCAAAAATAATTGCCTTGTTAAGGTTTATGTTTGTAATTTATGAGATATTTAAATGTAGTTGAAGAGTGCGCGTGCGTTCAAACACAAAAATCATTTAATTAAATTCAGTTTTCAATTAAATCCTAAAAATCATGCATCTAGGTGTGATTGAAATCAGTATGATCATGGAAGAACATTCAAACACACAAATGAGGAAAAATCCCCTAAAGGGGAAAAACCTTTTTATTTTCACTATAATTTGTAAAGAATGGTTACACGGATTACAATGAAAATAAAAGTGACATACAAAATACCCTTAGGTATCGGTTTCAATGTCATCGACTGGAATCTCTCGCAAGAACTCCAGGTGGGCAGCAGTAAAGAAGAAGACGGCTTCTCCACAAAATACTCCAGATGAGTAGTAAACGATCCTCTTGAAGGTTTAACAATTCACATACATAGATGGGAGTGTTTATGTGAATAAAGAAGGCATGAAACCTTAAAAATTGAAGACTGTTTTTTGGGTTGTTAATCGCAGAAATCGTGTGTGAAAAAGACTTAGAAAATATGTAGAATGATACCAGATATTTATACGAAAATATAAGCGGCGGTGACGTTCGAATGAGATCCGCATGTCGCTCGAATGAGATCGAGCGACATGCCTATCTCGCGCGAACGACAATGCTATGTCGTTTGAACAAGCTTGTCGATCGAGGAACTCCGCTTCTAAACTTAGAAAAATTTATGCTTTCGATAAAAAAACATTTCAGACTTAAAAAAATATTTTTCAAAAAAATTCCCAAATATTTATACAAATATAAATAACTCCAATAAATCATTTTACCCATATTGCGTAGTGGAGTAGTGGGAACAGTTGAGCAGCAGTCGCGTGTAGCATGATGCACGTGTGAAGATGGTGGATGCATGGATTCGAATCAAGGCCGTCGTGTATTATCGTGATGACATGCCGAATGTAGTGGTATAAGACATACATACTATGATCTAGGACAAATAGAAAATTCCTAGCTTCTACCCCGAACATTTATAAAATCATGTCCTTACAAATCTCCCCTATGTCTATACCGGTACATACATATAAAATGAAAATTATGCTATCTCCATAAAACAAATGACATATAGGTAATATCCCCATTAAACCCTCACACTGAGAATACTAAATGACATGTCGCCAATCAAACTTCAACATCTTCAAATCTTCAGCTCTTCAGAAACTCCCAATGATTTTCTCATCAGGGTGTGGAGTCCAATGAATATCAATTTTGTACCTACACGCATGAGATGAAGCAAATACCCATGATAAGAAACAGTTTGAAATATAATGATATGCAAAAATCATATATCAATTAAGCTTATGCAAATCATTGATAAATCAACTTCCCCCATAATTCATTCTCCCCCTTTTTTATGGTGTCCCCAAATAGACAAATATGATAAGCATAAATATGGAAAATGTCACAAGGTAATAAACTTTCTATTTTTGAAATTTTTAAAATTTTTCACACAAAATATACAACAAAGAATCACACCATGAACGAACACAAAAACAACCAAGTCGATGATAGCGTAAATGTAGGGGTGTGATGAAATTCGATAGGAAAATCAATGCATACAAACATGACAAATGTGCACGATGAATATTGGATAATCCTAACGAATAAACTCAACATCTTCCTTAGGAGAAAAAAGATGGAAATATGAGACATTGACTCAATCAAATCAGGAAATCAAAGCTCAAAGTGAGTTCCACACCAATAACGTCCAAAACGATTTAATGCTTTTTCAAGACTTTCAAGGAAGTGCAAACCCGTTTAAACTCTCAAACCAAACTCCCTCAGATTTAAATTTTGAATAGAGGTGATCTAGATTCTCAAACATTGGATAAGTGATGATGAAACCTAAATGGCCCATGTTCGGCATGAATTTATTTTTATTGCCTTTAAATTTTTTTGGGCTCTTTTAACCTCTTGGACCCCGGATAACAATTTTTTAAGTCCAAATTAAACGGCGGATTAATCGCAAAGGATAGATATGAACCTTTCGTAGCCCTTCACCGTTAAAAAAAATATCACACAATCTCACCAACTGGGATTCATATGCATTACAGTCTTGTTAAGTTTTATTGCTTAAGGTTCGTTCCATAGACAGAATTGAGATGACAACACTCAAGCCAATATGCGATCGACAAGTACAGTAATCAATTAAAACCGTGCATGTGTGCAATAAAGGAGATAAGGAGCCAAACATGTAGAAAGATATCACTAATCAAATCTTAAAGACTCCAAACAATGTAAAGCGCATGGATACGATGATGTAGCATCTCAAATCACTATCAAACAAACACATGGAAAATGGAATGAAATTTGTGACTCGGCTATCTCAAATGCTCAACCATAAAAGGTGTAAACAAAAATACAAAAATCTTTTTGGATTTTTCAAAATTTTATCAAAATAAAATCTTTTTGTGCTTTTCAAAAATTTTTATAAAAAGAAAACCTTTTTGGATTTTAAAAAAAAATAGAAAAAATCAGAAATAAAACAAACTAACGGTACATGCTAGCAATAGGCAAAAGAGACATCATGGAAATCACCCTATGCTAGAAAACATGTCAACACCTCAACCGGGAAGAGCGGTGGAGCTTTCCAAATATGGTGACATCCTTTGAACCAACTCCATAAGATCATGTGTGGTCTTGATCAAAAACTTCACTTGCTCGCGAATATGTGCAAACTCTCTATCATTATGTGCAAGTAAAGTATTATGAATGGGTGCATGTGCGGGGACATGTGAAGTGGCATGATATGGCACAAAACCCAACTTAGAACAAAACTCCCTAAGATGTCCTCGCTTCTTGAAGTGGGAGCAAACATAAACCGGTCTAGGAATTAATTTATCAAGAATTTTGGGATGAGCTTTCCTACACGAGCACCCATGAGACTCACTCGCCAAAGTGGATATAGGCTCGGGCACATTAAAAGTAGTGAATGCACCATCATTACCTTTTCCAACGCCATTCAAAACGGGAAAGGGAACCATCTTATCAACCGTCTCAGATGCATTCTCTAACGAGACCTGGACCTCTCGTGCTTGTTTGAGCTCATCCTTGAGATGGGATACACGTGTCGTCAGACTAGACACCGTGTTGGTCAAGTCAGATTTTTCCCTTTTTAGCTCATCATTTTCTTCCTTCAACTCACAAATACGAAGACTTATGATCCTATTTTACCTTTTTATTTCCATGGTCTCGATAAACAACTTTCTAAAAGCTTTTCAGATCACACTTTCATCTCCATTCTCATCCTCACTATCGCTGAGGGTAGCGGGCATGGCAACTTTCTTTCCCTCTCTCCTAAGTCTAGTGGGACACTCAAATTTCTTGTGCCCTTTCCCATAGCACTCAAAACATCTTATATTCTCAAGGTTTTCTTCTCTCTCTTTTTCATTCTCACAACAAGTCTCTCTCTCCAAATAGTCATAAATCTTTCTCTCAAGTGGTGATCCTAAGAACTAACGCTTTGTTATGCTTTTAGGTTTTAAATATCTCATTATATAACTCAGCGTAGGCGCATTGAAGATCACTCTCGCTCTCACTTGCATCAACCTCCCCCTCACTTACTTCCTTCTCACTATCGAGGTGTCCCTGTGAAGCAGCATCCTCATCGTCGTGAGGAGCACTAGAGGTACTCACATGACTAGCCATGAATGCAGTGAAGTTACACTCATGCGGTGACTCGTCTCTAGAGTCCACCGACTCAACCTCACTGTCGTCACTAAGGGTAGCATTAAAGACAGTTTTTCCCTTTTCTTTGGAAATTCTGTTCAGCCTGGTAGCACACTCAAAAGCTCTATGACCCTTACCGTCACACTCGTAGCATCTCTCACCGTCTTTCTTAGGAAGGTCTTTAAAATCTTTTTCATTTTTCTTTTCAACCTTATTTTTCTCAAAAATTTTTTTATCTTTGAAATTTCCATTTTTCCTGATATTGAGAATTTTCTTGAAATTTTTAGCAAACAAAGCCAAATCAACTAAATCAAGGTCACACTCAGAATTAGACGTTTCTATCTCCCTTTTTCTAGATGACTCAACTCTCTTTCTTGCCGACCCCTCACTCTTTCTCTCCTGGGAATTAAGTGCAATTCCCTTATCTTTAGGCTTGACAAATTTAGGAAACATATCAATTTCATACGTTTGTAAGTCTCCTATAAGTTCCTCCAATTTAAGCGTGTTTAAATTACCCATAGAATTTAGCACAGTGACTTTAGGGATAAAACTCTTAGGCAGTGATCTTAGAATCTTTTTAGCAACTCTAGCATTAGGAATGTGTTCACCAAGATTAAAGCTAGTGTTTACCATATCAGACAACCTAGCATAAAATTCATCAAAACATTCAGTCTCAAGCATGGTGATGGTTTCAAATTGAGTTGTTAAATTTTGCAGTTTAGACTCTTTCACAACATTGGTTCCTTCATGGGTAAGTTGTAAAACATCCCACGCCTCTTTTGACGTGGTGCACGTCATTATCTGTCAGAATTCGTCAGGTGTGACGGATCCAGAAATAGAACTTAAACCCTTAGAGTTACAAGATGACCATTTAAATTCTTCTTCAGTCCATGCAGTCACAGTTTTTAAATTACTTACGTTATCAACAGTGATGGAGGGAGGTGTCCACCCTCTTTCAACGAAAATCCAAACTCTTTCGTCAATGGCCTTTAAAGCAGATTTCATGCAGGCTTTCCAGTAAGCATAATTTGTCCCATTAAAAACTATCATTTTATTATATAATTTCTCCATATTGAACACGCCCTTTTTAAAAAATCATTTTTTTAGAAAATTGATATCTTAGAAAAATTTTGCAAAAAATTACATGGTATATTGTGTAATTGGCCCTGATACCAATTTGAAGAGTGCACGTGCGTTCAAACATAGAAATTATTTAATTAAATTCAATTTTCAATTAAATCCTAAAAATCATGCATCTAGGTGTGATTGAAATCAGTATGATCATGGAAGAACATTCAAACACACAAATGAGGAAAAATCCCCTAAAGGGGAAAAACTTTTTTATTTTCACTATAATTTGTAAAGAATGGTTACACGGATTACAATGAAAATAAAAGTGACATACAAAATACCCTTAGGTATCGGTTTCAATGTCATCGACTGGAATATCTCGCAAGAACTCCAGGTGGGCAGCAGTAGAGAAGAAGACGGCTTCTCCATAAAATACTCCAGATGAGTAGTAAACGATCCTCTTGAAGGTTTAACAATTCACATACATAGATGGGAGTGTTTATGTGAATAAAGAAGGCATGAAACAATAAAAATTAAAGTCTGTTTTTTGGATTGTTAATCACAGAAATCGTGTGTGAAAAAGACTTGAAAACGTGTAGAATGATACCAGTTATTTATACGAAAATCGAGGCGGCGACGGTGTTCGAACGAGATCTGCATGTCTCAAGAACGAAGGACAGGTGTCACTCGAACGAGATCACGCGACATGCCTATCTCGCGCTATATGCCTATCTTGCATGAACAGCAATTCAATGTCGTTTGAACGAGCTCGTCGACCGAGGCACTCCGCTTCTACACTTAGAAAAATTTCTGCTTTCGATAAAAAACATTTCAGACTTCGAAAAATATTTTTCTAAAAAATTCCCAAATATTTATGCAAATATAAACAACTCCAATAAATCATTTTACCAATATTGCGTAGAAAAGTAGTGGGAACAGTTGAGCAGCACGTCACATGTAGCATGATGAACGTGTGAAGATGGTGGATGCATGGATTTGGATCAAGGCCATCGTGGATGATCGTGATGACGTGCCGAATGTAGCGGTATAAGACATACATACTATGATCTAGGACAAACAGAAAATTCCTAGCTTCTACCCCGGGTATTTATAAAATCATGTCCTTACAGTAGTGTACAGTTATAATTAACACTTTTGTAAAATTGTTTGTTATAACTATGACCTAGGTAAATTTGGGATTTGTCGTAATACATGATTTAAGGTATGGCGTAGGCGGACAAAATTTCATAATAATGAGTTTAAAATTATGTTGCAAGTGTGTGACTGACACGGACACATCATGCTAAGTTGATAGAGTTTTATGTTTTAGAATTTATCGGTAGTTCCTTTAGGCACGGTCACCCCATATTTTCCAATATTAGAGAATGGTATACGTTTCATTTGTATTTAATCTACTTATGGTGGTTATCCATCGGGTAGGTCGGATTTGTTCTATACCAATTCCATAATAATTTTTTTATTTTTTTTAAACACTTATCAATACCAAGTCGTTTGGTACTTTTCGTAAATTTTGCTTTTTAGTATTTTTAATTTTTGTGTTCTTATTTTTCTGATAATATTTTTTGGGTAAATTACAGTAAGAGCCCCTGAACTGTTGATTTTTTTCACCCAGCCTCTTTTCAACAAATTTTTAACATTTTGTTTGCATAAAATCATGCTTTATCAACATGTTTTATATGAAAAGGAGTTAGGTGAAAAAAATCAATAGTTCAGGGGGTTTGGGGTAATTTACCCTTTTTAATTGTCCGTTTGTTTGATGTTTTCAATTTGTAATTGCAATAAATAAACAAGAATATATAAACCCGAATTTGTCACATTAACTGAAAAGAGTTTGTATCGAAGGGAAAACAAATGAATAAGCATGGAGTCTTAAGTTCAAAAGCTACTACATATACTTTGTAAAAATAAAAATAGAATTTAAAACACAAACTACTTTTGATATTACTCTTGTGATGAATGAGTCGAACTAATGATATAAAATAAAAAAATATAATATATATTTTATATTATTTGGTAAATTAAATCGGTATGTTGGACTGTAATTTGGGAATTTTATTTTACTACGGTAAATTCGGTAAAAAGGCTTTTATATGACTAAACCAAAATAAACCATAAAATTTTTAGTAAGTTTGGTTTTCAGTAATGAAAAGTAGTAAACAAAAACTATTTTTTTCACACCAATACGGTAACCACCATTAGTCGTACTCAAGATTTTACATATGTCAACACTTCTAAACCAATGTTTAACGGTCAAATGAACTCATCATGTCAACACAACGTGAATATATGAATTTAAGACAAATGTTTTAAATTTTTTATAATACTAGGTGTAAACCCGCGCGATGCGCGAGCGAGATTTTGACTTTAGTAAGTGTTTAATAATAATTTACGTGCCACGTGAGTATACCTTATTTGCATACATAAAGGAAACCTAACAAATTAGAAATAAGGACATCAAACTTTTATAGATTTCATAAAAAAAAAATGCATTATCATAAAAAAAAAGGGAAGTGGCAAGAAGCATGAGTAAATAATTTGGGTGTATTTGATAACAAAGTTGAAAAATGACATAAAATTAGCTTATTATCATGAGTATAAGTAACTTTGGGTGCATGGATAATTAATGTTTTTCATGAAAAATGATGAAACTATGAAATAATTATCATTATTTTTATAAAATATATATAGTTCTATAAAAAACTTAAAAAACAAATGTATATAAAAATTATTAATCATAGCTTCATGCCCGGTATTCTGATACATTTTGGGGGGTGGCAACTTTGGATATTGCATCATTGAAAAGTGGGAGACGGGATAAAAAATAGCTTTATTAGAAACAAATATAAATTTGAGTTAACGCAGAAACAACGCATATGGGCATACAATTTTGACAAATGGGTTCTCAATAAATTTGTATTGTTTAAACTTTGTACACTTTTCTTGAGGATAATAAAGCATAAATATTCACAAACACAATACCAAGCAATGAACTAACAATAACAATTAATGAAACGTAAATAATTAGAAACATTATAACCCAAGCAATTCAGTGTTTGTGAATATATGAGATGTAAACTACCCTGGAAAAAATTACCATTAATGGGGCACAATTATTATGCTTGTATAATATATTTTAGGCAATATGAATTTTTTTAATAATGAAAATAAAAGATTGTTAAAAATACTATCCAATTAAGCACAACCCATTAAATCAATTAACTATAGAAAACATAAACAATTACAAACTTTATAACTCAAGCAGTGCAATGTTTGTGAATATATGAGTTGTAAACAACCCTGAAAAAACATTTACCCATTAATGGGGCAAAACTATTATGCATGGATATATTTTAGGCAATATAAAAAAATTGATTTAGATTTGGCCAATTTTCCTACCCATGACCCACATAAATCAACTCCTGACTATGATGGTTCTAGTCTCACTTCCTTGGTCTATTTTTTTTTAATTAACATCTAATGAAAAAACAGTATTTAAAAATTTTAAATTCAAGTGAGTGGTAATGAGGCATTGTAATGTGAACAGAGTTAACTGACATTTCTTTATTTTCACATGCTTTCCATATTTGTGCTATTCTTCTCGCTACAAAAAAATAAATATAAAAGACCATTTGCCTTTAAACTATTATAATTGCTAAGACAATTCCCTTAGTATCGAGTAGGAAAAAAAATTCCATGAATTGTGTCTCCCAAAATCCAAAGTATAGAAAATAATCAACTTTAAATAATTTGGGCCACTTTTTCCTGCATTAGAATTCAAGCCAACCACACATTAAAGGCTTCACCACTGGTATAGTCCAAAAACACACCTTGAAATCATATGTGGTAAATAAACATAAACATTTCATGGTAAACCAATGAAACTACTTTACAACACAGACAAAATAAATAAACAAAGGCAAGATGACAAAGACAAAAAATAAAAATGTTTCAAATCTCTAAAACTCCGAGTCTGAACAAAAAACCAAAACTCTAAACAGATAAGCCCCTAAGACATGAACATGTTCAGCCGATTTCATAAATGCTCAATAACATCCAAAGAGATAAGCCACTGCAAATTAAAATATGTAAGATTAAAAATAAAATAGAAATATGATGATTAAGTTATCCCTTCCACCCCCAAATCAGATTTCACTGCATAAAGCCTCAAAACAGAATGCCAACATGATTAATACCATAAAAAATCATTTGAGCCCCCAAATCCTTAAATCTATCCAAAAGAGAGAGAAACATATGGTATACCTAGACTCGAATTCGTAGGGAAAATCTGCAAATAAAAACCATTTGAACTCCAAAACCAAACAAACGTGATTAATACCAAAAATACCCCAAAGGGGTAAAGATGAATATAGAGTGAAAGAGATACCTTTTTGCGTGGTGGTACCGGTCCAGAACGATCCCAACATCTCAAAACCCATCCCTCAAACACCAACTCCGACCTTCTCCTACCCACTTCCAGCCCCAAACCTGGAAGCCCTAAACCATTGCTCCGACGACCTGAGACACAGTTCCATAAACTCTGGCCATCATAAATTTCATTCAATCACCGGTAAACAACCAAATCCAATACCCGAACCCAGAAAAAACCAAAGCTGCCACCGTTGTATAGAGGAACACAACTAAAAAAATTGCAACGATAACTGCATATAAACAGCAACACAAATAAAGAAGTAAAATGCGCAACAAAACAAACAACAATGTTGAGATGGGTTTAAACATATAAAAACACCAAATGAATGGATCTAATAAAAAAATAAAAATGCAGCATACAAACATCTAAAAAATAGATATATGTGCAACTGGATAAAGGAGTATATTTGAAATACTTTTACCATAGTTGAAGATAAGAGAGAGAGAGAGAGAGAGAGAGAGAGAGAGAGAGAGAGAGAGAGAGAGAGAGAGAGAGAGAGAGAGAGAGAGAGAAAGACTAAAGTCTAAAAAACTAAATAGTCAAATTTTGAGATTGGGAAATTACACTATGACAGAAGAAGAGGATATATTAAGCAACCGAGCAGGGTTTGGAAATGGTTGGGATGTCATTGGGATGGCAGTCCTTTGGGTTATTTAATGAGTGAGAGCCTAAAACTTTTGCTTATGCAGATAAGGGGAGAGAGAATATCTGATATGGGTTTTTAAGAGAGAAATGAAAAATATAAATCGGTAAACACATAGAAGGTGAACAAATTCGACGTTTTCTATCATAAAAGTGGGTGCAATAAATGGAGAAGAGAGATGTCTACAAACGATGGTTTAACTCCTTGGAAAGAGAGTGTGAGGTTGAATCTTTCGGTTGCCTTTCATTTTATTGTGCCACATGTCCTATGATGAGGAACATTATTTTTTGTTTTTGGTTTGTAACAAATCCAATGTTTAGCATAATTAAAGGCTTGCCACGTGGACACTCTCAATGAGAAGGAGTCTTAAATGCTTTGTTTTGCATTTTATAGTATATAGATATATATATATATATATATATATATATATATATATATATATTAACACACACATGTATTCATATAATAAAGTTGGAAAGTTTTTGAATTGTCTAAGATAATAACGATTCAAATCTTGCCACATCTCCCACTAAAAATAAAGGACTTAAATTAACTATTCAACTTTTTAACTTTCAAATTTTGAAATTCTAATTTCCTCCCATTTCAACCCTTTTTATATCTCCAAATTATCCACAAGGAACAACTCAATGTTCCAAATAATGTCTTACGTTTTCGAGTTCCTGCCCAAATAAGATGCATCACTTAAATTGTAATAATTTGTTCTCACAGTCTCCAACGCAATCATACCCACGCCCACATTTCTCACCATTCGTCTCTACCTCTCTCCCACAAACTCTTAACTTCTCTCATTACACACACAATCTCTCTACTTCTCATGATCAAGGTCTTTGTCCATCTATCTTTGATGTGTGTCTTAGGTCTATTGTCTCATTTTGAGGTTTAGAAATTTGTCTACAATCTTTGTGACTAGCGTGTCAGATTTCTGTGTTTAATGAGATTTTTTTTTAAACTCCATTGCATTATTTTGGTTGTTGATTTTTTTGTAGATGTGTTTTTTGTTTCAATAAGTACATATTTATGATTTTATGTATATGTGGATTCAGGTATTGAAGGTTATGATATGTGTCTATTGGTTTGGTGAATATTTACGTCGATTCTTTGGCGAGGTTGAAGGAAAAAATGGAGAAGCGAAAATGGTTCCACTTATAAGTCAGTACAACCACCACAAACTGTTTCGTCAATACAAATTTGTTTGTTTTAAATTTATTTTTTGGACTTGACATTCATCTCCTATTTCTCAACCAATTTTTGAATTGTTGTTTTGACTACCCTATTTTTTAAGTGTTTATCTTAATCTAATTTAACACTTTTATGCTTGCTTTTTGAGAAGATAGTGTAAAATAAAAATAAAATAGAGAATTGTGTACATATTTAATATATAATTTCTATGAAACATGTTGGCTATATATGTAGGTAATATTGAACCTGTTGTTGATGCATATATGTATCTAACTATTCAGTTATTGACATTTACAAGTATCTTTAACAAATATCGTCGCATTGCTTTTGTTTTGTGTACTTTTTGAGTGGTACTTTGGGAGTAGTGTGAAATGAAATTGGTAATTAACACATTATATTTCAATTTATGGGAATCAAACTTGTAGTAATTTTCAATTTTTTGATCCTTTGATATGGTTTTTATATTTAATGGTCTCGGATTATTGTTATGTGTATTGTTAAGTACTTTATGGTATTATGCTTGATGCGGACCATGCACATGAGGTTGGACTAACAATCTCCCATGGAATGTTTATATATTTTATTGCATTCTTATTGGGTTCTTAATTTAAATTGTCATTTGGTACAAAATGACATGTAATAAGCATTATATGCGGTGTTTACTAAACACTGCATGTAGGCGTAATACATAAGTGTGTCATAGGTATGATATAACTTTATAAAGACGTATAAGCGTATGAGGGGAATGAGCCACGAGAACACTTGAAAGAAAGTTATGAACTAGCCACGAGCACACTGGACACATAATATATTCAGTGGAATCAAAATATGTATGGACTATTATACCCAACTCTATACGTTTTTGTAGAAAATATTTCTTCTACGTTTATGCATTGCTTTATTCTTGTATTATGTGGAAGTGATTGTATTTTAGGATTTGTTTTATGATGTTTTCAATCAATATTGTATAAATTTGTGCATCTCGGTATATCAGTTTAGTAATGATTTGTAATTAATCATGCAATCTAATGTTTAATGTGTTAGGTTTACATCATAGACAATGTTTTCACTTTGAATTTGGAGGTCGTATTCGGTTATTGGATTGAATTGAATTGACTCTAGATGTATTGGTATTTCTAAGTACTTAATAAAGAGATTAACCCGGCTAACTTAGCACATGAGGGTAGTGAACCCAACGTTGATTGAACAAGCCTTTCGAATCTAATTTTTTGTTTGTCTTTTATTTTTGTTTAATTTCTCATAATAAGGTTCTTCTACATACAAGGAGTATAAGTGGTGATATCTTCGTGGTATTATACCATGATTTTACAAGCATTTGAGATACATTTTCTATTTTATTTCACTTACATTAAGTTGCAACTATGGTTTAATGATTTTTAGTCTTGTGTGCCCACGATGTCTATTCTTTCTTAAATTAGCCAACTGATGTACCGCATTCATATTCATGCTCAATGTGATTTTTTATTATTAAGAATATGTGGACTATACATTATTTATCCTATTATTGATTCTGACATAAATACATTATTTGGGGGGTTAATGCTAATTGTTCGACTATCCATTCAAATAGAATGTAATTGGTCTGAATGACTTGATTTCTACTATGTGATATGATATAACAGGGGCCTTGCTGACCTTAAGGCATACATGTAAGTAAATTGGTATGCTGGACTTGAATTCTACAATTTTACGATTGTCTTGGTAATGAATGAACTTATTTGTAAACTGGATTTGATCTGTGTAATACATCGAGATTTTTAGGACAATAATTAATTTATTTTGGGGAGAAACAAATATTATTTTAATTGGAGAATTATTAAATTGGCATTGAGGTCAAAATTTAAAGATGTTAGAAAGTGTTTCGAATGGCAATTCTGAGGGTGTAGTTGTTTTCAGAAGGGTCGAGATAGTCGAAATGATTGTACTTGGGGTCTATTTGGGTTCCGAAATAATTTAAGTTCGTTTGGCTCGAATTAAAGTTACCGAGTCATTTAAAGTGTGTATTATCATTTAAAGTTGTGTACTTTGGGAGGCAAGCCTTAAAAGACTACGGGAGATAGAAATCTCCTTAGAGAGAAAGAGAAAGAAAGATAGAAATAGATAGAAGAAGAAAAGAAGAAGAAAAGAGGAGAAAAGTGGGATTTTTCGGCCAATCCGCGATTTCGAGCACGAATCAGACTCTACAAATTCGAGGCAACTGATTAAACTTGCTAAATAACTATTGTGTATCATTTATTTCATAATTTGTGGATAAAATTATGGATTTTGGGTTTAAAACGGTAAAACCTAGATTTGGGGTAAAATCTTAGATTTGTTGTGTATATAATGGATTTGAGGTTAGAAATTAGTTGAGATGCGTTCTTGGATGAGTTTTAATGTTATATATATGATTGGGTTGAAGAGAAATGAAGAGAATATGATAGAAATGATTTTTGGGGATTTTTGGCTTTGAAGAAAATAGCCATTTCCATAGCCCTTGAACAGGCCGAATCGATTTTGCCTCAACCCGAATCGATTCGAAAAGTTCCAGCTTGACAAGTCTGAGTGACCGAATCGATTCAGCCCCAACCTGAATCGATTCGGCTTGAGACAGAAGCCCAAGTCTTCGGACCCGAATCGATTCGCCTTGGAGGTCGAATCGATTCGCTGGGTCGAATCGATTCGGATTGGGCCCGAATCGATTCGAAAAGAGGGCTGTTTTGGGAGAGTTTTTCAGGAGTGAGTTTCGTTCGGTATCGTTTGAGTTTGTTGATTGGGAACATCTATAGGATTTATGAGAAGTGTGTTTTGGATACTTTCAGGGAGTTTCCCTTATGAGAAATTATTGGAGTCCTATTCACTTAATTTGAGAGAATACCGATTAGAGGGTATTGTGTCGCCAAGGTGGGGAAGCCCAATATCCTTGAGAAATTCGTGGAGAGATAATTTTGGACTTATCAGAGTTAGGATGCGCTTAATGATAATGGAATTTAGTATTAAATCCCAATAGGGATAGATTTAAAGGTTCATAAGATTGAACCATATTATGGATTGAGAATAATAAATCTTAATAGATGTGCATACGGATATAGTTAATATCCTTAACGCAAATTGAATCGGGAGAAGTTTCATATAAATGATAAATGTTGATCGAGGTGCATAAGGATATAGAGAATATCCTCAACGTAAATAGAATTGAGAGACGATTCATAAAAATAGAAGTGAGGTGTGAACTTCAAGTGAGAAATAGTATCGTTTATACAAAGAGGGGAAGTTATGTGAGTTATTGACGAATAGTATATAGAGAGTGAAATATACTAAATAATGAGATTATTTCACTTACGCCTAAGAGCGCACTATGAGTATGTAATAGTTTGATATATATATACCTTGTGTGATGGCATTCATTTATATGATGTGATGATTATATGAGTATGTAATAGCGTACTATGAGTATGTACTAGTGTGATATATATACCTTGTGTGATGGTATACATTTATATGATTTGATGATGTAGGTATATCTTGTGTGATGATATATATATATATATATATATATATATATATGTGTGTGTGTGTGTGTGTGTGTGTGTGTGTGTGTGTGTGTGTGAAGCATACCACCTCTATGCTATCATGGGAAGTTGCGCGATTTGGGTGAGACCCCTGGCTTGAGGAACAGGGTGCGTATAGTCCCCAAGCCATAGCGTCCATTTATTATTGTGTGATTATTTTTATTGGGGGTGAGACGTGGTGGGTATGTTTCGCCTCATTGCCGGGGAGGAACTATGGACGCTTCCCGTACATTTTGATTTGTTGTTTTACCATGGCGGTGTGATAATAATCCAATATATGGTAACCTGGAATAAAGTGAGTAATTCTTGGAAGATGATAGCATTGAGAACCTGCGTCCTCGACTTATAACTCGTTGGGATGGTTATTATTATACTGGTGTGAATAGTGTGATGTGTCAATTATGGGAAAATGAAGAGTAAACAACTATATGAGTATATATATTACTTTGGGTATTGAGGGATTAATGGACCTCAACGACCAACATTGCCAAGGAGTAGTGTATCGGGGGTTCTTTGTTTTGATTTCGCTTGCGAGACGTCCCCCGCACGAAACGCAGTGCAATGTTGGGAGTGAGGAGAAGTTAGTCCTTAGTGCTCATATTTATATATTAGTATGTATCTTGACGATCGACAGTGCCAAGGAGTATTGTATCGAGGGGGTTCCTTGTTTGGATTTCGCTTGCTAGACGTCCCACGCACGAAACGTCGTGCAGTGTTGATAATTGAGAATAATTAATTAATAAATCACTTATAGTATAAGAGAAATTGGGTTATACGCGTCATGCATTGAGGGAATAATGAATCTTGATAATCAATACTGCCAAGGAGTAGCGTATTGGGGGGTTCCTTGTTTGGATTTCGCTTGCGAGACGGCTCACGCACGAAACGCAATGTAGTATTGAGAATTGGGAGAAGTTTAGTCCTTAGCACTTAGATGCTAATAACTCATATATGTATTTATATATATATTTATGTCCATAACTACAATATGAGAACTTCTAGTAAAAGAGAATGTTTATGTATATTTTATATGTTTAGATTTTGGGTGAGTAATTGAGAGTGAAAATATTTGAAGTTGAGAGTTATGATTTAGATGGATTTTAGATGAGTATAAATTTGGGGGTAGGTTAGATTATTACCCTAGATAGTATTGGGAAATTATATGGAGATTATTTGGATAGGTTTAGTTGCGCGCTTTAGTTGAGAGGTGAGTTAGATTTTACGGAGAGGGCAACTCCACCTTAATCATGTCACAAGGCATTTATAATTATTATGCATTTTAATGCACTTGCTATAAAATGTTTTCACACCTCGGGCTCTGACCCGTTTATATTTTCTCTCGCTATGTATATATATATTGTATTATTTTAGGTGTTCCTCCGCAAGGACGCCATTGGTCATATCCATCCAGTGAATTCGTGGAGATGTGGCAGTTGCGGACTGTTGCGGTATTTGATTTTTGTCGTTTCCTATCTTTCTTGTATCTAGAATAGGATTCAGTTTGTATATCAGGTTTATGCCCAAGTGTTGTAGTGTAGCACTTTTATATTTTCTCTCTCAGTTTATTGTATTGTCTGTGACCCAAGAGCATATTCGGATAGTTTACTTTGTACATTGTGTTGTACTCTTTTATATATTATTTTGAGCATGTGTGTGTACCTTAACATATTTAGAAGTTATGTTGTCCAATGGTTTGTTTTAGAAATGTGAATAAAATGTTTAAAAAATTTTATACCCTCTTTTTGTAGTAACGGGTTGTTAGCCGTGTTTATTTTAGAATCGTCAGTAGATGCTGAGAATGATCCAGTTGAGATTCCTGATTAATCTAGTATAGGGTTGGACACCCGTTATTATTTTGAGCGGGGTGTCACAGGTGGTATCAGAGCATCAGGTTCTAGTGTCTTTAGGATCTGTGTGGGTTTACTGTGATCTTCCGTAAGTGTTCTTGATGTAGAGCATTATTATTAGGACTGTTGTGTTCATACGTCCTTATTTTCTTCTGTGATGAGAAAATATTTGAAAGGCGTTCTGATACAATTGTTCTTATTTCAGATGCCAAAGAGAAGTTGTTCAGGCAGGGCAAATAAAGGGGCTGAGTGTGTGGAACCCCAAGTGCCTCAAAGGACTATGACTACAGATGAAGTTGTCAGTATTGTGGCACAAGCAGTAACTGCTGCCATTTTTGCGATGGCGCCTCAACCTGCAGTTCGAACTGCCCAAACCATTCAGGACCATCTTTGTGGGAAAGAGTGCGGGCAGATTTTAGTAAGGGGCATCCTCCAGAGTTTTTAGGGGGAGTTGATGCGATGGATGGAGGTCGATGGAAGAATAGTATGCAGAGGCCCCTCCATATGGTTGAGTGTAGTGAGGTGCAGAAGCAATTTTTAGCCACTTTTAAGTTAACGGGAGAAGCTGTCACCATATTAGAACAAAGAGATACATTGCCTATAACAGATTTTTGGGAACTCTTTGATCGAATGTATTTTCCTTCCCCGATTCAGAAGGAATTGAGTAGGAAATTGACGGATCTGTTTCAAGGTAATAGAACGGTGGAAGAGTATGAAGAAGAATTTACTCGATTGGCGAAGTTAGTACCTGAGAACGTGTGATAATTGATTAACTTCACAACTTTCTAATATAGCACACTTATTTAATTTCAGCCCCTAATCATGCATCTAAAGTGCGTGTGTGTGTCAAACCATAAATAAAGCACGTGACACAAAAAATATGCTGAGACACAGATTTCAGGAAAAAACCCCTTTCGGGTAAAACCTTTATTTCACTATGAATATACCAGCCGCAACTTACAATTACATAGAGAAATCTGCAATGGATCAACGCGCAGCCAACCCACAAAGACACGCAGTCTTGAACTCAGCAAGAGAATACACGCAGCACCCTCCAAGGACTCGCAGCCCAACCAACAAAGAAAGAACCGCAGCTCTCCTCAATGACACGCAGTCATAAAACTTTGTAGAAACTCCCTCGGCAATGACACGCAGCCCTCGGTTGCAAAGATCTCTCCACAAAGATGAACAACAACAAAGTTTGTGTTCTAAGGTTCCAAAAGATTCACAAAAGTAATTGGGATTTTTGGTGTGAATCAAAAAGAGTATTGGGACTCAAAAAGGTGAAGACTTAGAGTATTTAGGACTCTGAATATCGTCTTGAAAAGTCTTAAAAATAACTCTCCCGAAGTTGGTATAAATAAGAAAACCAAGGAAAGAGTTTTCAAAAACTGGGACTGCTCGTAATTATCCCAGGCGGACCGGTCCGGCTTGGGGGCGGATCGGTCCGACCTCGGATCGGTTCTTTTAAAATTTGCCTTCTTCGGTTCGCATTCGATCCGGGGTATACTGTCTTTTCAGCAGGCGGACCGGTCCGATTGAGGGGCGGACCGGTTCGGTGGCGGATCGGTCCGGTATAGAGGCGGACCGGTCCGGCTTTCCCAGAAAAATAAAAAACTTTTTAAAAGCCTCATTTTGCTTGAAAAAACTTACTTCTTATTTTTATAAAAAAATATTTTATAAAAATTTCCCAATACTAAATATGAACTATAAGGAACTTAAAAACAAAACTTTACCAAGTTCATTCTCGCAGAGGCTATGATGTTGAAGACGCTTTGATATTCGGATCCGTTGATGTAGATGCAATCTTGAATTTCTTCAACGGTGTAACGGCGTATGACATACATATTGATAATGGACAAAAATGTCCTTACAAATCTCCCCCTATGTCTATGCCGGTACATACATAAAAAAATATCCGAATTATCAACTTATGACATATACAAATCTACCCTCCCATGAACCCTAAAGATGGAAAGATACAAATGTTTAAATCTTCATCGTTTGTTCTTCAATCTTCAACAATCATCAAATCTCAAAGCTTTTCTCATCAGGGTGTGCAACATATTGATCTTCAATCTTCATACCTACACACATGAGACAAAGCAAATACCACGTGACATATCAAGTTTGAAATGAGATATAAAAACTCCCCCAAAATTCAAACTCCCCCATAAAATGATAATTCTTTCTCCCCCTTTTTATGATGTCCTCAAATAGACAAATGAGAAGAATGAATCAAATAAGCACAATCGGGGTGCCACGGTACACAAAAAAAACATAAACTATTTTTGAATATATCAAAATTTTTCATACAAAGATAGGATACCAATATGAACAAATATGATACAAAAATCACACCATGGATTTAGACTCAAACAACCAAGTCATGGAAATGGAATGAATGGGTGTCAACACATTCGATAGGTAAATCAACTCAATCAATCATATGTGCACGATGCATATGTGTACCCCTAACGAATGAACATCAAAAGTATCCTTAGGTGAAAAAATTGTTGAATTTAGATGACATCGTCTTATGCAAATCAACAAATCAAAGTCAAAGTGATTTCCACACCAATAACGTCCAAAACTATGTAGCGCATTTTTAAGCAATTCAAGGACGTGCAAACCCGTTTTAAATTCTCCAACCAAACTCCCTCATATATATATTCTATTAGAGGTAATCTAAATTCTCAAACTTTGGAGAATTGGTGCAAAAACCTAAATGGCCCATAATTGGCATGAATTTCTTTTTATTGCCTTTCAATTTTTTCGGGCTCTTTTAACCTCTTTGGACCTCGGATAATTAAATTCCTCAATTTTTTAGGTCCAATGTAACGGTGGCTTAGTATTCGCAAAGGTAAAATGAACCTTTCGCAGCCCTTCCCCGTTTTTAAAGAAAGCACACAAACTCACAAAACGGTTTTTATATGCACAATTTCCTTATAAAAAATTATCGCGCTTGGTTCGTTTTAAGGACAGGATTGAAGTGAAAACACCCAACCAACATGTGATAAGACAAGCACAATAATCAAACAAATCCGTGCATGTGTGCAATAAAGGAAACATGAGTCAAACATGTAGGAAGTAACACTTAATTACATCTTAATGACTCCAAACATTATAAAGCACATGGATGAATTGACATATTGTCTCAAAACACTATCAAATAGTCACATGAAAATGGAACGATGTTGTGACCTGGTCATCCAAAGTGTTCATCCATAAACGGTGCAAACAAAAACAAAAATCTTTTTGGATATTTCAAAATTTTTGTCAAAATAAAATCTTTTTGTAATTTTCAAAATTTTTCAAAACAAAAATATATACAAAAAAGATGCATACTAGCAATAGGCAAACAATGTCATCATGAAAATCACCCTATGCTAGTAAATAAGTCAAACCTCAATCATTAGGTGCGGAGGGGTTTTCCAAAGGTGGTGACAACTTATGAAAAACCTCCATCAATTCTTGTGAAGATTTGACTAAAAACTTAACTTGCTCACCTAAATGTGCAAACTCTCTCATGTAGTCTCCGGGAGCATGTAAAGTATCATGTGTGGGTGCATGTGAGTCAGAAACACGTGTAGAAGCAAAACGTGACACATAACCCAACTTAAAGCAAAATTCCCTAAGGTGTCCTCTCCTCTTGCAATGGGAACAAACATAAATAAGCCTAGGAACACCTCTCTCAAAAACTCTAGGACGCACTTTCCTAATAGGAATGGGACGCCTAGGTGGGTTAGGGTGAGACACATGTGAAACTGTCACAAAAGTGGGAACCAGCTCGGGTGCTAATTGGGAAGAAGAAGCACCGTCATGACTTATTCCTGACTTCTCACCTTTACCCTTAAGAACCACCTTTTCAGCCTTCTTAGGTGCGTTCAGAAAATTGACTTTGACCTCCCGGGCACGTTCGAGATCACTCTCGAGTTGGGATACACGTGTCGTCAGACTATACAACGTGTCGGCCAAATCACACTTTTCCTTTCTCAAATCCTCCTTCTCTTTCTCCAAATCTAAAACCCGACGACCTAAATCCCTATTATACTTCTTTGTTTTCAATGTATCGGTGTACAAATCTCTGAAAGCTTTTTGGAGCTCACTTTCATCTCCACTTTCACTCTCACTTTCTCCCTCACTTGAAGTGCTCAAACCATCACTATCACATTCGTGTGCACTATTGTGGGACAAGGTGGGTGTGCTCACACGACTAGAAAAAGCTACAAACTTCTCACCACTAGTCTCATAACCCTCACCTTCACTACTATCACTAAGTGTGGCGAGCATAGCTACTTTCTTTCCTTTCTTTCTAAGCCACGTAGGACACTCAAACGACTTATGTCCCTTACCCCCACATTCAAAACAAGTGACGTTCTCAAAATCTTCCTCACACTCCTCAACGGATTTATTTTATTTTTCCCTCTCACCACTTTCTTTGGCCTTTCCTTTCTTTTTATTTTTCTCAAAAAAAATCTTTTTATTGGAAGAATTATTTTTGTTCATGTTGAGAAATTTTTTAAAATTTTTTGCAAACAAGGCCATTTCATTAAAATCAAAATCTCCCTCAGAATCGGACTCACAAACTTTTTCTTTCTTTTTCTTAAAATGAGTCTTTAAAACAATACCATTATCCTTAGCCTTAATGGTTTTAGGAAACATGTCCATCTCATAGGTTTGAAGATCTCCTACAAGTTCTTCCAACTTAAGTGATTTCAGCTTTCCCAAAGAGTTCAAAACAGTGACTTTCGGAATAAAGCGTTTTGGAAGAGATCTCAAAATCTTTTTAACGACACGCGTGTTATCAATCACCTCACCCAAATTAAAACTAGTGTTAACAATGTCCGACAAACGTGCATAAAATTCATCAAAGCATTCGGACTCAGACATGGTGATAGTCTCAAATTGGGTGGCCAAATTTTGTAACTTAGACTCTTTAACAGCGTTCGTACCCTCATGTGTCAGTTTCAAAACATCCCAAGCCTCTTTAGACGTGGTGCACGTCATAATTCGGCAAAACTCATCAGGAGAGACAGCTCCAGAAATATCACTTAGACCACGGGAATTAAAATTGGACAATTTATAATCATCTTCAGTCCAGGCTGACACGGGTTTTAAAGTGGTGATGTTATTCACAGTGACCGTGGGAGGAGTCCAACCATTTTCGCAAAGCAACCAAACACGCTCGTCAATAGATTTTAAAATCGATTTCATACGAGCTTTCCAGTAGGCATAATTAGACCCGTCAAAAATAGGCATCTGATTATATAAGTGCTCCATAGGAAAAATTGCGATTTTTCACAAAACTGATTTTAAAAAAATCAATATCACACAATTTTTGCGGAAAATAGGAATACGCGATAAATTTGCGCAACCTGCTCTGATACCAATTTGAGAACGTGTGATAATTGATTAACTTCACATCTTTATAATATAGCACACTTATTTAATTTCAGCCCCTAATCATGCATCTAAAGTGCGTGTGTGTGTCAAACCATAAATAAAGCACGTGACACAAAAAATATGCTGAGACACAGATTTCAGGAAAAAACCCCTTTCGGGTAAAACCTTTATTTCACTATGAATATACCAGCCGCAACTTACAATTACATAGAGAAACCTGCAATGGATCAACGCGCAGCCAACCCACAAAGACACGCAGTCTTGAACTCAGCAAGAGAATACACGCAGCACCCTCCAAGGACTCGCAGCCCAACCAACAAAGAAAGAACCGCAGCTCTCCTCAATGACATGCAGGCATAAAACTTTGTAGAGACTCCCTCGGCAATGACACGCAGCCCTCGGTTGTAAAGATCTCTCCACAAAGATGAACAACAACAAAGTTTGTGTTCTAGGGTTCCAAAAGATTCACAAAAGTAATTGGGATTTTTGGTGTGAATCAAAAAGAGTATTGGTACTCAAAAAGGTGAAGACTTAGAGTATTTAGGACTCTGAATATCGTCTTGAAAAGTCTTAAAAATAACTCTCCCGAAGTTGGTATAAATAAGAAAACCAAGGAAAGAGTTTTCAAAAACTGGGACTGCTCGTAATTATCCCAGGCGGACCGGTCCGGCTTGGGGGCGGATCGGTCCGACCTCGGATCGGTTCTTTTAAAATTTTCCTTCTTCGGTTCGCATTCGATCCGGGGTATACTGGCTTTTCAGCAGGCGGACCGGTCCGATTGAGGGGCGGACCGGTTCGGTGGCGGATCGGTCCGGTATAGAGGCGGACCGGTCCGGCTTTCCCAGAAAAATAAAAAACTTTTTAAAAGCCTCATTTTGCTTGAAAAAACTTACTTCTTATTTTTATAAAAAAACATTTTATAAAAATTTCCCAATACTAAATATGAACTATAAGGAACTTAAAAACAAAACTTTACCAAGTTCATTCTCGCAGAGGCTATGATGTTGAAGACGCTTTGATATTCGGATCCGTTGATGTAGATGCAATCTTGAATTTCTTCAATGGTGTAACGGCGTATGACATACATATTGATAATGGACAAAAATGTCCTTACAGTACCTGATGAGTTAAACACGGAAGAGAAGCGTATATTGAAGTTCATACGAGGCTTAAATGGGCAAATTCGGCAGCATTTGTTAGAGAGCCCAGCTTTAGTGACTTTCGTCGAGGAAGTGAGTGCGACACTGTTACAGCGTCATGAATATCGTAGTCGTTCGTAAGGGGGTAAGAACTTTAGAGATTAGGGTTCATCAAGTAGGTCTGGCGAAGAGAACGCCAGTAATGCCATGGGGTATAGGCAGGATTTTAGAGGGTCGCAACAGCGTTATGTTCCTCAAGATGGGTAGAGAGGATTTGTGGGTAGATGTTTCTTTTATAAAGTATTAGGCCATAGAAAGAGAGATTGTTCTAAAAGAGATAAAGGGCCACGTTTTGAGGAAGTTTTGGATGTGCAGCCCCTACAGTAGATTCGAGGTCATTTTAGGCCGGGGGACTTTGTCTGGGAACCCAATGATGAGGAGATGAAATCGGACTAGAGAGGTATGATATAAATTATTTTTCCTATGTGAAAAGGATAGTGCTATATGAAGTCTACGGAGTATCGTATGTGGGATAGTTATGAGAGGGTAGTGCTATAACCCTATTATGTATGGAATGACCCGAAAGGGAATGTTGGGCAAGTGAGGCTCTTATATTATTATCTTTTAAGAGAATAGATTATTTTATAATATGCTCATAGAGAGCTATAACTTTGTTGTGAATGTAAGAATTGTTGTAATGTGTTGAATAGTAATGATAAAGCTACTTCTATTTATAGTCGTGCTAGACTTATATATTTGTTATATTCCAGTTATGGAAGAGCCTAGTGTATGGCAATATATTAATATGATGCGAGAGATTATTACTGAATCGATTCAGAATTTAGTAGATTATTGTTGAGAGAGAGAATTTTAGCTCACAATTATGCTAATTTTGAGAGCCATATGTTATTAAGTGTATGATGATTGTAAAATCCTTGTGTAATGGGCATAAGGTATTTTATATAAATGTCGAAAGACATAAATTGTTTTTAAAATAAATTGTTTTCAAAATAAAACTTTTTATAGGCCATTGGGCAATATCAAAATAATTTTCACAAAAATATTTTTAAACTCTAGTCCCGATCTAACACACTCTCAATCCCCGACGTCGATACATATTAGTGTATTGGGAGGGTTCCCTGTTTGGATTTCGCTTGTAAGAGCTCCCCCGCATAAATGTAGCGAATGTCAGGAATTGAGAGGAGTTAAATCCTTGGACCTTTCAAAATTGTTACATTATTAGTATGTTAGTATATTTTTATAATTGTGGTATCGTTGTAGGCAGGTGAAGCCTAATTATGTATTTACGAGTAGAGCTTGAGTAAAGGGTGTATGGGCGCCCTAGTTGTTAAAATTTGTTTCATAAAATTAAAATAATTCGTCGTGAGGAGTTAGAGTTTGGGTATAGGGTTAGTGAGGATAAGTGTAGTAGGAATTAGTTGAGCTTTGGAGTATTAGGATTAGCTTAATTTCGAGGGCGAAATTCTTGTAAGTGGAGAAGTCTGTAATACCCCGAGATTTTTGGGACAATAATTAATTTATTTTTGGCAGAAATAAATATTATTTTAATTGGAGAATTATTAAATTGGCACTGAGGTCAAAATTTAAAGATGTTAGAAAGTGTTTCGAATGGCAATTCTGAGGGTGTAGTTGTTTTCGGAAGGGTCGAGATAGTCGAAATGACTGTACTTGGGGTCTATTTGGATTTCGAAATATTTTAAGTTCGTTTGGCTCGAATTAAAGTTACCGAGTCATTTAAAGTGTGTATTATCATTTAAAGTTGTGTATTTTGGGAGACAAGGCTTAAAAGACTATGGGAGATAGAAATCTCCTTAGAGAGAAAGAGAAAGAAAGAGAGAAATAGATAGAAGAAGAAAAGAATAAAAAAGAGGAGAAAAGTGGGATTTTTTGGCCAATCCGCGATTTCGAGGACGAATCAGACTCTACAAATTCGAGGCAAGCGATTAAACTTGCTAAATAATTGTTGTGTATCATTTATTTCATGATTTGTGAATAAAATTGTGGATTTTGGGTTTAAAATGGTAAAACCTAGATTTTGGGTAAAATCTTAGATTTGTTGTGTATATTATGGATTTGAGGTTAGAAATTAGTTGAGATGTGTTCTTGGATGAGTTTTAATGTTATATATATGATTGGATTGAAGAGAAATGAAGAGAAGATGATATAAATGATTTTTGGGGATTTTTGGCTTTGAAGAAAATATCCATTTCCGTCGCCCTTGAACAGGCCGAATCGATTCGGCCTCAACCCGAATCGATTCGAAATGTTCTAGCTTGACAGGTCTGAGTGATCGAATCGATTCGGCCCCAACCCGAATCGATTCGGCTTGAGATAGAAGCCCAGGTCTTTAGACCCGAATCGATTCGCCTTGGAGGTCGAATCGATTCGCAGGGTCGAATCGATTCGGAAATAGGGCTGTTTTGGGGGAGTTTTCTGGAGTGAGTTTCGTTCAGTCTCGTTTGAGTTTGTCGATTGGGAACCTCTATAGGAGTTATGAGAAGTGTGTTTTGGATACTTTTAGGTAGTTTCCCTTATGAGAAATTATTGGAGTCCTATTCACTTAATTTGAGAGAATACCGATTAGAGGGTATTGTGTCGCCAAGGTGGGGAAGCCCAGTATCCTTGAGAAATTCTTGGAGAGATAATCTTGGACTTATAAGCGAGAGTTAGGATGCGCTTAATGATAATGGAATTTAGTATTAAATCCCAAATGGGATAGATTTAAAGGTTCATATGATTGAACCATATTATGGATTGAGAATAATAAATGCTAATAGATGTGCATACGGATATAGTTAATATCCTTAACGTAAATTGAATCGGGAGAAGTTTCATATAAATGATAAATGTTGATCGAGGTGCATAAGGATATAGAGAATATCCTCAACATAAATAGAAATGAGAGACGATTCATAAAAATAGAAGTGAGGGGTGAACTTCAAGTGAGAAATAGTATCGTTTATACAAAGAGGGGAAGTTATGTGAGTTATTGGCGAATAGTATATCGAGAGTGAAATATACTAAATAATGAGATTATTTCACTTACGCCTAAGAGCGTACTATGAGTATGTAATAGTGTGATATATATACCTTGTGTGATGGTATACATTTATATGATGTGATGATGTATGTATATCTTGCGTGATGATATATGTATATATGTGATGCATACCCCCTCTATGCTATCATGGGAAGTTGCGCGATGTGTGTGAGGCCCATGGCTTGAGGAGCAGGGTGCGTATAGTCCCCAGGTCATAGCATCCATTTATTATTTTGTGATTATTTTTATTAGGGGTGAGACGTGGTGGGTATGTTCCGTCTCATTGTCGAGCAGTAACTATGGTCGCTTCCCAGACGTTTTGAATTGTTGTTTTACCATGGCAGCGTGATAATAGTCCGATATATGGTAACCTGGGATAAAGTGAGTAATTCTTGGAAGATGATAGCATTGAGAACCTACGTCTTCGAGTTATAGCTCGTTGGGATGGTTATTATTATACTGGTGTGAATAGTGTGATGTATCAATTATGGGAAAATGAAGAGTAAACAACTATATGAGTATATATATTACTTTGGGTATTGAGGGATCAATGGACCTCAACGACCAACATTGCCAAGGAGTAGTGTATTGGGGGGGTTACTTGTTTGGATTTCGCTTGTGAGACGTCCCACGCACGAAACGCAGTGCAATGTTGGGAGTGGGGAGAAGTTAGTCCTTATTGCTCATATTTATATATTAGTATGTATCTCGACGATCGACAGTGCGAAGGAGTAGTGTATCAGGGGGTTCCTTGTTTGGATTTTGCTTGCGAGACGTCCCACGCACGAAACGCCGTGCACTATTGGGAATTGGGAATAATTAATTAATAAATCACTTATAGTATAAGAGAAATTGGGTTATACGCGTCATGCATTGAGGGCATAATGAATCTTGACAATCAATACTTACAAGGAGTAGTGTATTGGGGGGTCCTTGTATGGATTTCTCTTGCGAGACGTCCCACGCACAAAACGCAGTGCAGTATTAAGAATTGGGAGAAGTTTAGTCCTTAGAACTTAGATGCTAATAACTCATTTATGTATTTATATATATATTTATGTCCATAACTAGAATATGAGAACTTCTAGTAAAAGAGAATGTTTATGTATATTTTATATGTTTAGATTTTGGGCGAGTAATTGAGAGTGAAAATATTTGAAGTTGAGAGTTATAAATACAAAGCTGCTTCTCCCGAGAGCCCTTGTCGTTCGAGAGAGAAGGCGCTTCGTTTGAGCAACCCCTGGAGATTGTGCCCTTTCCATTTGTAGTACACTAGTTCAGCTTGATAGTATTTTGGTACTGTTGGGTTGCCTCTGTCAGTTTATATGCAGTTACCTTTAGTATTTATGTTTAATTGCTAATATTGCATTGCTCATTTAATCACACCTGCTTTGACTGATGATTCATTTGTGTGTTTTACTGTTTGCTAGCATAAGATGATGCTCATGTCGATAGTATGCTTATTGCTAGCGTGTACCATGTTTGTATTTATATTTTTGTTTTTGAAAAATTTTGAAAAAAAATAGAAAAAGATTTTATTTTGATAAATTTTTTGAAAAAGACAAGAAGAATTTTGTATTTTGTTTGCACCATATATGAATGGACATTTAGGATGACCGAGTCACAATTTCATTCCATTTATCCATGTGACAATTTGATAGTGTTTTGAGACAATCTATCATGTCATCCATATCCTTTACAATGTTTGGAGTCATTGAGATGTTTTTAGTTGATACTTCCTAAATGTTTGACTCATTATTTCCTTTAATGCACATATGCACGAATTTGTTTGATTATTGTACTTGTCTATCACATGTTGGTTGAGTGTTTTCATCTCAATCATGTCCTTAAAATGAACCAAGTGCAATAATACGAGAGTAATAAAAGTAGTGCATATAAAAACCATTGCGCGTGAGGAATTTGTTTAGATTTGAAAATATGATGAGTGTTTCATGGGAAAGGGCTACGAGAGTGTAAAATTGACGCTGTGTAAAAGCCACCGTTTGAAAAGAGCCCACACAAAAAAAAATTAAGGCAATAAAAAGATGATACATGCCAAAATTTAAGCCAATAGGTTTTCTCTAATTTGAGAATTTAGAATCTCTTTAGATATAAAAAAAATTGCAATATTTTATAAGAGGGAGTTTGGTTGGAAAGTAATCAATGGGTTTGCACGTCCTTTGAAAAATTCTTGAAACGGCACTAAATAGTTTTGGACGTTATGAGTGTGAAAATCACTTAGGCTTTGATTTGTTGATTTGATTTAGTCGATATCATCTAAATTCAACAATTTTACACCTAAGGATTTTTTTTATGTTCATTCAATAGGAGTAAACTTATGCATCGTGCACATATGCTTGATTGGGTTTTATTACCTATTGAATTTGTTCACAACCATTCATTTCGCTTCCATTACTTGGTTGTTTTAATGTTATTCATGGTGTGATTTTGGTAAAATTTTGTTTGAAAAAAAATGAAAAATCAGAAATAGTTTGTGGATCTTTTGAGTATTTCCTTTACATGCACGTAGTTTGATCCATATTTGTTTTGCTTATCGTTACAACTCCATGCATATTTTGTTTATTCGTTTCCATGTCTATTTCGGTCAAATAAAAAGGGGGAGAAGGAATTATAGGGGAGTTTGCATTATGTGGGAGATTTGATTATATTGATTGATGTATTTTTATATCATTTCAAACTCGATGCGTCACAAAGGTATTTGCTTTGTCTCATGTGTGTAGGTATAAAAGTGAAGATCATTATGTTACACACCCTAATGAGAAAAGCTTTGATATTTGAAGATTGATGAAGATTTTTGAAAAAGATTTTGCACACCCTGATGAGAAAAGCTTTGATATTTGAAGATTGATGAATATTTTTGAAAAACATTTGAAGACTTGCATTTCAAGTACCTTTTCACTTTTGGGTTCATGGGGGGGTATTAGATTTGTATAGGCATTTTGAGTTGATAATTCAGATTGCTTTTATTTTGTACCGGCATAGACATAGGGGGAGATTTTTAAGGACATATTTTATAAGTCATGTTTACATTAGAGTAAGTCGTATACCGCTACAACCGTCGAAAAATTATTCAAGATAATTCAAGCATCAAGACGAATCCAAAATCAAAGTTCTTCAGGAGTCTCCACGAGATTAATTTTGGTAAGGTTTTGTTTAAGTACCTTAACATTTCACTTAGAGTATTGGGATTATTTTTCACAAAAGAATTTCTAAGTGTTGAAGCGAAGTTTTTAATGTTTTACATCAGAAATATAATTTTCGGAGTTTTTGAGGTGTTGCATTTATCAAGAAAAAGAAAAAGAAAAATGTTTTAATTATCATTGTCGTTCAAACGACATCGTATGTCGCGCGAAGTATCAAACGACATGGAATCTCGTTCGAACGACATCCAATCTCGTTTGAATGAGACACCGCCTTAAGTCTTTTATAAATAGGACTCTTCAACTCCATTTTTCATAAGAAGACCTGTGCGAAAATTGTCTACGTTTTCTGCAAACAGCAGTACGAATTTGTCTTCTCACTTTAGAGGTTTAATCCTTTGTTTTTACAATTCAAAAAACATCCCAATCCTTTAGTGAATTGTTTTGGAACCCAAAATACAGTCTTACTGATCTTGCTCTTATAGAGAGGGTAAATCTACATCATATGACTGCATGTCATTGAGGATCTTGTTGTGTGAATATTCTTTGTTGATTTGGACTGAGGTTCATAGGGAGTGCTGCAGTATTCCTGGCTTGAAAGTAGGACTACGATTCTTGTAGGTTTGCTGCGTGTGGATCTATTGCTGATGACACGAACCGACGCGTGCGGGTATTCGTGTGTCATGATCTATTTCATTTTAATCCGTGCAAGTTATGATTTATAAATCATAGTGAAATAAAAAGGTTTTTGCCCTTTGGTGATTTTTTCCTGAAATTGGTGTTCCCAATATTTAATATTGTGATTGTATACTTTGCATATTTAATTCAATCAACATAGATGCATGTTTAGGGATGAATTAAATTGATTAATGAAAGTTGGGAAAATTATCACATAATTAAAATTGGATTTTATTTGAGAAGTCACATGATTCCGTTGTAGCGCACTTCTACATCGTGACCTTGTTCAACTCTCTGTAATCGATACATAACCGAAGTGATTCATCCCTCTTCTTGATGAAAAACACCGACGCACCCCATGGTGATGTACTCCGTCTAATATAACCATGCCCCAGAAGCAATTGAATCTTCTCCCTCAACTTCCGCATCTCCGATGGGACCATTAGATAAAATTACCAGGAATATCATTTGGTTCATTCTTAGCATCACTATTAAAAACTTTTTAAATTACTAATCACCTATGTCAAATTAAGTCGGTGCCAAATTTTATCTTTTATTAATATAACAACCTGTGGAATAAATAAAATAACCAAACCATCCACACAATATAATAGTCTGAAATAAACACTCGCTAAATAGCTGAATAAATAATACCAAATAAACCATCAGTTCCTAAAATAAAATTCAACCACAAGTACAAAGTAATAAATTGAATCCAAACATAGTCTGACAAATAAGTGAATAACTGTATCAACTGAAGGGGCAACATGCCCAAATGATAAAAGTAAATCCTAGTTTAGGAATGAATATGTGACCACCCAAATATAACTATGGTAAACTATGTTTGAATCATGCTTACCTTATGTGATATGGATAATGTGTTATTAATATATATAATGTTAGATTATTATATTTAGTCTAATCCTAGCTTTAAAAATCATGAAATATCAAATTAGTTACAAACATGAACTTTGAAGTTTCCGGTAAGAATGTTCATGTTTGAGGCTAGTTTTGAACCTTATAATATAATAATTGACTTAAGGTAAAAATTAGATAGTTGTAGATACATGCGCTAGGTCTATAACTCAAAAAACGACGTGTTAAACAGATGTTTAAGTAAGAAGCTATACCGAATTTAAAAATGAGGGAAAATTTGTTCATTCGTTTTAAATGGTAATTTGTCTTTTAGTAAGCCAAATGATTTAATTCGATTGGTTGGAAAGTCCATTGCCGACTTAAACCTCTCAATCTCACCTATTTATTCATCAAATTTAACCCTTGGTTCGGTTTTGTATAGTTTTATCTTGATGAGAGAGAATTGTGAAGCTTAGGAAGAAAGGTGTGAGTAGAAATTGAAGAAACATCCATATAAAATTACATAAAAGTCCCTAAAGTAATTCTATCCACAAATCTTGTTTATTTTTATGTATTACTGATTGAAATGATAGAAATCATCATTTTTTCACTAAACTTTCATGCCTTGGTGTATATGTATGGATAGATGCAAGTTTAAACAAAGTTAAATGCAAAAACCCTTTATATTGCTTTGTTTAGAAATCTTGTGTATTCAAACTTTTATATCTTTTTGTATACGTACTGGAATTGAGTAATTCTAGCTGGAGATTAAAATAGGCTAATATATACAAAGAATATCCAAAAACTATAGTTAATATCCTTGTGGTTAAGCCTTGGTGATGGTTGTAAATTGATACATAGTTGTTATCCTTGGGGTTTGTGCTTACATAACCTGAGTTTGGTGTGCCATTTGATATAGCAAATGAACTCTAAAAATTATGAAACTTCAATTTTGTATTACTCAGTATATTTGTGGAAAATATATGGAAAATCAAAGAAAGTTATGTTTTAGAAAATTTATGAAAATTCTTGGAAGTTGATTGTATACTAGAGGAGCTTATATGGCAGGTTTAATATGTTAAGAAGAAATGGGCATATCTTGCTCTAGGAAAATTGAAATGATGCGCCGCCTTTTATATTGGTAACCTAATACGATAAGCATTGGATTACCAAGAATAAATTAAAGTATGTTTAGACTATGAATTGGATATGTTAAACATCTTAACATGAATTTAGATGGAACTTCATTTATGATAAATGATTTGAATGGAATCATATGATGCTTATGAATTGAGTTATGTGTAAGTTATTCTTTGGATGGTTAATATTCTCAAGATGACACTAATATTATAAGAATGATAAGAAGGGAAGAAGAACCTGTTGAACAAGTGTTGGACAAAGGCAAAGGAAATCCCATTAAATTGCCAAGGTGAGTGTACTTATGATTGTTTTATATAGTTATGAAAATGATATGATGGGTATGAATATAGCTCTAAAAGTGGATTGGTTTGAATACTTCGATATTCAGGATTTGTTTAGATATTCAAATGTTCAGGATTGGTTGGGTCTTATGATCTACGATTGGAATTGGACAAAGATCCAATGATGTATTTTGTCTTATGACAAGGATTTGTTGGAACTTCTGTTCCAAGAATTGTTATTGCCATAAAGGGCAAGATTGTTTGGATTTTATATCCAAAGATTTGATATAGAACTGTTATTTCATTGAAGGGAAGGAGCACCTCACTAAGCTTATAGTTTAATGTTTACATTTTAACATTTTCAGGTTTGTAGCTTCCAGCTAGGATAACATATGATCGGTGGTTTTAAGAGTTGCACCGTTAGAAAGAGTTGGGGTTTAGAAATGGGGACTTTGTTGTTGTCACACGGAGGATTTTACTACACTCACGCATTGTATATATTGCGTTAGTGTGGTTTAACTTTATAATTGTAATAGTTAATCGTAGTATTGTATGTTCGCTTAATTTTGACTTTGATGATGATTACGGTATGGTACATAGAACATGATTATGATCATTTTGTACATTATACATGCAAATATTGATAAATGAATTATATTTCAATGGGCAAAAGATTTTGATTTAATTATTATAAAAGTAAATCATTAGTATGGATTTGGGTTTAGGGTGTGACAATTATTGGTTTCAGAGCGTTTAGGTTATAAATTATGGACGTGTGTGACGATTAGATGGTAGTTACTGGTTTGATTTGATATTATTGAATTGTTTATGTACTAACCAATAATTTAGAATTATGAACTATTTATATTTTTTGTTATAACCCTGTTATTATAGATGGAACTTAGGGATGGACAACATAGATAAAATAGGGTAGCTTATCATACACACGAGGATACTGAAATCGAGCAGAGTATATTAGGAAGAGTTAGAGAACATGAGCAGCCTACAGAGATGCAAATAATAGCGCAAGAAATGATGAGGATGGCAGAATAACAAGAAAGGAATATGGCATTAATGGAAGAAACAACAGACTATATATCTTGAATCAAAGACTATAGCTAGAATTGAAAAAGAGGCAAGGAAGGGAATTAAAGATTCCATGCATGAAAAGTTTTTGAAGTTGAATCCTCCAAAATATTCAGGGTCAGTTGAACCTACAGAAACTGAGATGTGGGTTAGAGATCGAGAGACTATATTTGCAGTGATGAAAGTTCTAGATAACTAGAAAGTGAATTTGGTTGTATTTAGGCTGAAAGGAGAGGCCAAATATTGGTGGTAAGCCAGCAATCATTTTGTGACCAGGATGGAAGGTACTGATGTTATTACTTGGGCTGAATTTATTAAAGCTTTGTATGTTAAGTATTTTTCTAAAGTTTATATGAAGGAGAGGGTGATGAAATTTATAAATTTGACCCAAGGGAAAATGTATGTGAGGAAGTATGAGGCTAAATTTACAGCTTTGTCTAGATTTTCTCCTAAGTATATAGAGGGTGAGGATGAGAAATTTAGTAAGTTCCAAGAGGGGATGATTTGGCCCATTCAAAATCGGGTGCCTACTTATGAGTTAGAATATTATTCTTCTTTGGTGAACAAAGCCATCATAGAGGAAAGGCAAATAAACCAAGGGGTGGCAAGTAGGGAGAGTTTTAAGAAAAGTAGATTTGACTCATCACAGTCTAAGGGAGGTGAGGGTGGAAGCGCTAAGGTGGAACCTCAAAAATTTTAGAGCGGTGGTGGGGATGTAGTAGAGGTCCAAGGAGATTTGGTAGAGATATCAGGGGTGGGGGATCTTCTAGACCAGTTAGAAGGTCAGGAAGAGGTGAGGCACCAGTGGGAGTTGTTACATGTTTCTTTTGTAAAGAAGAATGGCATTATAAATCCGAGCGACCTAAGCTTAAAGGACTGGAATGCTTCCATTGTCATTAACTGGGGCATATTAAGAAGAATTGTCCACAATTGGAAGAGACTCCAGCAGCACCTAGTGAGGCAGCAAGCAGTGTGTTATCTCCAGGCAGTGGATCAAAAAGTGTGGGAAGAGGACAAGATAGTGGTTTCAGGTCAGGTGGATGAGTCTTTACGATGAAAGAGGCTCAGGTTACTCCTGATGTGGTGACAGGTACACTTTATGTTAGTGATAGAAGTTCTTATGTTTTTGTTGATCCTGGTTCCACACATTATTTTTTGTCCTATGATTTTGCTATATATCTGAGTAGACCATGTACTCATTTAGATGTGAGTTTGGGTATTTATATGCCTATATGGGATATGGTTATAGCTAAATATGTTTTCCATGATTGTGTTTTGACTGTGGGGGTTAGAGATACAGCTATAGACTTACTTCCATTGGATATCTCTGATTTTGATATAATTATGGGGATGGATTGGTTATCTAAATATCATGCATATATGGATTATTTTCGTAAAAAAGTTTTTAATATGCCCGGTGAGTCTGAATTTGAATTTGTGGGGGAATGGAAAATTGTTCCTAGTTGCATTATTTCTGCTATTCAGGCGAGGAAATTGTTGAGTAAGGGTTTTATTGCATATGTTCTTGACACTAGGAAGGGGGCCTTGCAATTAGTCGATGTTCTTATTGTACTAGATTTTCCAGAGGTGTTTTCTAATGAGTTGCATGGGTTACCTCCAGAGAGAGAAGTTGAATTTAGTATTGAATTATCACTAGGGACAACCCCTAATTCTATGCCACCGTATGGAATGGCACATATTGAGTTGAAAGAACTCGAGATTCAGTTGCATGATTTACTAGATAGGGGGTTCATACAACCTTGTGTATCTCCATAGGGTGCACCAATTTTATTTGTTAAAAATAAAGATGGTACTATGCGTTTGTGTATTTATTATAGGCAAATGAATAAAGCTACAATTAAGAACAAGTATTTTTGTACCTCATATAGATGATTTGTTTGATCAGTTGCAAGGTGCTAAAGTTTTTTCAAAGATAGATTATGAACAGGTTATCACCAGTTGAGGGTGAAGGAGAGTAATATTTCTAAAATTGCTTTTTGTACTCGGGATGGTCATTTTGAGTTTCTCGTAATGCCTTTTGGAGTGACTAATGCTCCAGCTGTATTTATGGATCTTATGAACCGGGTACCGCATCCTTTTATTAATTCATTTGTGATAGTTTTTATTGATGATATTCTAATTTATTCACGTGATATGGTTGAACATGAATAGCATCTCAGAACTATTTTGAATGTGTTGAAAGATAAGCAGTTGTATGCTAAGTTTAGCAAATGTGAATTTTGGCTATCAGAAGTTGCATTTTTAGGCCATGTTAATTCTGGAGATGGTTTATGTGTTGATCCCAAGAAAATAGAAGCTATTGCAAAATGGGATAGGCCCAATAATGTGACTAAGGTGAGGAGTTTTCTGGCTTTGGCTGGGTATTATAGGAGGTTTATTAAGGGGCTTTGTTCAATTGCCTTACCAATGACTAAATTTACCCGGAAAGATGTTAAGTTTGAATGGAATTCTGAATGTGAAAATAGTTTTGAAAAAATGAAAACGAGGTTGTAATTGCACTTGTTCTTACTATTCCACATGGTGGAGATGGTTTTATTATTTATACCGATGCTTCACATAAGGGTTCGGTTGTGTTTTTATGCAGCATGGCAAGGTTATTGTTTATGCTTATAGGCAGTTGTGTACACATGAACTTAATTATCCTACACTTGATTTGGAACTTGATGCTATTGTGTTTTCTTTGAAATTATGGCGTCATTATTTATATGGTGAGTTATGTGAAATTTTTACTGACCATCAAAGCCTTAAGTATTTATTTACTCAGAATGAGTTGAATTTGAGGCAGGGGCGGTGGATGGAGTTAATTAAATATTATGATTGTACAATTCACTACCATCCGGGGAAGGCGAATGTAGTTGCAGATGCTTTGAGTACAAAGACTTTGAGTAGGTTATCTTGTATTCAGCGTGCTAGAGTTGCTGACATTATGGAGTTAATATTGATGGGAGTGGAATTGCAGCTAGTAGATGAGGATATATTCTTTGCTCATGTAAGCGTGAGGCCTTTGTTAGCTACCCGTATGCGAGATTTGCAAAGTCACGATCCATTTCTTACGAAGAAACGACAAGATGTCTGAGATGGTAAGTCTTATGATTTTTATATTGTTAATGATAGCACTTTATAATATAGGCAAATATTATGTGTGCCTAATGTGGATGGATTAAAATCAAAAAAAAATTATATGGCTCATAATTCCATTCATACTATTCATCCTGGTAGTACTAAAATGTATAGAGATTTGAAGGAGCATTATTGGTGGAATAATATGAAGAAGTAAATGTTGATTTTCTTTATTAGATGACTTATATGTCAGCAAGTGAAAGTGGAACATCAGAATCCTGGGAGTTTGCTTCAACCATTGCCAATACCGAAATGAAAATGGGATCATGTAACGATGGATTTTGTGGTTGGGCTTCCTCGATCTCAAAAGGGATCAGATTCAATTTGGGTAGTGGTGGACAGGTAGACCAAGTCAGCTCATTTTCTAGCAGTCAAGACTACGTATACAATTGATAGGTATGCTATATTGTATGTTAATGAGATTATTCGATTCCATGGAGCACATGTATCTATTGTTTTCGATAGGGACCCTACTTTTACATCCATATTTTGGAATTGTTTGCAGTATGCTATGGGTACTAACTTAAAGTTTAGTACGGCTTTTCATCCTCAAGCAGATGGGCAGTTTGAGAGGAAAATATAGATTTTGGAAGATATGCTTAGAATTTGTGTGCTTAATTTCAAAGGTAATTGGGATGAATATTTGCCTTTGATAGAATTTGCATATAACAATAGTTTTCAGTCTACTATTGATATGGCTCCATACGAAACATTGTACGATAGACGATGTCGTACACCGGTATGTTGGGGTAAAGTTGAGGAAAGGAAGATAAAGGGTCCAGAGTTGATTGAAGTAACCACTGAAAAAGTGAAGATTATTCAAGATAAAATAAGAACGACTCAAAGCAAACAGAAAAGTTATGCGGATAAACGCTGTAAAGATTTGGAATTCTAGAAAGGGGATTATGTGTTTCTTCGGATATCGCCATAGAAAGGAGTTATGAGTTTTAGAAAGAAAAGGAAATTATGTCCACGCTACATTGTACCTTATAAAATTCTTGAGAAAGTCAGGATGGTTGCCTACAAGTTAGCATTACCACAGGAGTTAGCCCGATTACATAATGTTTTCCATATTTCTAGGTTGATAAAGTATGTAGCGAATCCTTCACATGTATTGGTGGAATAATTTATTGAGTTGAAGGAGGAGTTGAGTTATGTGGAAGAACCACTTGTTATCGTGGATAGTAAGGAACAAGTGTTTGGATCCAAGATGATCCCACTTGTGAAAGTTATGTGGAGAAGTCATTCCATGGAAGCTACATGGGAGAGCGAGGATAGCATGAAGTTGAATTATTCGTATTTGTTAGATTTGGACAACCAAGGTATGTCAATTTTGGGGACGAAATTTCCTAACGGGGGGAGGGTTGTGACAACCCGGATATAATTATGGTAAATTATATATGAATCATGCTTACCTTATGTGATATGGATAATGTGTTATTAATATATATAATATTAGATTATTATATTTAGTCTAATCCTACCTTTAAAAGTCATAAAATATCAATTTAGTTACAAACATGAAATTTTGAAGTTTTCGGTAGGAATGTTCATATTGGAGGCTGTTTTGACCCTTATAATATAACAATTGACTTAAGGTAAAAACTAGATACTTTTAGATATATGAGTCAGGTTTGTAACTCAATAAATTGCGTGTTAAGCGGATGCTCGAGTAAGACTTTATAACGAATTTACGAATGAGGGCAAATCTGTCCATTCCTTTTAAGTGGTAATTTGTCTCTTAGTAAGCCAAATGATTTAATTCGATTGGTTGGAAAGGAAGGCAGCCCTTGCCGACTTAAACCTCTCAATCTCACCTATTTCTTCAGCAAATTTAACCCTTGGTTCAGTTTTGGAGAGTTTTAGATTGATGAGAGAGAATTGTGAAGCTTAGGAAGAAAGGTGTGAGGAGAAATTGAAGAAAAATCCATAGAAAATTACATAAAAGTCCCTAAGGTAATTCTATCCATAAATCTTGTTTATTTTTTTGTATTACTGATTGAAATATTAGAAATCATCATTTTTGTTTTCTAAACTTCCATGTCGTGGTGTATATGTATGGATAATTGCAAGTTTAAGCAAAGTTGAATGCGTAAACCCTTTATATTGCTTTGTTTATAAATCTTGTGTATTCCAACTTCTATATGTTTTTGTATACTTACTGGAATTGAGTAATTCCAGTTGGATATTAAAACAGACACATATATACAAATCATAGCAGAAAATTAGAATTAAACTCCTTGTGGTTAGGCCTTGGTGATGGATGTAAGTTAATACATAGTTGTTGTCCTTAGGGTTTGAGCTTACATAACCTGAGTCTGGTGTGCCATTTGATATAGAAAATGAACTCCAAAAATTATGAAACTTTAATTTTTTTATTCATTGTGTTTATGGAAAATAGACGATAAATCATAGAAATTTATGTTGTAGAAAAATTATGAAAATTCTTGGAAGTTGATTGTATACTAGAGGATCTTATATGGAAGATTTACTATGTTATGAAGAAATGAGCATATCTTGCTCTAGGAAAATTGAAATGATGCACCGTCTTTTGTATTGGGAACCTAATATGATAAGGATTGGATTACCAAGAAGAAATTAAAGTGTTTTTGGACTATGAATTGGATATGTTAAATATATTAACATGAGTTTAGATGGAACTTCATTTATGATAAATGATTTGAATGGAATCATATGATGCTTATGAATTTAGTTATGTGTAAGTTATTCTTTGGGTGGTTAATATTCTTATGATGACAGTAATATTATAAGAATGATAAGAAGGTAAGAAGAACCGGTTGAACAGGTGTTGGACAAAGGCAAAGGAAAAGCCCATTAAATTGCCAAGGTGAGTGTACTTATGATTGTTTCATATATAGATATGAAAATGATAGGATGGGTATGAATATAGCTCTAAGAGTGGATTGGTTTGAATACTTCGGTATTCAGTATTTGTTTGGATATTCAAATATCCAAGATTGGTTGGGTCTTATGATCTATGATTGGAATTGGACAAAGATTCAATGATTTGTTTTGTCATGTGATAAGGATTTCTTGGAACTTCTCTTTCAGGAATTGATATTGTCATAACGGGAAGGATTGTTTGGATTTTATATCCAAATATTTGATAAAAAACTATTATTTCATTTCAGGTAAGGAATTCCTCGCTAAGCTTGTAGCTAAATTTTTATATTTTAACATTTTCAGGTCCAGCTAGGATACCATATGATCGGTGATTTTGAGAGTTGCACCGTTAGAAATAGATGGGGTTTAGATATGGGGACTTTGTTATTGTCACACTGAGGATTTTATTACACTCACGCATTGTATATATTGAGTTAGGGTGGTTTAACTTGATCATTGTAATAGGTAATCGTAGTATTATATGTTCGCTTAATTTTGACTCTGATGATGATTACGTTATGGTACAGAGAACAGGATTATGATCATTTTGTACATTATACATGAAAATATTGATAAATGAATTATATTTCAAATGGGCAGAATATTATGATTTAATTATAATAAAAGTAAATGATTAGTATGGATTTGGGTTTGGGGTGTGACAGAATAATAGAATCACCTAAGCAAACTCCCACAAGCCACCACAAATACTGCAGCTATGCATCCCTGGAATGAATCATCAAGCTTGGCGTCCCTGCGGCTGGACACCTAAAATGTTTTTGAAATTTGATTTGATAAGGGTTAGAGTCTAAAACCTTTTGAAAATATTTTGCAATCATTTAAATGACAATTTAAAAGAAGTTATTATTATATACACACGTTAGTTCCACGTACACTCCCTTGAGTTCCTCACCTCTCATCTAAAGTGCACACCTAACATCTCCTACCTAGCTATGACAGCCATCCTAACTAGACCACGTATCTAGCTAACCACAAAAGGTTTAGCTCCACAGTACCGCCCATACGATATGATACGGTACTACCAATGATTAATATTAATCGCATATTATTATTGAATCATTTATTTAAGTTTCTCTACTCACAATTCATTTAGATATACACAATATATCTATTCTACCATCACACATAAGTAGATTAATCACACATGTATATATTTATCACACTTATAATATATACAACTACCACATCCCCTGGAATGGCCACCGTGATGCAGGCATACTCTGCTATCATGTCCATGTACCTCTTGTACTAAATCAAGGACTATCGATTTGGAATGTCTCCTCGAACCCTTAATCAAACAACACGATGGAGGCGAACATAGTTCTAAGCCTTTGGGCTATGCAGATACCTAACATACCCAAATGACCTGCCAGTCCCACTAATACACGACACATAGTAAGCGTCCCTAAGTTCAATGTTTTGGGGCACACATCCAGACCTCATTGGAATCTCCACGGTGGGATTGCCCTTTGCGTGGAACCTCCCGTGATAGTAAGAAGCATTGGTATGTTCACACACATAACCAATCACATAATAGGTATTCACACCACACACACACACACACATATATATATATATACAGCATAGGTATACGCACAACCCATCATATAAATTAGTACATAGTATTTATCTGTCTCTCAAATACTCAGCGTACTAACAATTCTCGCGCAATGTTCAATTCGTCTCTTTCGAGTATCACTCATTACTCGATTGGTCCCATCTATCCTTTAAGGTATTTATGCAATTCATACCTCCATATACTACTGGTCTACGTCTTGGGTTCATTCATTCCCTCCGTATCCCGTTCCGATTCTCGTGAATTCTTAATTTTCATATTATGCTCAAATAGGTCCTAGCCTCAATTCTCTCACATATCTAAACCCAAATCCCTACCATTAGTCTACTGAAACGCACTAAGTCCATCCCTATATTTTAAAGTATTGCAAAAGTATCCCGATAAATTATATGCAAATTATAGTCATAAACAAAAGAAATGGCAGACGAATCGATTCGGTGAAGAACCCAAATCGATTCGCTCTGTCGAATCAATTCCCTCTCTGAGTCAAATCGATTCGAAATGGCACATATCTTCTCCATCAACTGTTACGTTTTCTTCCATTTTTCTTCAACAAAACTCTCATGCATCATACCCAAACTCCAACTTAATTCAACCCATCATCAAATAAGAGTATATAGTCAATTTCTAACGCAACTAACACATTAAATCCATACGAATCCGACTTAATAATGGACAAAAACCCACATTTCTACCAAAACCCTAGTTCATGTGTTCTTCATGCCTATACATTCATTTTTTTCATATTTCTTTCACGGTAATATCATACATACTCTGATTTCATGCTATTTAAAGATATGGATTCATTCTACATGCAGTCCTACCCCAAATCACGAGTTATATTCATCTAAATTCCAAGAACATCATTTAAATCATAGACTTTAAAATCCTACACTACATGGGTATTATAACTTCTTTAAAAACATGCAAGATAAACACTTGACTTGTAATAGCAGGTCTAATTTCGTTCTCAAATGATGAAAGTGCCTTCCTCTCCTTCTAATTTGCGCTCCGGTGCTAAAGGCGATGCAAGAATGGTGTTGAATTTCCAAGAACTCTTTCTTCTTTCTCTTTAATGGCCTTTACTCTCTAAAAAAAGTAGTATCCCTAGACTCTAACTCAAAGGGTTTGATATAATCTTTCAATTTTCGGAGTTCTCTCTACCCTAGTCTACCAAAAGACTGAAACACCTCATATGGTGTCGGGTTGGTCTAAAATCGCCCCGGGACCCGATCAGGGCACTCGGGTACACTAATCTGACTATTTTGACCCATATGAAATCAAACGTGACCTCAAAATCATCATCCCAATCACTATACAATAGTTTCCTATCTCGACTTCATACAGTCCACACACGACATCCGGTTGAGATATAACATTGCCACATCCCTATCACTCGTTATGACGTAAAATAATTATTTACTATTCACTTAGTAATTGTATTCCATAAATATTAAACTTTATCTCTCCCGATTAATATTTTAATCAAGACATAATATTTAATCCAATTAGATTATGTCATGCGTGTAGTTTAAATTAACCGAATTAATTCAGTTTTAAATACTCAGAAATACGAGATGTTACATAATATTATATGAAATCTGATAATTGAATCCAAGTAGAAAGATATTATATTGAATGAGAAAGATTGAGGATTTGTGAAAATCTTGAACTTTAATTAAGAAGTTGTACAAATCTTGATTTAAATGTTGAATCCTATGAAATAGATGATATTTGGGTGAATTTAAATATGAAAATTTGTGAAATCTTTTTTGGGATTGATAAGCATTGAAATAATTGGGTTAAAGTTGTGATACATATGGAATTGATTGATGAGAAACTATGAAAACTCGTATTTGGAACATGATTAGGGCCACTGCCCAGAATCGAATCAACTCGGCCCTTAAGGGCGAATCGGTTGGGGTCTGGAAGCCGAATCGATTCGGACATGCTGTGAGAAATAGTTTTAGGTTATTTAAACTGTTCGGGAATCGTTTGGATTTTTGATGAACATTGAGGGACTGTGAATGAATATTAGGACTTCTGGAAATTATGTAGATTACTATAATAGCCTTGGGTTAATGGGGAATAAATTCAAGGTATGAATTAAAGGTGTTTGGGATGAACGACACTCGAAAAATAATTAACGGAATTGATTTGGAAAGTTGGATAGAATTGGGATACGGGCTAGTTGGGAATAGCTTAGTGTCCATATTTAGTAGTATATGTATGAATCACTTAAGTAAGGGATTACTTATATATTTGAGAGTCGTGAACTGACTCGGGATTTTATAGGCTAGTGCTACAAGTGACACGCACGGTTAGTCGGATTAATGTGGATATATATATATAATAAACATACCACTCTAGTGGGATGCTATCGATGGAGGTTGCGTGCCATGGGTGATCTCTCTTGGCGAATCCCAACAGGTGTAGTATCGGTCCCTAAGGTCATAGGTATGTGCATGCCCACTCTATGTGAGGTTAGAGTCCAAGTGGATTAATGTGGTATGGTTATGACCCACTGACTTAAGACTATAACCGCCTCCAGTTATGTTTATGATTTAGGTTCCATGGTGCGATTCTGACCCGATGATTCAGGATGATGTGTGTATGCCTTGGAGCCTGATAGCATACTAGAGATTCGTATCGAGTGAGTTATTATTATGAGGGATTGTGGTTATACATATATAGTGAGCGATATATGTGTAGTATACTTGATGTGAAAAATATATACAGGTGAATTAAAGGATATTATGAACAGTGAAATTTACATGCATCTGGAAGGAGAACTCGGGGATGCATTATGTAAATATGTATATAAGGGTGATAGAAATATATACGGATGTATGACACTAAGGTATGAATATTGAATTAATAACTAGAATAAAGTTATGTGAAGTGAATTGGTAAACTATAATTGAGAGTTATAATTATAAAGCGGATGTGAAAGCTAACTGAAAATTTAAAGTGAAATAAAGTATACACGTGATACAGGGTAGCGTATGGGATTAAGATTAGTGTTGAGACTAGTTAGGTTGGGTAGCATAACTAGGATGTTTAAAATACATGTGTTAGGTGTGCACTATAGATGAGGGGTGAGGGGTATATCATGGGAGTGCGACACCAATTTAAATATAAAATATTACAGTGCATATTTATTAATGTATTTTAAACACTTAAAAATATTTTCAAAAGGTTTTGGGCTCTGAACCGTATCAAAATACTTTCAAAACTTTTAGTTGCTCAGCCAGAGGGACGTCTGGCTTAACCATCCTTCTAGTCAGACGATGCAGCAATAGTTGTGGGTGCCTGCAGGGATTGACTAGATGCTTATATCCTTGAGATGTAGATAGGAGGTACTTTAGAGTTATTCCGTGCATGTCGCCCAGTTAGTTGGTATCTATTTAATTCAGATGTTTTCCATTCAGTTAGTTGGATTATCATATTGTGATTTTTATTGAGAGTTATCAGTTAATTTAGTTATGACAATGGGTGTGAGCTTTATTACTTGCATGGTTGGTTATGTGAATGAGAATTTTGTGTAATCAAGTTAGTAAGTTTTAAAATTTGACACCAGTCCGAATAGGGTATTAGCAATTAAAAAGTTTTCAACGGTGATGCTAAGAATGAACCAGATGAGATTCCTGTTTTATTTTACGAGAGGACTGATCACCCGTTATTGAAATAGGCGGGGTGTCACAAATAGTATCAGAGCATTAGGTTCTAGTGGCCTTATGATCTGTACAGACTTACTACATTATCAGTGTGGCCGTCCCCGCTCCTTTCTCCCAGGGGTGTCGGTGCTCGCGCACGCGATCGGAGGGAGAGAGAAGGTCTCACACCCTTTATGGGAACACTTCAACCATCATCGATGTGGGGTGACGTAAAGAGATAGAGTCGCCAACCAATTTTGCACAAAATGGCAAAAGAAATGTTATCACCTCGAGAGGACGGCATCAAAAACATACTGATGCTTACGAACCCAATAGTTCAAAGGTTCGGGGGCTTAGTTACAGAATGGGGAGGTGTTAGGCACCCATCCCGCACTTTCAGTATCTCATGGGCATGGTTTATTATTCTCCTTAAAAACTACGTGAAGTGTGTGCGCGTGTATATACAAATGGAGAATGGAATTTCTCAACTCACGTCATGAAGAAAGGCGGAGTGAGATCATCCGTATAAGTGTTTTCGAAATAATAATTAAAAATATAATGTGTACGTTCATCGGGATATCGATCGTTGTGGTGAAACGATGATATGTGTTAGATAAAGTGCTAATAATAATATCAAGTATAATATATGGAAATAATGTATGAATAAAAATATGCAAGGAGGACTCGAGTCTCATGTTTTAACTCGAAACGCCTACGTAGCCCGAAAAGGCATCAAAGTCCATGTAGTTCTCATGCAATACGAGGGTAGGGTTTATCCCATAAATCCAACCAGGGATTTTATTTAGACGTGTGTGTGTGGAAAAATGATGTTTTAATTTAAGAAAATGTGGTAAGGAATCCCTTTTGGAATTTATGAGTAAACCCTCTTTTTCTTATTTTTGGGTTTTTTACAGAAAATATGTTATGTGCAATACTACTAATAAAAAGTGGGATTATTAATATGTAATGAACTAACAAAGATGAAACGCTTAAGAAAGAATTAAACAACTAAAGTAAAAATAAGGAAATTTAAAGAGAGAGAAGAATGTTTGGACCTTCTTTGGAGACTTGAAGGTTGATCTTGATTATTGAGGGGCTTACCTTGCAAGTGAATGGAGGTGGTAGGAGGAGAGGGAAAAAATTTTGCTAAATTGGGTATGAAAGGGATGGAAATGGAATGTGGAGGAAAGATTTCAATAGAGAAACCTCGCAGACTTTGAGAGAATGTGGGTGAGATCACTGAGAGGGATGTTTGTGAGGTCCTTTTAAAGTGAGATCATGTTATCCTTATATAAGGTTGAGGAGATGATGATCGGCATTGTACTTGACCTTCCTATTGGCAGGCATCCAAAGATATGTTGCCGATAGGAAGGGAAATGAATTTTCCATTCGAGAACTTCATATAGATTTCTCAGAAAAATGGTCATAAAATACAATCCATCAGTCTGAATCACGCACGAGGCATACCGTTGGAAAGGGTATTCAGAGACCTTAAAGAATCCATTGGGATGCTCCCAGGTTTGGGAGATGACTTTGGTCAAATGGGGCTCGAAAGCGCCCGACAGTCATTTGGACAGGAGATTCTCAGAGGAAAACGGATCATTCGTTCGAACTGGAAGGCCGATTCACACACGAAATGGACCATTGGAAAGGATATTAATATCCCTTCAAAGATTCATTCAGTCTCATTCGGTTTAGAGAGTTGACCTTGGTCAAATGGGGCCCGAAAGCTCCCAGTGACCCATCAGAGTAAAAAGGGTCATTCGTCTGTACCATAAGGTTGATTCGCGCACGAGGCAGACCGTTGGAAAGGGGACTCATAGCCCTTAGAGGATTCATTCAGTCTCATTTCAGATAAAGATTTTACAGGAGTCAAATGGAGAATGGGAGCGCCTAGTGGCCTCTAGATTAGTTTTAGGGGGAAAATGGATCGCTCGTCCGAATGGTAAGGCCGATTCATGCACGGGGAGGATCATTGGAAAGGGGATTAAGAACCCTTCGGAGATTAATTTATCTTTCGCTCAGGCCAGGAAGTTGATTGGGATCAAAATGGGGCCCGAGGGCTCTCGATGGCCTCCATACTAATTTTTTACAGTAAAACAGATCATTCATCCAAACCATACGTCCAATTCATGCATAGGGAGGGTCATTGGTAAGTGGATTCAGAGACCTTCTAAGATTCATTAAGATTTCTCTCAGACAATAAGGTTGATCGAAGTCAAACAGGACCTCTAGATTGGTACTTGGAGTATGACCTAGGGTTCTATGGTGAATGGGGAAGTGCTAGGGACTTAAGGAGAGTCTTGGGGGGGTCCTGGAATATGGTGTCTACAGATCCCCTCGAAGGGTGAGCTTGGAAAGAGTGAAAGTCATCGAATAGACACCACATGATGTTTGGGCAAGAGGTCGATTCGGCAGACCAAAGGGTTCAGGATTACCGATCCAGAGGGACGAGGTCGATTATGAGGACCTAAGATAATGCTAGGGATGACCAATTCAGTTGGTCGAGGTCAATTTTGAGGACCTAAAGTGGTGACGATCGATTCTGCGAGTCAAGGTCAATTCTGAATACCTAAAGTTTAAGAGACCGATTCTGCGAGTCGATGTCAATTTGGAGGACCTAAAGTGGAAGAGACTGATTTTGCGGTTCGAGGTCAATTCTGAGGACCTAAGGTTATGATGGCCTATTCTGGGGGACGAGGTCAATTCTGAGGACCTAAAGTGGTGACAATCGGATCTGTGGGTCGAGGTCAATTCTGAGGACCTAAAGTTGTAACGATCGATTCTGCAGGCCGAGGTCAATTCTGAGGACATAAAATGGACACGATCGATTTTATGGGTCAAGGCAGATTCTGAGGACCTAAAGTTGTGACGACCAATTTTGCGGGTCGAGGTCAATTCTGAGGACCTAAAGTGGTGATGACCAAATATGCGGGTCGAGGTCAATTTTGAGGACCTAAAGTGGTGACGATCAATTCTGAAGGCCAAGGTTAATTCTGAGGACCTAAAGTTGAAGAGACTGATTCTGCAGGTCGAGGTCAATTGTGAGGACCTAAGGTTATGACAATCGATTCTACGAGCCGAGGTGATGATTGGGGGTCGAGGTCAATTCTAACCTGAAAAAGGTGACGATCGAGGGTCGAGGTTAATTTTGACCTAAAATAGGTGACGACTGGAGGCCGAGGTCAATTGTGACCTGTAAGAGGTAACAACCAGGGAGCGAGGTCAATTCTGACCTGAAAAAGGTGATGATCTCGGGCGGAGGTCAATTCTGACCTAAAAAAGGTGATAACCAAGGGCCAAGGTCAATTCTGACCTAAAGGAGGTGACGGCTGGGGGTCAAGATCAATTCAGACCTAAAAGAGGTGACGACCAGGGGAGAGGTCAATTCTAACCTAAAGAAGATGATGACCGGGGGCCGAGGTCAATTCAAACCTAAAGGAGGTGACAATCGGGGGTCAAGGTCAATTCTGACCTAAAAGAGGTGATGACCAAGAACTGAGGTCAATTCTGACCTAGAAGAGGTGACAACCGAGGGTCGATATCAATTCTGACCTAAAAGAGGTTACGATCGGAGTTCGATGTCAATTCTAACTTAAAGAAGGTGATGACCGAGGGATGAGGTCAATTCTGACCTAAAAGAGGTGACGACCAGGGGCGAGATCAATTCTGACCTAAAAGAGGTGACGATCAGAGGTCGAGGTTAATTCTTACCTAAAAGAGGTGATGATCGAGGGCGGAGGTCAATATGACCTAAAAGAGGCGACGATCGAGGGTCATGGTCAATTCTGACTAGAAGAGGTGACGACCGGGGGCCGAGGTCAATTCTGACCTAAAAGAGGTGACGATTAAGGGCCAAGGTAAATTCTGACCTAAAAGAGGTAACGACCAGAGGCCGAGGTCAATTCTGACCTAAAAGAGGTGACGACCAAGGGCCGGGGTCAATTATGACTTAAAAGAGGTGAAAATCAGAGATTGAGGCCAATTCTGACCTAAAAGAGGTGACGATCAAAGGCCGAGGTCAATTCTGACCTAAAAAAAGGTGACGACCAATTCTGAGGGTCTAGGTAACGTGGTGTATAGCTCTCCAAGGGAATTTTTTAGACTCGACTAAGGAAGCGAAAGGATTTATGTAATCTTTTCGGGGAAGCATTTTTTTTTAGGATTTTAAGATTCTGGTGGGGAATGTGTTTCGTGGAGACATCGTCGGGGAGATATTCGATTGGCTTAAAGTTCCATTGGGGAAGGTTGGTTTTAAAATTCTGTTGGGGAAATGGTTTTGGGTAGGGTTTAAGTTAGGGATAAAATGAGGTATTATTCCGGTTGGGGATTTGGGGGCTTGAAAAATGGTTTTCTTAGGGAAGAAATGTTCCAATATTTATTTGGCAATTCTAGGAATTTTTTGAGAAATTTTTGTAATTTTCTAGGGTTTCTTGTACGAAATTTTAGGGGGTGCCGACCAACATATGGTAGAGGTTGCCAAGTGGTAGAGGCATAGTCTTCTGGGTTTCCTTCGGAAGGGGAAGGGACAGTGTTTATCAGTGTCACATCTTCTAGCTTCCCTACGTTCTTCCTTTCTCTTCTGTGATCTGTTCTAGTACTCTTTCCTCTTTCGAGACTAAGAAAAAGTAAATTTTTCGAGTAGCGAGGCCCACATGGCGTGGTTGGGTGTCGAAGATTGGGCGCACTTGGAGTGATGGGACATGGTTCCCTTAGTATAGGGTAACGAGAACACTTTTGATTTGTTCAAGACTATTATTGACGATCGCACTCTGCTGCACGAGCGTTCGCATCATCGGTCGTCTAGGGTAATGAACCATAGTGGTTATGTAAGTGCTAATGACCTTTGGCATTCCTTTTTGTATATTTTCCTTATTTCTTTGAATTTTGACAAAAGGTTTCTCTTCTATTTTGACAGACTAATATATCTGCTATGAGTATCAGTTCCCGAGGGACGACAGGGTTTAGAGCTGTGTGGGATCACCTTCCTGCAATAGTGTTTTGGGTGGTTTCTTTGGAGGGTTTTGACCACTTGGCATCTTCTCTAGATGAAACACCGCACTCTATAGCCGTTCTATGTGCATTCGGGGAGAGGTGGTAGGACACTACCCACACCATACACTTGGGATATGGGGAGATGACAGTGACTTCCATTGATGTTCAGCAGCTGCTAGGGATCGACTCTGAGGGGACACCGATAGAGGTGGATAGGTCCTTGTGAGTGACACCGGCGGTGGTGGAGGCGGCATTGGGCGATGTGGGATGGATAGTCTTTGGGGACTCAATCCGTATATCTCTTCTTCTGGAGGTTCTTTTGATTCGGAGGATTGAGGAGACCGATGGGCTTCAGGTGTGACAGATGGCCCGTTTGTTTATTCTTTTGCCGTTGGGAGGGTTTTTTATCGTGTCGAGTGGCAACATTGTCCACTTATGGCTTTTGACATAATTGAGGGTATTGTTGAGTATCCCTTTCTTTGACTGGGGGAGCCTGACTTTAGCAACCCTTTATTCTTCTTTGAATTCTTTCAGACGGTGTTGCCGGTAAACTTTTAGTGGAGCCACGCACCTTTTGGAGGTATTTCTCATATTTCTCTTTACATATTTTCTTGCATTTCCTATTTTGATTTGTTTTAATTATTGACCCCTATCCTTTTTGCAGACATGGTTCTATAAGGGGATTGGGCTCAATGCCCATTTGAGATGAGTCGGTGGGAAACTTCTACCGGATGTAACAGTGGCGAAAGTCCAACCGGCGATCGAAGCAGTCCCTCTCTTTGGCGGCAGTGCGTCGGGTCTTGAATGTCCTGACTAGCGACCAACTTCTTTCTTCTTTTCTCTTTAAGTCCTTTTCTTTGGCGTTCTCTTTTGAATACTAACTTTCTGCCGGGGATTTGTAGGTGACCTTCTATCCCTGGGGGACGGCCATCCAGCACACGGGGGTGATCGGGGGGAAGTTGTTAGAGCATGAGTTTGGCTACTACTGGTATCTGGGGGAGATATTAGTCCGACAGGTTGTAGAGGACGAGGTGATGGTGCCACCGGTATTGCCCTCGAGATACATGAGGCGGGTTCTAGAGATGTCGTAGGAGTCTAGGGCGGCGGTAATGGTTGGCGAGCCCTATTCTTCGTATACTGACATGGCAGCGACCTACGACTATCTTTATTTTGTGACGATCTTGCTGATGTCGCCCATTATTTACGATATGGTGACTATTCCTCTGCCTCCTACGGCTTCAGGCAGGAGTACGAGTCGACAGGTGGGGTCTACCCACAGCACTGGTGGCGTGTCGATGTCAGCGGCGGTAGCAGCGATGGAGGTTCTGTTTCTCCATCTTGCTCCTCCCTCCTACAATATTAGACTTACTGGAGGGGGATCGATCAGTGTGTAGCATCGCCCTAATGCGATGGACTCGACGGTGTTGGGGCTGACGAAGGACATCCTTCAGCCAGAGGTATATCTTTCATCTCATTGTCTTTTTCCTTTCTGATTTCTTCTTCTGCTTCAGACTAATAGATTTTCCTTTTTATTTATTTTTTTGGAGCATGTCCGGGTGTCGACTACCTGGATGAGGGACATTCAAGACTGGGTATCTTCTGCGACGGCTCATATTCGAGATTCGATCCCGATTCCTTCCTTCTTTGTGCCATCTGTTTTGTGCCTTTTATTTTTTCTTAAATGACTTATTCTATATGCACTTTTTACTTTGTTGCTGAGACCGTAAAAAGGATTAGAATATCTCAAAAGGAAATTTATTTTGAGTAAGGATAAGTAAAAATATAGGAGGAAATAAACTGGATTCTTGGAAATAAGGATTTTTTTTTAGCTTTTTGTTTTGACAAAAAAGGAAAGATATAATTTTCTAAAACTAGGGAGTTGTCGATCGGCATGCCCTTTGTCCTGCCTATCGGCAGGTCAGTCCAGTCAAATCACCCCAAAGCTTTTATTACACTTTCTTCAGATACTTTGTCCTTGATGGGGTAGTCTTCCATTCGGATTTCCAGGTCCCTTATCTTTAGCCATATTTTTTTCAAGTATAAAAAGGGGGAAAGAGGAGAGGTTTCTTCACCCATTCTCAGTTTCCTTCTATTGCTTATTTCTTGCTTCTTTGTCTTATTATTTCCAAAATGTCTCTTCCCATAAGTGCAGATTTTGCTCTTATCTCGAGAACTTAGAGGTTATGTGTTCATACAATGTAGACTATGACGTCTTTAACCTACATCGAGTTTCTTTGTGGCGCAACTGACCCATTGATTGGAACCTGCTTATGGCGGCAGCACAATTCTGGTACCCTGAGGATCATGTTTTTCATTTTGTCCTGGATGAGGTATGTCCGACCTACGAAGAGTTTTCTGCTATGCTGGGCATTAATCCCAGTGTAGCGGTGACCATGCCAGAATTTTCTCGATCCCCTCGGGCATTGTTGGTGGAATTTCTTTACATTTCTCCTTCGGCGTCCCGGCCTGTAGTCAGTGGGGGAAAGATCTCTCTTCTAGATGTATTTTATTTTGTGCATCTGCGGAATATCAATAATGCGGGCCATGCCGAAGTTGTTGCACTGGTCCTAACTTAGAGGCTATTGCTTGTGATGGGAGACCTGATGGTGGACCCTCAGTTGGATGTTATCACTGCATGGATGTCATATCATCACAATCCTGCACGAGTGATACTGGTAGATACCTTGAACAGTCTAGATTCTTAGCGAGAAGGTCGTTCTGATTTTCTTAGCGGTGCCCGGCTATGCTATTCATGGGGTTGGCTGAAATATTCTATTTGGTGGTCCCTCCTAAATATCCTTTAGCAGTTGTGCCAAATTTCTTCAATCGTTATTTCATTAATTTTGACCCAACCATAGAGAATTGGGTAAACTGGTTTATGGAGCATGGAGCTCGACGTCTGCATTGTTCGGTGCCCTGGTGGGGGAGTTATAGCCTATTATGGAATTGGGGGAATACCGGTACCTTTAATTAGTTAGCCATCAGCAGACCTCATTTTATTTCCCCTGACAGTTCTTGCGTCAAGTCAGATGGGAGAAAATTATGCCTTTTCGTACCTTGGATTTCTTTCCTGTAGAGGATTTGACTGAAGTCTTGCTCATGCGACTGGGCTCTCTCTGGGAGAATCGTTGGCCGTCAACCTGTCCTTACCAATTTGTTGGAAGGGTTTAGCATGTTTGTGGAGACTACATGAAGTGGTTGTGGAAGAGGGTAGTGGCCAAGATCTTGGCTGAGGAGACTGGGTAGAGATGGTTTGCTATGTTTGACACTATAGAGGGGGGCATAGTGGTCTTCTCCGGGCTGGTCCAGGCTTATTGTTCAATGTATCTCCTTCATCATACCATCCAAGCGGGGGAAGTTTAGGGGCCTCAAGGAGTAGATGATGATGGATTTGGGTCCTCTGGTAGCTGCGGGTAGGATCCTTTATGAAGCGGGTGATTATTTGTGAAGCTCTTGTATGGTTATGGAGTTGTGTTTGGTTATTTTTTGTTGTTGTTGGTTTGAGGTTGGTTTTATGGGAATAAATTGTGAAGGTTTGGGTAGTTATTTTAAGGGTAAGTAGTTGTTTAACTCCCTAAGCTGATACTTCATGTCATCGTAGCAAATTTTCCCATGATGGAAATAAAAAGGATTTTAATTATATTATCGTGCCTCTTCAAAAGTTTTCACATTTGAATTATGTATACCAATCTCTAGGGCATTCACAATCCTTTTGTTCATGTAAATGATAAAAACGATATGTTGTTCTCAGAGGTAAGAAAAGAATAGCATTTTGAAAAATAAGGGGCTCGTGCCCATGTAAAGCGAATGAGATGCCTACGTACCTTCAGGGTTTTGAAAAGTTTCTGGATTTCATTTTGAAAGAAAAAAGGTTTTAGAGGATCAGGCCCCACGTAGCTCTGAGTAGAGCGAAATGAAGATTTCTTTTTAAAATAGAAGGGGTATGAGAGGAGTCGTAGCGCGCTGATATTTCAAACTAGAGGTAGAATTTTTTGAGATGGTCCAGGTTGACTGGACGCGCCATATCTTCTCCGTCAAGGTCAGTGAGCATAGCGAAGCCACCAAACAGGATCTTCTTTACGATGCAAGGGCCACTCCAGTTTGGCTTGAATTTCCCTCTGGGGTCCCAGATGGGTTCTATGATTTCTTTAAGGGACAAGTCCCCTTCTCAAACACCTCAATCTTTGACTCTTCGATTGAACGATCGTGCTATACGGCAATGGTACTCATGTATATGATATAGGGCCTTTAGCCTCCTTTCGTCTAATAGTGACAACTCGTTGAACCAGCTCTGATGCCAGTCTTCCTCGATAACTTTTCTATCGACCATAACACGTAATGAAGGTATTTCTAATTCAAAGGGTAGGACTACTTCCATGCCGTATACCATAGAGAAAGGGGTAGCCCCAATAGATGTCCGAACTGAAGTACAATATCACCAGAGGGCGTAAGGGATCCGATCGTCCCAATCTCGGTAACTCTCGATCATCTTGCTGATGATTGCTTTGAGGTTCTTATTGGCGGCTTCAACTGCATCGTTGGTTTGTGGTCGGTAGGGGAAAGATTTGTGTCTCTTAATCTCATACTCGTCGACCAACTCTGTGACTTCTTCCTCGAAATGTAAGCCATTATCTGATACTAGCTCATGGGGAACCCCATATCAGTAGACGATTTTCTTTCAGATGAACTTGGCAACCTTTTTGGCATTCAATACTACGTATGACTCGGCTTCCACCCATTTAGTGAAGTAATCAATGGCAACCAAGATGAACTCATGCCCATTGGAGGCTTTAGGTGTGACTTTCCCTATAATATCAATGCCCCATGTGGAGAATGACCAGGGAGAAGTCATGTTGTATAATTCCCGCAGAGGCAAGTGCTGTAGATTGGAAAACTGTTGGCATTTAAGGCATCTCCGAGCATAGGTGGTGCAATCCTGAACCATGGTGGTCCAATAGTAACCATGTTGAATAATCTTCTTGGCGATCATATGCTCGATCTTTCATGTGGGGTCCGCACTCCCCGCTGTATATTTTCTGCATCATTTCTTCAATGTCAACCCCTGCGATGTAGTGTAAGTGAGTTCCATCAAAGTTTCTTTTGAACAGTGCTTTATCGCAAATAATGTACTGGGCAGCCATTTTTCGAAGGGTTTCTCAACCTTTCTTGTTAGAATCTTAGGGATACCAACCACGCTTGAGGAGGCGCCAAATATCGTAGTACCAGCAATCGAATATATTAGAATCTTCTTTCGCGATGAGCTCGATGTGGTAGCAGTGGGTTCGTTTATCTTATTTCTGAACTAGGAAATGGGCCATCGTTATTCCCTCAAGCATGTCGACTATAGAGGCTAAGGTAGCAAGAGCATCTTCTAGGTTGTTCTTTGCTCGAGGCAAGTAGTGGAAGGTGATATCTCGGAACTGGGAGGCAAGTTCTTCTAGGTGGGCGTGGAAGGGTAAGAGCTTTTCATCTTTGACTTTCCATCTTCTAAGGACTTGGTCGATGATGAGGGCAGAGTATTCATAAACGTCGAGGCATTAGACTCCTTTCTTGAGAGCAACTCTGAGACTTATTGTGTACGCCTCGTACTCGGTCATATTGTTGGTGCAGGGAAAATCTAGCCTGATGGCAATGGGAGTGTAAGAGTCATCAGGGGAGATCAGGAGTACCCAATGTCGTATCCTTTCTTGTTGTCAGTGCCATCATAGAACATTTACCACTGAAGGTCTTCCTAAGAGGTACAAAGGATATTTTCATTCTAGAATTCGGAGATCCAAACGTCAGCTTCTTCCATGGGGTAGTCATATTGGTAGTCAGAGATGGATATCCCTTTCATGTCTTTCGACGTGACATAGACGATATCAAACTCGACTAGCAGCATCAACCATCAGGCCATTCGGCTAGACAAGGCAGGTTTCTCAAGAAGGTATTTGAAAGGATCCATTCGGGATACAAGTCTGATGGGAAAAGTGAGCATGTAGTGCCGTAATTTTTGAGTGACCCAAATAAGGGCGACACATTCTTTCACCAAAGCAATGTAATTGACTTCGTATCCGGCCAATTGGAGGCTGGAATAGTACATGGACCTTTCTTTACGGGACTTTTTAATGTATTGGGCCAACAAAGCCCCAGATGCGGTGTCAGTTAAGATCAAATATAAGAGTAGAGGAAGACCAGGCTGCGGTGGCATAAGTACTAGAGGTAAGGTTAGATATTGCTTGATTCGATCAAAGGCTTCCTGATAGTATTTATTCCGGACTTTGGTGGAACCCTTTAGGAGGAATTTGAAGATGGGTTCACACATGGAAGTCAACTGGTTAATGAACCGGATGATATACTGTAATTTTTCCAAGAATACCTGAACTTCCTTCTCCCTTCGGGGCGATGGAATTTAGAGTATGGCTTTCAGTTTGGTAGGGTTTCCCTTCTTGCTAACCATGAATCCCAAAAGCTTTCCTTTGGTGACGTCGAAAACATATTTTTGTGGGTTAAGCCGCATCTGGTATCGCCGTAGTCGTTCGAAGAACTTTCGGAGAGCGGGAACATGACCTTACCTAGTATTAGATTTAATGATCATATCATCCATGTATACCACGACCCCTTTGTGTATCGGATCATACAAGATTGTTGTGGCATCCCTTTAGTAGGTAGCCCCTGCGTTTTTTAGCCCGAATGACATAATTGTATAACAAAAGGTTCCCCACGGGGTGATGAATGTGATTTTTACTTGATGATCAGGGTGTATCGTGATCTTATTGTATCCGGCAAACCCATCGACGAATGACTTGAGAGCGTGACTGGTCTTGTTATCCACGATCATGTCAATATTGGGTAGTGGGTAATCATCTTTCGAAGAGGCTTTGTTCAAGTATCGATAATCAATGCGCACGCGAACCTTTACTCCTAATTTCGGCACGGGTACAATGTTGGCTGACCATGTGGGATATTCGATCATTTGGATGAAGCCTACGTTCAACTATTTGACCACCTATTCCTTAACCTTGAGCGACATTCGGTGCGGAGCTTTCATAGTTTTTTGTTACCAGTTTATGTTTCGAGAGAGTTGGAATCTCATGATGAGCTGGCATGTTGTCGTAGGACCATGCGAAGACATCCACAAATTCCTTCAGAAGTTCTTCGAGTTGCGCATGCTCATGCTCATGCTCATCAAGGGCGAACCCTATCCTAATCTCGCATTTTTGGCTACTAGAACCGATATTGATAACAACAGTTCCATCCTCATTAATTTGAACACGGTTATGTTGTTTGGTATTAATTTTATTAAGATCAGTTAAGAATTGTTCATTTGTAAAATCATCATCAAGAGTTTGATTAGAATCAAGACAATTAATGTAAGGCACGGTAAGATACTCAAAAATCTTCGTTTATTTCATTCTTAGGAAAAACGGCATTGAGAACTTCGTTAAAAGAGGTCTCGATTATATTGTTATCAAAAAATGGAGGAACAACAAAAGGGGAAGAAATAGGGTAACCATCTGTGTTTAGTTGCATTTCAGCAAGTGGAACTGGTACAACATTCCAGTTGAGGAGGGGTTTATTAGAATCTTTTATCAGAGTTGATGGATCCATCGATGTAGCGCCTGAGTGGATCATGTAGAGTGTCAGCCCAAGTGTCTATAGATCAAACGAGTCTTCGGAGTCACTTTCTTGATAAACCTTGGTAATAGTTGTAGTTTTTTCAATGAGTGGTTGCACATGATGCTGGGAGTCTTCGGCCAAGGAGTAACTATATTGAAAGAAAATCTCGATGCCTGGCTTCATTTTCTTATCCATATGATCATACCATAGTTTGGTAAAGACACATAAGGGAATATCTTCACCCTTTTTGATGAATCTTTCGTTCAAGGAATCCCCAAAAATAGTAACCTTCGTTTCAACCGGGGTTGGCGAAGTATTATGGGTTCTTATGATGATGGTTGATAACTCGAGACACATGGAGGAAAGTCCTTCTTAGGACTACGGTTCTAGTATCCCCTGTTATCATCGTTCCATCCCCAATCTGGGTATTAAGTGCATATTCTTGGATATTTGTATCATGTAGGCAATGCCGTGAGGGTTATTCTCTGGATAGACTCGGCCATTAAAATCATCCCCTGCTAGGAGTGTAAGTGGTTCAACTCAGAATCTGGAAAAAAGAATGTCATTTGCCCCATGTTGTATTTCTAGTACTAGATTACTGGTGCTTTCATTCTCGGTATTAGCATCGTCACCCAAGATGGTGATGACCTGCCCTTTGGCGAAGAATTTCAATTTATGATGGAAAGAGGAGGATACCCCTTGATGTTGTGAAGCCACAATCAACCCAAGAATAGGTTAAAACAAGAAGGTATGTCGATGACCTGGAACTCGGTAACGGGATTTATAGGGTCAGCCCCTATTGTGAGTGTTATGGAGCCCATCACCTCTCGACGAGTGTTATCATAGGTACGCACTGCGGCGAACGTTGGACAAAGTCGCTCACTTTTAAACCCAAGCAGTTGAGGGTTCTTAATGGACAAACATTGAGTGTTGATCCGTTGTCAATAAGCGAAAGCGGGATGTCTTCCCCATTACTTCGACATAGATTTTAGGAGCATAGTTGTGATAAGGACCAAACTTTGGGGTTTTTCTTTAGAAAAAGAGAGAAATATTGTAGAGGTTAAGGACCCGACCAGGTTCACAGCTTCTTCTAGCGTGGTGGAAGGAGGGACTGTGGGCCAAGTAAGTAGGTTTATCAAAGCGTTTTGGTGTAATTGGAAGGATACTAAGAGTCCCCATAAGGCGATGTTGTCCTGAGTCTTCTTTAATTGGTCGAGGATCTTGCTATCCTCTACGGTCATTTCTGGCATAGGGAGTTCCTTGAAGATTCTCTTTTCTTTATCTATCCCTGTTAACTGAGGATTTAGACTTTGGTAGTGCCTCTCAGATCTTGTCAAATAATTCACGGAGGAGGGGAAGAACAGAAACTCCATTTCTTCATCTACTTTGGGTTGTACGTCCACTTTGTTGATTTCCCCTAGCAGATATTCAAACGATATCAACCCACACATACTGATTACTGGGCTAACATTTTCTTGGCTTAAGCTATCAAACTCGTCCTCCCATTCGATGGCAACGATATCGTCTTTCCACGAGAAGTCAATGCACTCCACAACTTCCACGACTTCTTTATACAGATCTTCCCACTCAACGAGGAGATGCGTAAGGGAAGGGACCAACCACCCTTGTAGTTTCAAAGCATCAAGTAACTCAGACATACTGCAAATATCACCGGTCTGTCGGAACAAGTCTGCCATAATATGTACTGCATCATCTAAATTGACTTCATCAATAAGTACCACCCAATTATCTAACTCAGGAGCCCTTTTTCGATCTTCTATGAACTGGATGTTGAACGTCTGGCAGTTAATGGTCATTTAAGTGGGAAATTTTAGCCCTAACTATAGAAGCTAGTTCAATACCGCTAGAAATTCATAATCTTTCCCACAAGAATGGGTGAGAACGGCAATACACGCCCTTGTAAGAAGTGACGGGGCTTGGTCGGTAAAATAGGTAATGTGTAGGAGAAAATATGGGCAATCGTTCAAGGGTTTGGGTGAATATACGGGTATAATGAGTAATTTACTGAGTACAATCTGGGTAGGTGGGTCAAATTCTAGGTCATTTTCTAGGAAAATGGCATTCGCATTTTGGAAGTGGATTATAAGTGGTGTTGGGATTTGGATTGGATGGTGGGGCGATAGTACCCCGGTCAATTAGACCTTGGATTAAACTCCATAGATGGAAGAACTGATCAGTGGTATGGACGATAGTTTGGTGCAAATCACAATGGGTGTCGAGTTTGAAATTTTTGGGAAGTGGGTATGGTAGTGGACGAAGGTCCAAATGTTTGATGAGATTTCGGCTCAACGAGGATTAGTAAACTTTAGAGAGACGAGCATTAATCTTGGTGTATTCTTATCTGACTGGGTTATGATGGATTTCTGGTGCCCAAGAGGTAGCAGGCTATGAGATGTTGTTGATGGTCGAAACTGTGGTTTTTTTAGGCTTCTCATACTTGCTTGGAGTGAAATGTTTGGATACTTTCTTTGGCTTAGCTTCTGTCTTAGCGATACTTTCTTCAATCTCCACTCCTACTTCCAAGAGGGCTCAAAAATGTCCTCCCTTCGTCGCTCGAACATTGGGTAAGAAGTTTTTCTTGGCAATGCTAACTTGCTCTTCTTCGAAAGGTCGGTTGGTCATGGTGGCCGATTTATCCCTCCACCTTACTATGAAATTCCTAACGGTTTCTCCAGGTTTCTGCTTGAGAATTTCTAAATCACAACGTGTAACCTCCAATTCCTCATTTTATTTGTACTACGACATAAATTTACGGGCAACATCCTCCCAACGACGAATTCCAGATTCCTCAAGGGATAGGAACCAACAAAGAGTGTTGCCTTTCAAAGTCTATTGGAACATCTGGGACATTATTTCCTCGGAGGCACATAGGAGAGTCACGTATCGATGATAGCTTCAGAGATGAACAATTAGGAGCCCGTTACCCGCGAATTTCTCAATGTTGGGCATCTTGAATTTTTTCGGCAAACTTGTTTTTGGGTCAGGAGACATATAGGTGTAATCCATGTAGTTCCCGGAGATTTGGACTTGGTCAAACTTCTTGGTCAACAGTTTAAGGTCCTTCTTGACCTTGTTCAATTACTCTTCCTTCGGATCAACGGGTAGTGGCAGATTAGCCCCTGAATGGGCAAGATTTGGCATAGGGAGCTGAGCTGGTGGCGACCCATTGGAAAGAAGGGCACGTGGAGCGTGTTGATATTCTTTCGGGACCCAAATAAGCTCAAGTGTGGGTGGACCCATGGCGCGAGGAAAAAGAACCTTGAGTTCCTCTGCAACTAGGATTCGATTTTGCTTCATCTCGTGAACCTCGATTTGAAGGTTATCAATCTTGGCGTTAAGTTGGACTAGGACCGTCATCAAATTGGGTTGCACATTCGGTACTTGATCTGCCTTCTCCATGGAGAGTGGGTGAAGGTGGATTCCAAACTCAGAGGAACTAGAAGGAGAACTGAAGGAACCTCGGGGCAGTTCAACATAAGATCGAAGCTAATAAGAAGCCAGGTCAAGGGTCGGGTATACGATCAACCTGAGAAGAAAAATGATTCGAATTTATTTTGGAAAGAGAAAAGGAAGGATTTATTTGAAAAAAAGCGGAAAATTCTTTGACATTTTTTTTAAAGGGGAAGGACAAAATATTTTAGATATTTTTTATAAAAGGAGGGGAAAATGTTATGAAAAAAGAAAGGAAAATGTTTTTGACACTTCTAGTAAAGAAGGAGGAATAACGAGAGAAGGATCTCAGCATGATTATTATTTATTATGTTTTCACTTGTAATAGGTTTACCTAAATGCAAAAAGAAATGTCGGACGAGACCCGAGCCTGGGAAAATTGGGTTTGAAAAATATGTAAAACATGGTTTGACATGTTGCGAGGCTCGTGGACAGAGTCCCGTTTTGGAAAAAGATGAAATCGTACGAAAATTTGGGCGGCATGCCGACCTAGCATTTCGGGTAGTAACCGACAAACTAAATATGAGTGCCTTAGGTTTAATGCCTATATGAGGGTATGAAGTTATTGGGTTAGTGGAAACGTTACCCCCTTTGGCATGACTTCCACGATATATGTCTTGTTTTTGAGGGCAATCGGTACGTGTGGACAAGTCATTTGATATACCTGAGTGTACGTGAATTGCCTCACTATATACCTCATGGGGACAGTAAATGTAAGAGAGAATTCGATATACTCGATGTACATGAATGAGTTCCCTGATATATACCTCCCGTCATGACTTAGGTCAAGCGGTACGATGCGGGGGGAACCGTTCGATATACATCGAATGTACTTGTCCAATGGAAGGTGAGAATCATATTGCTTAGGCAGTGAAGTGAAAAGTGAGTGATATATGATATATACAAGGAATAATAGAGGAGGAAAAAGGGAACATACATTTAGGTGCATGCGTACACAAGCAGAAAATGATAACACCCATGCAAATAGAGTTTAGCCCTCTTATGACAAGTTTGTCCCCAATAGAGTCGCCAATGTGGCCATCGAGAGATTTAAAATTCCCCCACCTTTTTCCTCTTTCTCCGTGAAGTGTGTGTGTGCATGTGTGTATAAATGGAGATCGAAATCGCTCAACTCGCATCATGGAAAAGATGGAGCGAGGTCATTCATAGGAATGTTCCCAAAATAATAATTAAAAAATATGATGTGTGCACTTATCGAGATATTTATCGCTATGCTGAAACGATAATATGTGTTAGATAAGACACGTAAGGATGAATCACAAATATGATATGTATGAATAATGTATGGATGAAATAATAAAATATAAAAATTGGACTCGAGTCTTGAGTTTTATCCCGAGACGCCTAGCAGCCTATAAAGGAATCAAAGTCCACGTAGTTCGCATGCAACACAAGGGTTGGGTTTATCCCATAGATTGCAAACGGGAGTTTATTATGTGTGCGTAGAAAAGATATTTTTAGTTTTGAGAAAATGTGATGAAGAATCTCGTCGAAATTTATAGGTGTAACCCTCTTTTTGTTTGTTTTGAGTTTTTTTATAGAAAATAAATTTATGTGCAATACAACTAATAAGGGATGGGGTATTAACGTGTATGATGAATAGTACAAACTAAATTAAGAATTTATGTAACTAATGCGAAATGAAGAAATTTAAAGAGAGAGGGATATTTGGACCTTCTTTGGAGACTTGAGGCTGGATCTTGATCCTTGATGAGCTACCTTGCAAGTTGGGATGTATGTAGGATGACAAAGAAGGATATTTTTGCTAAATTGGTATGAGAATGATGGGAATGAAAGGTGGAAAAGAATTTCCACAAGGAAACTACGCTGATTGCAGAAGAATGTTGCTGAGATCATTGATATTGATGGATCTATCGGCAGGTGACCCTCGACACAATACCCATAGGCAGGGAAATGGACCTGCTAATTGGCAATCTCGTGCAAATTTTTCTAGAAAAATGATCGTAGAACGAAATTCGTAAATCCAAATTGTGCACGAGAAATACCATTAGAAAGGTAATTTAGATACCTCTAAGAGTATTTTTGGCCGCTCCCGGATCCGAGGGTTAACTTTGGGTCAAACGGCGCTCGAAAGCGCTCATCGCTCCTTTGGACAAGAGATCGTCCGACAGTAACGGATCGTTCATCCGAATCGTAAGTTCGAATCATTCATGGGGTAAACGGTTGGAAAGGTTATTTGTGGAAATTCGATGTTCCAAAGAGCTTCGCTTGGTTCGGAGAGTTGACCTTGGTCAAACGAGTCCCGGAAGCATCCGGTGACCTGTTGAAGTAAACTGGATCGTTCGTTCACAGCATAAGGTTGATTCACGCACGAGACGGACCGTTTGAAAGGGTATTAAGCTCCTTATGAAGATTCATTCAGTCTTAATCGAGATGAAGAGTTGACTTTGATCATACGAACCCCGGGAGCACCCGGTGGCCTCCAGATCAATTTTTTAGGGAAAATGGGTCGTTCGTTCGAACGGTTATGTCATTTTGCGCACAAGGTGTACCGTTCAAAAGGGGATTCAGAGCCCATTCAAGGATTTATTGAGATTTTGCTCTGACGATGAAGTTGATTAGGGTCAAATCGGGGTCCGGGAGCTCCCGATGGCCTCTAATTTGGTTTTCGGTAGTAAAATAATTCATTCGTCCAAACCGTTAGTTCGATTCATGCACGGGATGGACCATTAGAAAGTGGATTCACATCCCTTCGAGGATTCATTGATCTTTCGCTCTGACAGTGAACTTTATTGGGGTTAAATCGGGGGGCTCGGGAGCGCCCAGTTGCCTCTAGATCAGTTTTTGATAGTAAAATGGTTCGTTCATCTGAACCATTATGCCGATTCATGCACGGGGTGGATCGTTGGAAAGGAGATTCAGAGCCCTTTGAGACTCATTAAGATTTTTCTATGATGATAAAGTTAATTGGGGTCAAATCGGGACTCGAGAGTGCCTGGTGGCCTATAAATCAGTTCTCGGAGTATGATCTAGGGTTTGTGTTGAATGGGGAGGTGCTAGGGACCTAGGGAATGACTTGGGGATCCTAGAATGTGGTGTCTAAATGCATTATTTCTTCATTGTCATCCCCTGTAATGCAGTGCAAATGGGCTCCATTGAAGTTGCTTTTGAACAGTGTTTTGTCACAGATGATGTACTGGGCAGCCAGTTTACGAAAGGTAGCACGGTCTTTCTTATTGGCATCTTAGGGATACCTACCATGCTTGAGGAGGCACCAAATATCATAGTATCAGCACTCAGCCATATCAAAATATTCCTCTATAATGAGCTCAATGAAGTGGCGTGGGTTGGCAAAGCTTATTTTTGGACTATAAAGGGGCCCACCGTTATTCTCTCGGACATGCCGATCATGGAGGCTAAGGTAGCAAGGGCATCGGTTAAGCTATTCTTTGCGTAGGGCAAGTAGTGGAAGGTGATATCTAAGAACTTGGAGGCTATCTCATCTAGGTGGGCGTGGAAGGGTAAGAGCTTCTCGTCCTTGACTTTCCATCTTATAAGGACTTGGTCGATGATGAAGGCGGAGTCCCCATAGACATCTAGGTATTTGATACCTTTCTTAAGGACGAATTTGAGGCCTACAGTGCATGCCTCGTATTCGGTCATATTATTGGCACGAGGAAAATCCATCTTGATGGCAATAGGAATGTGAGAGTCATCAGGGACGGTCAAGAGTATCCCAATGTCGTATTCCTTCTTATTGGTAGCGCCGTCAAATAACATTTCCCTTCAGAGGTCCTCCTGAAAGGTGCAGAGAATATCCTCGTCTGGGAATTCAGAGACCCAAACATCAACCTCTTCCATAGGGTAGTTAGTAAGGTAATCAGAGATGGCTCTCCCTTTCATGTCTTTCTATGTAACATACACGATATCTAACTCATATAGCAACATCAACCACCGAGACATATGGTTAGACAGGGCGGGTTTCTCAAGGAAGTATTTGACGAGATCCATTCGGGACACAAGTTTGACGGGAAAAGCGAGCATGTAGTGCTTTAACTTTTGAGTGACTCAAACTAGGGCGACGCATGCTTTATCCAAGGCAGTGTAGTTGACTTCGTTCCCAGCTAATTTTTTACTGGCGTAATAAATAGCTCTTTTTTTGCTGGTTTCTTCGATATATTGGGCTAGCAAAGCCCCCATTGCAGTATCTGTTAGGGTCAAATATAGGAGTAGAGGGAGATCGAGTTGTGGTGGCATGAGTACCGTAGGTTGGGTAAGATATTGGTTATTATGTCAAAGGCTTCCTTGCAGGCCTCATTCCAGATTTTGGTAGAATCCTTTCGAAGGATTTTGAAGATGAACCGGCTGATATACTGTAATTTTCCAAAGAATCATCGGGCTTCCTTCTCCGTTCGGGTGGTGGCATTTCGAATATGGCTTTAAATTTGGCAGGGTCTCCTTCGATTCCTTTCTCCCTAAACATAAACCCCAAAATCTTTCCTTTGGTGATGCCGAAAACACATTTATGTGGGTTTAATCGCATCTGGTATCGCCGCAGTTGTTTGAAGAACTTTCGAAGGGCGAGAACGTGACCTTCCCGAGTCTTAGACTTAATATTCATGTCATTTACGTAGAACTCGACCTCCTTGTGTATCAGATCATGCAAGATGGTTGTGAAAGCCCTTTGGTAAGTAGCCCCTGCATTCTTGAGCCTGAATGGCATAACCGTGTAACAAAAGGTCCCCCAGGGGGTGATGATCGCAGTTTTTTCTTGATGATCAGGGTGCATCTTGATTTGATTAAATCCAGTGAACCCATCGACAAATGACTTGAGAGCGTGACTAATTGTGTTGTCCATAATCCTGTCACTGTTGGGCAGTGGGTTATCCTCCTTCGAAGATGCTTTATTCAAATCCCGGTAGTCAACGCACATGCGGACTTTTCCTGATGATTTTAGTACGGGTATAATGTTGGATAGCCATGTGGGATATTTGATCACCCGGATGAAGCATACATTCAACTACTTGATTACTTCCTCTTTGACTTTGAGTGACCATTCGGTACGGAGCTTTCGTAACTTCTGTTTGACCGGTTTGCATTCTGGGAGAGTTAGGATCTCGTGATGGGCTATCTTGAGATGAATGTCGGGCATGTCGTCGTAGGACCATGCGAATACGTCCACAATCTCTTTCAATATCTCTTCGAATTGTGCGCACTCATGCTCATTAAGGGTGGACCCTATCCTAATCTCGCGCAGTTGGCTACTAGAAAAGAGGTTAATAATAACAATTTTATCCTCAGTGATTTAAACGCGGTTATGTTGTTTGTTATTAACCTTATTAAGATCAGTTAAGAATTGTTCATTTGCAAAATCATCATCGTCAAGAGTTTGATTATAATCAAGACAATTAATGTAAGGCACGGCAAGATACTCAAAGTCCTTGTTTATTTCACTTTCGGGAAAAACATCGTTGAGAACCTCATTAAAAGAGGTCTCGATTATATTGTTATAAGAAAAATAAGGAACAACAATAGATGAGTAGATAGGGTAAACAACAAGCTTGGGTTGCGTTTCAGCAGGTGGGGATGATATAGCATTCTAGTTGAAAAGAGGCTCATCAGCAACCTTGATCAGAGTGGACGGGTCCGACACTGTAGCACCTAAATGGATCATACAGAGTTTTAGCCCCAATGTCTATAGATTGAATGAGTCTTCGAAATAACTTTCCTCAAAGACCTCAATAATGGCTAAGGCTTTCTTGGTGAGATGTTGCACTTGATGCGGGCAATTTTTGGCCTAGGAGTAGCTGTCTTGAAAGAAGATTTCCATCCCTGGTTTTATCTTCTTATCCACGTGATCATACCATGGTTCAGAAAAGCCATAGAATGGGAAGTCTTCACCCTCTTTGATGAATCTTCCATTTAAGGAATCCTTTGAGACAGTCTTGGTATCTTCTAAACTTCTTTTCAACCGCAATTGGTGGAGCATTCTGAGTTCTTCTGGTGAAGGCTTATAACCCAGGCCACACAGAGGAAAGGCCTTTTCAGGACTAAGGGCTCTAGTATCCCTTGTTGTTGTCGCCTCAGCCCCAATCCATGCATAAAGTGCATATTCTTGAACATATGTATAACATTGACATTATCGTGAGGGTTATGCTCTAGACAGACTCAGTCTTTGAAATCATCCCCTATCGAAAGGGGAAGTGGATCAACTCTGAAGCCGAAATGAAGCATGTCATTCGTCCCATGCTGTATTTTTAGTACCGGATTGTTGGGGCTGGCATTTTTAGTACTGTCATCGTCTCCCAAAATGGTAATGACTTACCCCTTGGTGAAGAATTTCAATTTCTGATGAAGGGAGGAAGGCACCCTCGGGTGTCGTGTGTAGACTACATGAGGTCGAGATAGGAAATTATTATAGAGTGACTCGAATGGTGATTTCTAGGTCACGATTGATTTCGGATGGGTCGAAATAGTTGGAATAGTGTACACCGGGTGTGCTAATTAGGTTCCGGGGAGATTTTAGACCAATCAGACACCATATGAGGGAGTTTCGGTCATTTGGTAGACTAGGGTAGAGAGAACTCCGAAAATTGAAGGATTATATCGTCCCCTTTGAGTTATAGGCTAGGGTTACTACTATCTTGAGAGAGGAGAGGTCACTAGAGAGGACGAAGAGAGAGTTCTTGGAGATTCAATACCATTCTTGCACCGCCTTTACCACCGAAGTGCAAATCGAAAGGAGAAAAAGGCACTTTCTTCATCTGAAAACAAAATCAGATCTGCTATTACAAGGCAAGTGTTTATCTTGAATCTTTTTAAAGAAGTTATAATACCTATAGTAGAACTTGATGTAATCTAACATGAACATATGATTTTGAGATAAAAATGATGCGTTAAATTCATGTTAATGATTAGGACTCATGTTAGAGTTTTGATTTATGCAATTAATAAAACGAAATTTGATTTTTGGGAAATTTTGAGAGATCAAAATCTGGTTTTCTTGAAAAAATGCATGAAAAAGTGAAACTAGGGTTTTGTAGACAAACCTTTGATGAATTCTTATTTTTTATGGATTAAAGGATGTTTTAGTATTGGAAACTCGTTAGAAATTGTCCATGCACTTATATTTGATTGTGGGTTGAATTATGTTGGAGTTTGGGTACGATACATGGAGGTTTTATTGAATAAAAAAGAAATAAATTGTAACAGTTAAACAAAGAAGATGACTCTGACCATTTCGAATCAATTCGAGTTCTTCACCGAATTGATTTGACTGCCCAGATTTTGCCAATTTCTTTTGTTTATGCCCTTAATTTGCAAATAAATAATCGAGAGACTTTTATAATATTTTGAACTATAGGGAATGACTTAGTGAGTTCCAGTAGACCTATGGTAGGGATTAGGGTTTATCGAAGCGAGAGAATTGAGGCTAGGACATATTCGGGCGTAATATGAAACTTAAGAATTCACAAGAATCGGAATGGGTTACGGAGAGCATGAATGAACCCAATATGTAGACCAATAGTATAGGGATGTACAAACTACTAAAATACCTTAAAGGATAGTTGGGACCTTTCGGGTAGTGAGTGATACTGAGAAGACACGGATAAAACATTATGTGAGAATTGTTAGTACGTTGAGTATTCGAGCGACAGATAAATACTACGTGCAGATTTATATGATGGGGTTGTGTGTATACTTCTACTGAAGATATGTATATATAGGTTGTGTGAATACCTATTTTGTGATTGGTTATGTGTGTGAACATACCAATGCTGCCTGCTATCACGGGAGGTTTCGCGTAGAGGACGAACCCACCTTGATGATTCCAGCGAGGTCTGGATGTGTGCCCCATAACATAAAACTTAGGGTGGATCACAATGTGTCGTGTATTAGTGGGACTGGAAGGTCATTTGGGTACGTTAGGTATGTGCATAGCCCAAAGGCATAAAACTATGTTCGCCTCCATTGTGTGTTGTTTGATTTATAGTTCGAGGAGACATTCTGAATTAGTAGTCCCTAATTTGGTACGAGAGTTACATAGACTTGATAGCAGAGTATGCCTGCATCACGATGGCCATTCCAGGGGATGCTGTAGTTGTATATATTATAGTGTGGCTTATATATACAAGTGTGGATATTATACTATGTGTAATGGTAGAAAAGATAGATAGTGTATATCTAAAAGTAATTTAAGTATGAGAAAACTCAAATAGATGATGAGATAATAAGTTGGTTAAAATGAATTATTGACTTAACGGTAGTGTATCCTATGGGCGGTATAGGGGAGCTCAACCTAGTGAGGTTAGTTAGATACTTAGGCCTAGTTAAGTTGGGTAGCATGGCTAGGTGGGTAAAATTAGAGACGTTAGGTGTGCACTATATATGAGAGGTGAGAAACTCAAGGGAGTGTTCACTGGACTAACGTGTGTATCTAATAACTGCTTTTATAACTGCAATTTAAATACTTGCTAAATATTTTTCAAATGGTTTTGGGCTCTAACCAGTGTCAAAATATTTTCCAAAAACATTTTAGGTGTACAGCCACAAGGACACCAAGCTTGATGACTCATTCCAGGGATGTGTAGCTGCAGCATTTGTGGAGGCTTGAAAGAGTTTGCTTAGATGCTTCAGTTATTCACTCCTAGACTAGGATTTACTATTCAGCATTTTATTTGGGAATGTTTCCCCTACAGTTGTTCAGTTATTTATCATACTATGTTTTGGATTCCATTTTATTTCCTTTAGATTTATTATTAGATTTTGTTTTGGGAACCGATGGTTTATTCGGTATTATTTTATTCATCTAGTTATCATATGATTGATTCGGACTATCATAATTGTGTGGATGGTTTGGTTAATGTATTTATTTCTGCATGCTGTTATATTAATGCAAGATAAAAATTCGGCATCGGCTTAATTTAACATAGGTGGTTTGTAATTTAGAAAGTTTTCGACAGTGATGCAAAGAATGAACCAAATAAGATTCCTATTTATTTTGATAAAGGATTGATCACCCGTGGTTAAAATAGGCGGGGTGTCACAGATGGTATCGGAGCATCAGGTTCTAGTGTCAATAGGATATGTACGGCTTACTACGATTTCAGTGTAGCGTTCTTCGATATAGAGCCCTATTATTAGGATTGTTGCATTCATGATTATGTGTTTGAGATTATGCTCTTCTGCTATTATATTTGTATTGACTGTGAACTCATACAATTCGATCTGTTTCCAGATGCCACCCAGGAGAGGACGACCGATGAGGGCAGCGGCGAGAGCCGGTGAGAGAGAGGCTTAGCAGGAGCCACAGCCACCGCAGGGGACAGTTACGGCATCAGAGGTGGCAGCTATTGTGGCACAGGCAGTTAACGCCGCTATGACTGCCATGGTACTCCACTTTACTCAGGCCCAGCCATCACAGTAGCCAGTGGAACCGATTATCCAGACCCACCCAGGCCCTCAGATTGGCAGAGAGTGAGGGAGGCATTTTAGAAGGGACACCCACCCGAGTTTCGGGGTAGTTCTGATGTGATTTTGGTGTGCCAATGGAAGAAAGATATTCAATGCCACCTGCACATGGTTGGAAGTAGCGACGTGAAGAAGCAGATGTTGGACACTTTTAGACTGGTCGGGGCTGCTTTACAGTGGTGGGAGCCTGTCACCACTGTCGAGGAGAGGGACATTATGCCCAGTGCTGAGTTATGGGTGAGGTTTAATCGCAAATACTTTTCGCCAGCCGTCAAGATAGAGATGTGAAAAAATTTCAATGAGGTGGTTCAGGGAGATGGTTATGAGGATGAGTAAGAGGAGTTAACATGTTTGGCTAATTTTAGGCCAGAAGAGGTGAACAGTGATGAAAAGAAAAAGATGAGATTTATGGATGGGCTAGCCTGGAGGATCAGGCAACACTTGTTAGGTAACCCCGCATTGAGGACTTATACAAATATCCTCAATGCCTCACTTATACACTGCTAGGACCGTCACTTCCATCTGAAGGCAAGGCAGATGGGAACGGTGCTAGTGGAGCACCGCAGCAGTAGACAAGCAGACAGCAGGGATAGGATTCTAGGCAGGAGGATTCGAACAAGAGGTTCAGATCTAGGGGTTATCGACTCGAGGGAGGTTTCAATCAGGTCCAGCACGGTCCTCAGCAGCAGCAGAAGCATGTTCCTCAGGCCTATCAGGGCCAAAGGAATAACAGGGGAGGCCACTAGGGCCAGCAGTAGGTCAACCTCGACATGGCCATCAAGGCCAAAGGCATAGAGACTTCCCAGCACATTGTTTTACTTGTGGGAAGACGGGCCACAATAGGAGAGACTGCCCACAGCAGGACAAAGCACCACAGCAGCAGGGTACCCAGCAGGGGCAACAGGTGCAGTTACCCCCAGCAGCACCAGCACTACAAGCCCCCGGGTGCGTTTCATATTCACGGGCTTGAGGGTAGGATTTTATTTGATATGGAGCCATCACACTCTTTCATAGCGACTAAATTTGCACGAGCTACCGGTCTATTAGAGACAGTTGGTAGTCTCCTCATGTGTGTAGAGTCACTGTTGGGTAATGGCTCGCTTATACACTCGATCTGTAGGGGTGTGGATATTGATGTGGGGAGATTATGTTTAGCCGACGACCTTCTAGTGTTGGATATGAAGGGGTATGATGTCATTTTGGATATGGATTGGTTAGCTGGATACTAGATGATAGTGGATTATTTGAGGAGGACCATTGTGTTCTCTATTCTAGGGCAGGAGATGTTCCTAGTGGCGATGCCTCTTCTTGAGGGAGGATCGAGAACACATTTGTATTACATTGAGGAGGAGACCTCATAGGAGGTAGTTGTCTCTTTAGACTCGATTCCAGTGGTAAGGGAGTTTGAGGACATGTTCCAGGAGATACCTGGACTTCCGCCTAGCCAGGAAATTGAGTTCGTTATTAATCTAGCATCGGGTACAAGACCTATCACCCGAGTGACTTATCGCATGGCCTCATCTGAAATGAGGGAGTTGAGGGAGAAGATTCAGTAGCTCCTGGGGAAGGGTTTCATCAGACGGAGTACATCATCGTGGGGTGCACCGGTGTTATTCTTCAAGAAGAGGGATGGATCTCTTTGGCTATGTATCAATTATAGGGAGCTAAATGAGGTCATGATCCGAAATAAGTACCCATTTCCCCGGATCGATGATCTGTTCGACCAGCTAAGGGGAGTCTCTTACTTCTTTAAGATAGATTTGTGGTCAGGTTATCATCAGCTAAGCGTCAGAGAGGAGGACGTTCCTAAGACTGCTTTTCTGACATGGTATGGGTCATACGAGTTTAGGGTGATGCCATTTGGGCTCACCAATGCGCCAGAAGTGTTCATGGATCTGATGAATCGGGTTTTTAGAGAGTTCCTTGACCAGATCGTGATTGTGTTCATCGATGATATTCTGGTTTACTCCCGTTCTAAGGATGAGCATACCGAGCATCTGCGGATGGTTTTACTAACATTACGGTATCACCAGTTGTATGCCAAATTCAAGAAGTGTGAGTTTTGTCTTCATGAGGTGCTTTTTTTGGGCCACATTGTGTCTGACAGGGATATTGTTGTTGATCCGAGTAAGGTATCGGTGGTGAGGAGGTCGGGACAGCCCATGACATCGATCGAAGTTAGCAGTTTTCTGGGGCTGGTCGGTTACTATCGACGATTCAGTAAGGGTTTCTCGAAAACTATGGGTCCGTTGACGAATCGGACTTGTAAGGGGGTACCATTTTCTTGGGAAGACCATTGTCAGTTAGCTTTCGATGAGCTAAAGGAAAAATTGACCTCAGCACCTGTACTTGCAAAACCTAGGGGAGGAGTGGAGTACCTTATTTACACAGAGGCATCCTTACAGGAACTTGGGGTGTATTACAATAGGAGGACAGGGCTATAGCTTATGCGTCTCGCAAGCCTAAGACCCAAGAGAAGAACTACCCCACACGTGACTTAGAGTTAGTAGCGGTTGTGTTTACTTTGAGGATTTGGAGGCATTATCTTTTAAGGGAGCAGTTACCATGTTCACGGACCATAAATCACTTCAGTATCTGTTCACGCAGAAGGATCTGAACATGAGGCAAAGGAGATGGTTAGATTTCATTAAGGATTACCAGTTTGATATTCAGTATCATCCTGGAAAGGAAAATGTGGTGGCGAATGCATTGAGCCAATGGCCTGCTGGGGAGATAGAGGAGGTTTGGAAGGAGAAGTGGAGAGAGCTTCGACATGATGACGAGGTTGCCAGAGCTTGTATCTCCATCTTGGTTGTCACGCCCGAGATTGTTATGAGGCCGGTGAAAGCACAGGTAGGGGATCAGTATTGCCAGGACAGACTTCGTCAGTTATTAGAGGGAGGTTTGCGCTTTAATGGGAGACTCGTGGTTCCAGAGGATGAGGATTTTAGACATGCAGTGATGTCAGAGTCTCACGGGTCCAGGTTTATGGTACATCCCGATGGCGATAAGATGTACCAGGATATGCGTAGGCAGTATTTGTGGTCGGGGATGAAGTGGGACATAGCGGAGTTTGTCTTGAAGTGTGCTACCTGCCAGCTAGTGAAGGTAGACCATCAAAGATCGATAGGGATGTTGTAGCCACTCGAGATTCTAGTGTGGAAATAGGAGAGTATCTCCATGGATTTTATTACTGGGCTACCGATATCGCAGCGAGTTCATGACTCTATATGGGTGATAGTGGATCGATCGACTAAGGTGACCCATTTTCTTTCGATTCATACGGATTTTGAGACAAGGTTGTATGCGCGGTTGTTCATTGCTGAGATAGTGCGGCTACACGGGGTTTCGATTAATATTGCGTCTGGTCGGGATAAGAACTTTGAGTCCCATTTTTAGCAGAGATTTCAGGAGGCTATGCGCACGAATTTACGTTTGAGTACAGCGTATCACCCACAGACAGATGGGCAGACGGAGAGAGTTAATCAGATGATTGAGGATATGCTAAGGATGTGCATACTTGACTTCGGGGGTGGATGGGAGCACAACCTTCCTTTGGTGGAGTTTACGTATAATAAATCCTACTAGTTCACCATCGGCATGGAACCATTTGATGCTCTGTATGGATGGCCTTGTCGTTCTCCCTCTTACTGGTTAGAGGTGGGGGACAACAAGCTAATGGGTCCAGAGATGATTAGGGGCACCACTGCCAAGATTGAGCTGATTGGAGGCTGCATTCGTATAGCTCAGGACAGGTTAAAGACTTACGCCAATACAGACAGGAGGCACATAGAGATTGAGGTTGGTGACCAGGTTTTTGTTTGGGTGTCTCCTATGAAGGGGATTATGAGATTTGATAATAAATGGAAGCTAGCGCTGAGATATGTGGAATCATTTCTGATTATCGAGAGGGTGGGACCAATGGCATATAGGCTGGGACTACCAGATCACTTACAGTGGATTCACGATGTGTTCCACCTGTCATCGCTGAAGAGGTACCAGAGGAGCGTGAGAGATTTTTATCACATCCGATTGGAGGAAATAAACTTGTAGAAAGATATCTCTTACGAGGAGAGACCGGTGGTGATACTTGATCGTAGTGAGCGTAAGTTGTGGTCTAAGGTGGTACCCTTGGTTCGAGTTCAGTGGGGGCACCACAATGCTGATGAATTTATGTGGAAGAGGGAGGATGACATGCGTGAGCAGTATCCAGAGTTATTCACCACGGGTACGTCCCAATTTCGAGGGAAAAATTCCTTTGTAAGGTGGGGAAGTATGTAACACCCCGTATTTCTGAGTATTTAAAATTTAATTAATTCGATTATTTTAAATTACACGCGTGACGTAATTTAAATGAATTAAATATTATGTGTTGATTAAAATATTAATCGAGAGAGATAAAGATTAATATTTATGGAATATAATTACTAAGTGAATAGTAAATAATTATTTTACGAAATAACGAGTGATAGTGACGTGATGGTATCTCAATCGAATGTCGTGTGTAAACTATATGAGGTCGAGATAGAAAATTATTTTAGAGTGCCTCAGATGGTGATTTTGAGTTCACGATTGATTCCGAATGGGTCGAAATAGTCAGAATAGTGTACCCGGTGTGCTGATTGGGTCCCGGAGTGATTTTAGACCAACTCGACACCATATGAGGGCGTTTCGATCATTTGGTAGACTAGGGTAGAGAGAACTCCGAAAATTGAAGGATTATATTAGCCCCATTGAGTTAGATGCAAGTGCTACTACTATCTTGAGAGAGGAGAGGCCATGAGAGAGGAAGAATAGAGAATTCTTGGAGATTCAACACCATTCTTACACCGCCTTTACCACTGGAGTGCAAATCGGAAGGAGAAGAAGGCACTTTCTTCATCTCAAAACAAAATCAGACCTGTTATTACAAGGCAAGTGTTTTTCTTTCATGTTTTTAAAGAATTTATAATACCCATGGTAGAACTTGATGTAATCTAACATGAAAATATGATTTTGAAATAAAAATGATGAGCTAAATTCATGTTAATGATTAGGACTCGTGTTAGAGTTCTGATTTTTGGGATTAATAATACAAAATCTGATTTTTGGGAAATTTTGAAGAACATGCATGAAAAAGTGAAACTAGGGTTTTATAGACAAACCTTTGACGAATTCTTAATTTTTATGGATTAAATGATGTTTTAGTATTGGAAACTCATTAGAAATTGTCCATATACTTATATTTGATGATGGGTTGAATTATGTTGGAGTTTGGGTACGATACATGGAGGTTTTGCTAAATAAAAATGAAAGAAATCGTAATAGTTAAACGAAGAAGACGACTCTGACCATTTCGAATCGATTCAGCTCCAATAGCGAATCGATTCCGGTTCTTCACCGAATCGATTCGGTTGCCCAGATTTTGCTAAGTTCTTTTGTTTATGCCCTGAATTTGCAAATAAATAATCAGAAGACTTTTGTAATATTTGTAACTATAGGGAAGGACTTAGTGAGTTGCAGTAGACCTATGGTAGGGATTAGGGTTTAGCCAAGTAAGAGAAATAAGGCTAGGAATTATTCAGGCATAATGTGAAACTTAAAAACTCACGAGAATCGAAATGGGTTACGGAGAGCATGAGTGAATCCAAGACGTAGACCAATTGTATAGGGATGTATGAACTACGAAAATACTGATTCGGCTTGAATATTGCACAAATTCACCCTTTTTACTTACGCATTTTAGCCCCCTCAGGTACCTTAATTCCTATATTTATGCTCGTTAACCAGACAAACTCTATTTTATATGCTTACATGTTTTGCGAGGTATAATTGAGCTTTTGTGGGTATTACGGTGCATAGTGTGAAGTTTGGTAGCGTTCCGAGAAAGTTCCGCGGGCAATCGCATGTACAAGGGCATTTTAGTAATTTCAAAATTTGGGTTTCTGGACCAGTGTCTCATGAAAGTTGAATCCCTCTAAGTCATCTTAGTGTGGCCGCTGACGGTGTGCGATTCCAATCAATAGCGAAGAAGTTACGGGATTTCTCGCGGAGGAAGGACAACACCAAAACCACTTAGGACAAATCATTTCTTTTCCATTTATTTCTTTTACCACTTATATAAGTGGGTTTTGTGTATTTTAATACATATATTCTATTGTCTTGTTTTTATCAAGTTTTCTAGTTAGGTTAGAGGAAGAAGCATTTTGAGGTGGATTTTGGGTGGAAGCTTCTCTCTCTCCTAGGGTTTCACCCAAATGGGTTTGTAAGTGCACTATTCATCATCTATTTCATTAATCTAAGCTTACATTGTTGTTTTTCTTTTTATTTATTTGTTTACTTGCTTTGTAACCTAGATTTAATTGCTTTCAATTACTTCCTTTCATTTAATTAATGTCATTTAACATGCTTTCTTAATAATTTAGTTTAGGTTGTGATTGATTGAACTCAATTGGGCCCTTTGCTTTGGTGATGGGTTTTATGAGTTTAATTTGATTGGGTTGTTCTTGATTTTACACCTAGGATATTTAACTGTGTATATCATGTATGCGCCGTATTTACGACCTTGCATGTGTAATTTTTGGAGCATTTATTGACACCAAAATTATAGTAGGATTTTATACTAAATTAGACGGTGACAAGTCTAGATTTAATTAATTGATGAAATGAGATTTAATCTTGGTAGACTTGTCTTTCCATGTAACCATTTATACTAATTAACTCACGGTGAGGGATATTAATCGCAATCTATAGTTTTACTCGTTTTGTTAATCTTAGCTTAATGCATGCCTATTTTAATGTTTTCTTCACATATCATCTTTTACACTTTTATTTGAGAAGTATTAAATTAATATAATACTAACAACTAGTCATTGTGGATTCGATACCAGGACTGGTCGTTATACTCCCTTAAAATAGTGTAGTTATTGTTTAGGTTTTTGTATTGAGACGGTGAATCGAAAACAACAGCGTGCTTAATCAAAATGGCGTCGTTGTCGGGGACTTGTTTGTTTTAGAATTTAATTGATTTAGTATTTTGTAATATTTTCTTTCTATTTGTATTCTTTGTTAACTAGTTTTGTAGGCATTTGAGCGCTAAGAAAAACTTAAATCTATCGGACGCACATCACTTTATGGAATTTTCCATCTCGAGCTCTATTTGGGGTAAGCATGTCTTATTCTAATGCTTTCTCAAAATTCCCCTACACCTATGACTTTTGGTCAATACTCGCAATCACAAAAAATTGAAACATCTAAAATTACTTTGGGCGAGTATTACAAAAGTCAAGCTAACGTTTATGGGAATTTTGAGAATGATTATTCCGATAGTGGGCCACAAAATCCTTATAATAAGAATGTTGAAACTAATTGCAATAATTTTCAAAATTATTATAATAATGATTTTGATAGTAGTTCCGAGGATGGTTTCCAAACTCCTCATTTTTCAGAATCCGCACCTCCACCAGTGACATTGCATGAGGGCTTGCGCATTCTTGAAAATGAGAAACTTGAAAACCATTATCGAGAAGAAAATCATAGTTCGGAGCATGACTTGGCTATATTATTTGAATCCAACGATGATTTTTCTTCCGAGACTTTTGAAGTTGAGGAGTGTTTTGAACCAAATGAGGAATCGATGCCTACTATGGGACAAACCATTCTTCACTTGGCCCATAGCATAGTAGAGAATGAAAATGGGGAAGAAATAGATGTAGTATCAATTTGCAATGAAATGATTTCTTCTTTGGAAAACAACGAGGAGGTTGAGACTTATGTTTCACCTCAAACAATTTTAGAAGAGCATTTCATTGAAAGTGAATCCTTCTCCTTTGGAATTTTATGTTCAAGCGATGTTAAGTCATCTCTTGAGTTTGAATTTATTTCCTCCCCATCTTTACTCTACATTGTCAAACTGACACAAGTATTCAATGAATCGGTCCAAAACTTTCAAATGTTTAACCCTTTAACCGATGAGAATTACTTGCTAGGGTCGCTTTTCATGAAGGCAATTTTGCCTCCATGTGTGCCACCTCCCATTCCTATTGCAAAATCTTTGGGAGGAAATTCAGTTTTTCTCGGACCCCGTGCGTATTCATAACTCGTTTTATCCAAATCGCCCATCATCCCCCCCCCCCCACAATTTTATTTGATGATGGTTCCTTTCTTCTGCCATACACATACCTATAGTTGTTCGGACGAAATTTCTATTTTTCGAAAGGTATGCATGAAATTGAGGGACCGCCAATTATCCCTCAAAGTCAAATCATTGTTTAGGCGGACCCTAAGAAATTTCAACTCCTTTTGTATAGTTTATTGAGTAATTGAAATTTAGGTTTACATAATTAAGTTTTGTTTTATTTTTCAGTATAGCTTTTAGAGTAATTAGTTAACTTTTTTCTTTATTTTTTGTGTATGCTTGGTTCTAACATTTTTTTGTAGGTTCAACGTGCTTGAATTTACGAAGATTGTGCGTCCTGGACATGTAGTTGTTAAAAAGCTGAAAAAATTAACTCATAAAAATATTTTCTTTTTTCGCACACTCATCCGAACTTATTTACATATATTTTTTTTCATTATTTGTGTGTGTGTGTGTGTTAGTCATTCTGAAGTCCATCCTTACTTTATTATTTTAGTGTATATACTCTTTCATAGTAATTTTTATAAATATTTTCATTTAGTCCTTTATAACTTTCCTTTGCATTTAATTTTTATTTTTATTTTTTATCCCCGCTTTTTATTTCCCATTGCACATGAGAAGACTAGGCTAAAAAAATTGCATACGAAGTCTTGGCAAAGCAAATGTACAATAATGCAAGCAAGTCTTAGATAGCACATACAAGTGTGCTTGCAATGCAAGCAGGTATAGGCTTAAAACAAGAGACGAGCAGGTCTCGATTAAAATAGAGCATGTATAATTTTTTTTAGTCCCCGGTCGACCGGGTAAAAAAGGGGCAGTCGACCGCTCAATGAAAAATTACCTTGAAATGGAAGCAGTGCGCAGCTCCTTAGCTCATCGATCGAGCAGTTATTGTCGATCGTTGCTTCACTTTTGTTTTTGCTGTCCACTTGTCTTTATATATCACACTCCTCTAATAACTCCTCTACACCTCTCACCCTATTTTATCGCCCTATATTATAACTATGGAGGGATTTTGGGTCCGTTCATCTGCTGTTTAGACAGAGATGCGAAGGAAGTTTCTGGACTATTATAGGACCCCCCCCCCCCCCCCCCCCGTTTCTGTAGACACCACATACTCGGACACTGTCCATACTAGACAGAGATGCGAAGGATGTTGAGCCTTATGATGTAGAGCCTTACTTTTCTTTGGTGAGAGATATTATAACTTAAGGACCCTTCCGTGCTAGGGCCGGACAATGGACGAGTATGGGGAAAAAAATTTACATGTTTGGCAAACTTCGTACCTGAGGTGAATACAGAGGAGAAAAGGGTCCTTAAGTTTGTTGATGGACTCACGGGGAGAATTCGCCATCACTTAATTAGAAATCCGTCTTGGGGGACTTATGTCGATGTCGTCAATGCCATACTTTTACAATGTCAATGTCATCACTTCCATGTGAAGGGAGCCAAGAGAGTGACAAAGTTTAACCGACAGGGCAAAACTGGATGTATCGGTGCTAGTGGAGCACCACAGGGGGGATACCCAGTAAAAGGACCCGCTTCAAAGATTCTGATAAATGAAATTCCGACCGAGTGACGGTAGATTCAGACAAGGCCATTTGGGCCAGGACCACATGCGTCGATCTTGTCCGCAGGGAGTTAGGGGATAGGAGCAGGGTGCCCAACAGGGGCAACAGTTACAGCAGTTTTTGGTTCAGTTTATATGTGAGTATTATGCCTAAGAACCATTTGAACAGCTCGTGTTATTGGCAATTGAAAGTATGAGTTTTATTCATGGGTAAATGGGGTAAGTTTTACGTGACACGGGTGTGTCACAGTATTTTGTTAGCACTAGATTCAAGTGTGAGACGAGTTTAGTGGATGTATCGCTAGTATTACCATTGTGTGTATATATTTACCATTGGGGAGTGGGGCTCTCTTTAGTTACATCTGCAAGGGAGCGGGTGTGGACCCTGGGAGGATATGTTTTTTTAGATCTACTCATTTTAGAAAGATGTAATGTGCGAGTATGATGTTATCCTGGGTATGGACTAGTTAGCGATGGTTTGAGTGGAGGCGGACTGTTATAGTAAGGCTATCATGTTCACTGTTCTAGGGTAGGATGTGTTGTTTTTGTGATGTCTCACCTGAAAAAGGGTTGACCCCGCGTGTATACTATATTATAGAGGATACTTACGAGAGTATAGTTGTCTCATTATATTCGATCCCGATACGTATGGACTTTACTGATGTGATTCAGGGGATATCGGGTTTACCGTCGAGGGGAGAGATTTAGCTCGTTATTGATTTAGCATTTGGGACTTAGTGATAGCGAGAGCATCGTACTGTATGATTTCTTTAGAGAGGTGGGAGCTGAAGATTATACTTATACGTCTGGGGGCAGGATTTTAAGTGTCCCGATTATGTTCGTTGGGACAAAGGAACTCGATGACTGGCGATGCTAAGTGATAGTGCATCGGGGGAGTTCCTTGTTGGGAAACGTTGTTGGATGCTAGGGCATCCGTTTTGAACGTTAATTATTGTACGTGTAGAGAAAATACTTGAGCTAAGATTTATTAGACGATATAAGGACAGTGGAGCCGAGTAGTGCTGTGTATGAAGCACTAGGGAAAACTTTTGCACGATTAGTTGATAGGTGGGACAATCTCGAGAAGAATTGAACCGCGATTAGTAAGGCAATCGAGAATATCTTTACTGTATAGCCACGTCGAGTATGCAGGGTCGAGTTTGAGACAAATATATTACGTCCATAATGTTTGTGCAGAATGCACGGGATATAGGGTGTATGGGCGCCCTAGTTAGTTCGATTTTTAGTATCGTCCGGGATAAGGGGACGTGATAATAAATGTGTTGAATCAGATGCTTATGGGGAAGTAAGAGTAGAATTGAAAAAGTAGGATGGACTGAACCTCGCTTAACAAAGAAGATAGTCCGAATATGTGTATAACAAGGAGAGTTATCATACCCGAGAGGGGTTGGAAGACTGTGGAGACACCAATGAAGGATATTTCCTGACAATGGAGGGTCCAACTGTTTTGGGAAGTAGAACGGAGTCTTACTCAGTCAATTCTGAGAGTGGCTCGCGCATAAAGAGGATGTTGATTTTACCAGGCGAAAGGGACCCAAGAAGTGAGCAATTTTAGGAGCAGACGCATGGGTCACGGGTTTGGCGTACCCCAAGAAGGGGGAGTAAGAGGTACCACGTGATGTGGAATGTATGGAGAGTAGATCGGTGTGGTGTGAGACATAACGAAGTTGTCTCCAAGTGTACCACTCGTAGATGGGAAAAGGTTGGTGCGAGGCGATCAACCAGAATTTTGTAAGAATTGGGGATTCCAGTGACAAAATGAATAGAGAGACTGATAGAGTTCATTGTTGGGTTACCAACATCACAAAAAGGTCAAAATTTCCTTTAGGATTGTGGAAATTAGTTGACCGAGAGAGAGCAGTGATTATCAATTTGGGGGATTTACACTATTGGGCAGTGTGCCCAACATTTCATTAAAGAAAGGAGAGGAGTTGGCACAAAGTATCGCCCAACATTGTTGTGGATTAGGATGAGATCCTTAAGTCCCACCTCTGATACAGATTATCAGGAGGCGATGGGGATGAAGTTGCGTTTTGAGCAAGACGTATTACCCGTATACCGAAGAATACATGGGAGAGTTGGCTAAAATGTTGGGGAATGCGAGGGATGTGTATTCTGGAGTTGAGGGTAATTGGGAGGAGTAATTACCGCTAGTAGGGTTGCGTGTAATAACTCGTACTAGTTTATTATTATTGTGGATCATTTTGAGGCTTAGTACGAGAAACCTTGTCATCCGCCCTCTGGTTGGTTCGAGGTGGGGGATAACAAGCTTCTCGGGACGGACGAGATTCTGAGTCCGTCAAAAAGGATTGGGTCAATCAAAAATCATTCCGTGAAGTTCAGGAACGTCGTAAGAGTCACGTTGTCGCGAACCGAAGTTTTAAAGTAAGAGTCACATTGTCGCGAATCGAAGTTTTAAAGTCTGACATGAGTGGTCAGGTGTTGTTATGAGTGTCTCCCATGAAGGGAGTTATGTCGTTGGCAAGAAAGGAAACACCTAGGGAAGTGGGGCCTTTCCTTAGTATTGAGATGATAGAGACAGTGGTGTATGGACTCGTCTGATTGGAGCATTTTTAGCAGGTTCACGATAGTTTTGTGTATAGTTGTCACGGTGAGACCTTAAGAATGATGAAGTATATCATTATGATATGATTTAACGGACTTTTCATTAGTTTTGGGCCATTGTGTGTAGGCCATAAGACAGGATGGTACCACTAGCGGGTGTATAGTGGAGGCACTATCATATTATCATGATTTGATTTTGGGTACATTCGGATGTCGTATGGATAAAACGAATCCTATTTCGGCTATTACCTTCTCCATTACTATGTTCTCATACACAGGAATACCCCCGTTAGCCAGCTTTTGTAGCAAATTCTATTTGTCCTTCGCCATTTTGGGTTGTGTGTTGATCCCACCACCAATCAAGCATACGTCTCGCCACATGTTGTCTTTGATGAGGCATCATCATGGTGGTCTACCGAGAATGTAATGTTGCCAGATTCAAAGAGTTTAGACACGAGTATGCGAGTGCAGTTACCAAAGCGGCAGGAGGTTTCTGTCGGGAGCGACTCGGGACTAGTATACAATACAGACGCGGCGATCAGTTGGACCTTTGATTAATTAACATCTATTTTTTATTGACTTCCTCCTTACTGGAATCCGCAGGAGGTAAAATTAAGGTTGTTGTTCAAGTTAGTGAAGTTATTTCACTGTAATTAGACCTAACAATAACAAAATCACGCTCTGTACACTACACCAAAATGGGCAAATTGTCACCTTTCAGCCAGCCAGCCTTGTCAAGGTCATTGACCGTGATAAAAAAACACGTGTTTTATGTCACGGTCATTGACCTTTACACGACCGTGACAACTAATTGTCACGGTCAATGACCGTGACAAGTCCGTGACAAATTTAATTGTCACGGTCAATGACCTTGACACGACCGTGACAACTTTTCCAGAAAAAACCCTTTCCCCCTTCTTTTTGCCCTCCCACCGTTCCCTCCCTCTCTCTCTCTCTCTCTCTCTCGACGCTGCTCTCTCTCTCTCTCTCTACTTTCAGGTCCAATTTCTCTCTCTCTCTCTATCTTCCATTTATAAACCGTGACAAACGTGTCACGGTCATTGACCTTGACACGATCGTGACACAAAACGCGAGTTTTGTGTCAAGGTCAATGACCGTGACACGACCGTGACAAAAAAAGTTGTCTCGCCTCGAAATGTCACGGTCATTGACCTTGACAAGTTGGATTTGTCAAGGTCAATGACCTTGACAAATGGGCAGATTTGGTGTAGTGGTAGGATTTGAACCTACGAATCGGGTTTTAGAGGCCCACGTTCTATCGATAAGGATCTGAAGTTTTTGGTAGCAGGTATATCCGAATATCGGGGACTAAATTCCTTTGTAAGCGGGAAAGTATTTAATACCCCGTATTTTTAGGAATATTTAAATTACACGTGTGCTCGTAATTTAATAAATTGAGAAATAAAGTAAATGGAATAAATATTAATTAGCAAATATTGGATTAATATTTATGTGTTATTATATTTACTTGTGTAATAAGTAAATGAAACTGTATTATTTTATATTACGTCGTATGTGGGTAAAAGTGATGGGTTGACAAAGTCTTATTATAGACACGTTTATGGGGTTGTGTTGGGAATAAGATAGACTCGAATGGTGATTTCGACTGCACGGATGATCCGGAATGGGTCGAGATAGTCAGAACTAAGTACTCGGGGTTATAATCGAGTTTCGGGGACTTTTTAAGCTATACGAGACCCGTACACGGATATTCGGGTCATTTTAATAGTATGATTTAACCTGATTTCGATATTTGGGGAATATTAAGGGATATTAGATGATGGAGGCAGCTATACACTCATTCGAATTCACCCAGGCTTGAGAGAGAGGCAAAAGAGAAGGAAGAAACTCAAGAGAGAAATCAAGAAGGCAATTTGGGGTGGAAATTGGCAATTTCCGGGCTAGAATTCTTTAGCAAGAAAGATCTACAAAGAAAGGATTGAGACTCTACAGTTATCTAAGCCAAGTGTTTAACTTGCTTTGATATTATATGCATGCTTTTAGTTCATATCATGGTTGGTGAAAGTAAACATGATTTTGGGTTGGGATTCAAATGTTAAAATGGGTTTTTGGGATATGATTTTATACAATTTTATTCGTAATTATATTATATGAAATCTGAGAATTGAATCCAAGTAGAAAGATATTATATTGAATGAGAAAGATCGAGGATTTGTGAAAATCTTGAGGTTTAATTAAGAAATTGTACAAATCTTGATTTAAATGTTGAATCTCATGAAATAGGTGATATTTGGGTGAATTTAAATATGAAAATGTGTAAAATCATATTTGGTATTGATAAGCATTGAAATAATTGGGTTAAAGTGGTGATATATATGGAATTAATTAATGAGAAACCTTGAAAACTCGTATTTGGAACATGATCAGGGCCACTGCCCAGAATCGAATCGATTTGGATCTTCAGGGAGAATCGATTCGGCAGCGAATCAATTTGGACCTGCTGTGAGAAATAGTTTTGGGTCGTTGAAACTATTCAGGAGCCGTTTGGAGTTTTGATGAACATTGAGGGTCCGGGAATGAATATTAGGACTTCTGGAAATTATGTAGATTATTATAATAGCCTTGGGTTAATTTGGAATAAATTCGGGTTATGAATTAAGGGTGTTTGGGATGAACGACACTCGAAAAATAATTAACGAAATTGATTTGGAAAGTTGGATAGAATGGGGATACGGGTTGGTCGGGAATAGCTTAGTGTCTAGATTTGATAGTATATGTGTGAATCAATTAAGTAAACGATTACTTATATACTTGAGAGTCGAGAATTGACTCGATATTTTATAGGCTAGTGCTACGAGTGACATGCACGGTTAGCCGAGTTTATATAGATTATTATAATAGCCTTGGGTTAATTTGGAATAAATTCGGGTTATGAATTAAGGGTGTTTGGGATGAACGACACTCGAAAAATAATTAACGAAATTGATTTGGAAAGTTGGATAGAATGGGGATACGGGTTGGTCGGGAATAGATTAGTGTCTAGATTTAATAGTATGTGTGTGAATCAATTAAGTAAACGATTACTTATATACTTGAGAGTCGAGAATTGACTCGATATTTTATAGGCTAGTGCTACGAGTTTATATATACCGCCAGGTGACACATGTCTGCTCCGCACTCTTAAAATGCAAAATATATATATATATTAAACATACCACTATAGTGAGATGCTATCGGTGGAGGTTGCACACCGTGGGCGATCTCTCCTGGTGAATCCCAACAGGTGTAGTATCGGTCGGTCTGTGCATGCCCACTCTATGTGAGGTTCGAGTCCAAGTGGAGTGATGTGGTATGGTTATGACCCACTGACTTAATACTATGACCGCCTCCAGTTACATTTACGATTTAGGTTCGGTGGTGCGATTCGGGCCGATTGGCCCAGGATGATGTGTGTATGCCCTGGAGCCTGATAGCATACTAGAGATTCACATCCAGTGAGTTATTACTTTGAGGGGTTGCGGTTATACATATATAGTGAGCGATATATATGTATGTATATCGTATGTGGTTTGTATATACGTATATATATGTGTGTAAAAATATATACGGGTGAATTAAATGATATTATGAACAGTAAATTTATATGCATCCGAAATGACAGCTCGAGGATGCTATGTATAAATATGTATATAAGGGTGACAGAAATATATACGGGCATATGACACTAAGGTGTGAGTATTGAATTAATAACTAGAATAAAGTTATGTGAAGTGAATGATAAATTATAATTGAGAGTTATAATTATAAAGCGGATGTGAAAGCTAATTGAAAATTTTAAGTAAAATAAAGTATACGCATGATACAGGGTAGCGTATTGGATTAAGATTAGTGTTGAGACTAGTTAGGTTGGGTAGCGTAACTAGAATGTTTAAAATACATGTGTTAGGTGTGCACTATAGATGAGGGGTAAAGGGTATCTCATGGGAGTGCGAAACCAGTTTAAATATGAAATATTACAGTGCAAATTTATTAATATATTTTAAACACATGCAAAATCTTTTCAAAAGATTTTGGGCTCCGATCCGTATCAAAATATTTTCAAAACTTTTAGCTGTTCAGCCACAGTGACACCTGGCTTAATCATGCTTCTAGTTAGACGATGTTGTGGCAGTTATGGATACCTGCAGGGATTGATTAGACGCTTTTATCCTTGAGATCTACATAGCTTCTATCCTTGAGATCTAGATAGGAGGTACTTCATAGTTATTTCGAGCATGTCGCCTAGTTAGTTGGTATTTATTTTATTCAGATGCTTTCCTTTCAGTTAATTGGATTATTGTATTGTGATTTTTACCGAGAGTTATCGGTTAATTTGGTTATGCTAGTGTGTGTGACTTTTATTATTTGCATGGTTGGTTATGTGAATGGGAATTTTGTGTAAGCAAGTTAATAAGTTTTAAAATTTGACACCAAGCCTAATAAGGTATTAGTAATTAAAATGTTTTTGACAGTTATGCTAAGAATGAACCAGATGAGATTCATGTTTATTTTAGTAGATGATTGATCACCCGTTATTGAAATAGTCGGGGTGTCACACATACTCCGTCAACGCATTATTAAAAGCATCAAACCATGTATGAGGAGACTGTCGCAACCATATATAGCCTTCTTTAATAAACAAATTTGGTCTTCTGGCACTGTATACCCGAGAAGTTGATATATATATATATATATATATACCTCTTTTGGAACTCCCCATGAAATAAGACATTTTTCATATCAAGTTGATATAAAGGCCAATCACGATGAACTGCAACCGATAAAAGAACACACACGGAGTTGAGGCATGCAACTAGTGAAAAAGTTTCTTGGAAATCGACGCCATGAGTTTGAGTATATCCGTTGGCTGCTAATCTTGTCATCCACCACTTAATTGAACCATCGGGACGATATTTGAGAGTGTAAACCCATCTGCAAGCAGCGGTTTGTTTCCCTTGAGGGAGGGAAGTAAGGATTCGAGTTTGATTTAATGATGAACACTCATTTCCTCATCCATAGCAATTTCCAACCAGGTGATTCTAGGTCATGTTGATATGAAGTTGGAATAGAAGGAGTAGAAAGAGACAACAAAAAGGATTTAAAATCAGGAGAGATGGTGAAGAGAGACAAAGTTGGATACAAGATGAAGAGTGCATGTTCGATTACCTTTTTCCAACATAATAGGTAGATCTAAATGAACAGTTGGCAGGACCTCGAGTAATAAAGATGTTGGTTCTAGAGAGTTGGTGCATGTAAGACAGCCTACCCATTTTGGATCTCGTATAAACCTAAAATGGAGCTTTAGATTTTGGTAACACATCTTTAGAAATTGAGTGCAATGAAGGAGACAAAGACACTTGAGGTAAAGACGCGGGCAAAGGAAGAACAATAGACAACTCCCCCTGTAATGGCAGATACAATATCAATATCAAATTGTCGTCCTAAGGAAGAGAACGTATGGAGTCCTCAAATCAAACCTTTGCTCAAGTTCTACAGCATGGTTCAATCAAAGAATCCTCATCTCATTAGGATCTACTTTCTCATAGCAAATTCAGTAACTTGGAATCTATATCTACATATTTCTCTTATCTTCCGGATCCGATTTATAATGGTGAGTCTCTAATCATTAAGATTTCGAATTCAGTCTACAAATCCTCTTTAGAATCATGTAAAAATAGATTGCTTGGGTGGTTAATATTGTCAAAAAGTAAACAGCCTATTTCTACAAAATCGATTCATCATATGCTTATAGGTATTTGGAAAACTGAAAATCCTTGGAGACTTATGCCAAAAGGAAAGGGATTTTATAGCTTGTATTTTGAGTCTTTAGAAGATTTGAACAAGGTTTGAATGATTGAGTCCTCTAGACTTGATATTGGTTTATTCAAACCCTTTAAATGGTGTCCCGGTTTCAAACCCGAAAATTACGTATCTTCCTCGACAAATGTTTGGGTTAGATTTTTGGACCTCCCCAATGAATATTGGCATCCAAATAGATCCTACAACTCTAACACAAAAGTACGAATTGTTCGCAAGGGTTTTAATTGAGGTAGAGTTTTCTATTTATATTCCTAAATTCATCACCATCGAGAAGGCAGATGGCTGAAGGTTTCAAGTTGATATTGAGGCTAAGAAGTTGCCTGACTTTTGTGATTTATGTGGTCACTTTGGACATGCAATTTCAGTGTGTAATGTGAGGGTTTCCAATGCATAACACCGGCATAATTCACATGAAGTTAATAAAAGAAAAACACTGGAGGATTTTGTTTGGCAAAAAGTTCATAATAATAAAGGGAAAGGAAAATCTCAAAGAAACTCATTTGATCCAATCCCTTATTCTATTGGAGGTTTTTCCTGCCTAATTGAGGTTGTTAAGATCACAGATTCTACCGGATTAAATGGAGGAAAAAACAATGATGAAAACGTGGAAAATATTATAGCTAATGAGGCTATTAATATCTTAGATTCTGCCGAATTATATGGAGGAAAAAACGATAAGGAAAATGTAGAAAAGAGGAGTTAAAGTTTACAACAAATTCGAAAAAAATGAAAAACCAACATACTCAACCTATTCAGATACTTGGTTTGGTTGAAAAAAATGGTATGGTTTCAAATAAAGAAGACTACACAACTCAGGTGATGTCAAATCTTAAAAAGGCAGTAAATCACATGGCCACATTTCAAAAGGATGAGCGTACCCCTGAACAATTGTAAATAGGAGAACATAACCACGTGATAAAAAAATCAGAATTTTTATACAGGGGATATTGACATTTCTTATAATGATGAGTCTCATTCCTTTAGAGGACATACCAAACTTAAATGAGGCTATGTCAACTCATAGAAATGATTCATTACAGGAAGAAGAGAATGGTACTAGTCCTAGACTAAATTTATATGTCGAGATCCCAAAGTTCCAAACTCGTGTTGATGACTCGACTGGTAAAAAATGTGGAAAAAATCAATATCAAATGCTCAATACTCAACTCAACAATTCCTTTGAGCTCTTAGGCAACATTGAAGATTCAACTTCTATCAGTCAAGACATGGTGGTTGGAATTAAACAAAAGGGAAAAAACTAAAAATCATCAACTGGACTATTTTTCGACCTTAGCTGATAAAGAGAAATTGGCTCTTAAATTTAACTTAAGGCCTTATGCTTCTCGTTCAAGACATCGTAAATTTTTGTAGTTTGCTTCTATTTTAATTTTCTTTAGCGCCCCTGTAAGAGCCATAGGAGAGGCTTTTTTTCATAATTGTTAAATATATATATAAAAAAACACTTTTGATAGATCGAGGAGATAATAGCACTCATATGATATCGTTCGTTTTCTGGACAGTAACGATGATACCCCTTTTGTGAGCAAGAATGACCCAAAAACACATTTGACAGATCGAGGGGATAACTTATCATTGCCCACGATGTGATGTGAATAAGGGTATTTTCGTCATTTTTTTAGCCTTTTATTCTTTCTAGTATTGCATTGTATTTGTCTTGTATTTTCTTTTGTTAGTATTTAGAGGTAGGAAGGACAAGAGGCATCTAGGAACATAATTGTAATTAGTTCGATAGCTTAAAGCCCAAGTTACCTCCTACCTATAAATACTCTTTTGTAGCCTTATTTGAGACATTCTTTCCTTTTGAGATATATTGATTTGAGAGAGTGACAAGGATTATCTTCTTTTTACTCTCATTTGACGTCATTTACGTCAATTGGTATCAGAGCCTCGTTGTGTTGTTGCAAAAAAAAAAAAACTCGTAAACAACGTCAAGATGGGTCCAAAAAGAAAGTACACCTCCGTGGAAACTTCTAACGAGCATCTTAAGGAGGTTATCAATCGGTTGATGGCTCAAATGGACAAATTTGACGCTCATCTTCCTCCACCGATAACCGGCACTGACCGCCCTCACACCACTCCGGCACCATCTCAAAACCCCAACCCTAGTTCTCCAAATTCAACCCATTCTACACCTATACCCCAAAAAAATCAAAACCCTAATTTCAATTACCCCCAAAATGCAGCACCACCATTGGAGGGATTCCACCACCACCCACCACCACTTCTTGGCCATTTTTAATCGTCAGCCAGTCATTAAAGGGGCAGAACCCCCCGGTTGCCAACCACAACCATCGACAGGGCAGTACCCTTACTCAGCAATAACGGTGCACCAAATCCCATACAGGAACCCTACCAAGCAAGTCGAACGACTTCAATGTCCCCCCACCCCGGTGCCGACAAGGGTTGTTAAGCCATCGACTGCCGCTCTTTCTTTTATGTCGGCACCACTTGTTGCAATACAGCCCACGGCTATATAAAAAACTTTGTCGTCAGTTGCGATTCAAGAAGTCTCCTAGGGTGGCCGGACCACCACTTCGATGGTCGGACATAATGTTACAACCTCTCCGCAAGCCCAGCGATACTGACGGCAACAAGAAATTACCCAAGCAAGTCAGATTCCTCTTCTGCCAAAATCAGGAACCCTAGACGGGTCAACCCGACACCCTACGGGACTTACCGATCAGGTTTTGGTCCACCCTACTCTGATCATTGATCCAACTGAAGGCTGCCCAAATCAATTGGGGCCATACAACTACTTTCCGGTACAAAACACCTCAATCCATGTGCAATCCACCCCTCCAATGGTTGAAAATTCGTCTCCAACAATCGCTGACATTATCCGTGCTCTCCGACGATCAAAAGGAGTCGCAAAACCTATCGATGGTGTTCAAGAGTGTTCTAATGTCAATCCAGCAATCAAGAAGACCCATAATCAACAATCTTGCACAAATGCCATAATTCCGGTGGTAAATGAGCCCATAAAATTTAATAATCAAAACCTTGATCAAGAAACCCTAGGGTTTCTATCGTCTCTTGTCCAAGAACCTATCCAAACAAATCCTAGCCTCCCCATATACCCACTTGTGTTTGGAACCCATTAAATACCTATACTTACACTTGAAAACCTAAACCAACACACCTCCACCCTTTAAAATTACCAAGAATCACCCAAGAACCCTTTACCACCACCCAAATTACCCCCATGCCACCATCATTTTCCATCTCCTCGTCTCCCACCAACTCACATACTCGTATCATCACATTTACCCACCCAAAATTTCACAAACCCCATCCCCGACCATCATGACCCTCACCTTCAACATATTTCAACCTACCCACGTCACCACCCTCAAAAACACCATGAAACTCACCATTTTCCTTCCATACCTCCGGCCCCACCCACAGTTTTTAACCCTCCTACATCCTACATTTCCTTTCCCACGCTTTCGCCCCCACCTACACTTCACCCTTCTCCACCTACGGGGCACCCGAGACATGTTCCCCACCCCCATTCTGTATGGGTGCTCGTTCCGCTCATTTTGCCCCAGTTGATTCATTTGAGCAAGTACGAGAATGGATTGGTCTCCCTCCACCTGACGGCCCACCCTCACCCCAACCCCACTCTCTTCCAGACTTTGAGCCTCCACCCGCCACCGAGTGGCGTAACGATACGTCCCCTTTTGAGTCGTTGAGTCCGAAGGTTACCCCATATGTGCCTATCACAAAGAGGCATTGTTTTTTGTGCTACTAGAAAGGGCACCAGATGGACCACTGCCCCTACCGCCAGTCTTTGGCCCCCGCTCCACCTCATCCCCCACCTACGGAGGTCGTTCCACCCTATATTCCCCCCCCCCCCCCCCTCCCCCTCCCCCTCCACCAATTCCTTTAGAGGCACCACCACCAGCTCCTGAACCTCCTCACCCACCGCCTCGAAGACAGCCACAGAGCCCAAATCGATGAGCCTCCGCTAGGCGATGTTGACTTAGATGAGGGTGATGAGACCCTACAGGGTGGCGATGATATCACACACTTAGCCTCCCAATTGATGTCGAGGAGTATCTAGGGTGATATTCGGGTGGATGTCCCAATGTTTGATGGCCACCTTCAGCTCGACGTCGTTCTTGATTGGCTCGCCGCAATGGAGTGGATTTTTTAGTATAAGCGACTAACGGGTCCCCGATGTGTTCTACTAGCAGCAACCAAGTTCCAGGGTTGCGTCAATGTAAGGTGGAATGAATTGGAGCATTGTCGTGGGCTTCCCTCATGTTCAATCTTGGACCGAGCTCCGAGCACAGTTGATGATCACCTTTATTCCCGCCACCTACGAGCGTGACCTCTTCCTTCGGGTACAGTCTCTCAGGCAGGACACTTCAGTTTTAGACTACACAGAGCGTTTTTAGCTTCTTTATACGTGTGCCCGTCTTGATAAGAGTGAGGAACAGCAGATTAGTCGATATATCCACGCGCTGCAGAGTTATATTTAGCGGGATCTTGCTTTACGTGACGTTACCTCCTTTGCGAAGGCGATCGAGTACGCCACTAAAATAGAGTCCTTCCATCAGACTTCCCCTCCACCTCGTGTCCGCTCCACTACAGCTCCTCCATCCTTTGTTGTCTCTAGTGCTACCGTGCCCCCACCTACTTCAGCTGCCCCGACCTCCACTATTCCACCTCCTGCACCCTCTCACCCTGTAACATTCAAATGTTACATTAGTGGGGTGATTGGACATAGAGCTTCGGATTATTCCCTTCGAATTATTCCCTTCTATGGCGTCGCGCTCTTCTAGCTTCTGGCGACCCTGAGTTTCTCGAGGAGATGGAGGAACAAGAAGATAAAAGATGGATTAGTCGATATATTCACAGATAGCCGAGATATCTTCTATTTTTTTTAAATTATTGATGCATGATCAAAATAACTTTTTTAGCTATTTTTAAAAAAATCGGTTAAATTTTCACAGCTTTTAAACTCGATCGATTTTTTAAAAATAACAAATAAATAAATATTTTGAGCTGATTTTTTTATATGAATCCCTTGAAATGTTTAAATATCACATAAAAAAATTCAACTCAAAAATATTTTTTTAATATTTTATTAAAATAAATTTACGTTAGCAAATATGTAAACTTAATATGTACAAGAGCCTTTATATATATATATATATATATATATATAGGTGCATGCCACAACCAATGACAGTACTTTAAATTTGTCACTTGTATATCTATACATTCAACATTCCCCGTATCTGGTGTCTATAAATCTCGATTATCATTTTATAATTTTAATAAAAGAATCAACAATCATTATTGAGAGGTCGTGTTAGTTATTTTTCAATGGCTAGTCTATATTTCTTTGATCTCAAATTAAATTTCCCATCTTTCTTTTGGTAACATCTATCATTAAATAGTCACTACATGCATTCCAACTTGATTTTATTCCCTCTACAAACACAAAACACAAAACACAAAAACACTACAAATACCAGTTCCAATTTTATATGCATTTTTAGCAAACATTATATACCCAATACATAAACTCAACATCAACAAGGAAATCAAGCCTTGTTTCACATAATATATGTCATTTAGTGCAGTTTTTCAGTCTTTGCTTAGGCAGGAAAGTATCGACCTCTTTTAATTATGTATTGGACACAAGGGATTTATACGAAAACCAAAGTTCAAAAGATTTTTGTAGAATTATAATGCACAACTTGAAAGCCAAAAAATATATGATCCAAGACGATGATAAAACACTGCCTCTCACAAAAATGCTATTCCGAATTCTTTCAATATCATCATGATTCATGATATTACAAAGAGATTCAAGATAGGATGACAAATTTGCAAATCATGGATGCAATGTATTCAACACCTGCCTAACACAACACTTACTGTTAACAACCTATGATGATGAACCATGAATGATGCAAAATGTACCAACCTAAATAGAATGTTGAGCCCACATGACTCCCCCCACCCCACCACCACCACAAGATGATATGCAATGTGACTAACTCACGAGATACAAACCACTTGAATTTAGGGAACAAGGATACTTAGTCACGCTTAAATGTGCCAAACTCCAAATAACCCCCCAAAAAACCGTGGGGGTGGTATCTTAATGTCATAAAGCCTATTAACAAACGTATAAATTGATGCTTAACTACTCCCCCCCCCCCCCCCCCCCCCAGCGCGCACACGTATGATGATACCAACCCTGCTTTTGCGCCCCTTTGGTTTTTCATGCAATGGATAGAGCTCATCGGTTGGGACAGAGTAAGGGCTCCTATATCTAAGGGTTCATTTTGATTATGTAGATTACTGTGTGTATCAGTTCATTTGTAAATAGATGGTTTAAGAGAAGAGTTTGCAGAGAGCTAGTCAGAAAAGCACTGTTCAGCAGCTTGTTTTTGGCTCCCAAAGATGTGGTTTCTTTACTTATTGATGATCACCATTCAGAGCAGAAGCTAAAATAAATCTATGAACAGGTGGGGTCTAGATCTGTCTTTCTATTCTTAATCCTAAGTACCACGTATTTTCCTGCTTTCCAATAGGCACTGGAAGTTCTAAAACGGATAAAGTGCAAGGAAAAAATCTTAGCTATGCAATTTTCCAATAAACTGTCTGGAATTATTAATAATTCAAGTAACCCTCTAGCATTTTGCATTTTTCTGCAAATTGTGTTGGTAATGAGTGTCAAGTCCCCAAAATGAAGTGTTTCCAGGAAATGCATAATTCAAGGCATTTCTTTTACTAATATTCGTTTGGTGGGGTTTCTTGCAAAAACTGCAATATGCAGTGTGGCTTCTGCACTTTCTCCTCTTAAAAATGAACATTTTCAGAATTATTGGACATTTCCCCGAAGTGTTAAATACTCTTTTCACGGCCCTACATAAACAAATCCCTAATCATTTGGTGATGGTCTGCAGTTATATATCAGTCCAAATCAAACCTCCAAACAATGTCCTACGAATCTGATTTTACTTTGAACAGTACTCAACTGATCTATTTCATATTTCAAATCATGGAGTCCATCAGTGCCGCGAATTCTGTATATCCAACCCGAAATAATTGGGAAAAGACTTTGTTTAATTGATTTTTCATAAAGTAATACTCTGAACTACCCACCCCAAAATTTCAAAAAAAAAAATCAGAAGGAAAAAAAGGTACAACAGTTGTATGGCATGCCATCACATACATAATTTCTGAAAATGTTTCTCCCTTCCAACTCAATGATATTGTCTCTCTTTCTCAATGTCTGCTCAAAGTTTTTTGGTTTCAGATAGCATATAGTCCTACAACTTCTGTGTTCACTATTTTCTCCTGATCATGAAGTGTTGGAAAAAGTTACTACTTATAGCAACTGGAATCGGTAACGAGTTCAGCTTCAGACAAAGTTAAATGGAAGGCAGAAGCTGTTTTCTTAGCTCAGCTCACACCAACATGGACAACCATATCAACCAACCACTGTCTTTTCTTCTCAGACAATATTGTTGATTCACCATTCAGCGATGTACAAGTATTCTCCGTGTTATGGGTAAGAGTGGTCCTAGCAGTAGGAATATCATGGTCATGTTGGCCCTCATAAGTAGTAGTAATAACAACTTTGGATCATGGGATGCCTTCTCCACATGTTTTTTAACTGGGCAACCAGTACTGGGGCTGGTTTTTTCAGCCTTCTTCAGCATCAGCTGATAGAGGCTGTGATGAAAATGAGTCATAAGTAAACAGAAAATCAGTGAATGCCCTAGCTGGGCTCGTTGGCAGCTCTGAGATTCTCTCGTGGGACAGAGGTGGGATGCGTAGTCACACGCGATATAGCAGCCAGAGTGTTGGCAATGTAAAAACTGCTAGGATCAGTTCCCTTTCTAAAGCTGTGCCACTGTCTTCGAAATCCAGAGGACAATGATGCCGAGGTAGGTAATCATGAAAGGGTTATTTTCAGTTTGGCCCCTGTTATTTTTACTTTTTGGACATTGCTCTGCTCGGTCTGACTTAAGGTTGAGCTCTCCTCCGCAAAAGTCTGCTTTGCCACTTTCGTTGCTGATCTCTTTTCCGTAGAAATCTGCTCGGCAAGCTTCTCTTCGTAAGTGAATGTAGCGATAAAATTTGCCACAGTCTGGCACTTGATTGTCGTTCTTGGTTCGTATTGGATGTCATACTCTCCTAATTCCACGGCCCAAACCATCAATCAGGTTTATGAATAACTTGGCGTAGAGGGAGGTCTGTATAGACGACAATGATACAATGATATGGGCCTGAAAGTACGACCTCATTCTTCTTGAAGCTTCAATAAGGGCAGAGCTAGTTTCTCCAGCCTTGGATACCGGATTTCTGCTCCACGGTATGCCTCACTGGTGTAATATACAAGCCTTTGTACCCCTTCTTCTTGTCAGGCTAGAGCCGAACTGACTGCAAATTCAGATACAAATTCAGATACAGCCAAGTACAGATAAAGCTTCTCACTCGAAATTGGCCTTGAAAGCAGTGGTGTTGACCCCGAATACCGTTTCAACTCCAAGAATGCAGCTTCACATTCGTCATTCCATTCAAAAGTTTTTCACGACACCTTAAAAATGGAAGGCATTTATCAGTGGCTCTAGAAACAAACTTATTCAGTGCCGCCACGCGTCCCGTAAGTCTTTGAACTTCTTTCTTATTCGTGACCTTGACAACTAATGTCCACGTACCTTGATAGCTTTCCCTGCTGATCAAGCTCTCGATCTCGTTCTTTAGGGCTATGTAGTTGTCCGTGTTGTGTTCGTGATCCTTATGGAACTTCCAATACTTGCTTTTATCCCTTCGGTTTGCCGGGGTTTTCAGTTTCCTGGGCCATCTCATCTCCTTATCCCCGCGGATTTCCTCAAGTATGTGATGAACGCCCACAGTTAGGGGAGTGTACTTAAAGTATTTCTTTGGCTTGTCGACTTTCTTATCTTTCTGTTCATTCTTTTCCAAACTCTTGCTCACAGCGGTCTTCGCGTGACTTGATTCTTTGGCCGCTATGGCCTCCTCAGCATTCATAATATTTTTTGTCTTAACCAAGAGTCACGTCATAGTTTTGGGTGGCTCTTTAGCCAGCACCCAATACAGCTTCTCGGGTAGCAATCCACTCATCAATGCAGTTATTGCAGTCCTTTCATCATAATCTATTGCTTCAAGCTTCTCGTTGTTGAAATGTGTGATAAACTCACAGGTAGTTTCATCAACATTCTGTTGGACATTGAGCAAGTGAGCCACTCTCTTACCGGGTTTGGCCCCAAAACAGAAATTGTTGGCAAAAAGGTCGGCTAACTGTTGAAAGTTCGAGATTTGTCCGCGTTGTAAACTGTTGTACCAAATCTGTGTTGACCCAGTAATCGTACTGGAAAATGCTGCGTCTGGGATTGAGTAGATGTCGGCGACAACTTGTTATTGTTCCACGTGCAATATTGGGTCGGTTTTGCCGTCATACCTTGGGGTAATAGCTGGTGGCTTGAACTTTGCTGGCGTCGCAATTGATGGAGCGAACGGGGATCCCTTCACGAAACCTCTGTGCAAGGGATTCTTTAACCTGGCAATTTCTCCTAATCGATCCTCCAGTCGTTGGATTGATCCATTCCAGGGCCGGTCTCCCTGCTCATCTTTAACTGCGACGGTCTTGCCTGATCGACCACGGCTTTCATATGAGCTCTCTTCCTTAGAAGTCTGCTCGGCTCTGGACAACCCTCGCACGCTCGTCCTAGACTTGACCGAGCATTTTGTTCTCCTAGTAACAGGCTCTTCTCTACGTTCACCAGGCTCTCTGAGCACTCTGTATTGTTGCCCTCTCATTTTACGTGGGCCTAGACGATCAAATGCAGAGCCTCTGCTCAGCCTCTTCAACACACTTGGCCTTTCCTCAGAGAAAAACTGTTCATCGTCGTAACTGGTTGTTCTGAGAGTCGAGGTTGCTCCCTCGCGATACGACATGTCATCTTGCTATCCTAAGTATCTGGATTTACTCTTGTCATCTTGTGAATCCAAATTCAGCCTCCTTAGGTTATTCAGAGCTCGTTCTTGGTAAAAGTGTCGCTTGTCTCTGTAGGGGGCAGGAGATAACATTCCACCCCTCTTGTCAGAGGGTTCTCTTCCAGCTGGGGTGAAAGGATCTGCTCCTAACCTGCTCTGGCCAACTTGGAGTGTCTGCGTCAGTTGTTTCACACTCTCCTGAATTGCCTCCTGGCCTTTGGCCAGGCTCATCAGAATTTCCTGTATGTCACCCATTCCAACAGGCGTTGAGGGCGGGTTTGCCTCTGCCAACTACTCTTTGGGTTTTCTGCCATTTCCCAAAATTTGTGAACTAACACGGAGTGTCTAAACAGAGATTGGGGGAAATCGAGTTAGGGTGATTTCGCCGAGATTGGATTTGTGGATAGAAAATGGTGAGAAACAGCAAACGACTTGTCGAGTTCCCACAGACGGCGCCAATCTGTTATCGTCTAAAACTTATGTATGAATTTGTGGGGCTTAGCTATAATAAACTAATAATAATCAATAACAGTTAAAGAAATTGTCACTACCACCATGTCAATTTTGGGATGAATAGAAAGGGATAAGAGAAAGAAATCACGGATTTACGTGGTTCGGCCCAATGTCCACATGTGCAGTGCTGATTGTATGTATTTCAATAAGCAATAGCCATGAAAGGAATGATTACAAACTCTCAACGTTCTCTCTAGGATTTTGCGTATAGCTGTTACGTAGAATATTATTGAACCCCTTATTACGTGGGATTGCGTGCAATTTATAGGTAGTTCTCAGAGAGAGTGTGTTGGGACAGATGGAGTGCCTTTATAAGTCAGGTAGTTACACCTTTTACATTTCATGAGGTAAATAATGATGAGTTTGTTACACCGCGATAAAGTTGGAATATTATATAACTTCTTCACGTGTGCAGGTGGGATAAACATGACTGTTAATGTTCCATCACATGATGTAACTGGAGCAAGACTGGCATTGACGAGGTTAATAAACATCATGTTAACAATAATGAGGCGGTCAATTATACTGTCCATTGTTCTAAAAAAATCCGCCTAGGCTTAAGGCTTGAGAGCAATGTTTTAAATCGCGGTCGCGCAGGGTGTCGCGTTCTGACTCCTAAGTAGCGTCGCACTAATCGCATCGCGCAAGCAATTCATGCATTCCCGCTTTTTAATTAAAAAACTTATAAAAAAAATATAAATAAAAAAATAACATTTTAAAATGAAATTTGTAAGAAAGTAACATTTTAAACTGAAATTGGTAAAAAAAGTTATAATTGAAATTGATTTTTTTTTTTTTTCTAAATTTACTTTTTAAATTGACAATTAAAAAAATAATAATAATAACATTTAAAACAGAATTCTGAAAATAAGTAACATTCAAAGCTAAAAATAATAAAATAAATAAATTTTTTTTCTAAAGTTACTTTTTAAACTGCCAATTAAAAAATAATAATAATAATAACATTTTAAACAGAATTCTGAAAATAAGTAACATTCAAAGCTAAAAATAATAAAATAAATAAAATTTTAATATGAAATTTGTAAAATAAGTCAAGTTTAAACTTAAAATTATAATATAATAACATTTTAAACATAAATTTATAAAACAAGTAGTATTTTAAATTGACAAATATAATAATAATAATAATAATAATAACAACAACAACAACATTTTAAATAGAAATCTGAACAATAAGTAACATTTAAAGCTGAAAATCATAAAATAAATAACAATTTAAACAGATATTTATGACACATGTAGCATTTTAAACTGACAATTATTAAAAAAAAACATTTTGAATTGAGATTTGAAAAATTAGTAACATTTAAAACTGGAAATTATAAAATAAAAAACATTATTTACTGAAAAATGTAAAATAAGTAAACATTTAAGTAAACCGAGAGTTTGGAATAGAAAATATTAAATAAAAGTAACCTTTTAAGCTAAACTTTTTAAAAAAAGCAAATAACATCATTGAGACCTTCGTAAATAAGTAAATTGAGGGTTTGGAACAAAGAATACCTCACCCAAACAAAGCCCGTACGTGAAATAAGGTAACACTTTTCCCCCTCCTTAACTAAACTGTGATTTCTAAAAAAAACATGAATAGCGTTCCTGTTGCGCCAAATTGCGCAAAATAGCGCTAAATAGCGCACGCTTTTTGAGCATCCCAAATAGCAGCCTTGTTTGCCTTGCTTTTTTCCACCGCAAACGCAATAGCGCGCTATTGCGATAGCGCGCTTTTAAAAACACTGCTTGGGAGAAACGCCTCACCTTACGCTTTTTACGCCTTATTCTTTGTAAAACCCTTAAGGCGCACTTTTTTTTTAAAACAACAATGCTTTAGTGAAAGGATATCGCCTTTTAAAGATTTTTTTACAAACCGAACCATTATCTCATCCAAAATAATCAAATAGTATTTTAATTTGCATATATTCAGACATATTTTTATGATATGTACAATTTTAGTATTTTAATAGCCATGTTATGGTTAAAAAATATTAAAATATATTAAGAAGGCCTAAACGCCTTTTTACGCCTAAGGCCCGCCTAGGCTTCTAAGGCTTAAGGCTTGGCCTCCACGCCACGATCATGCCCCGCGTTTTTTAGAACCTTGATACTGTCGGACCGAGTACATTTATACTTGAGCCGACCACATTGCCCATAGTTGAGCAGACTCTTTGACCCTAATGGGAACACATGTCATCTCCTGAGAGGCTAACAAGGTGTCATATATTTAGTGTATAACATGATCCATGATTAAGTCTAACTATGGAGTATAGAGATGCTTGAATGGAATGCTAACAGTCTCATTGTTATGTCTCAATTTTGAACTTTGAGACGGTGATGTCCTAAAACAACATTATCACGAGGAGCTAAAGTCAAATAAATCATATTTATATAAAACATTTCTTAATTGGTTCTATCAAAACAATTTTTTCTCAATAAGTCATATTTATAAACACAGTGAATATTCATTACAAATTTACAAATAGGACCTATTGGAGCAAAAATGTTTTTTCATAGGACTTGTTAGAGCAAAACAAGATCGAATGATCTATTGAACTACATACTTAGTAAACGAGACTAATTGGTAAAAAAAACAAAGACGACTTCTATGTGCACTGATACGAAAGGCACAATTTCACTATAAAGTTAAGCATAATATTGAATCCTTTTGGATAGCAATGAATCCCTTCAGTATCTAATAGCATTTAAATGCACTGGCTGGTGCAAAGATTTCATGATGGAAATGGGCCCCATTTTTGGATTTTATTGCATTTTATTTCTTTTGTTATTTTTTTTTATTTTGTTATTGTATTTTCCTTTGTTTTACTTTAATATTTAGAGGTAGGGAGTAGTAATGGCATTTTTGTAATTAGGGCCTTTGCTTAGAGTCTAAGCTACTTCTCCCCTTTAAATACCCCCATGTAAGCCTCAGTTAAGGTAGACTTGATTTTCGAATAGAAAATAGTATCTCTCTCTAAAAGCGTGTGTTTGATATTATTAGAAGCCTTTTGACGTGTAGTTTACGTCAAATTGGTATCAGAGCGAGTGTCACTCCAACATTGGTGTTTGATGTATCGGAGTATTTTTTTATCAAATCATACGCTACTCACAATGGCTCCAAGAAAATCAAAACAACAAAAAGAGATTCAAGAGGTTAGAAAGGGGGTTCAAGAACTCAAACAAAGAATGGAAGAAAATGGCACAACAACAAAAACAGCAAACCCTAGTTCTTGATGCCCTCTTCCAACTCATCTTCTCCAAAATCAAAAACCCTACTCTAACTCCCCCCACCCTTCCCCACCCTACCAGTCACCCCTCTGCCCTAGCCACCCTCCACCTCCCCACCTCAAATCTCCCTCCCGGCCCATTCAACCCCAAAATCACCCCCCACCCCAACCGTTGCTGCCCCGAACCAAAACAAACCCCTGCCTGACCCTTTCCCCCACCCTCCGACCCCAAAAACAATCTCTACAGCAACCTCCCTGGTCACCGACCTCGTTGGCAGTCCCCCTGTTGCCGCCACCCTAAACCCTAGCCCATCCGAACCCAAAAACCGACCCCCCCACAAGCCAGAACCCACCCCCGTCTCTCGGCTGCCCCTGGACCCCAAAACAGCCCAAAAAACCTAGATTTTTGCCCTATCTGTGCCCAAAATCTGTTTGGGCCAACAAATCCAATCCCAAACCCTTCTAGATGCTCCGAAACGATGATTTTTTACCCGTGGGGAGGCTTCTAGGGCTGGTTTGGGTGAAGAAAGTGAAGAAAAGAAGAAAAATTGTGGGATGGGCACCCCTCAAGTTTCATAAATTAATTTTTGGCCCCCACAAGTTTTTGACTCCTTAATTTTGGAATTTCCTCACGAATCCATAATTTTTTGAACACTCGAGGACGAGCTTTGGTTTTATTTTCTTCTGTTATTTTTCTTTTATTTTGTTATTGTATTTTCCTTTGTTTTACTTTAGTATTTAGAGGTAAGGAGTAGTAACGGCATTTTTGTAATTGGGGCATTTGCTTAGAGCCTAAGCTACTTCTCCCCTTTAAATACCCTCACGTAAGCCTCATTTGAGGTAGACTTGATTTTGAAATAGAAAAGAATATTTCTCCCCTAAAAGTGTGTTAGATATTTTTAGGAGCCTTTTGACGTGTAGTTTACGTAATTTCATAATAACCAAAACAATAATAAATAAAAACTTCATCCAATACATAAGTAAACTAATAACAAAATCCTTAATTAAACTCCTACAATACCCTTGAACATTGAAGAAAGCGATGTCAATGCTCTCAAAATAAGGAGCCATACACATTTCAAATCCCCTGTAAAGCTTCAACCAAGCTACACAATTAAACATATACTTTTTGTTTCATTTTTCCTTCTTAAAAAAATAACTTTGAGCTTTTGATTACATATTTACTACATTTTTGGGTCTTTCGGATTACACAGGAATCTTCTGCATGAATTTTCAGAACTCAAGATTGTCTTTCTTCAACCTTTTTTTTCCCTTATTTTTTTGTTGTGTACATGCACGTGTGCTTGTGTGTGTGTGCATGTGCGTGCGGTACCGAACTCTCAGGCTAAAAACATAATTTGAATCCGTTTCTTCTATATACCATAAATCAACTGAAGTGATCGGAAATAACCTGCAAAATTATGATACCAACCCTCTTCATTAAGTATGGTTAAATGGAATGGGGAGCGGGAGCTAAGAAACATCAACCAAGTCTAAAATGAGAAAAGTCTTGCCTCGGAAATTAAGGGTTCGGCATTCTCTTCCCATTCGTTTGCCCACCTCGCAGATGAGCCCATTTCCAGTACCCCATTTCTCAACAGCTTCAAAGCCTCACATTCATCTGGAAAGCCCTTAAAAAGCATCTGCGAAGTTTGCCATTTGGAAACATAAAAAACAAAGTAATCTATGCATCTTATGCATCATCAAATTTTATTTTTTCCAAAAAGTAACTATTTTTGTTATGTTGAAATCAATAGTACAAATAAACAAGAAAATGAAAATAAAGATTATTTTTTTTTATTTGTCGTTCTTTAGGTTTCTCAAATATCATATATAACATAATCCGTAAAATAGATAAATTATTTTGTTGACATAGAATATCACAATTAATAACCCCAGTCAATTTAAACAAGCTTACCATGAGTTCATCAACTAGCTCTGAAGATGATGAGAAGAGCAGACCATTTTCTTCAACTTTTACGAGCTCTTTGATGCTTCAGAAAAGTCATAACAATAGTTATAACATGTAGTCTCCCAACCATACAATCCGTGAGTGGTATAGAAAGAAAATGGCATACCAAGAATAGGAAACTGCGCACACAGGCAGTCCACAACCAAACATATCCACAACCTAACAACAGGTATTTACAAGGATGAGAACTGGGTTCGTCGCGGAAGATTTTTTGAAGCGTAAAATGAAAGAAACCTCCTTAAATTATAACTCGGGATTGCAAACACCCCCCTACCATTACAAATTACCCCCTAACTACAAATACCCCCTCACGTGTTGCTAAAAACCTTTTCACTGACATTTTTTTGGAGAAGGGGGTGGGGCGCTGTAAACGAATGGAATAGTTAAAGAATTATTTTGCAAAATGATAGTTCAGGGAGGCATTTGCAACTAGTGTGATGGGTTAGGGGCTTTCTTGCAATATCCCCTTTTCTAAAATATAATAATCAAAGATTCGCCAGGCAATCAGAACTTCACATGATTATACCTTCATCGGAAGATCCAACCCTGATGAGGAAGTATGCAGGCAAACACCCAGATCAGCTGATCCTGTACATATAGCAATGAAAGGAAAAACAAACCAGTTAACGGAGGATGATAAATATATTTGGTTAATTTGTTCTTGATAAAAGATCAAATGAATTACCAAGAAGCAATGGGTAATCCTCGGCTGACAGCCACATAGTACGAAATGCTACACGTTTGAGATTCAATCTCCTTATTTTTTCTTCATATTTTTCCTTTTCAGGGCCTTTACCTTCACATTGTCCAAAATAGTTCCAAAAGTGAAACATACAAGAAGTTTACCATAAATGGAATAGAAGTGTGATCTAAAATATGAATATACAGAATCATTTACCAGTAATGATGAATAATAACCTTGGGTACAAGAATTGTTTCCCCTCACAAATTTCCTTCCAAAGAACGTCCTCCCCTATTAAGTCGCCCTCATTTAATAATGCAGCCACACGTCTATCATACATAACTGCTGCTTCCAAAAGAATGCCAAAATCTTCATCTGGTGTCCTGAAAAGAAGCACCATTCTCTTACAATATGCAATTGTTTGAGAACAGGATAATTCTCTCACTGGCAACATCCTAATCAGAAGACTATTTATGCAGTAAAAACATTTGCATTAGTGGAGTAAAAAACTAACAAGGTAGATTAGGTAGGGAAATATTTCTCCTGGCTGGATTTTGTCAATACATTCCAAATCATATTCTCGTATACATACGAAAATTTTAGGGTGACTTTGATTTGGGTACCTCGTTAATTGACATAATTAGACTAAGATGCCTCTTTTCATTTTTCTTGAACCTGGCCCACTACTTGCTGTTATAGATCCACTAATTCAATTATGACACCAATTTTTTATACTAGAGGTAAAATTCAGCAGCAAAACACACATTTTCGCCACTAAAGGTGCCATTCAGTAACTAAAATTTGTGTTGCCACTAAAATTTTTTGTTGCCCCAACTGTGACGGGATATGGCCTAAGTCTAACAAAAATTAAAAGAGGTAACTTGGTTTAAATATGCTAATTATAGAGTAATCCAAGTCAAACCACCCAATTTTTTTTAGAGAAAGACCGTACGCCTCTTAAAAATGGACTCGGTATTGATAGTGTATTAGGTGCTAATCAAGATTCCAGTTGTCACTCAAACATCACTCTTCTAATTAGAATATAGTGGAAGCAATCCTTTTACCCAAGTTTATTATTCATCATTAATGGTGAATTTATTAAGGCACTACATTGAAAAAGCAGCCATCATAGCTATTATAAAAAGTTGTTGGTCCACACTATAAGCAAAACGCCCATACTAGATGCTTAATTTGACCACTAAAACATTTAAAATAAAAGATTGTACAAAGGCTTCCCGACATTAGAGTAGGGGTGGCAATTTCATAAACGACACGAAAACACAACACGAAATTGACTTGAAATTGACACGATATGTCAGTGTTCGTGTCGGGTTTTTTTTACACGAAGTCATGCTCGTGTCAAAAATACGAGTCGTGTCTTGTCTTGTCGTGTTAAACGTGTTTTTATTTGGGTTATCATGTCTAATTATGTTCAATTTACTGTGAAATTTAAAAAATCATGTTAGTCGTGTCATGTTGTGTCGTGTTTTATTTGGGTCGTGTCCGTGTCAGCTAAAAAAAACCCGAATTCGTGCCGTGTTGTGTTTGTGTCCGAAAAAACCTTGTCGTGTCGGCCCGAAACAAGATCCAAAAACACGAATTGCCACCCCTATACTAGGGTACCAATAATCCAAACTCCACACACGTTAAGTGCTCATACTGCATTAAACAAAGTGAATTAAGGATGAAACTTGCGGTTCTTGTCGAAGTCCAGCACACATTTTACTCAATTTTGTTAACGGTGACCTTGTTGCCAGAGCATATTATGTTGCTTCTGAAGACGTTTTAAACAACAATTAGTCAAGTGTTCCTAAACTTCTCTTTGTACACACAACACAAATGATCCAGGGGTTGCACATTTCGGATGCGAATGGCATATTGTTTATAATAAAAAAATTACGTATTATTTTCAAATGCACAACATATAGAAGAAGAAAGGATTTTAAATTCTACATACATGCTTAATCTATCAAAAGCTAAAGAGCCAGAATACTAAAAAAATTGCATAAATGGAGTATCGAATAGTATCCGTTGACTTAATCATCAATTTTTACTTCTGGATACGGTACGAATACAACATGGATACGTCGTGAATACAGCAGAGGCTATTCTTTTTCTTTTTTCCTTCAAAAAGAAGGATTTCAGAGGAATTATAAATGGTAAAAAGCTAATTTTAAGATTCAGCATATATATGCAAAACAGAGAGATTGAAACACGTATATGAGGCCATTCATAACAGTGTGTCCTAGTGTCCTATCTCAGTACGAAAAGAAATAAATATATCACCATAGTTTACTTTTCTTTTGAAGTAGATTGCCTATGCAGGTATTGTAGTTAACTTTCTTTTTAAATGCACACACGTGATATAAAATATTATGTTATTCCCATATCCTTATCGTATCCAAACTCTACTTTTTGATTTGACGTATATCATATCGTTTTGGTATCCCAGAACCGTATCCAATCCATGCAACATACACCACAAGCTTAGTGCTAAAATACAAAGCAAATACCAACCAGTTCTATAAAAGGGGTTTTATACTCTATCAAAACGTCAACCCCGTCACATTTTCCACTCTTTACAAGTTATCTTTTAGCCACCAATAAAAAATCTGTTAGTGTTGGAGGTGATGGAATAGCTAGCTCTCTCTTTGAAGCCTCTCAAACTAGTATATGACTTGAAAGGGCCTGCCTCTCCGCCCAACACCATATGTTTTAGTTGGATGCTCTAAGCCATGTATTCTTAAAAAAATTCCACTTTTAAAGAGTTGGAATCTTATACTACAACCAAAAAATATCATTTTAAGATGGGTTTAGCCCTCCAAAAGTGTGGATCAAGATTAGGAAAATAAATAAATGGTTCACATCAAATTTTCTTCACATGATCTACAGAGGCAACTTATACATGGTTGGTTTTAATTTTCTTTTTGGCCCTGCACACAGCTGGGCTCAGTGCCAGTATTAAAATTACGTATGTATTATCTACAAAAAACTTCAATAAGTAAAAATAATTACACTTAGCGAAATGCAAATAAGTCGAACGTATAAATATTGAGCAGTAAGTTCATCAATGACTCACCAGCTGGTACTGCTAACAATGAGCGCTGGTCTATTCTGCCTCAAGAATATATCGGTGCCAACCTGGGTTGTAAACAGAGTTGCATTTGGATCACGGCTGTCCAAACCTACAATTCCTACACGATGTAATATTACCCCAATTAAGACTCGATTTTTACTCGAGCTCAACAGAAACAAAACCGAAAATCTAGTATTACTCATTTACGTTACCACTGCTGATGCAATCTCGAAGACCATTAGACTCACTAAGATTTTTATCAATCCTACAAAACAACTACAAACCACAGTTGGTATATAATTAATCAGGTCAATGCATTCATCAATATTCTCAGTGAAGGATTCAATTCACCTTATGCATCTCTTCAAGTGAAGCGGGATGAAAAAACTCAGGAGGCTGATCATAGAGAACCGCGGCTCTGAAATGTTAAAACAGAAGATAGCACAAATTAACATTGTGACACTGATTATGACATGACTAAAGGCAATCAGGAAATTAATTTTATCTTACTTTTAGTTGCTGATTTTTAGGAGTTAGGATTAAATTGAGATTTATCTTTTATTTGTGTTTAAGTTTATCCATGTTTTTCTTTTTAAGACTCGGCTAGTACTATAATGAATAAGGCTTTTGGCCCTCTCATATTCACTTAATTTATTGTAGATTTATGAAATTTATGATTGAGAGACAACTTATTGGATTTATTATGTGTGAATAAGTGCAAGTAATATTCCCCTGTGCTTACGTCAAATTAATACATGTGAACAAGAAGAATGCAATAAGTTGTGAACTTCAGGCTGACCCTCTTACTTAATTCCCCAGTTTTGAGCCAACTCGTGCTGCATTGCCCTGGTCACACACAAGGAACCATTTGCCATCTTCCCGTAATGTTTCTCAAACCTAAACATATCAAAAACTCATGTTTCGGGTAAAAAGGCCCTTAAATGCCAAAATAAATAAATAAAAAATAAAGGATATTCAAGTGTACCAGCGATATAATGCCACAAAACAACTACTTCTTCCAAGAGACAATGCCAGCAAAGTATATCCGAAATTATGCCAATCAACAATGAATGTGGAACGTCTCAACCAGCTGGCCCATTTTACAGCCACTAAAGTAGGAACAGAAGGTGGATTCTACAGAGGCAGAAATAATGTATTAATTTAAGATATCGGTTCAAGAATCCAAACTACAGATGAAAATCTAAGTAAAATCATAGTAATTTAAACACAGCTATGCTGCCTATTCATGTTCAGGAGAAGTTTAGAGTTGCAGAAACAGTTTAGAGTTGCAGAAACAGATGTGCCTTCCTGGGAACATTTTTTCTTTTACAAATAACTGGTCTTTATACAGTGCCAAGAGGGTGCAACCAAATGTAGGCAAAATGTACACACCGTAGTTACCAAAACTTTATTTATTTATTTATCGGAAATAGTTAGTTACCAGAACTTCTAGAATTCCTATGTACCAGAATTCCCAAAATATGGCATATTTCATCTCTGGTGATTAGTCAACAATTCGAAGTGTTTTTCTTGCGTCTTCTTGATAAAACAGCATTTATATATCGATGTGGGAGGATCTGTTTGGGAAGTATTTTAATTCTTTACTCTTTCAGCAATTGCTACTGATAATGCAACTTTTTGTATCTAACAAAAAATGTGGGCAACACATAAAAGAGTTCTCAACCAAAACACCCACACAAGATTATTTTATAATTATTATAGATTATACATATGTAATATCAGTGAACTCTCCACAATTTGAGGCGTATATATATTCATGAAAATATATTTTTAGTACCAAAAAACCCTAGTAAGTGTTCTAAAGGTCAACCTAGTATACCCTTACCACGCCGGATAGCAACTAAAGTAAATATCTTGTACTGCACTCATATCCCATACCATAGCAACACACGATCAAAGTATCATTAGCGTACACAAACAAAGTGAAGATAAAATTATACCCAGCAGGAGGAGATCCAAAGCTATACTACGAGTAGAAGGAGATCCAAAACTACTTAAAATATGCTCTCAACTCTACTATAGACACTTCAACCCCCTCAAAATACCTCTTGCTGCATTTACGCCAAACACAGCACCAAATAAGCATCGGAGCATAAAAAAACAATTTATCGACTCATGTGCATCCTATATCTAGCACATACAACAATAGGGGGTGATCTTCCCCCTAGTTCTCAAATTGAAAAGCAGCTTTGGGGAAACTGCCAAAGGAGGGAAGAGAGGACCCACCAACGAGTTCTCTGTGATAAGATTCCGCCTCAAAACTCTCCATTAGAAGGTTTCACTTTCAAGCCTCCACCGCAGTGAATCACAAATCAGAAGTTATAAAATGATAATACTGGAGGTAAATTACATGGACCTCAATTCTTGTTAGTTGTAATAACGGGTACCTATCTTCTTGTTTTAAAATTTGTATACTCATTACACTTGCAATAGGGGTGGCGGGTGTTGCAAAAACAAGACATGGGGAGAGATGAGTGTAATATTTGAAACAAAAGAGGAGACAAGTGTAATTTTTTAAATAAGAGAGGTGGTATTTATAATTAGGACAAACAAGAGGCAAGGTCCATATCATTACCATAATTACTCTTTTCCAAAAACTCAATGCACTCAATCGATGACATTCACGTGAACTCTAAAGATTCATAAATCATAAGATGATTAATAATTTATACTTTGTACATATCAATTCTTAAAAAAGAGATACTTTACCAAAAACATAACACATTTTGGTCATATTCACATTTTGTTTTTTTATTCACTGTTACAACCTAAGCAATAAACCAAAGGAAAAAATAATGACTTTTTTTTCCTGACATATCCCTCATATAAAGAAAGGTTATATCAAACACCACCAAAACTGTAAAACTTTTAAGGTGTTAAACAAGGAACCTGAGCTTTACTCAAGTACAACTTCAAATCTCACCTGCACTATAAAAACATCAGGGGCTGGTATTTTGAAACAAAGAAACCAAAGAAGCATGAGAAACTGAACCGATGCCTTGAGCAAAAGCATCAAGGGATGGAGTATCTTGGGCAAACTTCGAGGAATTGTCGGCCACTGTGTCTGCAGAATCAGAAAACACTAAAGTAAAGGGACAAGAAGAAAAACAAATATAATATATAAACATAAGAGTATCAACTAGACCCGGTCTCTCATAACTAGCCAGAACCACTACCATTTTATGAATATGAATAGATTGGTGTTGTAATACAGCAGAATGGGGCTCCGAACCTATCCACACATTTAGTAAAGAAAGAAATCAGCATAATTAATAAGAACTGTGATAAAAAATGGTAAATATATACATAAATTCGTAATTTGGTAAAAAATAAGTGTTCAATCTGCTGCATTGTTGTTGCAAGATCAAGGTTAATTTAAGCAAAACATTCCCAATTTTTAGTATTTAATGAGTTTAAGAATCTTCAGTTACAAGGGACTTACATATAATCCCTCTACCCAACCACCCACCCACCACCCCCAACACCCACCACCCATTGCCCATAAAATGTCTTGCATTTCGATCATTTGCACCAAAAGTGTACATAACAACATATCAGATAAAGATACAATTTGATTTCTAAAATAACACAAATATAGTTCCAATTAAATCAAATGGTCCCCCTTCTCGCAAGCCTTTTGTTTGTGGGATGGACATTATTCTAGTTGAGAGTAGATATCGGTCCAATATTATTATTCAAATTATTACAAATGTGATACATTTCTTCGCTTCATCTTTTAAAAATAAATAAGAGCATATCTAGTTTTCTTACAATGCACTAATCTAGTCATGCTTGATTAGACTTCCCAACCCTAAAACCACCAACTAAAATTGAAATATAAGTTTTAAACGATCAGAAAGGAAACGATAAACTTAAAGTAGTTAAAACAAAGTCTTTATTTCCATACTGAACAAGTTTATGCATATCAAACAATGGATCTAAATAAATAGTCTTGAAACAAAACAACACTATCACGTAAAAACGAAAAAATTCCACCAAATTGAAGACAGGGGAAAAAACAAGCCGAAGTGCCTGCAGACCAAAAAATATTTGATGTTATATGCACGAAGTGTCAATTTTGAAAATTATATATTATGCTTAATAGCTCAAGTTGTTATCTTTGCACCAAGCAATCTCTCCTCACCCACTAATTCAGCTTTGAAAACAATATCTCTTCTAAATTAACAATGTATTTCAACTAAACATACCTCCATATGCAACAATATCCACCTCTAGATGTGCCTGCAAGAGAAATCGAGTAAAATTATCATAACTCATTCAACTGATGCATGTGAAATGCTACATATCTAGTTTCTAGTAAGGTTCTAAAAGGCGCGAGGCGTGGTCAAGGCGTAGAGGTCAAGCCTCAAGCCTTAGGAGCCTAGGCAGGCCTAGGCGAAACCTAGGCGTAAAAAGACGTTTTTCCCTTTTTATTATTTTAATTATTCCAAGGGCAGTAATATAATAAAATAGTACATACCTTGAATTTTGAAAATATATCCATATGTTTGGTAGCCATCTTTTTCATATTCATGCTCATAACCAATATTTGTCAACTAATCCTTTGTTTTTTTAAAAAAAGTGTGCCTTAAACCTTTTACCAAGAATAAGGCGTAGGCGATGCGTTTCTCTCAAGCCTCGAGCCTAGGCGGAGCCTAGGCGGGCCTTTTAACACATACTTTGGTTGTATTTTGCATTTTTTTGAGTGCTTCCTCCTAATATGTTTATCTAATTCATCAGAATCAGTTCAGTTCTCCTCGATTTCCTCTATTTGGAGCCTATAAAGCTATACTTGTCAATGTTGTTTCTTGCTATCACCCCCATCAGACTCGATTACCTTAGTCAATATGACTTCATTGTAATTTATAGTCACTCTCTACATATATATTCACTTATATATGATGAAAAATGACTAAATGGTCTTTAAATAAGCTGGAGCACGAATTACTGGAAAATTCTCAAGTTGTGTTTTGGGAACCCCAATTCCATGCCTTGGAATTAGAATTCGAAAATTTTCAGTTCAAATTTTTACAAATATAGACCGAAAATTTCCAATTCTAATTCCAAAGCACGGAATTGGGGTTCTAAAATGCACCCTCAGAGAAAACAGTCATTAGGAATTTACTTTTATTTTGACTTTCTAACTAAGCATGAGCCACAATTCTCCAATCTTGCACTATTAAGCTCTATCCTTAAACAATTAACAGGACATGTTGCCAACATAGTAGCATATCCAAGGCAAGAATCCACCAGAATTAACCACTAGAAACGCGAATTATAATTTCAAAATGAATATGTATCTAGAAGAAACTTCCCCTTAACTCATCACCTACCTATTCAAAGCCAACCTACTCTTACTTACCTAATGCTCTCAACTCAACTCAACACAACAAAGCCTTTTCCCAATTATTTGGGGTCGACTACATGAATCCTACTTTTTCGTTCCGCTGCTCTGTTCGGCGCAATATCATCGGTTAAACAACATGATATCAGTATATTCATAGGATTCATGTTCATAAGGATCTGACAAAGTTTTACGTAGGTTGTCAGCTACCCAACGCAACCCTCCTCCTTTATCAGGGCTTGGGGCCGGCAGTGTCCAATAAAAAAATATAAGAAGTTAAGCACGACACATGCGGAGTTTACTGACATAATGCTCTGGCATAATATATTATCCAAATTCTAATAGTTCTCTAAAATATTATAAAGCAATCTTTATGCGAGACGCGTAAGTTATGTTTTCCTCTAAAATTCATCTTCTCCAAACCTTATCAAATTCCTTTTTTTTTTTTTTGTGTGTGTGTGTGTGTGTGTGTGTTTACCTTCTTGTTTAGCAGAGAAAGACACGAATTAGCAGCCAAATCAATAAGCTAGAATTCCCACCGCATGCATCAATTAGATATTTTGGAACCAATGTAAGACATGATAAAACTGAGACCGAAAGGCAATTGTTAAATACTATCAAACCAATTATTGCATTCAAATAAGAAGAATTGATTGATTCAAAAAATATGAGCATCCTATAAGACTAGGTTCTTGATGTAAATCTCAAGCTCAATAAACCTACGAACTCTTACCTCCCACCCCACCCTAAAAAAATGGAAAAATAATTACTGTAGGGGGAAATAGATATTGCTGAGTTTTTCAGTTTCGATGGAGCTAAGACAACGCACTTGCATCGATTCTACAGAGCAAATATTGGGTTATTGACAAATAACCAACGAACTTAGCCTAATTTTCCATATTGGCCATTGAACTTTTTCACCTTTTTTTTAAATCAAATAAAGTTAAAATGGTATTTTAACCCTCAAAAGAAAGATATTGGGCCAAACACAAAATAAAATTTAAAAAAAAAAACTCTTGGCCTAGGTTGCCACTGGGACAGTCTTAGGGGTGGATTGGGTTTGGTCTCAACTTCGATCCCTGGCACTGTCAAAATAATGTTTGGCCAGCGGAAGTTGCGAACCCCGAATGGGGATTAGTTGAGGTGAGCGTAAGTTGCCCGGACACCTCATGGTATGCTACCAAAAAAAATAAAATAAAAAAATAGAACATCACTTCAGGTGTTTGTTTTTGCCTGAATCTGAATCATTTAGATTTAAGAGGTACCAAATAGTGTTTGTTTAGTTAAATAATTAAGAGACTAATGACTATTTTACCTCTAAATAATTAAGAGGTAAATGTACCTCTAAAGTAAAATTCAGATTTCAGACTTCTTTCCGGATGAAAAAACAAACACAACCTCAACCTCCATCCGTCACCACCGACCCACTAAAAAATTCGTGCGAGTGGAGTTTTGTGTCATTTTGGCACCCCTAATTTCTAGGATGTGGCAACCCCTCTCTCTCTCTCTTCAATTGTGCTATGGTCTTCTCCCCCCCCCCCCCCCTCTTCTTCCCCCACCCCATGCCTCTCTATATATATAAATATACAACGAACTTAATGGGCAAGTTACCAATCAACCCCTCCAAATCCTGTCATATCAAATATCAAATATGAAGATAAATATACCTGACGGGCAAGGGAGAGGGCGTGGTATTGCATACGTGGGCTGCGACCAATATCTCCGAGAACCACAACGGCGGCCCTACCTCTCTTCCCATATATATCATCTTTTTTACCTAATAATCAACAATTTTCTGAAGTATCTCAATTTTCATTGCCAATACAATCTGAATTCAACACATATATGTATGTATATGTACCTGCCATTGTCGCCTCTCTAATTGTAGGATTTAGAAACCTCGTCTCGTCTCGTCTCTCTCCTGCAGATCACTCTTCAACGTCATAAATCTCCAATCAACTAACACTCAGAGCGAGGGGTTTGAGGAACATTTCTTAAACAATTTCTAATATTGAAACTACACTCATGTGCCTTTTTTAAATTCTACTTTTAACTATGTAATTTATACACTTTTAAGGTGAGTAGTAATGCACACGTGCGTTGCACGTGTAACATTGGGTTATGAAAAAAAAAAGATTATAAAGATTAAGTTACGTGTAACATTGGGTTATGAAAAAGAATAAATTGATTTTGAGAGATGGATTACAAAATTAGGTAAATAGTGGTTGTGTGGATTTTTAATTATGATAAATTATGTATTTCTTACACTTGAGGTGAACTTTACTATTTCATTCGAATGTACATGTATGTAGTAAACACGGATAGAGAGCCAACCTGCAAATAGATTGAAAATTTTAAAAAAAAAATCTTATATCAATGTGTTTTTTTTATAAATTCGTGGTCAAAATGTTTGGAAAGTTTAAAAGTACAGTGTCACATTTTTTTATTTATATTCCCACTCACAGCAAATGATCCAATTTAGACTTCGTGACCAATTTAGAATCCAAGTCATATCAATCATGACTTGAAATTTCTGTTCCACATAATGCTCCACCAGAAATATTGAAAAAAAAACACATCTCTAAACTAAAGAACCATAGTAAACATGAATCAAGTACGCTCTGACAGTGTAAAAACAAATAAGATCCTAAACAGTTTCAAGCATAAGATGTAACCACGCGTATAAACCCATTTATAACCAAAAAGATTCAGCGAACTGTAAAGAAGCACGTGAAATTCCAACATAGCAAAAAAAAAACTCAACTTATGGGTCTGTTAGAATCATAGTTCATTACGGTTTGACATCATTACCGTTTTAAACTAACTGAAAATCTATAACTCCAAATCTAATCAAACATGGCTTAACTTGAACATAAGGTCTAAGTACTTTGATTAAAATACACTAAAATCCATTCATTGACACTGGAGCTTCACCAGAATAAATTGAAGCCTTATTTTAAGAAGGGTATTTTTTTTCCACCCATTTTTTCTTCCTACCTACCGTCATTAAATTTAAACCATCAATATTTAAAATGTAAGATGATAATTTTATCCAAACTTTAAATGGATCAAATACCAAAAAGTCCCTCAAACATTTTTTAATACACATTTAGTCCAAGCCTTTTTATTTTGTTCCAAAAAGTCCCTCCGCCAGTGCGGACTTTAAAAATAAGAGAATATTGGTTAAATTGGTGTAAAAATAAGAGAATATTGGTTAAATGGGTGTTTGAAATAAGAGAATATTTGTTAAATGGGTGTTTAGGGACTTTTGGGAACAAATCAAAAAGACTTTGAGTAAATATGTATTAAAAAATGTTCGAGGAACTATTTGGTAAATGACCCATTTTAAATCACTCCAAAAAAGTGATTACGAATCTGTGATTTACAGCTGTTGCTATATTTTGAAATGTTGAGCTTGATTGTCTGAAAAAATTGCAAATTTTGGTACCAAGGGCTGATTGTAGGAGGATAGATTGTTTTCAATTTGCACAAAATAAGGATGAAGAATGAAACTTCGTGGAAAACATACAAACCCCTAAAAAGTTAATCTGAAAATATGTAAAACCCATTCATATAATCATAGATGCGCCTAATCCAAAAAAAAAAGAAAAAACGCAGGATAGAGTTTCCTGAATGATAATATTTCAAGCTAACATCATGGAAAATTTAAGGAATTAGGGATTGCGATTTAGTATTTCAAAAGCCAATTAGTATTATACATATATATAAAGAGAGAGGAAGATGTACCGAAGAGAGATCCAGTGACCGACGATCAAAAATCTCCGTGAAATCGAGATGGTGTTGTGCGTTGTAAACCTGAAATTATTTTCTTTCTCACTAGTATCGGGTGTCCTCTTGAATTATATAAGAACTCTCTTATTTATAGGATATAGTAAGATATTAGCGCTCGCAATTTTTGACACGATAACCCGTTTATGGTAATAATCCGAAATAACTTGAAGTTGACACGATTAGCTTGTATAGATTTAAAAGTACGTAAAACTTATACTCAAATAAAAATCAACGCGACCCGAAAATGACACGACTAACCCGAATTGTCACCCCTATAAGATATCTCAAAAGACAAGAATATGAGTGGACATTCACCCAAAAGTTAAGGGTCCGTTTGGTTCGTGGTGAAATACTTTTCACCGTGTTAAAAGTAAAAGGTGAATTATTAGTGCGGTGATTTTGTTTTCACCATCTCCGTTTGGATGGTCGAGTGTTCAACAGGTGAAAATTTTAACTTTTTCACCATTTGTTGTTTGGATGGCCAAGATTAATATGGTGAAAAAATAAAATGACCTTATTACCCTCATACTTAAAATGCACATAACTATTTTGATTTTCATCACACAAGTGTCAATGGCCATTAAAAAATATGCATTTACCTCAAACTAAAATTTGACATAATCACCCCCCTCACACACACACAACTAATCATATTTGGCGACGCAAGACAAATAAGTAAAAAAACAGTACCAATTAAAAATAAAGTCCTTATTAAAAAAGAAAGCAGTCCCAATTTAAAAAAAAAATTCCAACAATGAAAAAAAACTGTCATTTGTAAAAAAAACAATCACAATTAAAAAAAAAAGAGTCAACTATAAAAACAGTAGTCCACAATAAAAAAAAAGTTCTCAACAATGAAAAAAGAGTCCCAATTAAAAGAAAAGTTTTCAATATTGAAAAAAAACAATCCCAATAAAAAAAAAGTCCCAACTATGAAAAAAAGTGTTCCAATTAAAAGAATTAAAAATAAAATAGTTCCCAACTATGAAACCGTCCCAATTAGTAATTAAATTCCCAACACATTACCATGCGCCAAACAAATATTCATTTTTTTATTTTTTTTATTTTTTATTTTTTTTTATTTTTTTATGGGAATAGATATTCCCACATCCTCTATATGTTCCCCCACACCCTTTGAATAATAAATGACAATTGTGCCCTTAAATTTATAAATCTAAATGTCCAATTTTTTCACCTCCAACTAAAATAAATACATTTGATAAAAACAAAAAAATTATATTTTCAATAAAAAAATTGTGTTTTATAAGTAATAATAAAAAAAATGTTTATAAAACGTAAAATCTTATCTATTTGTTTTATTAAAAAACTGTATATAAAACGTAAAATTTATTTTTCTTAAGAAACTCTTTTCTTAAAAAGTGTTTTATTTTTTATTTATAAATTTTATTTTTGGTTAAAACTGTTTTTTTTTTGTACTATATTAAAAATAATCTTTTTACTATTTTTAAAAAATATTGTCTGCGGCAGCGGTATGTATAGGCGGTCCGACCACCTATACATACCGCTGGCGCGGAGCATTTTTGTCTAATATGTTGGTCCGCGCCAACGGTATGTATAAGTGGTCGAACTGCCTATACATACCGCTGACGCGGACCATTTTTTTGTATAGTAAAAAGATTATTTTGAAAATAGAAAAAAAAAACAGTTTTTAACTGAAAAAATAAATAACGAAATAATTTTTTTAAATAAATAAAAGAAACAGCTTTTTAACTACAAATGATAAAAAGAGTGTCCATTTTTTAAAATAAATAACGAAACAGTTTTTTTATCAACGTCCATTTAAATAAAAAGTAATATGTTTTTTTCTAAATAACATAATGATTTTTAAATGAAAAAATAATTTTTATAATTTTTATATTTTCAGAATATTAAAATTTTAATTTTCTAGAATATTAGGATTTTTATTTTCAAAATATTATGTTTTATTTTTTTTCATAATATTACCTTTTTTTTTTAAAGTAATAGATTTTTGGGCAAAAGATTATATTTGCTCAAATCATATATGCATAGAGGGTCTCTTGATCTTTTAGTATTTAAATATTAAAAAGGGTGTGGGGAAAGACATAGATGGTGTAGGAATAGCTATTCTATTTTTTATTTATTTTTAAAAAAATTTATTATTTAAATTTTTTTATTTTTTTATTTTTGTTAATAAAAAATAAAATTTAGAAAAAAATATTTTTTTTAAATGAATATTTGATGATCGTATTAATTGAGAGGGAGAAATGAATGTGTGATAGTTGTAAGTGAAAATAAGAAAGGTTACTTTGGTAATAAGATAAATTTCATTGTTTTCACCTCTTAAATTATTCACTTTACCCATGGTTTAAAATGGTTAAAGTTTCACCTCACTTTTCACCATATTCATTTTATTTCACCGTGTTAAATGTCCAACCAAACACATATTTTACCTAGCTGAATTATATTTTAACGCGGTAAAAAATATTTCACCACGAACCAAACGGACCCTAAAAGTCATATAATTTAACACTTCCTCGTAGATATACACCATATCCACCATTCAATGATTATTTCCTCATTAAAATCTTACTGAGGAAAAATTCAGTGGAAAAAGACCAAAGTGAAGGAAAGAGAGTATAATTTTTGTTATCATTGAATCGGTGTTGGACGCGTTTAGTGTTGTATCGTTAAAATCTTTAACTGAAAGACCCAAAGGGAAAAAACCTAATTAAAGAAAAAATAGTACAACGCGCATATGTTCAAAACATCATGTTCTTATATTCTCCGTCTGATCAAATGATCCCCCTAATTGGATACTCCCCCTCATTATGATATTTCTTCGATGATTGAGTCGATGCATATCAGTCTCATATACAACCTTCTTAAATGTTACTTTAACATGGTGAATAAATTTGATCCGTTGTTACTTTAATTACATGTTTCTTCATAAGATCGACTTCCATAAGATTTGGGTGAAGAGGGAAGGACAAGTCACTTTATCAGATCTATTTAATTCATTAGCATAACTCTTCTGGAGTTTGTGTGATGCATAACTCTTTCTTTGAGTTCATGGATGTAGAAGAACATAAATGTGTTAGTCATTGTTGATACTAAATTTAGTCAGCTGACGTGGACCAATCATATGAAGACACGTGTCGATCTGCGTAGCAAATACAAATACTTTCACCGAGCTACTCAGGCGTTCCGAGCCACTTAAGCGTACCGAGCAACTTAGGCGGTTCGCGCTACTTAGCGTGCAGAGCATCCAACCAAGAAAGCCAAAAGGCGACTACGCATTAAAAGCGCATTATTATTGTACATATGTATATGTCTACTAGATAACATCGCATTACATTTTCGAATGTATAGTCTCAAGGTTATAAATACATTGTAACCTCATCATAAGAGGGAGACTTTGGATCTCTTAATCAACCTATCATCGAGATTCAAGGCAAATAGTCGGCAATACAACAACAGTGGACGTAGGCCATTTTTTATAGCCGAACCACTATAAAAACCCATTGTCTTATTTATTCATTTTTTATCTATGATTGATTAATTAGATAGAATCTAGTTTTTTACATCAACAGATTGACGCCGTCTGTGGAAAACGATTATACTTAGCGTTTTTCACCAAACAACTCATCATTTATGGCTGAAATTTCGGAATCCAGTAATCGAAACACTGGGGTCCCTCCAAGCCCCTCTACTCCACTAAATATTCAAGATCTGGCTGGCATAATGGCTAATTTAGCCCAAGGGCAAACGGCCATGCAAGAAACCATGCGTCAACTTATACAAACGGTTCGAGATGGAGTGTCGGCTCAATCAGGACAACGAAGTGTTCAGAGAAATACCCATCTGCCATCTTCAAGAACTAGACGAACGCTATTCCCGGAGGTCTCTCATTCTAGACGTACTGGCTCATATCGTACTGAGAGGTCTAATGATCCTTCGTATCAACCTGGTCGGACTTCATCAGTACGAACTACAGATTCTCAACGAAATGTCACTCTAACTCCAGAACGGACCAGTGCTCTAGAAAGATTGAGTACAGTCTCTCTTTTTGATCGATTGGGCCCTAGGAGGAATAGAAACCCTCCTAGGATCTCGTCGAGCAACTCTCAACATCCATCCAATCTAAGAGAAGGCTCTGGCCAATCGCACCCAACAGCCCGTAATGAAAGGTCCCAAGAGGAAAACTCAACGCGATCAGTTGCTCGAATCCTTTGTAACCCAAGAACACAACCTTGTGTTTGTTCATACTCTTGTGGAGAAGACTGTCCTTCTTCATTGTTGCCCTCCTGGAAAGGGAAAGTTCCAGCCGCCGACTACAGAACCGACGCCCCGCGGGTAATTCTGTGTCACTGTATTTTTATTGTAATCCGTGTAACCGTTCCTTACAATATTATAGTGAAAATAAAAGGTTTTTCCCCTTTGGGGGATTTTTCCTCACATGTATGTGTTTGAATGTTCTTACATGTGTTATCATCTTATTCAATCACATATAGATGCATGTTTAGGACTTAATTGATAAAAACTGTGTCTAATTAAATAATATCTCTATTTGAACGCAAGCGCACTCTTCTCAAATTGGTATTAGAGCCAGTTACACAACTTTACCGTGTAATTTTCCGCAAAATTTTCTAAGATATCAATTTTCTGAAAATTTGATTTTTGAAGACGAATGTGTTCATAATGGAGAAGTTATATAATAAAATGCCAGTTTTTTACGGGACAAACTATGCATATTGGAAAGCCCGCATGAGATCTGCATTAAAAGCCATTGATGAACGTGTCTGGATTTTGGTTGAAAGAGGGTGGACACCTCCCTCCGTCACTGTTAATAACGTGATTAGTTTAAAACCTGACACTAAATGGACTGAAGAAGAATTTAAATGGTCATCGTTTACTTCTAAGGGTTTAAGTGCTATTTTTGGGTTTGTCACACCTGATGAGTTCAAACGCATAATGACGTGCACCACGTCAAAAGAGGCATGGGATGTTTTGCAACTTACCCATGAAGGAACTAATGCTGTGAAAGAGTTTAAACTGCAAAATTTAAAAACTCAATTTGAAACAATCACCATGCTTGAATTTGAATGTTTTGATGATTTTTATGCTAGGCTATCTGACATTGTTAATACTGGCATTAATCTTGGTGAACATATTCCTAATGCTAGAGTTGTTAAAAAGATTTTTGTTCTCTTCCTAAGCGTTTTATCCCTAAAATCACTGTGCTAAATTCTATGGGTAATTTAAATACGCTAAAATTGGAGGAACTTGTAGGAGACTTGCAAACATATGAAATTGATATGTTTCCTAAAACTGCTAAGGCTAAAGATAAGAGAATTGCACTTAATGCCCAAGAGAGAAAGAGTGAGGGGTCGGCAAGAAAGAGGGGAGAGTCATCTAGAAAAAGAGAGACAGATACGTCAGATTCTGAGTGCGATTTTTACTTAGATGATTTGGCCCTTTTTGCTAAAAATTTCAAGAGAATTCTCAAATTTAAGAAAAATAGTAATTTTAAAGATAAAAAGAAGTTTTAGAAAAATAAGTTTGAAAAGAAAAATGAAAAAGTTTTTAAAGATCCTCCTAAGAAAGAAAGTGAGAGATGCTTTGAGTGCGACGGTAGAGGTCATAAAGCTTTTGAGTGTGCTACTAGGTTAAACAGAGAAAAGGCCAAAGTTGTCCTTAATGCTACCCTTAGTGACGACAGTGAGGTCGAGTCGGTGGATTCCAGAGACGAGTCACCGCATGATTGTAACTTCACCGCATTTATGGCTAGTCATGTGAGCACTCATAGTTCTCCTCACGACGATGAGGATAATGCTTCACAGGGACACCTCGATAGTGAGATCGATGTGAGTGAGGGGGAGGATGACACAAGTGAGAGCGGGAGTGATCTTCAACGCGCCTACGCCGAGCTATATTCTGAATCTTTTAAAACTAAAAAGCGTAACAAAGCGTTAGTTTTTAGGATCACCGCTTCAGAGGAAGAATTAAGAAAAGCGAGAGAGAGAGAGTCCTCCACCTGCACTACCTTGAGAGAGAAAGAGTCTGCCTGTGTTGAGAGAGAGAGAGTTATTTTGAGAAAGAGAGAGGGGACTTGACTAAACAAGTGGCTAGTGTTACGAGTGAGCTCCATTCCTCTGTGGAGACTCAGAAGAAACTTGAAGCCCTTGTAGCCCAGCTTACTCATAATCTGGAGAGAGCACGGGAAGTCAAGGTACAAATCGAGGACAGATCTGGGAAGATGGAAAAGATGTTCCTCGACCCCGCCTTAGGTTTTGGTGATAGGCAAGGAATAGGTTATGATGGTACTTCCACGTCCCAAATTGCACCTGAACCAGTTCCTGAGTTTACTACGACTCTTTATGGCCATCATCAAAAACCTCGACGGAGAGTTCGACCAAGAAAAGCAAACCAATGTCCACCTTTGACTGTGTGCTTTTGTACATACTGCAAAAGAAAAGGCCACCTCAGGGAGTTTTGCTATAGTATGGGTCGGACACGACGTACTACTGCTCCACCACAGTGTGCTGATGACTTTACCAGTCTGAGAGAGCGAGTTGAGTTTTTAGCTGCCACATCACAGAGTTTGATGGAGGAATTCCGACGGATGACTTTGCCGTCAGTGAATACTTCTCGCATTCCGACTAAAACCAACAATAACAAAGGTAAACAAAAGGTCTCCACCTCTTGGGTACCTAAGAAAGATAAAAAGGCCTTTGTTGTTCATGTCGCTCTCAAAGCACATAATACCTCACAGTGGTATTTTGATAGTGGGTGCTCCAGACATATGAGAGGTGATGCATCATTTTTTACCTCTCTTGAGGATTATCAGGATGGTAGAGTCGCCTTTGGAGATGGGAGCAAGTCTAGCATTGTAGGAAGTGGTGCTGTAGAGTTACCAGGATTTCCTAAGCTAAAGAATGTTTTATACGTCAAAGGTTTAAAAGCAAACCTTCTCAGCATTAGCCAGCCGTGCGACGCTGACTTTGCAGTAAAGTTTGACCGGGACGCGTGTAATGTCTACAATCAAGCCGGTAAACTTTAGTACAAGGGGTGAGGACCGAGGATAATTACTATGGGACTGTGCCCACTTCCTCACTTGTCTGCAACAGCGCCATGATCACTCCTATGGATCTGTGGCACCAACGTCTAGGTCACGTAAACTTTAGAGATCTAACTCGCTTAGCTAAAAAGGACCTAGTACGTGGCTTACCTTCTCTTGGAAATCCAACTTCGACGATTTGTAGACCCTGTCAGTTGGGAAAACAGATCCGTATCCCCCATAGGAAGTTGCATTCCATTACCACCTCCCGAGTACTTGAGCTGATTCAGATGGATCTTATGGGTCCTACTCGTACTGAGAGTTTAGGTGGTAAGAGGTATATCCTCGTGATGGTAGACGATTTCTCCAGATACTCGATTGTAGGTTTTCTAAGGGAGAAATCCGATGCTGTAGAGTTTTTAATGACCAAGTGTCGTGTCCTACAAAATCAACACGGAGTCACTATTAATAGGATCCGTAGTGACAACGGCACAGACTTTTAAGGAAGCAAAGGTAGATCTTTACTGTGATAGCCTTGGGATCAAACATGAGTTTTCTGCTGTGAAGACTCCTCGGCAAAATGGGATTATTGAGAGGAAGAATAGGACGATCCAAGAAATGGCTAGATCTATGCTTCTAGGTCGTAATGTGTCTAAGAGATTTTGGGCAGAGGCAGTGTCTACTGCATGCCACACGGTGAATAGGGTTTACTTGCGTCCACATACACTTAAGACACCTTATGAATTGTGGACCGGCAAAAAACTCAACCTTGCATATTTTCGTATTTTGGGGAGTAAATGCTACATCCTAAGGGATCGAGAGCAATTAGGAAAGTTTGACTCCCGGAGTGACGATGGAATATTACTAGGATATTCATCAATTAGTAGAGCATACTGAGTTTTTAGCCTGAAAAGCTCTAAGGTTATGGAATCAATAAACGTCACCGTGCAAGATGACGAACCTCCGACGATTATTGATCTTAACCTTCAGTGTGAGGATGAGGACTTTTCTGGCAGTGATTTACTTGTCCCTCACACACACTCTGTGGACCCTACTCCTGTGTTAGGGGACACTCCTGCTTGGGTTCGCAAGATTCATGACCCAACCTCCATTATAGGCGATCCTACTCTAGGGGTCAAGACTCGCGCTCAGCTCGAGAACGTTGTTAGCCATTTTACTACACGTCCAAAGTCGAGCCCAAGAACCACAAAGAAGCACTCAAGGATGAACAGTGGGTATCTTTTATGCAGGATGAGTTGCTTAAGTTTAAAAAGAATAATGTCTGGGAACTTGTCCCCCGACCTAGTGAGACTAATGTGATAGGTACCAGATGGATTTTTAAAAATAAAATGGATGAAAATGGTACCATAATCAGAAACAAGGCTAGGTTGGTCACTCAAGGCTACACACAGATAGAAGGTGTAGACTTTGGGGAGATATTTTCTCCTGTTGCGAGGCTTGAGTCCGTCCGCTTACTACTCGCCATCGCATGTCATCTGCATTTTAAGTTATATCAAATGGATGTCAAGAGTGCCTTCCTGAATGGCATTCTACAGGAGGAGGTTTACGTAGAACAACCGAAAGGGTTTGAAGACCCTAAGCACCCAGAGCACGTCTATTATCTGAGAAAAGCCTTGTATGGCTTGAAGCAAGCACCCCGTGCTTGGTACAAGAGGCTTACTTCCTATCTCTTAGCTCGTGGCTTCATGAGAGGGGGAGTTGATATAACGTTGTTCGTCAGGAGAGATGACGATGCTATTTTGGTTGCCCAGGTCTATGTGGATGACATAGTCTTTGGATCCACGTGCTCTCAACATGTTCATCACTTTGAGGAAGAGATGAAAAGTGAGCTTGAGATGAGCATGGTTGGTGAGCTTACTTTCTTTCTTGGTCTCCAGGTTCGTCAGCTAGAGGATGGGATGTTAATCTCCCAATCTAAGTATGCTAGAGACCTAGTGAAGAAATTTGGGTTAGACTCCGCTAAGCATGCACGTACACCTATGAGTACCACTACCATTCTTAGTAAGGACACTACAGAGAAGGACGTAGAGCAAACCTTGTATCGGAGTATGATAGGTAGTCTCCTCTACTTCACTGTCAGTCGTCCCAACATCTCCTTTAGTGTTGGAGTCTGTGCGCGATATCAGGCGTCCCCGAAAGAGTCACATTTACTAGCTCTAAAATGTATTATTAAATACGTGAGTGGGTCTCTCTCATATGGTATTTGGTATTCCTTTGATAGTGATGACCGTTTGTCCGCCTATTCGGATGCCGATTGGGCTGGAGATGTAGATGGTTGTGGGATCACTTCTGGTGGGTGTTTCTATTTTAGTTCTGCTCTTGTCTCCTGGCTAAGCAATAAATAAAATTCCATCTCTTTGTCCACTGCGGAGGCTGAGTACATCGCCGCCGGGAGTTGTTGCACGCAACTATTGTGAATGAAGCAAATGTTGGAGGATTATGGGATCTCACAGGACACCATGACTATTTCCTGTGATAACACGAGTGCAATATACATATCCCGCAATCCAGTCCAACATTCGCGCACATAGCACATCAGGATACGCGAGCACTTTATACGTCAGTTAGTTGAGGAGAAAGTCGTATCCCTTAGTTTCGTACCCACCGACCGTCAGTTAGCCGATATTTTTACGAAACCTTTATATGCCCTTAGATTTAAGAGTCTCAGGAAGTCTTTGAGGATTTGCACAGTTGACTGAGAGTTTGGTCCGTGTCTAGGATAGGATGCTTCTTCATATTCATATCATATGCTTCCTATTGCTAGTTTGTATTATATGTATTATTGCTTTGTTGTACAGTTTTTTTTCTATTTCTTTTTCTATTTTTTTTAAAATCCAAAAGGATTTTCTTTTTACAAAAATTTTAGAAAAGCACAAAAAGATTTTTGTATTGTATTTGCACCTTTTATGGATGAGCATTTAAGATAGCCGCGTCACAATTTCATTCCATTTATCCATGTGACTGTTTCATAGAGATTTGAGACGCTACATCATTTCATCCATGTGCTTTACATTATTTGGAGTCTTTGAGATGTAATTAGTGATATCTTCCTACATGTTTGACTCCTATCTCCTTTATTGCACACATGCACGACTATATTTGATTAGTGTACTTGTCTATCACATATTGGCTTGAGTGTTTCCATCTCAATTCTGTCTATCCAACGTACAATGTGCGATAAAACTTGACAAGATTGGAATGCATGTAAAAATCGTTTTGGTGAGACTGTGTGTTTGAAAATGGGGAAGGGCTGCGAAAGGTTCATTGAGCCTTTGCGATTCTAAGCCACCGTTAAAAAGGACCTAAAAAATTGAGAAATTTTATTATCCGGGGTCCAAAGAGGTTAAAAGAGCCCCGAAAAAAATTAAAGGCAATAAAAAGTAGATTATGCCATCTATGGGCCATTAGGTTTCACCATCAATTCTCCAAAGTTTGATAATTTAGATTGCCTCTAAAAGAAAATATAAATCTGAGGGAGTTTGGTTGGAGACTATAAACGGGTTTGCACTTCCTTGAAAGTCCTGAAAAAGCATGAAATTGTTTTGGACGTTATTGGTGTGGAAATCACTTTGAGCTTTGATTTGTTGATTTGATTGAGTCAATGTCTCTTATTTCCATTTTTACACCAAAGGAAGATTTTGAGTTCATTCGTTAGGAGTGTCCGATATTCATCGTGCACATATGTCATGTTTGTATGCATTGATTTTCCTATCAAATTTGATCACACCCATACATTTTCGCTATCATAGACTTGGTTGTTTTTGTGTTCATTCATGGTGTGTTTCTTTGTTTTTGAATACCGTGACACCCCGATTTTACTTATTTGATTCATTCTTCTTATCTGTCTATTTGGGGACATCATAAAAAGGGGGAGAAAGAATTATCATTTTTTGGGGGGGAGATATGAAGTTTTGTTTTGGTATCTATGTTTATCTCATTTCAAGCTCGATACGTCACTTGGTATTTTGATTTATCTCATGTGTGTAGGTACTACATTGATGATCATATGTTACACACCCTGATGAGAAAAGCGTTGAGATTCCTAAAGATTTGAAGAACAAATGATTAAGACTTATTCATTTGTATCTTTTCAGTTTTGGGTTCATGGAAGGGTAGATTTTTATAGGCAATTTGATAGTTGATAATTCAGATTTTTTATGTATGTACCGGCATAGACATAGGGGGAGATTTGTAAGGACATTTTTGTCCATTATCAATTTGTATGTCGTAAGCCTTTACATCGTTGAAGAAATTCAAGATCTCATCTACATCAACGGATCCGAATATCAAAACATCTTATCCTTGGAATCATTTTTCTGGGATACTGGACCGGTTCGCCCATTTTAAAAACGAATCGATCCGCCTCCGGACCGGTCTGCCTCAAGTCAGACCGATCCGCTATTTGCCTCAAACCAGTAAACCCCGGACCGATTGCAAACCGAAGAAGCCCTATTAAAAAAAGAACCGATCCGTCCTCGGACCGGTCCGGATCAGAAGCGGACCGATCCGCCTGAAATAAAATCGTGCAGATCGTGTTCAGATATTTTCGGCCCAGGTTTTCTTTTATAAACCAACTTTGGGGATTTGTTTAGCAAGACTTTCATAGACGATTTTAAGAATCCTAAATACTCTAAGTCTTCACCCTTTTTAGTCCCAATACTCATGTTTTGATTCACACAATTTTTCATACCTTTGTGAATCCTTTGTAACCCAAGAACACAACCTTGTGTCTGTTCATACTCTTATGGAGAAGACCGTCCTTCTTCTTCATTGCTGCCCTCCTGGAAAGGGAAAGTTTCAGCCGTCGACTACAGAACCAACACCAGCGGGTATTTTTGTGTCACTGTATTTTTACTGTAATCCGTGTAATTGTCCCTTATAATATTATAGTGAAAATAAAAGGTTTTGCCCCTTTGGGGGATTTTTCCTCACATGTATGTGTTTGAATGTTCTTGCATGTGTTATCAACTTATTCAATCACATATAGATGCATGTTTAGGACTTAATTGATAAAAAGTGTGTTTAATTAAATAATATCTCTATTTGAACGCAAGCGCACTCTTCTCATACTCCCTTGAAGGTAGATATAAATCACATTCTAGAGGAGATCAAGAACAGAGCTAACTTGGCCAGAGAAAATGAAGGCAGGTCCGGACAAAAGGGACAAGTCCAAATATTGCGAATTCCATAAAGACCATGGTCACACGACCAAATGTTGCATAGCTCTCCAGAACGAAATCGAAAAACTTCGAAAAACTTTTGAGTGGAATGATGAATGCGAGGAGGCCTTTTAAGAGTTGAATAAATATCTGGGGACACCTCCATTGTTATCTAAACCAGTGATGGGAGAAAGGCTATACTTGTATTTGGCGGTTTCAGATAACGCGGTTAGCTCAACATTGATAAGAGTGGAGGATGGAGTGTAGAAACCAGTCTATTACACCAGCAAGGCCTTCCGAGGAGCAGAGATCAGATATCCAAGACTGGAGAAGTTAACACTAGCACTAATCGAAGCAAGTAGAAGGATGAGGCCATACTTCCAAGCCCATACTATAGTAGTGTATACTGATATGCCACTAAGACAAGCTCTGCATAAATCGGAGAAATCGAGAAGATTGATGTACTGGGCAGTAGAACTTGGTGAATATGACATAGTTTATGAGCCTAAGACGTCACCTAAGGGGCAGGCAGTAGCAGATTTTATCGCAGAGTTTACTCACTCTGATGCATTCGAAAAGAAGGAGTTTAATACAGACCAACCTGTGGATGTTACAGGATCATCGAAGATAACACCCGACCAACTTCCATCCGTGGATAAGCAAGAGAAGATAATCAATTAGCAGCGAGAAGTGTTGGGGGAAGACAAAAGGAAGTATCAAATATTCCACCGAGGAACTCTGTCTGACCAAGAGTTTGATAATAAAGTACCTGTATGGAATCTATATGTGGATGGCTCTTCATGTGCCACAGGCAGTGGAGCAAGAATAGTTTTAAACAGTCCTGATGGAATTGATATGGAGTATGCTCTACGTTTTCAATTTAAGGCTTCCAATAATGAAGCTGAATATGAAGTTATGATCGTGGGTCTAAGTCTGGCCAAAACCATGAAGGCAGAGCAAGTCGTTGTATTCAATGATTCACAATTAATCGTAAATTAAATTCTCGGGTTGTATGCAGTGAAGGGAGAACTAATGGTCAAGTATCATGCAAAAGTTATGGAGGTTGTCTCAACTTTTGCTGCAGTTCAGTTGATCAAAAAATTGAGATTGGAGAATGCAAGAGTCGACGCCCTAGCTCGGTTGGCATCAGCAACACGCACCAAGCTACGAAGAATTATCCGAATATAAATCCTGGTAGACCGGAGCGTAGACGAAGATTTGATGATGAAATTCATTACCCTCGACTTGGGACTATCCTGGATGGATCCCATCAGGGCCTATATCGAAGAGGGGGTTGTGCCGACTGATAAACTCGCAGCCAAGAAACTGAAGTTTAAAGCTGCTCGTTACGTATTGACCAGTGGCATTTTGTATAGAAGATGCGTTATAGCAGGACTACAGAGATGTGTCCATCCCTCCGAAGTCAAAGACTTTATTGAAGAGGTTCACGAAGGGTCTTACGGAGCCCATGTAGCAGGTCGGACGTTTTTGCAGAGAATAACAACACAAGGGTATTACTGGCCAACGATGAGAGCTGACTGCACAGCTTATACTAAGAAGTGCGATAAATGCCAACGTTTCTCTTCCATCTGAAGTACTCCCCAAGCATTGTTAACACCCATTACGTCCCCTTGGCCATTCACCGTGTGGGGGATAGATTTGGTCGGGCCACTTCCAATGACCAAAGGGAGATTCAAATACCTCATAGTTGTTGTGGATTATTTTACCAAATGGGTGGAAGCTGAACCTCTCATTACTATGACGTATGACAAGGTCTATCAGTTTATTTGGAAGAGTATTATTTGCAGATATGGTCTCCCACATGCATTCATTACTGACCATGGAACCCAATTTGACAACGAGGAATTCGCTGCATATTGTCACCAATCCAATGTACAGAAGATCCACTCTGCACCAGGCCATCCCCAGAGTAACGGGCAAACTGAAGTGACAAACAGAACCCTACTGAATGGTCTAAAAAATGGCTGGATGACGCAAAGGGAAACTGGATTAACGAGCTACATTATATGTTGTGGGCTTATCGCACTACACCGCGAACAACAACTGGGGAGTCTCTGTACATTTTGACATTTGGGAGTGAGGCTGTCATACTTGCTGAATATAGTCTACCCACACATAGGGTGTTTAATTTCAACTCTCCTGTAAGCGACTTGATGAGACGTTTAGACCTGGATATGTTCGAAGAAGTTAGGGAAGAAGCAACAATCAGGAATGTAGCATACCAACAATGAACAACCTTGTTCTACAATAAAAGGGTGAAGAAGTGCGATTTGAAAGAGGGGGATTATCTACTGAAGAAGGTGATACAAATACATAACAAACTGGAGGCCAACTGGCATGGACCTTACAGAGTAACTGAAGTTGTTCATACTGGGACATACATAATTGAAACTTTGGAGGGAGAATAATTCAAGAACCCATGGAATGCAGCGCATCTGCGCAAGTATTATCAGTAATTAAAATCCATATGTAATACATTTCTCTCAATATGAATAAAGTGATGTTTCGCCCGTATTTCCTCCTTTGTTGAATTTTCTTCAGAATATTAGTGTTACACACTACACAAACACAAATTCAGATCAGCAACCACCAACTCCGGTTGGTCGGCAATTCAGTAACCACCAACTCCGGTTGGTCGGCAATTCAACAACCACCAACTCCGGTTGGTCGGCAATTTAATAACCATCAACTCCGGTTGGTTGGTAAATAAAAATCATACAGTGCAAAAGCCTGTTTGATCACGGCTGATCTCAAGGGACACCCCAAACTAGGCAAGAAGATGGGTGACCTCTCGAGGCATCCACTGTCTAGGCAATAAGGTAATCCTGACAAGATTACTACAACTAAGCAGGAACACGGGATGAAAATTATTCCATTGCTTAGGCCCAAAGAGTGACAAGTCGCTATAATCAGACAACAAATGGGACAAGTTCCATTGTCTAAAAACGAAACATGACATTTCGTCCTTTTACATATATATATATATATATATATTCACCAACGAATAACAAAGACATTCTACAAAATATTTCCAAGGAAATGAAATTGTAAAAGAAACTAAATCTTTCTTTATTAAAACCAAACAGATTACATACGATATGAAATTTGATTCATTACATACAAATGTCCTATTCTATGGGTTTCTTTCCCTCTGCTTTTGAGAAAGGTTCCACCCCTGAGAGGAGTGCGCTTGCGTTCAATTAAAGAAGTTATTTAATTAAACTCAGTTTTTATCTATTAAGTCCTAAATATGAATCTAGGTGTGATTGATGATGATAAAATCAAGCAAGAACATTTAAACACACACAAATGAGGAAAAATCCCCCAAAGGGGCAAAACCTTTTATTTTCACTATAATTTTATAAGAAAACAGCTTACACGGATTACAATAAAAATATGTGACACAAAAATACCATCGGGTGTCGGTTCTGATGTCGACTGCTGGAACTATCCCTTTCCAGTAGGGTAGCAATGAAGAAGAGAATGGCTTCCTCACAAATTACTCCAGATGAGTAAATGATCCTCTTGAAGGTTTAAAGATTCACACACATATATGGGAATGGTTTTGTGAATCAAAAAGGTTTAGAAAACCTTAAAAAGATGAAGTCTTATTCTGGACTGTTTTCGTAGAATTTTGAGATTGCAGAAAGACTTGAAAATCATGTAGAAGGTGAATAGGTATTTATACGAAAATCGAGGCGGTGGCTCGTTCGAACGAGATAGCCATGTCGCTCTAACGAAGGACAGAAGTCGTTCGAATGATATCGTGTGACATGCCTATCTCGCGTGAACGACATTTAAAGTCGTTTGAGCGAGCTCGTCATTCAAGGCACTTCGTTTCTACACTTAGAAATTTTTTTGCTTTTGATAAAAAATTAATCCATACTTCAAAAATAATTTTCAAAAAATTTTCCAAATATTTATGCAAATATTAAAGCTCCAATAAACCATTTTACCGATAAAGCGTAGTGGAGTAGTGGGAATGAGCTGTGCAGCACGTCGTATGTAGCATGAGCACGTGAATATAATTGACGCATTGAATTCGGATAAAGGTCATCGAGGTTGATCGTGTTGACGTGCCGAATGTAGCGGTATCAGACATACAAACTGTGATCTAGAAGAAAATAGAAAATTCCTAGATTCTACCCCCGACATTTATAAAATTATGTCCTTACAAATCTCCCCCTATGTCTATGCCGGTACAGACATAAAAAATCTGAATTATGCAATCAAATGACATACAAGATAATATCCCTATTAAACCCTCAAACTGAGAATACTAAATGACATGTCTTTCAAATCTTCAGCTCTTCAGAAACTTCCGAAGCTTTTCTCATCAGGGTGTGTAATCAAATAATGAGCAATATTGTACCTACACACATGAGATAAAGCAAATACCCGTGACAAGCAACAGTTTGAAATATAATGATATGCAAAAATTGATGATCAATTAAGCTTAAGCAAATCATATATAAATCAACCAAACACCAAAACAATTCTCCCCCATAATTCTTCTCCCCCTTTTTATGATTTCCCCAAATAGACAGATATGAGAAGCATAAGTGAATGCACATGGAGAATGACACACGGGAATAAACTGCTATTTTTGTATTTTTCAAAAAATTTCACATATAGTGTACAACATAGAATCACACCATGAAAGAACACAAAAACAACCAAGTCGATGATAGCGTAAATGTAGGGGTGTGATCAAATTCGATAGGAAAATCAATGCATACAAACATGACATATGTGCACGATGAATATCGGATACTCCTAACGAATGAACTCAAAATCTTCCTTTGGTGTAAAAATATGGTAATATGAGACATTGACTCAATCAAATCAACAAATCAAAACTCAAAGTGATTTCCACACCAATAACGTCCAAAACTATTTCATGCTTTTTCAGGACTTTCAAGGAAGTGCAAACCCGTTTATAGTCTCCAACCAAACTCCCTCAGATTTATATTTTGTATAGAGGCGATATAAATTCTCAAACTTTGAAGAATTGACGGAGAAACCTAATGGCCTATATTTGGCATATATTGATTTTTATTGCCTTTAATTTTTTTCGGGCTCTTTTAACCTCTTTGGACCCCTGATAATAAAATTTCTCAAGGTAAGTAAAAAATGAGGCATCACCTGTCATATGTCTGGAGCACCCACTATCAAAATACCATTGTGAGGTATTATGTGCTTTGAGAGCGATATGAACCACAAAGGCCTTTTTATCTTCCTTAGGTACCCAAGAAGTGGTGACCTTTTGTTTACCTTTGTTGTTGTTGGTTTTAGCCAGAATGTGAGAAGCATTCACTGACGGTAAAGACATCCGTTGGAATTCCTCCATCAAACTCTGTGACGTGGCAGCTAAAAACTCAACTCGCTCTCTCAGACTGGTAAAATCATCAGTATGCTGTGGTGGAGCAGTAGTACGTCGTGTCCGACCCATACTATAGTAAAAATCCCTAAGGTGGCCTTTTCTTTTGCAGTATGTACAAAAGAACACAGTCAAAGGCGGACCTTGGTTTGCATTTCTTGGTCGAACTCTCCTTCGAGGTTTTTGACGATGGCCATAAAGAGTCGTAGTAAACTCAGGAACTGGTCGAGGTGCAATTTGGGATGTGGAGGCACCATCATAACCTATTCCCTGCCTATCACCAAAACCTATAGCGGGGTCGAGGAGCATCTTTCCCATCTTCCCAGATATGTCCTCGATTTGTACCTTGACTTCCCGTGCTCTCTCCAGATCATGAGTAAGATGGGCTACAAGGGCTTCAAGTTTCTTCCGAGTCTCCACGGAGGAATGGAGCTCACTCGTAAGACTAGCCACTTGTTTATTCAAGTCCCCTCTCTCTTTTTCAAAACAACTCTCTCTCTCTATAAACAAACTCTCTTTCTTAACACAGGCAGACTCTCTCTCTCTCTTAAGGTAGTGCAGGTGGAGGACTCTCTCTCTCTCGCTTTTTTTTAAATCTTACTCTAAAGTGGTGATCCTAAGAACTAACGCTTTGTTACGCTTTTTAATTTTAAATGACTCAGAATAAAGCTCGACGTAGGTGCGTTGAAGATCACTCTCGCTCTCACTTGTGTCATCCTCCCCCTCACTCACATCGGTCTCACTGTCGAGGTATCCCTGTGAAGCATCATCCTCATCGTCGTGAGGAGCACTAAAAGTACTCCCATGACTAGCCATGAATGCAGTGAAGTTACACTCTTGCGGTGACTCATCTCCATAATTCACCGACTCGACCTCACTGTCGTCACTAAGGGTAGCATTAAGGATAACTTTGCCCTTTTCTCTGTTCAGCCTAGTAGCACACTCAAAAGCTCTATGACCCCTACCGTCGCACTCAAAGCATCTCTCACTTTCCCTTTTAGGAGGGTCTTTAAAATATTTTTCATTTTTCTTTTAAACTTATTTTTCTCAAACTTCTTTTTATCTTTAAAATTACCATTTTTCTTGAATTTGAGAATTCTCTTGCAATTTTTAGCAAATAGGGCCAAATCATCTAAGTCAAAATCACACTCAGAATCTGACGTATTTGTCTCTCTTTTTCTAGACGACTCTCCCCTCTTTCTTGCCGACCCCTCACTCTTTCTCTCATGGGCATTAAGTGCAGTTCCCCTATCTTTAGACTTGACAGATTTTGGAAACATATCAATTTCATACATTTGCAAGTCTCCTACAAGTTCCTCCAATTTAAGCGTATGTAAATTACCCATAGAATTTAACACAGTGACTTTAGGGATAAAACGCTTAGGCAGTGATCTAAGAATCTTTTTAACAACTCTAGCATTAGGAATGTGTTCACCAAGATTAATGCTAGTGTTAACAATATCAGACAGTCTAGCATAAAATTCATCAAAACATTCAGATTCAAGCATTGTGATTGTTTCAAATTGAGTTGTTAAATTTTGCAGTTTAGACTCTTTCACAGCATTAGTTCCTTCATGGGTAAGTTGCAAAACACCCCATGCCTCTTTTGACGTGGTGTACGTCATTATGCGTTTGAACTCATCAGGTCTGACAGACCCAGAAATGGCACTTAAACCCTTAGAATTAAAAGATGACCATTTAAACTCTTATTCAGTCTATGTAGTGACAGGTTTTAAATTGGTCACGCTTTCAAGAGTGACGGAGGGAGGTGTCCACCCTCTTTCAACCAAATTCCAGACACGTTCATCAATGGCTTTTAATGCAGATCTCATGCGGGCTTTCCAGTATGCATAGTTTGTCAGGTCAAAAACTGGCATTTTATTATATAACTTCTCCATTATGAACACACTCGTTTTCAAAAGTCAATTTTTCAGAAAATTGATATCTTAGAAAAATTTTGCGAAAAATTACACGGTAAAGTTGTGTAACTAGCTCTGATACCAATTTGAGATAAGTGCGCTTGCGTTCAAATAAGGAAGTTATTTAATTAAACTCAATTTTTATCTTTTAAGTCCTAAACATGCATCTAGGTGTGATTGATGATGATAAAATCAAGCAAGAACATTCAAACACACACAAATGAGGAAAAATTCCCCAAAGGGGAAAAACCTTTTATTTTCACTATAATTTTGTAAGAAAACGGCTTACACGGATTACAATGAAAATATGTGACACAGAAATACCCTCGGGTGTCAATTCTGATGTTAACGGCTGGAACTATCCCTTTCCAGTAGGGCAGCAATGAAGAAGAGAACGGCTTCCTCACAAATTACTCCAGATGAGTAAATGATCATCTTGAAGGTTTAAAGATTCACACACATATATGGGAATGGTTTTATGAATTAAAAAGGTTTAGAAAACCTTAAAAAGATGAAGTCTTATTCTGGATTATTTTTGCAGAATTTTGAGATTATAGAAAGACTTGAAAATCGTGTAGAAGGTGAACAGGTACTTATACGAAAATCGAGGCGATGGCTCATTCGAACGAGATAGCCATGTCGCTCAAACGAAAGACAGAAGTCGTTCGAACGAGATCGTGTGACATGCCTATCTCGCGCGAACGACATTTAAAGTCGTTTGAGCGAGCTCGACGTTCAAGGCACTTCACTTCCACACTTAGAAAAAATTATGCTTCTGATAAAAAATTAATCCATACTTCAAAAATAATTTTCAAAAAATTTCCTAAATATTTATGCAAATATTAAATCTCTAACAAACCATTTTACCGATAGAGCGTAGTGGAGTAGTGGGAATGAGCTGAGCAGCACGTCACATGTAGCATGAGCACGTGAAGATAATGGATGCATTGAATTTGGATAAAGGCCGTCGAGGTTGATCGTGTTGACGTGTCGAATGTAGCGGAATCAGACATACAAAATGTGATCTAGGAGAAAATAGAAAATTCCTAGATTCTACCCCGGACATTTATAAAATTATGTCCTTACAACCCCAGCTGGAGGATCATCTAACCCATAAGGAGGGTTTATAAAGTTCATAACTCGCAGCATTCTGATATTAATTATGGATGGTCGATCAAGCAAGTGCTCTGGACAAGATATCTTAAAATTCGAATGAAGACTATAATCACCGAGATACTTGGAGATCAAAATTCGAGGAATGGCACGGGCTGGAATCCATCTAAGGTCAAGTTTGAAGGGAGGCATAGGTAAATCAAGAACTCCAGGTTCATAATAATCCCATAAAAAATGACCTTGCTCCAGTTTCAGAACACATAAGGCATTCAACCATCCCTGCTTATATCCTTTGTTGCTCGACTTCTGCAAACGAGCATCAAGATGATACAGAGCTTCATTATATCCAGCCATCCAAAACTCCTCGAGCTGCTTGTGAAATTGATAGGTCAATCTATCAAACTGCTCGTGGAGCATTTTTACCAAAAGATCCTTATTTTCCAATATTGAATTTTGGTTAGAGAGTTGGTCGGTGAGAACTTGCATTTTCTGAGACATTTCGACCAAGGCTTGAGTTTTGGCTTTTAGCTGAGTGGCTTGATTTACTAAAGTTTGGTCAGTCCTCGTCGCTTTAATACTTTTTCGAACAGCTATACCTCTACCCCTTGAGGAGGATGTAGGTTTAGCTCGTTTCAAAGTCTCCATCTCTTCTCTCAAGGCAGCATTTTTAACCTCTAAAAAGGTATAACCCTCATTATTGGCTGGAACCAAGGCTCCCGAGGAAGAAGAGGTAATAATTTTAAGTCATTTTAGCTCCTCCCGCAGCGTAGCATTTTCTTCTTCCAACAGCTTGGCAATGTGCTTATGTTCTTCGACCTCATGACTTAGAACATTTTCTCTTCTCTTATGAGCAGAGAGATACTTATTATAACCCCGATCAGCACTCAGTTGTTGCCATTTTTGCTCGTAACCCTCATGTAGGAGTTTGCTGAATTATTTGTATTGCTGTTGAAGTTCCTCGATCGTTCCTTAAAGATCTTAAATCATTTCATAATAAGCCACATTGTTGGCTACAGTACGATCAAGTAGACATTTCAAGTACTGGTAAGCATCAATTACTCGTTCAGAGGCATCTGATCCGAGGATGTAAATTATTTGGGCCTCAGTAAAGTCTGCATGACCAGCTTTGAAATAATCATTGCATTTCTTCATCAACTTTGTATCATTAGCTGACAAGAGTTCCATCCTGGCCATAAACTAGCAAAGAGAGATCGGTTGACAATGAATGATGGAAAGAACGAAGGCATAAGATAGAGAGAAACTAAAGAGTTCAGAAATACAGATTTGAAAAGAAGAAGACGATAGGATTTCTGTCGCACTTAAATACTTTACCTCGGGAATAGAGAAAAGCAATGATTACAAAGGAAGACATTTGCATTTTCGGTGGCTAAAAGAAGAAAAAGGCACAAATATCGAGGTGATCATGAAAAATTCAAAATATTTACGAAGTTTGATATTATGCGCTCAAAAGGAATTATATACAATAAAAATTTTCCTAATCTCTGAAGACCAGTAATCCGAGCAGCTTTCAAGCAAAATGTTCCACACTCTTCTTCAACCTCAACTGTGAAACATTGGAGACTTCTGTTGATACCAAATTTAGTCAGCTGACGTGGACCAATCATATGAAGACACGTGTCGATCTGCGTAGCAAATATAAATACTTTCACCGAGCTACTCAAGCGTTCCGAGCTACTTAAGCATACCGAGCAACTTAGGTGGTTCGAGCTACTTAGTGTGCAGAGCATCCAACCAAGAAAACCAAAAGGCGACTACGCGTTAAATGCGCATTATTATTGTACAGATGTATATGTCTACTAGATAACATCGCATTGTCTTTTCGAATGTATAGTCTCAAGGCTATAAATACATTATAACCTTGTCATAAGAGGGGGACTTTGGATCTCTTAATCAACCTATCATCAAGATTCAAGGCAAACAGTCGGCAATACAACAACAGTGGACGTATGCCATTTTTTATAGTCGAACCACTATAAAAACCCATTGTCTTATTTATTCATTTTTTATCTCTGATTGATTAATTAGATAGAATCTAGTTTTTTACATTAACAGTCATATCTCCCTTGTTGTAGCATCTTTGATTTTGAGATCCACAAGCACCAATGTCTTCATAAGTAGTAGCAGGACCACATGTCATTTGAGGCAAGTCATAAATATTTTGATTATTCTTTGAGAGGATCCCAGCGATAAATTGCATCTATATAACTAACTTGACATAGATGGTTAAATATAAAAATATCATATGATATGATTGATATTAGTCTCATATTATGAAAGTCAATAGTAATTATTTCTTGCCAAGATATTGACTATATTTATAATATCCAGGATCATGCATTGTGTTATATATCAATATACTAATAACGTACAAGTATGGTACTTCCAGACCAAATACTATAATAACATTCACATATGGTACTTCGGGACCAAATTTATATTTGTCATCCTCTTTAGGATGATATAGATAATTTAATATCGAAATACCGGAGACCATGGGTATCATAAAATTGTATGCTTAATATATGGTAAAACATTGCAGGACTTTTCATTCCATTTGTCTAATGGATGTGAGTTTAACATAAACTATGCTCAATCTGCAGGCCGAGACAATAATTAGTTATCCCAATGTCATTCATTTTCTAATTTCTTATTTTAGATATTTTGCATTTTAGTTGAGCTATTCAGGAGCACATCCATTTAAGGATTTCATTTCAATTGAGCTCTTCAGGAGAATATCCATTAAGGATATTTTATAATGACACATTTGCATATATGATTGTTTTCGTACCTTTTCTTAGACAAAAAATTTACTAATACGGTTGTACCTATATCCATTTGGATTGCCTGCTGTACAGTGAACGTCTTTGTGCATTTGAGTACATACTCCTTATCTTTGCTTCTGGCAAAGAAAATCTTTTTGGGATTTTCATAGGTATTCTTTATTTAATTCCCGTATACTTAAGCAGTTATAATATTTATGAGTCTCACATAATACATTTCAAAAAACTGCTAAGCTAGTTAGATATCTGAAAAGTATTTACAGTCAAAATCGAATGGTATGTTTGTATATAATTAATTTTAGTTTCTCCAGGAAACCTTGTGCCATAAATCATGAACTTTTTAGTCAGCTTTAACTCAACACGTTCTTATAAACACCCATTCATAACCTTTAGGGTTAACTTCTTTTGGGGTTTCCACTATAGATCCAAATACACCTCGTATATTAAGAAACTCGAATTATGCCATCATGGCATTTTCTCATTTTGGCCAATATATCCTTTGTCGACATTTATTCATATCCATAGTACGTGGACTTGTAGCATCATTGCCCTTTGATTTTTGTGTAGATACAACATATATAATTATATCATCGATGATCATCTTTGTGTATCACACTTTTATCTTGTATATCAATAAAACATAGAATTCTCATTTAATATTAGGTACCTTTGCCAACTTTAAGGGCTTTATAGTCACTTTAGGGACATGTGTCTTTTCATAGATAATAACCTCTTATGGAATTTTAGAGAAAGTGGATATTTTGTTCATAACTAGTGCCATCAAAATAATGATGACAAATATTTCGTTTTGAAAAGTAATGAGAACTTAAGGTTCTCTATTGAATGTCACTTATATATGAATCTTCAGGTTCATATAAATTATCATATTAAAACCTAGGACTTCAGGTCCTATATTAAAATAACTCACAAAGTGCCTAGTGAGAATTATGTATAAAAAATAAAGTTTTTATCATTCATATATGAGATCTTCTGGTTCTTCACAAATAGTTAAATTTCAAGTTCAATATTACTAATGTCGAAGGACAATAAATTATTTACCCAATTGTATCCAAAATTCAGATTTGATTAGAGGATAAAAATATTAGAGAATCTTTCAAATAAGTGCCAAATAATTTTTATTAACTCCGATTAATAATAATCCATCATCTTTATTAAAAAAATTTGAAGGATTAATTTTTCACATTCTCTACACATGCCCACGACTCCAATGTAGATTAAATAATTAGAATGTGAAAAGGATGTGACACCCCGCCTAATTAAATATCGGGCGATCACTCCTTTATTAAATTAAAATCAAGGTGAACAGTTGGTTCATTCTTAGCATCACTGTCGTAAAAATAACTTTTCCAATTTAAACACCCTAATTAATTAAGCTAAGTGTCAAAACTATTTTTAAACATTACTATCCATATTTCATTTTTAAAACCAAGATTTAAGTATTTACAACAATTCAATAATAAAGAATCACATCACAATAATCCTGGAACATATAATCCAATTACTTTAAACATCCAATAACAAAATCCTAACATTAGAACTTAAAGTAAAACATCCAGACAGTAATAAATCCCAAAGTGACAATACTAGAAATAACTGAATCACAATGTCCAAATAAACAACTGAATAATGAAAAGGGCGACACATGCCCCACTAAATGAATATGCTAGGACTGGAGTCAAATAAATGAAGTCATCTAAGCAAGAGGCCTACAACTCCCACCTAAGCTGCAGCGCGTTCCTTCCAAGGGATCCTACGCAAGACGCCCCTGTGGCTGGGCACCTGTAATATATACATATATATACAAGAGAGAAAGAGAAATAGAAACGGGTCAGAGCCCGATAGTGTTAATGATTTAAAATTCGTTTAGCAAGTATTTAAAATGTTTACAGGCCAATGCAACAACATATTAGTGCGGCACTCTCTTGAGAAATTCTCACCTCTCTTCTAATGTGCACGCATATCGTACTAACCTTCCCAACGGATTATCTTATCTTATATCGTTCTAAACTTCCCAATGGTTTAAGTTATCTCAGGTTACTCGTAAGATTTAAAACTGAACAATATAATTGTTTAAAAAGGAAATTTTCATTTAGTAACAGGGCTCTCATTTTAACTTTATTTATTAATAAAGTTTCCCAGTGTCATATTATACTTTTCAAAACAAGTATTTCCAATTTGAGTCATTATACAGGTCTTACTTACCATAACACAGTAGGCAGTTCCAAATTTCAGAATTTCATATATATTAAATACTCGTCTAATATATATATATATATATATATTCTAACAGCACCCCACATAAAATTATGGTGCGGGCATACTCTGATATCCAATCCCCGTATCACTCGTACTAAGGGAAATACAAGTTCGGAATCACTCTCGAACTGTATTAACACATACACAAACAATATTGAGGCGAAGCATAGTTTCCAAGTCCAAGAGGTCAGTACATACCCTCACATTTCTTAGGACAGTCCGACTATCGATCCGATAGCCCGTACCTAGGATTACTATCTTCTAGGGTACGAGTCAATATCCCCCATGAAGGCCCATTCGAGATAAGACTGTCCCAGCGCGGTAACCTCAGGGATAACAAGTAGCGCGGGCATGATTTTCACATATATATAATATATGCATACACACAGTCATATAAATATACTACTTTTATCATATCAATTTAGGTTCATCCCATAACCCATAATCACGACATTTATCCTAATTTTCCCAAGTGGACTCCTCCACATTATGATGCTCCCACTGGACCCGTACAAGTGGAACTACCTTCGACATCAATCTCCTCTCGCTATGGTCTAGTATAGCCACCGGTCTCTCCTCGTAAAAGCTATCAGGCTGTAAGTCTATCTCATCTATCGCGATGTGAGTATGGGCCATATCATCCCGAAGATATCGTCTCAACGACGAGATGTGGAATACATCGTGAATGCGATGTAAATGTTCTGACAATCCCAATCTGTATGCTATCGGCCCAATCCTCTTGATGATGGGAAATGGTCCCACGTACCTCGGGGCCAATTTCCCTTTCTTCCCGAACCTTGTCACTCCTTTTATAGGAGATACACATAGTAACACTTGATCCCCCACATTAAATTCTCGAAAGAACCGTTTCGCATCTGCGTAGCTTTTCTGCCTGTCCTGGGCTACTCGAATGCGACTCCTGATCATCTCAATCCTCGCGGAGGTTTCCTGAATCACCTCTGGTCCTAGCAACTTGTTATCCCCCACCTCGAGCTAACAAGTTGGGGAACGACAAGACCTGCGATACAAAGTCTCAAATGGAGCCATGTCAATCGTGAATTGATAAGAGTTATTATAAGCAAACTCTACCAGTGGAAGATGTGGCTCCCAACCTCCTCCAAAATCAAGAACACACATGCGTAGCATATCCTCCAACATCTGATTAGTATGCTCTGTCTGTCCATCTGTCTGTGGGTGATAAGTTGAACTCAACCTCAACTCAGTACCCATAGCCTCCTGAAAGCTTTCCCAAAAACGCGACACGAAAATCTTGTCCTATCTGACACAATATTCAGAGGCACCCCATGTAATCTAACAATCTCAACAATGAACAACTGAGCATACTGACCCATGGTATAGTCTGTCCGCACCGGCAGAAAATGAGCCACCTTGGTCAAACGGTCTATAATCACCCAGATAGAGTCGTGGTCCCACTGTGATGTAGGCAACCCTGTAATTAAATCCATGGAAATACTCACCCACTTCCACGCGGGTACTTCCAATGGCTGAAGCAACCCTGACGGTTTCTGATGGTCTACCTTTACCAGCTGGCAGGTAGAACACTTGGACACGAACTCGGCGATGTCCTTCTTCATCCCACTCCACCAGTATTATCGCCTCATATCCTGGTACATCTTATCTCCTCCAGGATATACCTCAAATCGGGACCCATGAGACTGGGTCATCACTGCATGACGTAATTCTGCTCCTTCTGGGACCACCAATCTCCCATTAAACCTCAAACCCCCATCAGAACTAACAGAATAGGACTCAGCACCCTCGGCTAAAAGTCGTACAATCTGCTCCTGGCAAAACGGGTTTATGCCTGTATCACCCTCGTAATAATCTCGGGTGTCACTGTCATAACAGATATGAAGGAACGGGCTACTACGTCCTGGTGACCCAACTCCTTCCATTTTGCTTTCCAAACGTCCGCTACATCGTCTACCGGTCTACGGCTCAACGCATCAGCAACTACGTTGGCCTTCCCCGGATGGTACTGTATGTCAAACTGATAGTCCTTCACAAACTCTAACCATCCGCGCTGACGCATATTCAGCTCTCGCTGAGTGAACAGGTACTGCAGTGACTTGTGGTCTGTGAACAAACGAAATTTCTCCCCCAATAAATAGTGCCTCCATATCCTCAATGCAAAAATAACCGTTGCTAACTCCAGGTCGTGGGTGGGGTAATTCTTCTCATGCGGCTTAAGCTTGCGGGAGGCAAAAGTTATGGTCTTCTCCTCCTGCTGAAGTACTCCCCCAAGTCCCCGTAAAGAGGCATCGATGTAAATCAGGTACTCCACACCCGGCTTCAGTAAAGCAAGGACTGGTGCTGAAGTAAGCTTGTCTTTCAGCTCGTCGAAAGCCAATTGACAAGCATCATCCCAAACATATGGTACCCCTTTGCGAGTCAGGTTCATCAATGGACCCGCTATTTTAGAGAACCCCCGAATGAATCTCATGTAGTATCCGTCTAACCCCAAGAAACTACACACTTTCGTCGGTGTCGTGGGTTGTCCCCACTCCCTCACCGCTGACACTTTACTCGGGTCAACTGCTATCCCCTGCTCAGAAACAACATGCCCCAAGAACTGTACTTCTCGCAACCAGAATCCGCACTTCTCGTACTTAGCATACAACTAATGCTCTCGTAGAGTCTGAAGAACTTGTCTCAAGTGCTCGGCATGCTCCTCCTCGGAGTGTGAATATATCAAAATGTCATCTATGAAGACGATGACAAACTAATCCAAGAACTCTCTGAACACTTGGTTCATTAAGTCCATGAACACGGCTGGAGCATTTGTGAGGCCGAATGGCATCACTCTGAACTCGTAAGACCCATATCGCGTCAAGAAGGCAGTCTTTGAAACATCCTGCTCCCTAATACGTAGCTGATGGTACCCCGACCTCAGATCTATCTTCGAAAAGAAAGTTGCTCCCTTCAGCTGGTCGAACAGATCATCGATTTGAGGCAACGGATACTTATTTCGTATCGTGACCTTGTTTAATTCCCGATAGTCCACACATAGCCTCAGTGAACCATCTCTTTTCTTCACAAACCAGACTGGAGCGCCACAAGGTGAGGTACTCCTGCGAATGAAGCCCTGACCTAACAGCTGCTTTATTTGATCTTGTAATTCTCGCATCTTCGCTGGAGCCATACGGTATGGAGCGCGTGCAATCGGTCTAGTATCCGGTAATAGATCTATGGCAAAGTCTATCTCTCAACTGGGGGGTAGGCCTGATATCTCCTGGAATACATCGGAATATTCACGAACAACTGGGATCGAGTCTAAGGGAATCACAACCTCCTTATAGGTATCCTCCTCTATGTAATACAAATGAGCGATCGAACCTCCCTCTGGGTGAGGCATCGCCACTACAAACATTTCCTGCCCCGAGATGGCAAAGACAATACTCCCACCAAAATAATCTATCATGGCCCTGTAAGCAGCGAGCCAATCCATACCGATAATAACGTCATGCTCATGCATATCTAAGACTAACATATCTGTAGATAATACCAAGCTACCAATCTCTACCCCCACTCCCCGGCATATAAAGAAAATAAGCGAACCATTCCCCAGTGGTTAGTCTACACACATTACAGTGCTCTCTGCTGTGGCTAATAACCCAAAGGCCTTCGCAAAATGTGTAGCTATAAAATAATGCGTCGCCCCAGTATCAAACAAAACTCAACCCATAGTACCATGGATAGGAAACATACCCTCAATCGCGGGTGGTGCCTGTGGAGCTGCTGCCTGGTGGGCGTTATAGACACGTCCATACTGTAACTGCCCCTACTGCACTGGAGCTGCTGGAACGGCTGGTAGGACTGGTACCTGGGTTGGTGCTGGGAGGACAGCTGGAAAAAGTGGCCTCTGTGGCTCATTACGGGCGGGCCCTTTCACCCTCTGGGCAATCCTGACGCTTATGGCCATGCTTGCCGCACATAAAACATCGGCCTCTGAAGTTACCTCCCCTCTGACTCTGCTGACGACGGCCCTGCTGGCCGTTACCTCCCCGCCACTGGCCCTGCTGCTGTCGGTGTTGGCCTTGCTGGCCCTGCTGATTAGGCTGGCCCTGCCTATAACCCCCAAATCCCTGTCTGGAATCACCTGAACGGAATCGCTTAGCAGGGTCCCCCTGATGGGAACTCTGCTCGTGCTGACGAGTCTGTCCTTGAGATGTCGGTGCTCCACTAGCATTACTACTCCCGGTCCTGCCCTGCTGGCTGGACTTTCCTGCTCTCTTGCTTCCCTGCAGATGGAAGAGGTGATCCTGGCAATGTAGTAACGCAGTATTGAGTACATTAGTGAAAGTACTCAGAGACAGATTCCCTATAAGGTGCTGACGGATCCTCCAAGCTAACCCGTCCACAAACAACATTATCTTCTTACCCTCAGTGGGTGCCTCATCTGGCACTATGGTGAGAAGTCTCGTGAACTCCTCCTCATACTCAACAACGGTAGAATTCTCCTGTTTCAAGTTCAGTAATTTCCGCCTCATCTCAGTCTGTACGGCGGGTGAAAAATACTTGCGGTCAAACCACTCCCAGAATGACTGAATCGGGATCGTGTCCCTCTCCTCCAAGGTGGTGGTGGACTCCCACCACTGTAAAGCGGCCCCCACCAGCTTAAAGGAAGCCAACAACTATTTCTGCACGTCTGTGCACTCATACATACGAAGATGCCGCTGGATATCTTTCTTCCATTCGCTGACGATAATGATATCTGAACTACAAGAGAACTCAGGGAGATGCACCTTCTGAAAGGCATCCCTAACCCGCTCCCATGCAGATGGAAGCTGTGCAGGTACTGGCGCCACTGCCTGAATCTGGGGTGGAGCCTGTTGAACCACCGCTAGCGCGGCATTCACCGCCTGGGCAACAATAGCGGCTACTTCATTAGCATTCATCGTACCCTGTGCCGGAGCTGCTGGCTGCTCGGCTTGGGCACGCCTATCCTTTGGTGCACGTCTCGGAGGCATCTGAAACGTGAAGAAATTCATTAGTCTACAGTTATTATCAAATCTCAAATAGCTGAAGACGTAAACGTAAAGGCAAGAATACAACAATCCTAAAATAGGGCTTTATAGCAAAAATGTTAAACTGAAAGTGAAATAAGCCGTACAGATCCTAAGGACACTAGAACCTGATGCTCTGATACCACCTGTGACACCCCGCCTAATTAAATACCGGGCGATCACTCCTTTATTAAATTAAAATCAAGGTGAACAGTTAGTTCATTCTTAGCATCACTGTCGTAAAAATAACTTTTCCAATTTAAACACCCTAATTAATTAAGCTAAGTGTCAAAACCATTTTTAAACATTACTATCCAAATTTTATTTTAAAAACCAAGATTTAATTATTTACAACAATTCAATAATAAAGAATCACATCACAATAATCCTGGAACATATAATCCAATTGATTTAAACATCCAACAACAAAATCCTAACATTAGAACTTAAAGTAAAACATCCGGACAGTAATAAATCCCAAAGTGACAATACTAGAAATAACTGAATCACAATGTCCAAATAAACAACTGAATAATGTAAAGGGCGACACATGCCCCACTAAATGAATATGCTAGGAGTGGAGTCAAATAAATGAAGTCGTCTAAGCAAGAGGCCTACAACTCCCACCTAAGCTGCAGCGCGTTCCTTCCAAGGGATCCTACGCAAGACGCCCCTGTGGATGGGCACATGTAATATATACATATATATACAAGAGAGAAAGAGAAATAGAAACGGGTCAGAGCCCGATAGTGTAAATGATTTAAAATTCGTTTAGCAAGTATTTAAAATGTTTACAGGCCAATGCAACAACATATTAGTGCGGCACTCTCTTGAGAAATTCTCACCTCTCTTCTAATGTGCACACCTATCGTACTAACCTTCCCAACGGATTATCTTATCTTATATCGTTCTAAACTTCCCAATGGTTTAAGTTATCTTAGGTTACTCGTAAGATTTAAAACTGAACAATATAATTGTTTAAAAAGGAAAATTTCATTTAGTAACAAGGCTCTCATTTTAACTTTATTTATTAATAAAGTTTCCCAGTGTCATATTATACTTTTCAAAACAAGTATTTCCAATTTGAGTCATTATACAGGTCTTACTTACCATAACACAGTAGGCAGTTTCAAATTTCAGAATTTCATATATATTAAATACTCGTCTAATATATATATATATATATATATATATATATATATATATATATATATTCTAACAGCACCCCACATAAAATTATGGTGCGGGCATACTCTGCTATCCAATCCCCGTATCACTTGTACTAAGGGAAATACAAGTTCGGAATCACTCTCGAACTGTATTAACACATACACAAACAATATTGAGGCAAAGCATAGTTTCCAAGTCCAAGAGGTCAGTACATACCCTCACGTTTCTTAGGACCGTTCGACTATCGATCCGATAGCCCGTACCTAGGATTACTATCTTCTAGGGTACGAGTCAATATCCCCCATGAAGGCCCATTCGAGATAAGACTGTCCCAGCGCGGTAACCTCAGGGATAACAAGTAGCGCGGGAATGATTTTCACATGTATATAATATATGCATACACACAGTCATATAAATATACTACTTTTATCATATCAATTTAGGTTCATCCCATAACCCATAATCACGACATTTATCCTAATTTTCCCATTATTAGTTATTATGTATAATGGTTCGTCTCTAACTTTAATCCGAGGGATTTTTCCAACTTACTACGTAATACTCATGGAATCTATCCTCTCAAGTGTAAAACTCAGTAGGTATTCATTTATGTCCCAACGTAACTATCTTACGCGTCTCTCCCTTTAATACCTAGTTTCATCGTCCCTTATATGTAAGTATCCCAAAAATACAACTCTCGTCTTACATTAAAGGTCCCAAAATTATTCATATGTCCTACTGGTCTTCTTTATCTCCCAAAACATTTTAATAAGGGTGTCCAAGAATTATTTCCCGTTAAATTGAATTCAACTAATTTTAAAAAGGGGAAATATGAGTCTGCCAGAAGGGGTCGATCGATCGAGGTCTGGGGCTCGATCGATCGAACCTTCGATCGATCGAAGCTCTTGGCTCGATCGATCGATCAAACAGGTATGGCGAATTTTGCAGTTTGTCAGTTACGGGTTCTATCACATAACCTCCTCCAAATCCAAACTTTTCATTCCCAATCGCCCAGAAATTTGTACTACTAACATTATAATCTCATTTTAAGTATCTTCTACGTAAAACATGTAAATTTCCGTCATTAATCATGGATTTATAGGCAAAAACTTCATAAAAATCCCAAGAACCCTAAAATTCCTTAAGCATGGTTCTAATCAATATTTTCCAGAATTTTCTTCTTCTAAAACATCATAATTTTGTGGTTTAATCCTCTACATGTGAAGGGGTTTCCAGAATAACATTCAAATCATTGTTACATGCGGTTTCCTATCTCAAATTTGGTTTTTTCTTCCATAAAACTCATCATAATCATCCATAGACTAACATGAGTGATGCATTAACAAAAATAAGCAAGATAAACACTTGCCTGGAATTTTCGACGTTCTGATTTGTGGACGATTTTGGTGTGGTTGCGTTCCCCGTCGCGCGATCTACGCGTTGATGGTGGTGGCGGTGCAACCGGATGAATTTTGGGCCTTGGATTGCTTTGGAAGCTCTCTCCTTCCCTCTCCTATGGCCGTCACTTGTCTTTGGTTGTTTTAACCTTAGAAGACAACCTTAGACATCTGATATATCCCTTGAAATTTCGTGGGTTTAATTACCCAAAAATGTAAAATGTCCAAAATGCCCTCCCGGGGTACTAATTAAGCCTAAAAACGCCCCGAGACCCAAACTAAATCACCGGGTACACTTTTCTGACTATCTCGACCCTTCTGGACACTTTAGCGCACTCAAAACGACCATACGAGTAACTTATAATTTATTCACTTTTTTATTCGTCAATATTTAGTCCCGACGCGACACGGGAGCGTCCCGACTCAAATTTCCAAAATTGTCATTTTATTCACTCGTGACATTTAATATAACCAATATTATATATTACTTTGCTCATTAGTAAAATTCAACGGATTTCCCATAATTACTAACTCTCACCACGTTAATAATTATAACATAATTAATTTCCGAATTTATATTAAATAATTAATTCACATTAAATTTAATAAATCCCCAAATTAATATAGCATAAAAATACGGGGTATTACAAAGGAGTTAAAGCTAAATACTATTAAAAGTAATTTAATATTCAAATGAATCTAAAGGTCAAGAGACACAAATTTAAACGTGAAACCATTAACGTGATTGTTAAATGGACACTTAACTATTAATAGAGTATTTAAAAAGACATTCCCTTCAATAAAGAAACTGAAAAGTTAGTTGAAAAGATATGTTTAGATACTCAATTTATTTTGAAACTAATCCCCCCGAAAATAATATATTCGGAGCTTCAGGTCTAAATTACAAATAATTATTCGAGAACTTTCAAAATTCATACCCTGTGAATAATCAAAGCTTCAAGTTTTGATTTATGAAATATTTTGTTGGAGCTTTAAGTCCAAATAATCATAAATAACATGAGATTTATATATAATATTTTAATAAGCATTACGTATAAAGTAAATGGTTAGCAAATGTCATGAGATAAAGTGTATATGTATAAAATATATACACCCCTTAGTAACCAATTGCTTGGCAGACTTGTCTGAGTAAGGAATGTTTGGACTATCTAAAATTTATATTTCAGTTAGTTTTGTTTATATTCGTCCTTTGAAGACTACAAAGTCTTATTAAGTGTAATCAAATCAAGTTTTGGATATATAGACAATTTGTTTTTAATAAATAAAATATATTAATTATTGGATCATTCCAACAGTTAAACGTCAAATCGATTTACTACTATTAAATCCATTGCTCCGCATATAAAAAAATGAATTATTACCTGAATTGTTGTTCTGATGTGTATATACTTTTCAAATATGGGAAGAAAACTAACATGGCATCAACTCTTCTTCTGAATACTTGTGGAGAGATAAGGGACGTGTGTCTACAAATATTGGGATCATTTTCACAAATTAATTAAAGCTCTCGTGCTCATAACGTGTTATAAAATAAAATACATGTAGAGAATTGAGAGAGAGATTGTTTTATTTCTCAATAGTATTGGGTGTAGTACAAAATCATATGATGACCCCCCTATTTATAGGACATAGTGAGGTATCCCAAAAGACAAGAATGTGAGTGGACATCCACCCAAAAGCCAAAAGTCACATAATTTAACAAAAATGTATATTAAGGAGATATAATTTATGGGAACCGTTATGTGGGAGAAACGAATCGAAAGGAAGCAATGGGATATAGGGCATTTTCGTCCTTTTTGGATATATTAGGGGTATAATTGTCAAAATGATGAAATTTGGTTTTAGACACTTTTTAAGACGAGTATATATCCACTGATCTAATTAAATTTTCATAATAAAAAAGTGACACATCAACTTTTAATTAGTCTTTTAGTGAGTTCCTAAAGTTAGAAACATCAAGTTTTACAATGGTTTACTTGTCAAATAATCAAAATCAAACACTGAAATTGAACTACAACGTTGTAATCCTTTACCATGCTCTTAAGAAGAAAAATCCTAAACTAAGCGTTGACGAAGAAAAAACTTTACAAAAAAGAATTGCCAAGTTTCAATCCCTAATTTCATATGTAAAATTTCCTCAAACATCATATGTACCCTTTGCCCATATCTCACTGACTATTATCTCTTACTCTCAATCCCGACAACCATCCCTTCTCGCCGGATGTAATTGTGATAGTTCCTTCCATTGGAAATAACCACAAGAATATGAAAGTGTTTTAGAGGTACAACAGTTACATACTTTATTGAGTTACTTTTAACACAAAAAGAGGTAATTGTAGATTCTAATGGGAGTAAATGCAGATTTCGATGGGAATAAGCGTAGATTTCGGTTAGGTTTCTATAGTGTTGATTTGCATAGATAAAAAAATATTATATATGGATCTTGTCTAATTCGTAAAGAAAAGATAGATTTTACTGTAAAATTTATATGATCGTTATTAAATGGGAATCACTATTAATGAAGGAAGTAAAAATGAGAGAGAGAGAGAAGAAGACGAAAAAAGAATGATGAATTACAAAGAGCTTCTCGGGAGGTGGTTGATGAGTTGAGTGAGGGCCCAATATTTTGATTATTAGGAAAAATATTACTACTTTTGATTATTGAGATGCCTAATTTGATTATCGGCTAGAAAACGGTTTTAGTTTGATTTGTCCATTGGAGAAGACTATTTAGCTAATATTGTAAATTTTGATTAGAATTGGACTTTTAATTAGTCCACTGGAGATACTCGAAAGTTAGTATAGATATAGATATAGATAGTCAAATTTAGGGCACTTACATATAGATCTATTAAAAAAAATTCACATATAAATTTTATTGACCTGTAAACCATTAAATATATTATATTTCGTAACTATAGGAAAAAGTTAGACAATTGATTGAATTTTTTATTTTTTTTAATCTTTAATCTTTAAATGATCATAACTTTTAATTTACAAATTTATTTTCCACAAAATTACTAGTTTTGAATTCTACTCACCGATATCTATTAAACAAAATCCATGAGCACTATAAAATTTAGATGAAAAAAAATTATGCGGACAATATATATTTACTGTATGCACCAGAAAATAAAATGATTTTATATCTGATGCATTTTTAAAGACATTAAACTTTTATTGTGTTAATATCACACGGATTATAATATTTACAGTCTGCATAAAAAAACAAAGAAACTGCATCATTTTTTCTTTTATTATTTTCTATTGAATAAGGATTGATTTTTTATTATTTTCTGTTGAATCTGAATTTGTATAAAAATGAAGAAAACGCATCAAAGATATCAATTTCATAAATTTTGGATTTGTATATTGAAAGTTATAGTTCTTAAAAGTTTGAAAAAAAAGTAACTACCAATTTAAATTTGGAGAAAATATAAATGTATGGGTACATTGGTAAGGAAAAAAATCATAAATTTAAAAATAGGAGTTAATTAGTGGTTGACTAGTCAATAGGACTTAAATAAGAAAAATACTATCTGGGAGTGCAAGAATTATCACAATAAGAGAACTAAAAACAATTATAAAAAAGAAAACAATCAATCACACATGACAACAGAGATACGTTGTTCGGAAACTTGACTACGTCCACAGAGAGGTTATTGTGTTAATGTCTCTCCAGAGTTCGAAGTTACATCCCTTTGCCCTGGATCAGGGTTCAGTACTTTGGGAAGTGAGATTTAAGTGGTTGAATTGTAAAAGTAATTCATCTAGCTTGTTGTATAGCTCGTAAGTGCCCCTGAATATCTCTCCGAGATTATTGGAGATTGATTTGAGTCAATCTCCATGCACTTAATCACGTGTTAAATGCACGGGTAAATAATAACTATTTTCAATGTTGGGTCGGACAATCCGTCTTGTATACTAGGTTGGTCGGCTAAATGATTGGGTTCAAAATATGTCCCCACAATTGCCCATAAAATTTTTGGGCTGGTAAAATGGGCCAATAGATTTTAAACACATCCAAGGCCTAAGGCTTGGAGCAGTGTAATAAACCGGCGTGGCATATTTATAAATAATGAGTTTTTTTGAGGGCACGCTTGTCCTTAGGGGAGATATGAAGCGTCGATATCTTCCTAGGAAACCTAACTCATCATTTTAGACATTTCAAACTTTGTTCGTGTGCTAATCAACCGCCGGTTCACTATTCCTGAGCATTTTTGCGTGCGAGCTTCGTCTCTAAGCTTTCCTTTATGTTCTTCACTTCAAATTCAGAGCATTATTGAATCATTCTTACTTGTAAGTTCTTCTGATCCTTTCCTCTTTGTTCAAAGTCTTTCTTTATTCCATGGCGTTTGATGGCAAGTCTGAAGTAGAGTTTAGGAAAACATATAACATACCAGATTGGGTAGTAATAGATTATGTCCCTCTTCCCAGAAATGTTAGGAGTGTAGAGGGTGGCCATTAGATTCACACGCTTCTCGTAGTCCAGGGGGTTTAACTTTTCCTCTAAACCCTCTTTTTTTGAAGTTCTTTTAATATTTTGATGTAGTGCCCGCTCAGTATTCCCCAAATGTATGGAAGATAGTAAATAGGGTCCATAGGATAAATGAGATATATGGCACTGATTTAGGACTGTCTGAGTTATGCAATTGTTATGTCTGGTCGTGCACCAGAGAGGGCATTTTATACTTGAAAACCAGGAACGATGAAAGAGTTTTGGTTGTGAACTTGCCTGACTCCCATAAAGATTACTATGGGCGGGGATTTGTTGCAAAAAATTGGCAATATCCTCCCCAACATGAGGGTGTAGGGTGACGGGTTCCTCGGATTCCTTAGGGGGGGGGGGGGGGATCAAATAGGTCGCTAATACTTTAACTCTGATTTCTTACTTGTTTTGCATTTTTTTCGTGTACTCTTTTTACCTTTTGTTTTCCTGCTTTTTCTGATTTCATTTATTTCCTTTGTTTTGTAGCTCGCCAAAGGAACCAAAGGCCTATTGTTGGTGAGCTGAGAGTTGACAATCTCTTGAAGGTCTGGAAGATCAATGATAGTCTTCCTGAGGGCGAGCATCCTCGCTCAGCAACCTATTTGTTGGAGTATAAAAATTCTGCCAAAACTTGAAATGCTCGGCCAGTTAACAAGATCCCTGCCTTGAAGCATCTAAACCCGTTATTATTGAGGAAGAGGAGGAAGAAGGGGGAGAAGGATATGGCTCCCCCTTTGAAGAGGAGGTGTTTGATCTTGCATAATAATGATCATGTCTTGTTATCTGACAGGATGAAGTCCTTGAAGAGGACTGAAGGGGACTCCCCTAGTGGTTCTAAAATGGGAACCAAGGGGAAGGAGAAGGAGGTGAATAAGAAGAAGAGAAAAGAGAGAGAGAGAGAGAGAGAAAGAGAGAGAGATAGAGAGAAATAGGAAGAGAGAATGAGAGAAGAAGAGTGGAAGAAGACACAGGCCTTAAAGGCCCCTTCTGTGCCCTTTCTTTTTTTGTGTACTGAGGGGTCGAGTTTTGCCAACACCCCTACTCGCCCCTAAATTGCTGGAGGGGGCGGTGCCCGCTGCTGATCACGAGCGATCAATGAAGCTGGGGCTTGACCAACTAGCCCTCAAGTCCGCTCAAGGACTTTCTTTGGTATGTACCCCTTTCTCTCTGCTTTACTTTGATTTTTCAATTCCTATAGACTAATATATACTTCTCCTATTTTTGCATTTTGTTTCTTATATTACTAATTTGCTGCATGGTCGAGCCGACCAATCAAGGAAGAATACTGAGTTGAAAGTGGCTCTGAAAAAATCCAACCAGGCTTTGGCCAGCGTTCAAGATGCCTTTGACTTGGAGAAGAAAAAGGTCTTGGTCAATCTCCAGGAGAAATCGGCAAAGGAGTTGGCCTGATCTCCAAGATGCTTATAATCTGGTGATCTCCGACAAATTAAAGATTGCTGAGGACAACAAGGGTCTAGTTGGCGAGGTCGAGAAGATGGAAAGATGAGGTAGTGACCATCAAGGATAGTGGTTACACTGAGGGCTGGGAAGTAACTTACGATGATACTGAAAAGCAGATTGGCTATGTCAATGAGCTGACCTTCATGAAGGGCTGGGACCAGGTCTTGGGAGCTGCTGGGGTACCTGTAGAGTCTGAATTATACACGTAACATGTGTCGGGTCCCTCTCTTTTCGTTGTTGAAGAGTCTCTGACCGACTATCCCGGTGATCTCGTCAAGAAGGACTCCACTGCAGTTGTGGTTATTATTGACCAAGATACGAGTGTTGTTAAGAAGGGCCCAACCTACTCCGAACAGGTTGAATCTCTATGGTTGTAGGATTTTTAAACTTTTTTATGTAGCAGCTGTTGTAATTTCCTTTCTCTTAGATTGTAATGGCTTGTGCCCCATCCTTATCAATGCGAAATCCTTTTCACTAGTGTTGGTGCTTTTATTTTTCGTGACTGATATTTTTTAAACATATTAACTGCTTTTTTTTATTGTAGCCTATGAATTTGGTCGACTACATTCCCCCTTCCTCAAAGTTAGGGAAGATTTTGGGACCAGACATTAGTAGTGAAGCTTGTCTGGAGTCCTTGAGGAAGAGTAACGTGCAGTACAAGGACCAAACTAAGGTGAGCCAAGCTGAAGGATAATCTCAAAGTTATGGAGGATGTTGGTACTTTAGTGTAAGAGGAGATGAATGACCTTAGGGACCAACTGTCTACGAGCAGCGATGTGAGTAAAGTGGACGATTTGATCCAAAAAGAAAATGATGCCCTGAAGAGGGAAGTTGCTAGGCTGAAGGGGAACATTCCATCAGGGTCCCCTTTGGTGGCACAAAGGTCTTCTTCATCGTCTATTAGGATAGTCCGAGCTGAAAATGAGTCTCTGAAGAGAGAGGCTATTGAGCTCGAAGGGGATATCCAACGAGCATATGTAATTGCAACTGGCCTTCAGAGGGATGTCACCAGATTGAGACACCTATTCTCAATGGGCCCAATGGAAGTGTGGGCGGTTGGTTATGATGAAGGATGAATTGTTGCACCTGTCCGGTTGAAGGAAGCTGAAGATGTGGCTTATGCTCGCGATTGGTTGTCTGTTCTTAGAGATATTTAAGTCCCAAATGATTTATCCCTGTGGTATAAGACCCGGGTGGATTACCCGGCCTACTGTCTGCCTCATTTCTCTAAGGAAGATAAATGGATCCCTATCGATGCCATTTCTACCCAGTTTTTGAATCATTATCTCTAAGATGATGAAGAGGTTTTTGCCCCCAATCTAGACGACAGTTGGAGAGCACGCATGGCGAAATATCTTGCTCACAACCCTTAGTTGGTCTAAGCCTTTGTTTGTAAAAAAATTGATTCCCTTGTACTATTGTAACTTTATTCATGATATATGAAATGAGCAAGGTTTATTGATCAACTAAGATATATTTTGGGAATTTGCCAACTAAATATAGTTGATAAGTACTTAGGATCATATCCGGCCTAAGTTTTGTTTAACCATATGGGCTTTCTGCCGACTAAATGAGTTGATTAATTGATGTCTACCATTTTGGGCCTTTTACCGACTAAATGAAATAATAATAGTGATCATTTTGGTCTTTCGTCGACTAAATGAGTTAATAAATATCGTTAATCATTCTTTCAGTCCAATATGCCTTAAGCAATATCATTCCATTTGCCTTACCTTTTAGGTTTTGTCGTCATACTTCCTTAGGCCTAGGAGAGATGATAGAAAAAATGCACCTGGTTGATGGGCTACTCGCCCGATCAGGATTTTGTTCGACCAACATGGTTGGCGACCAACCTAAATTGGCCTTTTTGCCCAAAGATGCCCTGTAGGGATTTTATTGTTGTCGGGGCAACTTATGAAGCTCTTTGCGTTTGATATGATAAAGACCCGGGGATTCAGATGACTTAGAATGAACTCAACAGTTTATTGCAGTTAATAAGAATCTTGTTCAGCGTGAGGTGGTTCCTTTATCAAGATAAGTTGAATAACTCATGGCAATCAGTTTGAACTTAGCTCGATACGAGGTGTTCCCTTAGCTGAAACAAGTCGAATAACTCATCGTACTCCAAGGGTGTCCCATCATACGCGAGAAAGTTCTTTTTTGTCTGAAGATGCTAATCAACTTAATATACCCAAGTAGGTTTGCTTACTTAGAAATGGTGCATAAAACCGAGATACATAAGAAAATCGAGCGAATGGGCCTTTATTCATCAAGTGAATAACTAAAGAGCTACATAAGTTTTAAATAAAAATTTGTGTAAACTAAATGTGCAAATAAGAAAGGACTAAAAATAGAATTTTTTAAGATTGGACGCATTCTGTGCTCTAAGTATTTCCTTGCCCTTTAGTGTTTCTAAGTGATAAGCTCCTTGAAGATCTTCCCTGATCACCTTGAAAGGTCCTTCTCCGTTTGGTCCCAATTTGCCATCTGATGGTTTTACTGCACTGTCGAGGACTTTCCTTAGGACATAATCTCATACCTGGAATTTCCTTGGATTGACTTTTTTATTGTACTACCTGATCAATTATTGTTGATAAAAAAGCAAGATTGATCATGGTCTGCTCTCCACATTCATCTGATAAGTCAAGTTCAGCGTGTAAGTCATCATCATTTAGCCCTTGGTCGACCAAGTTGGTTCTCATAGGGGGAGACCTGCTTTAAGTGGGATGACAGTTTTCGTCCCGTATGCCAGTACAAAGGGTATTTCCCCAGTTAATCTTTCAAGCGTAATATGATAAGCCCAAAGGACATGAGGGAGTTCATCCACGCAAGCACCTTTTGCTCTCTCCGAACTCTTTTTTAGACCATCGAGCATAGTTTTAATGGGAGCTTTCGTTTGATCGTTGCTTTAGGAGTAAGTTACCGAGCTGAAATAGTGCTTTATACCATGCTTGTCACAGAAGTTTTGAAAGAAACCACTCTCAAATTGTGTGTTATTATCAGTAATGATAGATCTTGGTACCCCAAATCATGTTAATATGTTATTTCAGATGAACCTTGTCATATCAACATCTTGGATGTTCGCTAGTGGTTCTGCCTCTACCTAGTTGGTGAAGTAATCCGTGGTGACCAGCTGATACTTGCAATTTCCAAGTGCGGTAGGTAGTGGTCCCACTATATCTAATCCACATTGTGCAAATGGCTAAGGAATGGTCAAAGCCTTTAGGTCGCTGGTTGGATGATGAACCATAAGAGAGAACTTATTACATTTCTCACACTTTCGAGCATAAACGTTTGCATCTTTTTGCATATATGGCCACTAATAGCCTTCTTTGATTGCTCGGAACGCTAGGGATCTGCCCCCGGTGTGACTCCCATATATACCATCATGAAGTTCGGTGAGAACTTGCTCAGTGTCTTGTGGGTGAACTCATTAGAGGTAAGGACCTATGAATGGCCTCTTGTAGAATTTTCCTCCTAGATTAAGGTGGAATCGAGTTGCCTTTACCCTTATTTGGTGAGATGCCTTCTTATTGTCAGGTATAATTTTATTCCGTAAGTAGGCGATGATTGGGTCCATCTAGCTTGGAGCCTTCTCTATGGAGAGAATCTGCTCAGCGATTGTTTCCTTGTTGATGCTAGTATGGTCGAGGAACTCTATGTGGATAGTTCTTTTGAGGTTGGAGTCCGCTGCTATACTTAGGGCTGCTAAGGCATCTGCGCGACTTTTTTTACCTCTGACAAAATGCTAAATGTTGACTTCCTTAAACCCAGCTATGAGCTCATGCACAATGGTGAGGTAAGTTGTCATATGCCATCTTTTGCTTTGAAATCACCACTCGCATATTTGGAAACTAGTTTGGAGTCACCGAACACATTCAGGCGCTTTACCCCCAGCAAATGGGCTTTGCGCAGGTCAGTGATAAGTGATTCGTATTCGACTTCGTTATTGGAGGCTTCAAATCCCAAGCTTATCCCATACTCAATGACAGTATTTTCTGGTGTAACTAAGATAATACCGATGCCTGCCCCCTTGGAGTTGGAGGCTCTATCAATGTAAAGGGTCCAATCGTATGATTGTGCTTCCTTGCTTGTTGATTGCTCCACCAATTATTGCTTAGTTGGCTTGTCTCCTGTGAATTCAACTAAGAAATCGATCAGAACATGCTCTTTAATTGCCGTCTTGGGCTGGAAGTGGATATTGAATATTTCAGGCTCTACTGACCACTTGGATAAATGCCCAGAGAGGTCGTCTTTTCGAAGAACAACTTTGAGAGGGAAGAAAATGATTATTGTTATCCAATGTGCTTTAAAATAGTGTTTTAGCTTCCTTAAGGTAACTACAAGGGTGTATGCTAGCTTCTCTAAGGGTAAGTAACGTTGATCTGCATCCAACAATGTCTTACTGGCATAATAAACAGGGTACTGTCTGCCCTCTTTTTCATATACTAAGGGTGAGCTAAGAGAGTGGTTTGTTATGACGAGGTAGAAGTATAAAGGATCTCTGTCTTCGGGGATCGCTAGCAGAGGTGGTTTACTAAGGTAAGACTTGATCTCCTCCAAAGCCTTCGAGTAATCATCATTCCATATGAGGCCCTTATCCTTCTTCAGTAGCTGAAAAAATGGTCGGTAGCGTTCTGGGGGCTTGGAGATAAAGCAATTTAGAGTTGTGCGCATCCTAGTGAGCTTATGAATATCTCATAACATCCTTGTGGCTGGACCTTATTGATCACGTCGATCTGATTTGGATTGGCCTCAATTCCTCTTTTACTGACCAAGTAACCAAGGAATTTTCTTAACTGGACTCGTAATGAAAACTTACTTGCGTTAAGTTTCATTCGGTACTTCCTGAGGTTTTCAAAGGTCCTTGCTATGTTTTGGAGGTGATTGTTCTTATTCTTGCTCTTGACGAGCATGTCATCGATGTAGACTTCCATAGTGTCCCCCATCTATTGCATGAACATCTTCGTGACCAGTCTCTGGTATATCTCCCCTACATTCTTCAGTCCAAACGGCATGACCTTATAGTAATATAAACCCACTAGGGTTACGAAGGACGTCTTATCCTGGTCGGGGCCAAATATGGGATTTGATGATACCCAGAATATGTGCCCAAAAAACTCATTCTTTCGTGGGTCACTGTGGTATCAACTAACTGGTCGATCTTTAGTGTGGGGAAACTGTCCTTTGGGCAATACAGACTCTCCAATTGTCGTTTCTCTTGTGCACAATCACTGGGTTGCATAACCATTTGGAGAACTGAACTTCCCTAATGGATTATGCATCCAATAGCTTCCCGAATTCATTCTCTATAGCCTTAGACTTTTCGGGGGCTATTCGACGTGCCTTCTGAGTGATCGATTTGAAGGTTGGATCTACGTGTAGGCGGTGATAGACTACGCTGGGATCAATTTCGATCAGATCGTAAGGTTTCCAAGCAAAAATGTCAAGATTATTTTTTAGGAAAGCATTCATCTTTGTCTTCTCGTGATCGATGAGAGTGGTTTCGATCAGAAATATTCGGTTGGTTAATTTTTCATCGGCCTCAACTTCTTCCAGGTATTTAATGACCCTATCATCGGGATGGATCCTGGCCTCTTCCACCCCTAGTCGGTCGTACTGTAACTGTTATTTGAAGGGAGTAACACCCTCATTGGTCTCTTTTGAAAGGGAATTTTGGCTCATCCTTCTTCTCCTTCTAGGGGTGAATGAAAGTTATAAAGCACTTCATGGCGATCTCCTGGTCGCCATAAATCTCGACCACGCCCTAATCGATGACACATTTCAATTTCTGGTGGTATGTGGATGGAATAGATTTCATGGCATATAGCCAACCCCTGTCCAATATGGCATAGTAGGGTGAGTCAATATCTACCACCAAGAACTCGATTTTTTTTAGATATTCCCTGCCCTGATTGGTAAGACTATATTTCCTATTGCCATCATCATCTTTCCTACAAAGCCGACCAATGGAATGGATGCTCCTTCAGATCGGCTAGATTGATCTTTAGTTTATGGAACAGTTCCATATACATCACTTCTAATGAACTTCCTTGGTCTACTAGCAGCTTGTTGACGTCCCAATTTACGATCCTTATTGTGATCATGAGTGCATTATGATGTGGGGTTCTTACTCCAATCAGGTCCTCTTTCGTGAAAATGATGTGTTTGGGGTAGATGACATCCTCTGGTCGTCGACGCTTGTCAGCCTGGATTTTTGCGGGATCAATCTAGAATGCTTTTATAATGGTGATAACCTTTTTCAGCTCCATCCGAATAGTTTTCCCTTGGATTTGCTTCAGGTTGGATGCCTCATGGATTACTACAAACTCATGTCCTGTGTCATCATTATAGTCGTTATTCGACTTCTGATCTCCATTGGCTACGACCTTATTACCCTTCTTCTCGACATACTTGTTCAGGTACCCCACTTGGGCTAACTCCTCCAAGTATGACTTCAGTGCTTTGTAACCGTCTGTCCTATGACCACCTTCCTTATGGAATGCGCATCTCAATGCATTGTTCCTCTTCATTGGGTCACCACCCATCTTATTGGGTCACTTAACGAACGACTAATCCTTAATTTTACTCAAGATTTTGTAAATTGGACTGTGTTAACAGCCTAAAAGGCCTTTGAAGGATCTGCCTTGCCTCTATTTTTGGAGCCGTTCTTTCCCCTATTCCTGCCTCCTTTCTTTGTCATTATTGTCCCCTCCTTTAGTTATTTTTGCGTGACCGTTGTCCCCTGGAATGACGTGAACCACATCCTCAACCTTGGTGCATTTTTTAATTCGTGCCATCAGGTCGTTTATGGTGTTTGCCTTTTTCTTTGCCAGGTACTGGTGCAGTAGGGATGTGGTCGGCAGACCAATCTTGAAGGATGCTACGTCTACTTTCTTTGAGAAATCCTCTACTTCGTTAAAGATCTCCCAATACCGTTTGGCATAGTTGCGAAGGGTCTCTTGTGGTGTTTTCTTCATTATAAGCAATGAATCCATCCTTTTGGGATGACTGCTACTAGTAATGAAGCGAGCAGTGAAGGCCTATGAGAGGTCTTGAAAACTCTTGACTGACCTATGTGGCAGTTTCTTGAACCACTTCTGTGCTACATCATATAGGCTAGAAAGGAAGATCCTGCACATGACAGCGCCATTGTTGCTCCATAGGGTCATGGCATGTCTATACTATCGAACATGGTCTCTGCGGTAATTTTTTCCATCATAAGTCTTAAACCTAGGGATAACGAACTTCTTATGGGGCTCCTCTTCTTCGATCTCCCTTGAAAATGGGGATTTCATTTGAGTTTTAAGACCTCTCCTAGATAGCCCTTTAGTGGATCTGGCTCCGCGGTGGGCTGGATGCTGGTCTATCTCCTTGCGAATCAAATACATGAGGTCATCATCATGACGATCATTATATTTATGATGCTTATTTAAACGGACACGTTCCTCTCGAGCACACTCTAACCTACCGTGCTGAGATCGATCATGTTCGCGTCAGGAACTCCTTCCTCGGTTACGAGACTTGCTAGCCTGAGGGCTAGGAGACTTGTCGCGGCGCTTCCTGAAATCTCTATGGAGATCTTTCTCTATTCTTTCAACTTACATTTGAAGGCAAGCATTTTCTTCCATCTGGAGGCGTGTTTCCTCCTCTTGTTCTTGAAGCCTAGCTTCATAGGCGTCGACCAGTCTGGAGATTTGAGTAGATCTAGGTGGTCAGTAACTCTCTTCTGAAGGTTACCTTTCATGGCGAAACCTTAGATTCTATGGCTGATGAATCTTAGACCTGAACTTAGATGGGACAGATTCCTCCTGCACATTGCCAGTTTGGGGGAGATTGTTGTTGTGGTGAGTCATCATGGCTTTCGATTGGTGAATGCTTTTGTAGGAATAAAAAGTTATTTCCCACAGATGATGCCAATTATGAGTGCAAGAATTATCATAACAAGAGAACTAGAAGGCAATTATCAAAACGAAAACAATCAATCACACACGACAACATTGATAGGTGGTTCGGCTACTTGCCTATATCCACGGAGAGGTTATTGTATTAATGTCTCTCAAGAGTTCGAAGTTACATCCCTTTACCCTGAATATCTCTCCGAGATTATTGGAGACCGATTCGAGTTTATCCCAGGCACTTAATCACGTGTTAAATGCATGGGTAAATAATAACTATTTTCAATGTTGGGTCGGGCAGTTCGTCTTACATACTGGGTTGATCGGCTAAATGATTGGGATTAAAATATGTCCCCACACTTTTCAAATAGGACTCACATATAATAATCCCTTAATGTTTAGTCACCACGAAGCTTATTTTTATGTTCAAAATAAGCTTTTATCTATCTTTTTGACAAATTTTATTAGGGTTTAAGACAAGCGAAAAATAGTGTCTGCGAGTGCTTTATATGGTGAGTGACTTTTCGGAACAAAATAAAAAGGCATGTATAATACGTTATCAAACACTACACCAAAAATACCAAATTGTCACGAAAAACCTAATCGGAAGCAAATAGTAACAAGGCTTTGATGTTTGGAATCAAATAGCAAAATATTGTTATTTAAGATTTTGTATCAGCTCACTTCAATAAAGAGAAAATAGAGCAATATCAACGATGAAATGAGGAAAACATGGACTCAATAACAAAATAGACGTTAACGAAAGGAATTAAAATTCACAAACATTGTTATGGTTATTCTGAGACCTCCTGACAACTATAACAAAGCAGATCTTACAAATTCCAAAACAAAAAAGTAAGAAATATATTAAAGCGTTAAGGTTAAGATGGGATTATAAGGGTTACGGAGTAGAAGAGGCATCAATTAGGTCAGAAACAAGAAAAGTTGATGAATCGATTTTGAGTTCAGCACAGACAATGAGAGGTAGCTCTTGCTCAGCCTTCCTCTTAGGGTGAGACACTAAAAACCCATATTTTTTTCCAAATGAACTATTTTATATACATTTTTATTTTTCCAATCAAACACACCCTAAGTTTAACATTGGTTTTTCACTTCACAAACAAATGGGTATACTAATGAGTTAAATTTCAACACACAGATATCAATATTCTTATACAATCATAAATACATACACAAATATCATATATATATACAAATGGGTTCAAAACATCATATATACACAAAACTTTCAAGACAATGTAGATAACATAATATAGATATTAAAATCATATGTGTATATACAAAAATGAGTAAAACATACTTCAATAGGGAGAAAATGAAGGATTTTTGTTGGGAAAATGTTACGATTTTGGGTTGGAGTAAGAGAGTTGTGAAAAATGAGTTGTTTTAAGGGGGAATGGAGTTTTAAGGGGGTGTGAAATCCCGCCATAGTTTTCACAGTTCTGTCACGATTTTTAACCGTGAAAATTATACTTGGTCACGACCTTTGACCGTGACACAACCGTGACAAAGCCTGTCACAGCTAAAAATCGTGATAACACGCGTGTTTTTTTTGTCACGGGTTTTAACCGTGACAATAGATTGTCGGAAAAAGGTGACAATTTTGGGTTTTTGGTGTAGTGACAAAAAGTATCCAGGGACTTTTCATTGAATGTCCTTGGTTTACCTAGGTAGATATTTTTCCATCCAATGACCCTTGGTTTACTCCGATAGATGTTTTTGTTGTTTATATACTTATTTAACTACCATTCATGTTAAAAAAAAATTATAATTCTAAAGAACTCAAGGGAACCTTCCCACTTAAAATCAGACAAACAAATAAGGGAATCCCTTTGATCCGGCTTCCTATAAATATGAAAGCATTGACTAGATGGCGTCAAGCTATGGATGAAAAACTTTTAGCTTTCCACAAGACAAAAATATGGGATTGGTGGCTCTTCCTCTAGGCAAACATGTTGTTAGCAGTTGTTGGGTGTATCAAATTAAGATGAGTTGGTGGAAGGATATGAAGCCCTCCTAGTATCATGTGGTTTTACATAAGAATATGTCATTGACTATGAGGAAACATTTGCTCCTATAGCTAAAATGACCATTATTTGCCTTTTAATTTCTGTCGCTTAAGATCGCCAATGGGGTCTATCTCAAATGGATGTTAAGAAAGACTTTTTAATTTGGGATATATTTGAAAAAAATATACATGATTCCTCATCCAAGGGTTTTAGGGGGCTTATCAACCAGGAGAAGTTTGCATTCTTCGCAAATCATTATATGGTCTCAAACAAGCCCCACGTAAGGCATTGTATCTTTTAGAGAACTAGTTTAACTGACACTAGGATTGCATATACTCCTCTTGAGATTTATTTTCGTCTCATTCCTTGTGATGCCCCCCTTTCGAGAATCCAACTATCTATAAAACCATTGTTGGTAGCCTAAATTACCTTTCTATTACACATCCTGATATCACATATGTGTAATACCCCGTAATTTTAAATGACTTTTAAAATGGGTTATATTTTAAATTAATGGATTAATTAGATTTTATTATTAATTAATTCATTCGGGTTTATCCGGACGGTGGATATTAAAATGGATGATTCTGAATATTACTTAAAGATATTTAGGTAATATATGAAATGTGATGCCATTGATATGACTGTATGATATAAATTCGGTAATTTATATTTTTAGTCAGACGCGGTATGGGACGTGTCGGGACTAGTTTATTAAATTAAAAAAGAAATTTATTTTTCTATTGATCTAATAGTCATTTCGACTGCGTAGTTGTGTCTGGAAGGTTCGAAATAGTCAGAAAAGTCTATTTGGATGTTAATTTTGAGTCTCAGGTCATTTGGAAATGAATAGACAACCCGAAAGGGCATTTTGGTCATTTTTCTAGGGGGGATGAATAGTGATTACGGATTTGGAACTATTATAAGTATTGGTAGATTAAGTGTATGGGGGTTATTCATCTCCTCTTCACAAATAAGAGCAGCCATCTTCCTAGAGAGAGTGTAAGAGTGCTTGGGAAGGGAAAAGCCACTTGGGAAGGAGAAGAACAAGAACCAAGGTTCACCACCACCAACCACCACCGGAGTTTGACCGGAGAAGGGACAACCAACTGAAATATACTACACCAAAGGATCAGACCTACAAGAAAGGCAAGTGTTTGATAATGACAATTTAAGTTTGTATATTGTCCATGTTAGAATAATATGAAAAGAGAAGATTATGATTGTTTGGAAGAAATAATGGAGTATTAAATGGATTTCTGGAAAACTGAAATAATATAGGAAGTAAACATATATTGTAGGATGATATTAATCCACGAAATGATCATGAATATGTTGAAGAAAAATCTGAAATACCATTGATGTGTTCTTGAAGATGATATATTGATAAATTCTGGAAATAAGGAGATAAACATATTTTTTATCCAATCCCTTGATGATACTAAGATGTTTAGAGTATTGGAAATCGTTCATATATATTGATATATCATGTAGAAATAATCATAACTCATTTTGGAGGTTAATATGAAGGTTTGAATGTGTAAAAATGGAGAAAAATGGAGTTTGGGATTTTGGGAGAGATAATGAATAGTAACCCGTAGCCTTTGGGGTCATTTTCGGCCAAGAAGATAAATTATTTAGCTTTCGGCCAAAACACGAAAGTTGTAGATCTTTTCGATATGGTCGCGTGGGCGCCAACCGCGTATTTTTCTGATTTTTCTACGATTTGATATGATTTTTACAAGATGACAGCTCCGGGTTGAAATCATCAACTCGGAAATCAAATCGGGAATTGGAAAAATTACGGCTACAATTAATGTCGTAGATGTTCGGGATAATTTTTGGGGTAGTTTAGAAACCCCGAAAATGAATTTGGGTTGCTAGATTTATTTGTTAAATTCCAAATAGGGATGTATGAGGTATTATGATAGGACCAGTAGGGGTGATTTGATATGACACCTGGGTATCCTTAAGTTTACAAGAGGGTTTCATCCTAAGTGAAAGAATATGTGTTTATAAGAGATTTGAAACTATCGGTTTTAACCTTAAATAAAAAAAAAGAGAACTAAACTCGTAGTAGTTCGGGGGAATGATGTTATGGACCAGTAGGATATTAGTGACTTCTTACTGAATATATGTTGAGGAAAATCCTATTTGAATCTTATGAGATGGGAGCTTAGAATACATTTGGTTGAAAGAGGTTATGAGGTTATCCCGATCGCATAGTTTAAGTTTTCGGACCTCCTCGATTGACAAACTTAAGTAGTAGTGTATTGGAGGGGTTCCTTGTTTGGATTTCGCTTTGCGAGACGCTCCGCGCATGAACCTTAACGACGTCGGTAGTGGAGAGATGTTATAGGATGCGAGGATAATTAATTTATGAAGTATAGATATGATATTTTAAAAGAGATATAATGCTACGTATGGGAAATATCTTAGGGTAGTGATAATTACCTTATTGATATTATATTGTAGGTATGATAATACCTATTTGATTGATTGATAATTTATGTGTATGACATACCTAGCTTACTTGCTATCGGTGGGAGGTTTACGCGTGAGGGCAGTCATATCCTGATGAATCCATGGGATCTTTGATTTGTCGCTCGAGAACATAGGTCTATGAAAGACTTATCGGGGAGTTGATAAGTCCGCTGACTATGGGTACGTAGGTATGTGCGTGACCCATGGATACGAGAACTATGTTCGCCTCCAATTTGTTTGTTGTTGTTTGTGGTTCGTGGAATCTTACCGAGCCTGTAGTCCCCTATTCGGCGACCTGCGATGATGGGACATGATAGCAGAGTAATGCATTGCACCGCAGCTGTGACTCGAGGTGCCGTATTATATATGAATATATATATAATGAATTAAATGATTAAATGAATGTATTGTGGTTAGATCTATCTACGGTGATAATTGTAGATACCGGTGAATAAAATATGTTAATGGAATTAAGTTAATGAATGTTTATGCTTATAGAATGGAATAGCTTAACTCATGTTAATGAGAAATGATTCAGATTAATGAATAATGATTCATGTTAATGAGAAACTAAATCATAAAGGAGAAATGTAAATGGATAATAATGTGACGTATGGTATGGGACATACGGGGATTATGATATGGGAATGGAATTATAATATGGAGACTAGAAAAGAGGAACCATTAACTAGGAAGTTAATAGGAAACGTTAAGTGTGCACTCTAGTTGAGAGGTGAGTATTGCAAGTGAGAGTTGGATCTAACATGTACATAATAAATGCTTTATTGCACTTGTTAAATACTTGCTGTTTTAAAAATACTCTACACATTCGGGCTCTGACCCGTTTCCTTGCATATTTTCTCTTCTATTGTATCTCTATATCAAGTGTCCAACAACAGGGACGCCAACCATAGTTGATTGTGACGAGCTATGGAGTTATGGAAGTTTTTCTTAGACGCTTGTCATCTTTTTGATTCACAGTATTCTTACATAGGGCATGTCGCCCAAAGGACTTCAGTTATCATTTTCTGTCGGAGTTAAACTATTGTATTTGTGTCATTTTAATACATTTAACATTGTTGGGATTGTTGTAAAGGATTTATATTATTTGAGAATGTTTATTCCAGTTGCATTTAAATTCTTTTGAGTTATTTATATAGTGATATGTGTTGTAGAATAAAACGTGTAGTGTTATTCTTAACTTAAAAATGGTTTTGTTGAAATTTAAATTTGAAAAGTTTTTTAACATCAGCTTATTTGAGTATTGGGTGAGTTGTAAATGTTTTCGACAGTGATGCTAAGAATGAGCCAACTGTATATTCTGTTTTAATTTGGTATGGGACTGGCCACCCGGTATTTAATTAGGCGGGGTGTTACAAGTGGTATCAGAGCATCAGGTTCTAGTGTCCTTTAGGATCTGTACGGCTTACTGTGTCTTCAGCTTAGCGTTCTTTGATGTAAAGCCCTATGAGTAGGATTATTGCTTTTCTATTTACGCCTACAAAGGTACGATGACTGCGGTTGAAGTTGCTGCAATTATCGCTCTAGCAGTCAATGCTGCTGTAGCTGCTATTCAGCAGGCTCCCGCACCGGCACCGGTTGTGCCACCCGCGCAAGGGCAAGTGTTTCCTACTGCATGGGAACGAGCGAGGGATGCCTTTCAGAAAGCGCACCCACCTGAGTTTCAGGGAGGATCAGATGTTGTGACTGCTAGCCAATGGGAGGGAGATATCCAACGGCACTTGAGAATGATTGCATGTACTGAGGTTCAATGTCAAATACTAGCCACATTCAAGCTAGTAGGGGCAGCTTTGCAATGGTGGGAAGCTACGACCACTATGGAGGAGAGGGACATAATGACTATCCAAGACTTTTGGATATGGATTGATGGGAAGTATTATCCTTCCGCCATCCAAACAGAGATGAGACGAAAGCTACTTGATTTGAAATAGGGAGAGAAAACTGTGGCGAAATATGAGAAGAGTTTCCGAGGTTAACTAATTTGATACCAGCTGAAGTACTCACTGAGGATAGGAGAGTCCTAATGTTCACTGATGGGTGGAACTATAAAATTCGACAACATTTATTGAGGAATCTTTCGTTACGTACGTATGGCAGATGAGGACCTTTGGACGGATAACGGAGATCGTACTTAGGAGGTTATGAAGTATGTTCGAGTAGGATGACCGTAGTCGAGGTCACCCCTATTATGGAAAAATTGAGGAGAGTCATAAGTAGAAGTTCTTGAAATGCGGGAATTATGTGTGTTACCTAACGAAGGCAATTTATTAAAAGGCTTGGGCATATAGTGGAGTGTGGTTAACTAGAACTGAAAATTTGGGGTAAAATTTTTCTTGACTCATCGGAGCAAAGTTATAATATTGGGATTAAACAACCATCACCCGCAAATGAGGGTATGTTTCCTATCTAAGGAAGTTTGAGGCGTATTGATTTTTGTAGTGATTGATATTGTGAGGGCAAAAAGGGTTGCTAAACTTAACCTATAGCACTGTTATATATGTAGACTCACTGAGGGGTGTGGGACACCTTTATATTACATGTTATCACGTGGGTTTGATTTGTATCATGGGATTACCTACCTAGAGCATGTCCGAGTGTGGTTCGACTATCGGCGTGCATTGATTTGTGGTATATGAGAGCATATGTCTGCATCCTGTCTTCTATAAAAGAGTAGATGCGTAGACCCTATTTGAAATGGATAAAACCAAATTTTTGTTTTTAAAATCGATAAACCTGATATTTTTTTTAAAAACCAAAATTTTTATATATTTTTGACTAAGGACCTTAGGAGTTTCGATGACCGACTACTTTAGGAAGTAGTGTATCGGGGTGGTTCCTTGTTTGGATTTCGCTTGCGAGACACCCCACGCATGAAACTAATAGCCGTTGGGAGTCGAAATAAGTTAGGTCTTTGGGAAACGAGTTTATAACCTTTGCGAAAATTTTAATATTGAGAGCGGTACGAGAGGGTGTATGGGCGCCCTAGATGATTGAATTGTAGTATTTTTTCATAATTGTGAAAAAGGTAAGTAATTGAGACTTCGGGATTTATTTATTCACTACGAGAGGATCATTTTTTCCTAAAGTTTGTCACGAGGACAGTATAGGGAAGATTAGGTAAAGTCTAAATTTGATTCAGTTGAAATTATATGGTGAAGCTTGGCGTATAACATCGATAGGGACTTTGTTAATACACTGTATGGGCGGTACATCTTGGATTTCTTGCGATGTGAGATTTATACTCGGAGTTGACCTTACCGGTATGACTTATATTCCTGAATTTCGGGACGAAATTCTGTTATAAGGGGGGAAGTATGTAATACCCCGTAATTTTAAATGACTTTTAAAATGGGTTATATTTTAAATTAATGGATTAATTAGATTTTATTATTAATTAATTCATTCGGGTTTATCCGGACGGTGGATATTAAAATGGATGATTCTGAATATTACTTAAAGATATTTAGGTAATATAAGAAATGTGATGTCATTGATATGACCGTATGATATAAATTCGGTAATTTATATTTTTAGTCGGACGCGGTATGGGACGTGTCGGGACTAGTTTATTAAATTAAAAAGGAAATTTATTTTTCTATTGATCTAATAGTCATTTCGACTGCGTAGTTGTGTCCGAAAGGTTCGAAATAGTCAGAAAAGTCTATTTGGATATTAGTTTTGAGTCTCGGGTCATTTGGAAATGAATAGACAACCCGAAAGGGCATTTTGGTCATTTTTCTAGGGGGGATGAATAGTGATTACGGATTTGGAACTATTATAAGTATTGGTAGATTAAGTGTATGGGGGTTATTCATCTCCTCTTCACAAATAAGAGCAGCCATCTTCCTAGAGAGAGTGTAAGAGTGCTTGGGAAGGGAAAAGCCACTTGGGAAGGAGAAGAACAAGAACCAAGGTTCACCACCACCAACCACCACCGGAGTTTGACCGGAGAAGGGACAACCAACTGAAATATACTACACCAAAGGATCAGACCTATAAGAAAGGCAAGTGTTTGATAATGGCAATTTAAGTTTGTATATTGTCCATGTTAGAATAATATGAAAAGAGAAGATTATGATTGTTTGGAAGAAATAATGGAGTATTAAATGGATTTCTGGAAAACTGAAATAATATAGGAAGTAAACATATATTGTAGGATGATATTAATCCACGAAATGATCATGAATATGTTGAAGAAAAATCTGAAATACCATTGATGTGTTCTTGAAGATGATATATTGATAAATTCTGGAAATAAGGAGATAAACATATTTTTTATCCAATCCCTTGATGATACTAAGATATTTAGAGTATTGGAAATCGTTCATATATGTTGATATATCATGTAGAAATAATCATAACTCATTTTGGAGGTTAATATGAAGGTTTGAATGTGTAAAAATGGAGAAAAATGGAGTTTGGGATTTTGGGAGAGATAATGAATAGTAACCCGTAGCCTTTTGGGTCATTTTCGGCCAAGAAGATTAATGATTTAGCTTTCAGCCAAAACACGAAAGTTGTAGATCTTTTCGATACGGTCGCGTGGGCGCCAACCGCGTATTTTTCTGATTTTTCTACGATTTGATATGATTTTTACAAGATGATAGCTCCGGGTTGAAATCATCAACTCGGAAATCAAATCGGGAATTGGAAAAATTACGGCTACAATTAATGTCGTAGATGTTCGGGATAATTTTTGGGGTAGTTTAGAAACCCCGAAAATGAATTTGGGTTGCTAGATTTATTTGTTAAATTCCAAATAGGGATGTATGAGGAATTATGATAGGACCAGTAGGGGTGATTTGATATGACACCTGGGTATCCTTAAGTTTACAAGAGGGTTTCATCCTAAGTGAAAGAATATGTGTTTATAAGAGATTTGAAACTATCGATTTTAACCTTAAATAAAAAAAAAAGAGAACTAAACTCGTAGTAGTTCGGGGGAATGATGTTATGGACCAGTAGGATATTAGTGACTTCTTACTGAATATATGTTGAGGAAAATCCTATTTGAATCTTATGATATGGGAGCTTAGAATACATTTGGTTGAAAGAGGTTATGAGGTTATCCCGATCGCATAGTTTAAGTTTTCGGACCTCCTCGATTGACAAAGTTAAGTAGTAGTGTATTGGAAGGGTTCCTTGTTTAGATTTCGCTTTGCGAGACGCTCCGCGCATGAACCTTAACGACGTCGGTAGTGGAGATATGTTATAGGATGCGAGGATAATTAATTTATGAAGTATAGATATGATATTTTAAAAGAGATATAATGCTACGTATGGGAAATATCTTAGGGTAGTGATAATTACCTTATTGATATTATATTGTAGGTATGATAATACCTATTTGATTGATTGATAATTTATGTGTATGACATACCTAGCTTACTTGCTATCGGTGGGAGGTTTACGCGTGAGGGCAGTCATATCCTGATGAATCCATGGGATCTTTGATTTGTCGCTCGAGAACATAGGTCTATGAAAGACTTATCGAGGAGTTGATAAGTCCGCTGACTATGGGTACGTAGGTATGTGCGTGACCCATGGATACGAGAACTATGTTCGCCTCCAATTTGTTTGTTGTTGTTTGTGGTTCGTGGAATCTTACCGATCCTGTAGTCCCCTATTCGGCGACCTGCGATGATGGGACATGATAGCAGAGTAATGCATTGCACCGCAGCTGTGACTCGAGGTGCCGTATTATATATGAATATATATATAATGAATTAAATGATTAAATGAATGTATTGTGGTTAGATCTATCTACGGTGATAATTGTAGATACCGGTGAATAAAATATGTTAATGGAATTAAGTTAATGAATGTTTATGCTTATAGAATGGAATAGCTTAACTCATGTTAATGAGAAATGATTCAGATTAATGAATAATGATTCATGTTAATGAGAAACTAAATCATAAAGGAGAAATGTAAATGGATAATAATGTGACGTATGGTATGGGACATACGGGGATTATGATATGGGAATGGAATTATAATATGGAGACTAGAAAAGAGGAACCATTAACTAGGAAGTTAATAGGAAACGTTAAGTGTGCACTCTAGTTGAGAGGTGAGTATTGAAAGTGAGAGTTGGATCTAACATGTACATAATAAATGCTTTATTGCACTTGTTAAATACTTGCTGTTTTAAAAATACTCTACACATTCGGGCTCTGACCCGTTTCCTTGAATATTTTCTCTTCTATTGTATCTCTATATCAGGTGTCCAGCAACAGGGACGCCAACCATAGTTGATTGTGACGAGCTATGGAGTTATGGAAGTTTTTCTTAGACGCTTGTCATCTTTTTGATTCACAGTATTCTTACATAGGGCATGTCGCCCAAAGGACTTCAGTTATCATTTTCTGTCGGAGTTAAACTATTGTATTTGTGTCATTTTAATGCATTTAACATTGTTGGGATTGTTGTAAAGGATTTATATTATTTGAGAATGTTCATTCCAGTTGCATTTAAATTCTTTTGAGTTATTTATATAGTGATATGTGTTGTAGAATAAAACGTGTAGTGTTATTCTTAACTTAAAAATGGTTTTTTGAAATTTAAATTTGAAAAGTTTTTTAACATCAGCTTATTTCAGTATTGGGTGAGTTGTAAATGTTTTCGACAGTGATGCTAAGAATGAGCCAACTGTATATTCTGTTTTAATTTGGTATGGGACTGACCACCCGGTATTTAATTAGGCGGGGTGTTACAGTATGTTGTTCATAAAGTCAAAGCATTTATCTCATCCCTTAGTTATGTCCATTTGGTAGTAGTTCTTAGGGTTCTTTATTATTGTAATACCCCATACTTTTATTATTATTTAATTTTTGTGTGCTTAATATTATTAATTTAATTGGGAAAATTAAATTGGATTTTAGTAAATATTAATTAGCAAGATAAAGGATTAATATTTATTAGTATTGCTATATACTTGCGTGTGATAAGTAAATAGTTATGGAATTTATTATATGTCGCGTATGAGTGATAGCGACTTATTATTATTATTATTATTATTATTATTATTATTATTATTATTATTATTATTATTATTATTATTATTATTATTATTATTATTATTATTATATATTGATAGAGTGTTACATCAACGGATCGCTATAATTTATGGGTGACGCACAAGGTATGCGCGTATCGGGCTCGGCTAATGAGATGTTCGCATATTTGGAGTTGGGTGACTCAGATGACCTTTTCGAGTGCACCAGTGATCCAGGAATGGTCGAAATAGTACATAATAGGTGCTCCGGGTGTTATGATTGGGTTTTGGGGACTTTTTAGACATCCTATGATCCCTATAAGGGTAAGAGGGTCATACTAACTGAGTATTTAAGAGGTTGGAAAGGTGGATGGCAACCCACCTTTCAAATTTTACACAAGAGAGGCTGGAAGAGAGCCCTAAAGAAGAGAAAAACAATAAAAGGGAAGAGAAATCTTGGAGAGGAGGAGAGAGAGGACTCAACCCATCATCAAACTCGTAGAGAACTTAAGATTTTAATCCACCAAGGCAATTAGTTACTTGCTTTATGTTGTAAATTAAGAGTAGTTAATTATTTTCATGATTAGAGGTAGAAATTTGATATTTAGTTGTTAAAGATTGAAATTCGTTTAATTGATATAGAGATCTAAATGATAAGGGACTGGGGATTGCAATTTGATTATTAATTGATATTAATCACACTTGAAATTCGAAATAAATTCTGGGATTAAATCGATGAACATGTAGAACTTAAATAGAAAGGCTGAATCTTTAAAAATCAATTTATGAAAATTTTTGTGTTGGATGAAATTGAAGTTTTGTTAAAAATCGAAGGGTTTGATTTAGAATAATTATAGAATCTTAGGGTAATGTTGTAAGAGGTTAATTTTGTGCTTGGGTTGGTTGGGAACCTTCATTGGAGGGTTTGGAAGATAAAAACCCGAGAAAGAAGATGACAGGCAAGCCATAAAAACCGAGCCGGTTTAGTTTGCTGGCTTGTCCAGTTTTCATTTGTGCGTTATTTTGACCCGATAAGGCTTGGGGATTGACCATAGGGGATTTCGGGGCACTATGGGATTACTGGGGAAGACTTTCTACCGCTGGGTACGTGTGATAGGCCAACGATAGATGGGTTTGAGGGAGGTGAACCGAGGATACAAGTGAGTGACTATTGGAATAATTAATCGAGAAGTTGGGTTGAACTTCGGGATTTGGGTGAACCGTGCATTGTGGGATGTACGTACGAGTCCGGTAATTTAAATAGAGTGACACACACACACACACACACACACACACACACACACATATATATATATTCATGTGTGTATCCTACTTATTTTTATTAAATATACCTACTCGGGAGTGCTATCGTAGGAGGTTACACGTAGTGGGCAGTCCACCCTGACATTGACCAGCAAGTGCTGGATTGATTCCCCGGCTAGGCATGGTTCATTCTCAGCATCACTGTCGCAACCATAATATAATATAATATAAATAATACGAACAAACCATACAATCAAAATGAATAAATAATCCTCATGCATAGATAAATAATAAGGGTGAATCGAATAAACCATCGGTCACCAAAAAAACATCCACTGTGTAATACTAAATAAATAAACTGAGTGCTAAAATAGAAATTTCTGATAGAAATATAAAAGTCTATCCATCTATGGGCAACACGCCTAAAACTGAAATGAAATGAAATAATCCTATCTATATAGAATAAGCTGAGGTGTCTAATCAACGATGTAGCGTCCACAACTACTATAACAATAAGAATGGACTTATCCCTGTAGTCCCGGCTGCTACGCCGCACACTTGAGATATAGAAAGAAACAACAAAAAATAATTACCCACGAGTCAAAGCCCGAATAGTAGAAAATATTTTGCAAGTAGATAATTGTCTTAAATCGATTAAAACTGTAATGTATTACTTTCAAGATTAATCGGTCACACTCTGATTCGGCATAAATATTTCATATTTATCCCCTTAATTTAGGTATTTGTATGATTCCGTGCAGTGTAATTAGGATGGATTTATCTCATACTCATGATACTGACCCTATTTGGCAAGTATTTATTATTTTGTGCAAGAATTCTCGTGTATTTTACAGGTGCTTCGTGTAAGAGAATGCGGGAGAGAAACCAAAATATAGAAATAAAATAAGAAAATCAAGTCCAAGGCAGAAATGTAATTTTGCATCCTGAACCCGGATACAGAGCCTGAAGAGAAGTTGAAGAGCATGACTTCACGAGAACACTAGAAGAAACGACATCCAAATTCAAGCTACGGTTAAGAAGTTATAAGCATTTGAAGTTGAAAAGAATCCAGGGGCATTATTGTAAATGTTTAACTTTTGAACCGATTTGGAGGCTACTAGATTCGGTTTAGAAAGCGAACCGGTTCGGTCATCAGGTGAACCGGTTCGGATGTCTTGTTCGCAAAAGTTATTGTTTTTCCTATTTTAATTGGAGTTGTGTATGGTTAAAACACTTGAAAAACGTGTATCCCAATTAATTAGTTCCTAATTAGAGATTGGTTATAAAGTTTTTAACCTAGTTTTAGAGTGAAAAGGAGGAAAGAAACATTAGAGGCAAAAAACATTGTCAAAACTTCACGTTCTTCATTGTTTTGTACTCAATTCTCCAATATAAGTATTTCTCTCTTGTTGCTTTCAAGATTCATCTTTTTTATAGGTTATACTTAATTATCATCTTGTTGTAGAGATTATATACATGTATGTTTGCATTACATACGTCATCATGAATCCATGCAAAGTAGAATCCATGTTTAATATTAGGGTTTCCATGCCCGGCTAAGTTTTTAGCTGGTTGGGGTACATGAACCCAATTCAGGTATTATGCATGGGTATAAAATCGTTATCGGGGACTAGGTAGACATACTAGGTTAGGTCGAATTAATCTGAGAATTTGATTATAAGTCTTAAAAAAACAAAAAAAATCATAAAATTAAAAATTAAAAAAAATTAAAAAGATCCAAAAATCCAAAAAATTCGAAAAAATAAAATAAAATAAAAATAGTCTCTCAAGACTTAAATGCAACATACTCATCCAAATATAAATCTTATGAGAATCAATATCCCTCGCGTCTACGATAATCCCTTAATTGACCTCACCCCCGTTAGTCCACACACTCCCCACTCTCTTATTTTTTGGGTTCCACTACCTACACCGAACACTTCTACCACGAGTTACACTTCAAATCAGGAACACCGGTGAGGACAGTGAGACAACTAGTGAGAGCGCGATGTTTGATAACGCCAGTTTTGGTACGGGTGAGTGTGTGTTTTCATATCGCCCTATAAGAGAACTTTATATCCCAAGCGAATCTTCACTCCCGGATGCATTATATTCCTGTATAATGTGGGGCAGTTTCACTTTCGTAATGGGGTGATTTGGATTCTTCCCACATTCCATGGTATGGAGTCGAAAAAACCATACCTCCACATCCGCGAGTTTGAAGAGGCGTGCAAAACATTTAATGATCAAACTTGCACTCAAGATGTCGTTCACCTCAAACTCTTCCCCTTCTCTATGAAGGATAAGGCCAATACTTGGCTATGGTCTTTGGCACCAAACTCGATAGGAATGTGGAGGGACATACAAGCTAAGTTTCTCCAGAAATTCTTCCTAGCGCATCGAAATAATTCTATCCGATCTCAAATTTAAACCTTTAGGTAGAACGATAACAAGCCCTTTGATAGATGTTGGGAGCGTTTTAATGAGTTAATTAATATGTTCCGCATCACAATTTTGAGAAGTGGAGACTCATCTCGTTCTTCCATCACGGGTTAAACTTAAGTTCTAAATAACTCATTGAGACCATGTGGCCCGGGGAGTTCTTAGGATTATACATGGATCATGCTAAATTTAAGTATGTCATTGAGACAACTCAAGCGTGGGACACATCGGATCCAAACACCCAATCCCGAGTCCGATAGACGGCCACAACTCCTTCTGCATTCGGATTATATCATTTGGACAAGGAAGCTGAGTTGAAGCTTCAATCCAACTGACTTACTAAGAGGTTGGAAGACGTAGTCGACACTAGGGGAGATACGTATTCAACTCCATTCGAGCAGTTAAAGAGGACATGTGCACTGTTTGTGAGGCAGGCATTTAATTAAGGAATGTACGACGATACCCGCCTACAAAGTGATGCTACAAGTGCAAGTTGAGGCGGTGGGAGCCTATAAAGGGAATTTTGGTGGTCCTCACGGGAGTGCCTATAATCCTTCATGGATAAACCATCCTGGTTTTAGTTATGGGCAACATAATGCCACTATGAACCCGAATCCACATGTGGCCCAACAACTGCCACCACACCCACCGTATCAACAAGCACCACATATACAAGCGCCCCCTCCACCTCCGTACATAATCCCGCAGTGAAAGAGTCCCGAGGACACTTTAGCACAATTTATGCAGACTCAGTCAGCTATAAATTCCCAAAATGCCCAGAATTTAGCTGACTTAAAGGCGTTACTGTCTAAGTTACAAACATCCTTAAATGTCCAAGAGAAGGGAAAATTTCCCGCCCAAGGCCAAAGACCTCCCCAAGGTTAGAATTGTGTGAGCTCTAACACCAAAAAAAATAAAGATCAATGTCAAGCGGCTACGACTCTACGTAGTGGGAGAGTCGTTGATTTATCACCTCCTTCACACGACGAGAAAGATGACAAGGAGATTTTGCCCGACACGAAAGAGACTGAAGATGTCCCCTCGGAAGAGAGTGATAAAAGTAACACAATTAGGCCTGGGGTTGCAGGGAAACCTCCAACTTCCGCTCCTTTCCCTCAACGGTTGGTTCCTCCTTCCAAAGGTACCTCCCGTGAAGACGTGTTAGATGTGCTAAAGCAAGTCAAGCTAAATTTACCTTTTATCGAGGTAATAAAGCAAATTCCCACCTACGTAAAGTTTCTGAAGGACTTGTTAAGGGTGTAGAGGGGGCTCGAATGTAATCCTGAGATTAGGGATAATCCCCCCATTAATAACAGTGTTTAGGATTAAGGCAGCTCAGTGTGGCAACTCAGCATGGCAGCTCAACATGACAACTCAACGAGGCAGCTTAGAGGGACCTTCCAGCAAAGAAACTGACCGAGAGAGCTCGCCCTTTAGTCCTGTTGATTAATTTAGTCTTGTTGTATCTTTTGTTTATATTGACTATGAGATATAATGATTGTAATGATGTAATGAGAATAATGATTTTGTGTGAGGTCGAACGATACTCGCGGGAGACCAGGCCTTGCAGGGCCTGGGAGAGCTTTCATGCTCTATCGAACGACCTCGCCGTGGGAACTTTAGAGGGACTTGGTTTAGAGGATTGAGAAGTGAGGCACCGTTGGGGATTGTTCGAACCATCTTAGATACACCTGATAAAACATCGAAGGACCCTGACCGTGGAACCTCAAGCGGAGCAGCTTTGAGTTCCATCGGGCGTTGAGTTTTGAACCAAACAACCCTCTACTTAATGTCATATCTACTATAGGTGATGTCACTGGCCAGCTAGATAATGTCAAATCTGCCCTTGGGTAAACCACCGTCGTATTTGGGGCTGTCAGACAGTTGATGAGCCACCTCTGTGACGACAGCCACCTGCCACACAGTGGTTAGGCAAAAGGCATGCCTTGGCATTTAATGTTTATGACGTGGAGATAACTAGTGCATCATGTATTTAATGTTTGTGACATAAAGTATGAGGGATGTATTTCACAGGCATTAATGACTAAGTTGCCTCGGGAGTGGTGTGAGGGGCTATTTAAGGACCCTAACCACCCCTGAGGAGGGTGTGTTCTTTGTCAGAGTTCAGAAGTTATTACTAGAGATAATAGACATCAGAAAGAGATTATTACAAACCAGATAGTTTACTCACTCACCATTGTCATTTATTACGAAGCTGTTAATACTTGACATATATCTCTAAGGGTGGTTAGTGTTTATGGCTGCCTGCGGTGTATCTAGGGTGCTTACTTTTCTCTCCCTCTAAATGAGTTACTTCTGAGTTCATTTTTATCTTTTGAGTTATACACGAGAGATTTGCGAGTTTAAACTGAGTTTATATTCACTGAGTTGTGTTTGCGTGTACTGTAGTTAATCAATAGTTTCGCTATTTAACTTGTCATTATTATACTCAAAAGGGGTTACGCCTCCATCTAATCTGAACTACCCTCTTACAAAAATAAAGTTTTGGATATATTTCTTTTAAATATTTTTTTGATCTTGCATCATAATAGTACCGTTATTAATGAAACTCTTTAATCTTGTACCAAATTAAATCTAGCCTCCCTTTAATAATTTTCGTGGACAAGATTTTTGTAATATCTCTTACAAATCTTGATAGTCGAATTGTGCTCTTAAGGTATTGCGATGTCTAATATCAGGATGACCTATGTGGCCCAAGTGGGAGATTATGAGAAACTTCTCTTAAAGTGAACCTACATATATCATGTAATTGTCATTGACACGTACTTATTGCATCAAAGAAAATCGAAAATGCCAAATTTATTATGCATGATGAAATTAGTGGGAGTAGAAAATCATGAAATATGATTATAAAGGAAGGTAGGGTACTTATCCCATCACCGATAACTTTCTTGAATACTTGTTCTTTTAGTTATTTGATTGTCTAAACAATAAAGAACAAATAAATGATCAACCACTAAATGATAGTATTGTCACCATGAGAAAAATGTAGATAAAATCATAAGGAATAATACTAAGAAGATCCTAAAAGATATACTATCCTAAATGATTATATAGTGTATTTGCATGAACATGAATTTGGCGCAGGGATAAATAATAATATGGTTTTATTTTCACAAGTCATAAGAAGTGAAACTAATGGACTACAACTAAACTTGGATCTCGTTGAATTACATAATTGATGCACTAAAGTCGGGTATGAGTGGGTTATCAAGACCAAACACGACGCTAACGGTAATTAAAATGATATAAAGTTAACTTGTAATAAAATATTTCACCATTAATGAGGAAAAGGTTATAAATGAACCTTCTCAATTATATATAAGGACATGGAATTATTATGATATTAATAGTTCATTATGATTGAGAGTTACATTAAGTGGACATGAAAATTACTTTTTGGAGTTTAATAAACCATGTGTATATGTTTAAGAGATCATTGTATGAATATAAGTTTCCCGCATGATGCATTTTAAGAAATAACATCTTTATTTTTAATCGTTGTATATTTGTATACACCATAAGATAAATGGGAGTAAGTTTATATATTTTCTATATATACAAGCACGGATTTAGAAAGTAGAGAAAAATAATAATTTTATATGGGTTTAAGAGTTATGTATGAAGTAATGAGATACTTAAAAGACTATATGCTCACATTTAGGATATCTGTTCATTTAAATATGAACGGTTATTATGACTAGAATTTACTGGTTCTATGGAGAGTATGAAGTTCACTCTTGCTTACGTATGTTTTGGTTTATCGAACAATATAATAAGGGAGTCCAACATGATCCATCCATTAACTATTGTGAAAGCTGTGTTTGTAGCATGCTTTGATGCTACAACTTATGTATTTTGGCAGCGTGACTTTATTTTGGGACTTGAAGTTGTCGACACTATTATAAAGTATTCTGATAATGTCGTTACAATCTTGTTTATAAAGAAATGTTAGGTATTCCAAGAGTAACTAAGCACATTGAATATAAATACCTTTCAATTAAATAAGAAATTCTGAAACAACGAGTGTCACTTGAACACATTAGTACAAGTGTTAACATAGAAAATCCACATAAATGGGCTATCATAAAATACATTAATGAAGCATGCTTAATATATGACTCTTAAGTGTAGCCAATAAAATTTTGATGTAGTGGATTGCTAGTGCTTATTTTTTACACTACATTATGATATCACTAAAGTGTTTCTATTTCTATCTTTATTTTATACATGCATGTGAATGAATGAATATGACAGAAATGGTATTTTTATAAAGCAATTATGGGACCATTATTGACAATTCGCATTTTAGGCATAATTGAATATGACATTAGTGGCGTAATACATGAAAGGAACCATGCTCTTAAATTATTGTGGAACCGTCATGACTCGCATTTAGTGGAACATTTAATTAAAGTGAATAATTGTTAATGACTATTCTTAAGATTATTATGCGCCTGATGTTCCTTTAATCAAATCATTATGTGAATTCTGATTAGGACCGAGTGGAGACTGTTATGAATATTTTATCCATTTAATAATTTTGGAATTATGAAATTCAGAATTAATTAATGGGTTAAATAAAAGAATCCTACTTGATGTGGTCCTACTAAGAAATCAGATTTGGTTAGGAGACCTTTAGATAAGTCACCGGGATTTTTTAGAGATAAAGTGGGTTAGTCTCCTAATGCAAGTCTAATTGCGATGGATGGTAGAATTATAGTTTACATAGGAGATTCGGGTCCTCTCTCACCCTATATGTAGTAGGTTATTCTCCATCAAATAGTTTGCATAAACACACAATATATTGGGCTAGAGAGAGAAAATTTCAAAATTCCATTTAAGTGCATTTTTTTTAAAAGAAAATTGATTAATGGAATAATTAATCAAGATGATTAAAAGAGACTTCTACAACAAGATTGATCAATGAATTGGATCAAGCTAAGTCCTCTTTTCTATCATTTAGGCATATTTTGTGAAAACATGAAATCTAAAATCCTTTTATTAAGAACAATTGTATTGTAAAGTTTAATTATATTAATGTGTTCGTGATTAATATTACAGTGTTCTCAAGAATGATTTTACAAAAATCTCTCGGTGAAGAGAAGAAACTGCCTTTCACGTCTTTAGCTTTATAAACTGTTGTGCTCCTCCTTTTCTTTTTCTACATTTTACATTCAATTTAATAAATTACGACACTGCTCAACAGTGAGGCCCGATTGTACAATGCAACGTCTATAAGAATAAAAAAGGGGAACAAATCTTGTGAAATAGTTACTGCACGCCCCAAGACAATAAATCTTAAAAATCTGTGGATTAATAATTGATTGGAGAAAAAATTCAATTGGTCATTTTGCTAAAAACGTATGTTAGTTGTAATAATCTTACCAAGCGCTTATTATAAAATTATTTTCTCTTGTATTGTTTACAATATATTTTAGCTTTGTTGCAATTAAATATTTGATAGGCAAGTGTTTCAAGCCATCATTGCAGTATCACCTCGCCCAACCACACAATTTAAGAAAGAAAAAAAATAGAAAATCAACAACAATAAAAAAGAGAAAAAAAGTTTGCATTTCATTAAAATAAATAGCATCTCACAGCTTCAACAAGTGCTGAGATACAAAGTGGACCAGAATAAAGTGGTACCAAAATCAAGAAAAGAAGGTACACCTTATAAAGGAGATTAGATTTAAAAAAAAAATCCTAGAAATGTTAACCTTGTGTGAAGATGGTAAGACACGTATACTGAATTTTGAGTAATTTAACTAGTAACAAGGAGATTCTCTAAATTTTGGGAAAAACTTATATTTATGTTATCAAAATGAACACTGTTTGCATAACAAGAAAAATATAAAGTCGATGCAATTTATTTGAAGGCATAGTGTTGTATAAGCCCCAATACAACAATTATGCTTGGGCAATATGCTTCATATCAGGTATATACTTCTCTATTCATAGACCTATCTTCTAAATTAAATAAACTATGGAAACTATTACTTCAAACAACACCATGCTTGTACAGGGTACAAGACCGGCTATGAAGATTTAGGGATTTTAGGCGAATAATCAATAGAAGGCTCTTTACATAATAAATAAAATAAAATAAAATGTATTCTTCTTCCACTTTTCGATGCAAAATTATCAATTAAATTATCAAATTTAATTGTTATTAACAAATCATGTTCAATTGATAACATAACTAATTCATTTAATTTTTCTTGTGACATGGTAGAACATGACATGATAGAACGAAGGTAAAATTTTATTAATTTTAACTTTAAAATTTTTTTCGACCTAGGCAACTATAACGAGTATTGTTAAAATTATTCTACAAGCAATTCAAGTATTTGAAAAAATACAATCCATTCTTTTAATATAGTCTAACGCCTCAATTGAATTTTTAGTTTCTTTAGTTAAAGATGTCTTCAAAATTTTTAATTCACAAAACAATTGATTTCCACCAATATCACAACTATTGTCACGTGTCAAATAATTTTCAATCTTAATACAATAACTATTTAAAATATCATCATCTAAAGTTTCTAAGTTATTCAAATCAAACAAAAACCCAAAAGTGTCCTCGTATTTTTTAAATTGTTCAAATCTAGTTTTAAGTGACATAAGCGTTTGATCTATTATATGTAAGAAATAATTAACTCTAAACGATTCTTCCGTTGATTGTTTAACCCCATCATACAATTCTCATCAAAATATTTTTTTCTATAAATATTGCATTTTTCACGAAATACTGGTTCAATTTTCATTTCTTTAGCAATACCTATCGCTTCAATTTTTGCAGATTCAAATCCGTTTTCTCTTTCGTTTTCAAAATAAGAAACAAGTCATTTTAAAAGATTCAAAGTAACATCAATATCCATTTCATATGTTTGTAAAAGTTTGCTAACTTTATTCACAACATTCAACACATTGTATCAAACAAATAACCATACCAAAAATAAAATCAAAAGTACCAAAAGTATTAGTTAGTAAGCCATCACAAATATTTTTTGTGTTTTCCTCACATTGGAGACTAGTCACTAAGTCAACTAATGCATCTCTAATTTGTGGCATTTGAAATATAATTGCTTTTATACTTTTAATGTGACTTTCCCAACTTGCTTGAGATAATGGTTTAAGTGTGCGCTATTTTCCAATAAAATCTTTAAAAACTTGCCACCGTTTTGTAGAAGATGAAAATGCATTATGTAAATTTTGTACATGACCAAAATATTCTTTACCGTGACTACATGAATTAACCATATAACAATGACAACCACATGGCGTGTAAAATACTTTGGGATTAATTTGTAGCTCTGTATTTTGTACACCTTTATTTTTTCTTTTCATATTAGAACCATTACCATATCCTTGTCCTCTTACATCATTAATATTAAGTTTGTGACTTGTTAGAAACTTTATAAGTTCATTAAAAAACTCTTCACCGAATGTATCATCCGCCTTTAGAAATCCTAAATAAAATTCTTCTATATTTATTGGACTTTTTGAAGTATCAACACAATGCATTATGATAGATATTTGTTCTTCTTTACTGACATCCGAAGTACAATCAAGAATAATCAAAAAATATTTTGATTCTTTAAATATTTGAATTATTTGTTTTTTTATCTCATTCGCTAATAAACGTATTTAACTCATTTTGAATGTTGTCACCTACATAGTGATATTGAATTTCTTTATCTATAATACGCCGAATATGTTCTTTCGTTAAGGATCAAATGTGATAATTTTTCCAATGAAACTTAAAAAATCCCATTATTCTTTTTATAAATATTTTCATTAGTCCCCCGTAAGGCCAAGTTATTTGTAGAAAGAGCTTGCACTACCTCAATTATTCGTGTTGATATTTATCTCCATCTTTCTCTTTCACCATTAATTTGATCTTGTATATTTTGGTTAATTGTTTCATTTTGTTGGAATGTAAATATTAATTCATGCCATTGTGTCATACTATCTATATGGTCACTATTATTTTCATGAATCCTAAGTCACATACTTTTATTCTTCCAATCATCCACTCCTTCATGTGCTAATTGAGTTTTATTTTCATTATTTTTTAATAACTTAAACCAATAAATCTTATCCACGGATTTTGAGTACACTAGTCATTCTCTATTATGTTTTTCTCCAATTTTTCAATAAAAAGTATAATATACTAGAAAAATGCCTATTTTCTATATTTTTGTGAAAGGTAATGTCATTATCTCTTGTTGGTCCTTTTTTACTAATGTATCAATCAAATTTTGGTCAATATTTTTCCAATTAGCCCGATCATAATAATCTAACGGTAAAGCTTTTACATGTTCATTTTCTAAATGTTCTAAATTTTGATGGTCTACATTTTCATTATTTAAATCTTCTAAATTTTGACGTTCTACAATATTTTCATTATCTAAAAAATCTTATATATTTTGATGTTCAACATCAACACCAACATATTCATTTTCTATTTTTTTAAAATTTATTGAAATATTTATTTAGTTTACCCGCTAATTTTGATGTTTATTCTTCAATTTATTTTTCTTTTTTTTCTTTTTTCATGACCAGAAGCATATTTTCTAGTAGACATATTAATCACATAACACAACAAGTGTAATTTGTAAACATAAAAATTAAACACACAATCACAATAATATTATATATTAAAGAAAAATGCTAAACAAGAACAATAAAACTTGATTTGCAACTAACTTGAGAGAAACTCCAAAGTATAATTTTTTTCGACCGTGCGCTTGTGTATGATTTGTTATGAAGGTCAACTAAAATGTTAAGAAAATTATTAATAAATTAAATTAATAAAAAGAAAGAAAAAAAAGGAAAATAATAGTTTTCCCTTTTCATTCCGAATTGTTTAAAAGCTAGAATTCTTCAATAAAGCATCGCGCTTCGTATTTCAAGAGTAACTCAATCACAGTCCAAAACATACACTATTTATAATTTTGTTGATAAAAAGGTCAAAATTTATGCTATTAAGAGGAAACCCAAATGAAACAATGTTTTGTAGAAGGAAAGATTATTTAAACGTAGATAGTCTAGCTTAATATAATGAATTACTAAGAAAGTAATATGAATTAGATTCCTTATTATATACCAAATTTTGGCATCATAATTCTGAGCCTCGACATAAGAGTTCCACACAAACGACACATTTTGTGGGTTTGTTTGGTATCTAGAGTCTACTATCATTCTCTTGAATCAATATTCTTACAATTTGTATGAATGCACAAAGAAATATGAGGTGATATTGTATTTTACTATTGAATTCTGAATTTTTGTTTATTTAGACTCAAGCCATTGATAACACTACTCTAATACCATTGTGCTTCCTTTAGTTTTGTTGGTTTTGAGTCACAATGGGAGGTAAATCCCATACAAAATGGAACGGATCTGCTTAGTGTTGCATAAATGGGAAGAAGGTTTAGGGGATCTTGTAGTATGATAGAAACGTGAAACATTTTTGCACCTGACTGAGAGGCGTGGAAATGTTTGATGTCTGGCATCAGGCGTGGGACATTTTCCTGCCCTCTGCCAGGCGTGAAACCGTTCCACTTTTGATGAGAAATGTAAATTAGAAAAAACATCAATGGTTAACTCACACAAATGGTAACCTGATGATTATCCACCAGGCGTGGAACAGAGCCAAGAGGGTAAAAGTTTCATGTCCCGGCAATTTTTTAAAGTATTTCCATTGCGACTCTCGCCGCATAACTGATACCACAATACTCTAAATTTATAGTATCCCGTTGTGGATGGTTTTAGATGTGTAAAAAGTTGTTTATTTTTTAAAAATAATAAGAGGTTAGCTATTAAAACTTTAACGTTAGATTCAAAAGTTGCATCTAAAACTGAACATTAAGTCAAAATATATTCATTCACATAAAACAAACAAATTCTTCAAATTAAGATTTCAGACTTTAGATATACATTCAAACTTCGAGTTCAGATAAAAAAAAATATATTTTTTACTTTAATACATTACTAAATTTTTTATATTAAACTTTAATTCAAATTAATCAGAACATTTTTTGTCATGAAATGTCACTAAATATCACTAATGATCACTTTTAGTGGCAAAAGTTTGACATTTAGCGATGAAAAATGTACCGAAGTCTATTAAATTGATTAAAATATATTAAACTCCAATATAAAAAATTAATAATGTATTAAAGTAAAAAAAAAACACCCGCCCTTAATAACTACCATGAATACCATGTACCTCGATTTTACCTAGAAGATCCATATAAGAATGAAAAATATGGTGTCTCCCTACCACAATTTGAAAAATAACATAAGGGGAAAATGAAAATAACCCCCCCCCCCCCCAAAAAAAAAAAAACATTTACAATATCTAACCTCGCATAAATGATAAATGATGGAGTCAGTTGTGAGGAGAGAGATTTTCCATTATCGAATACTAACATAAATCCTCAAGAAGCAAAAACACACACATATATACTAGAGAGAGATTTTCCTAGAAGGTTAACAAAAAAAAAGACTTTTTTTCTCGAAGTACGTACCATTAAAATAAGTGACACGACTTCTCAACAAGTATGTCCTATTAAAAAATCATTGTATATCTGGCATCTCTCTGTCTCCAAGACCAAACAAACAATAAAATAATGTAGTCAGTGGCGGAGAGCCAGGAGGATCACTCCCGGGGTTTCGGACGTGGGAATGCCTGAGTCAAATTTTTTAAAAATTATTTTTAGATTTTTTAGAAATATTTAATTAATAATTTGTATTTATTGATAATTATAACTCAGATGAATTAACTTCTGATACAATAGCATAGATACACGGAGGGCGTTAATAACAAAATCGTAAAGTTAATGTCAATATGTCATGTCATCCAATTCAAGTAAAATAAAATAAGTAACAAAATTCAAACCAAAAATAAAAAGTAATACAAAAAAAATTAACAACCATAAAGAGTTAAATCTTAAATGTATAATTTTTTTCCTTAGTCGAAATAATAAATAATTTCTTAATTTTTATTATTTTACATTTATCATGATGTCCAAATTTAAAAAAATCATTATACTAAAATTTGGGATAAATTCCTCAATAGAGGCCACATGAGAAAATCTGAATGCAAGAATTAGTTCAAATTAACAATTCACCACTTCAAGTTGCAAAATCCTAAACAACCACAAAAATAAATTAACTCAAATTTTAGATATAATATCAAAGCCCTAAAATAGATAGCAACAAAATTAATTCAAATCCTAATCTAAAACAACAATAAAATTAATCCAAGTAAGTACTCAAAGTTAATGTAAATATGCTATGTCATTCAATTCAAATAATTAGTAAAATAAAAAAAACATGCCATTGGTAACAAGTTACATTGAGTTGAAAATAAAAAAAATACTAGAAAAATATAACACAAACAACCCCTAAAAAATTAAATGTGTAAAGATATTATCTTCCACAGCTCCAAATGAGATTGTCGATTAGGATAAAACACTGACTTCTTTTGGGTGTTGTTGAGACTTGAGAGAAAAGATTTCGGATAAAGAGAGAAAGACGCATGTTTAAAATGAAAACTAGGGGTGTGCAAAAAAAACGACCGGCCCGAAAACCGAATCGAACCGAAACCGAAGTTTTTTAAGCCCGATTCGGTCTACGATTTACGGATATAAAAAACCAACCATGTCGAATCGGTTGACATTTAGACATGGGAAAAAACGATTCAAACCGAATCGATCCGAAACCAATATTTATATTTAAAAAAACCTAAATAACTTATATTTTTATATCCAAAAACCATTAAACACCCTAAAAAATCGACCAAATCGAAAACCGACCTTAAAAAATCGACCAAAACAGAAAACCGCCAAAAACCGACCCGAAATCGAAATCGACTGTTTTTTTAATCGTCAGTTCGGTTTCGATCTGACTTTATCCAAAATCGAACCGATCGGTCCGGTTTAAATTACGATCCAAAACCGACCCGACCCGTGAACAACCCTAATGAAAACTGAATAAGAGAAGAGCGTGAAAGGGGAAATGCTAGCAAGTGGAAAATGAATTGGGTGTGTCAAATATGTTCGTTTATTTTCAATTTTAACGATAAAAATATATATTTTTGTTCTCAATTCTAAAACTAAACATATATACCCTTATATTTTATAATTATATATATATATATATATATATATATATATATATATATATATATATATATATATATAATGCTCTTGTGCGGACCGGACATGTGTCACTTGGGGATGATCCTAGACATTATCCACTAAATTATACGCACACTCTCTCTTTCTGGGCTCACCGCCAGGTGACACATGTCCGATCTGCACTCTTAAAATGCAGACTCGTTCGCACAAGAGCAGTACTATATATATATATATATATATATATATATATATATATATATATATATATATATATATATATATAGAGAGAGAGAGAGAGAGAGAGAGAGAGAGAGAGAGAGAAAGTCTCTTGTAAGGACTCCTTATGGTGCAGACTAGAAGTGGCAATACGTGACCCATTTAACTAAAATACCCATATAAGTCCAAACACTAAAATATGGGGCCCATATTTTAAAAGAATAAATTAATATGGGGCCCATATTTTAGAATTAATGGCCCAAATAAAAATTCAAGTTACAACCCAATAGCAAAACACGGTGCCAAACGAAAACCTCATATATCACATAACCTAAAAAGTTAGCAGCTATTTTCATACTTCTAAACCTATCATATATCACAAGTTCACTCTTATCATCGTTTATCATCTAACTTCTAAAAAGTTAATGAATAAAACTATGGGCTGCACCCACAGCGTTTATCATCGGACAGTGTTAACACAACATTTTTATACTTCATCTCTCCGAACACATTAGCAGCGTTTATCATCGGAGCTATCATCTCTTACCAGATCTATAATCGGAGCTATCATCTCTTACCGGATCTATCATCGGAGCAGGAGCTAAAAGCCGACAGCGTTTACCTTCTCTTATCGGAGAGAGAAAGTTCGGATGGGATAAGAACTTGAAAAAAAAACCGTTAGAGAAAAAAATGGGCCAGCCCGATCCAAACCCGACCCATAAACAGTTTTGGCCCACATTAAGCTCGACCCACATTCAACCTGACCCATATTAGGCCCGCCCATAACGGGCCTAACCCGCTCGTTTGCCGGTGCTAGTGCAGATCCCGGTTCAAACCATTTTTTTAAAATAGTAAAAAAAATAAATTTTTTGATTAAACTTCATGGATATGATCTCCATGGTAAGAAAAATATTTCCAAATTTTTTTCATCCAAAAATTCAATAAAAAAACCATTGAGATGATGCGATATGTAAAGAATGGTATAAATATTCAATTTCAACCGTTAAAATGGGTCGGTGCGAGCCACTGATTGAATTTTTTGATGAAACTTCATGGATATGATCTTCTCAGTGTCGAGATCATATCCGTGAAGTTTCGTAAAAAAAATTCAATCAAAAAGTGGGTGAGATGATCGCCAACATTTCAACGGTCGAAGATGCATATTTATACCATTTTTTATATATCACCTCATCTCAACGATTTTTTTTTATTTTTTGATGAAAAAAATTGGAGATGATCTTCTTACCGTGGAGATCATATATATATAGTACTGTTCTTGTTTGAATTGTCCCGCATTTTAGCTGTGCGAACTAGACATGTGTCGCCTGGCGGTGAGTCCGCTCAAGGTTAAACCTCCGAAAATTTCAACTATGTATAAATATGTTTAAAATCTTACCACACCCACCCACATATATAAATACTAGCGAAATGGCGGCAAAATTTTTTAAAGTACATAATCGCGAAACGACAAAATTTTTGAATGCACATAATTGCAAAACGGCGAAAATTTCAAAAATACATAATCCTGAAATGACAAAAAATCACACACACACATATATATATATATATATATATATATATATATATATATATATCAACTTAGGGAAAACGTCAATTCATGAAAGTATACGTTGTTGATAGGACCATACATCGTGAATAGGCGTATTATATTACACAGAAATTGTAAACAAAATTAAAAAATTGGGATGAGTGCCCTTCGTTTATAGGACGATCTACCATGTTCAATAAATAAAAATTTTATGACTACATCAAATATACTCGTAAAAAGATTATCCATAAGAATTCAAATTCATTTCAAGATAGTCCTTTTTTAAAATAATAACATTCTAGGCCGACTCTAATTTTTGACTCATTTGGTGCGAACTAGTGATTTGTTGTTCCCGTATTGGCTCATGTTTGGACCCCACACTCAGAAATGAGAATCGAGTTAGACAAAATTATAATAATTGAAGAAAGTTTTTATGATTTTATTTATAATTACAAAAATATTAGTAGAAGGGCGTTTTTTATTATTTTATTTAAAAACTATTTTAGAAAAATATGAAAAAAAAATTTATAAAAAAAAAATTGCTGTATAAAATTAAAATAAGGTGTTATATATCAAAACTGTTTAATAAAAAAATTATTTTTCAAGAAAAAATTATTATCTTTACTCAATAGAAAAGGCAAAATTATTGTCTTTATTTTTCAAGTTTAACTCCTTCATTACATTAGATGAGATCATACATTTTATTGTCTTTACTCAATAGTAAACTCCATTAACAACTATATAACAAAAAAATTATTCTTATTAATTTTCGATGTCCTCTGATGATATAATTAAATTTAATGTTGATGTGTCTTTTCTCTCCTATTGACTGTATGCTACTATTGGTGGTGTGGCTCGAGAACACACGGGAAAATATATTACTAATATCACTATTGCCACTCAAGCAATAATGGGACATCGAAATGACTGCACTGTATTTAATAAAGCTGAACACTACTTTTCTTACATGTATTTATTGGTTTCTATAATGATCTAAAGTCATAGAGCCGATATTTTATTTTTAAAATTAGTTGGAGAATATATTTTCATTCTTCAAACTTTATTAATGGGCTGCTTGTTTTTAGTGTTGCGTGTGGTGCTAAACCTTCTCAACCTACAGGTGCAAAGGGACAAAACAAGAGACTAAATGATCTCTAATCCCAAGACTAAATCCTATTGTCTATTCGGATAACTAAAAGGTGACATCAAACACCTATACTAACCTATAGATAGGACAAAAACTATAAAATGAATCTACGTTGCTATAGTTAGCACAAATAATAAATGCAAGAGGTATTTGATCGATTTTGTTCCTATTTATCTAGTTGATAGCTTTTGTTCATAAAAGATTTTTTTTGCACTTTCTCAGTCAAACACTATGCCATTATATCAACATAATATCTATGAGAAGTCCTTTCACAACCATTTTATATGCACTTTTTTTTAAATATAAAAATATGATGTGATCTGTCCATTCATCTCTTCTTTTAATAATAAAAATACATGTCGATTATACTCAATTGACTTTATTAACAATTTTGGACAAAATCTAATTTTTAAACAAAATTATATTTAAATTTAAAATCAAATATTAATAATATGAAAAAAGTACTTCTTAACATAAAATAAACTTTTCAAGAAAAAATCTCTGGCCCGGTTATACGTCAAATATACCTAGATCACAAACAAAAATCTAGAAACAAAAAAAATTATCTTCACATTTTAATAGGGGGGAGTGAAAAATACATGAAAGGTACATGTGCTTCAAAATGTATTTTCTTAACCTTCAACATACCTGTAACAACCCTCGCTTTTGAGAAACTTATTTTATAATAATTTACTGTACGAAGTAATTATATAAAATGTTGGAAAATGGAGTAAATATTAATTGAATGAGTTGAAAGATAATATTTACTAGATTGTTGCATATTTACTGCATGTGTATGTAAATATCATCATGTTGCGTTTTATAGTGTCATATGCTTTAAATGACATTTATGGTTTAAATGAAACCGGAACTTGAAATGATTTATAAAATTGCCGGATGCCGATTTAGAGGGCGTAGTTAGTCCCGAAATGTGCGAGATAGTAAAAATAAGTTCCATATTGTGTTTTTGAGTTTCGGGCGCTTTTGACTGGTTATAGCTTAAACGCGTAGTTGCGAGTCATTTTAATGTGGTATTAACCATTTGAGATATGAATTTAGACTAAAGCCACGATTTAGTCTTACATTTCATTTTATTTCTCTTAAGTGTGTATTACTAACCTAGAGAGATAGAGAGAAGAAGAGAGTTGTGGAGAAAAGAGGGGAAAAGAGAAGATTGGAGATTGGAGAATTGATCTTGCTTCCATCTTCCAAAAACCTGAGATTTCAACCTCAAGGCAAGTTTTCTACTTGCTAATATGTGATTTAAGATGAATAAATTGTATTGATTGTTGTGGATTGGTTATGGTTTAACAATTTTAGGGTTTTAATGGATTTGTAGGCTTTGAATCCTCGGAAGTTGAATTATGTGATTATTGGTGTAAATAATAGTAGTTAAATGCATTTATGATTGGTTGGTTGCAATAAATGATCTTGGTTTGGGTAGAAATGACTTGGGGGAATTTGGAGTTACAAAACTCCATAGCCAAAAGTGGAAATTTTGGGCTGGGCGAATCGATTCGCCCTCAGCGAATCGATTTGCTAAAGGGGAAGCTTACAGGTATGAGTGGACCAAATCGATTCGGCCTATCCGAATAGATTCGGAAATTATGCAAAAAGTCAGGTCCTTCCGAATCGATTCGCTTTCAGACCGAATCGATTCGGCCAGGGCGAATCGATTCGGAAATCCTGCTGTTTTGAGTTATTTTTCTAACTCAATTCCAACCCTTTTTCATTAGGCTTAGGACTTAGGAACCTTCTTGTATGAAGTAAACTTAGAGTCCTAGAGTCATAGAGGAGTTAGTTAACTACCCTACATTAGACATGGATTAAATGGGGCTTATTCCGGGGGTGTCCAAATTGTTGTTAAGGAATTATTTTCCTTTAGTTAATCTTTATTAGATTAGGAGTTGTAAGGCTATATTGGGAGACTTTAGAAGATCAATTGAGGTATGTTAGTCTTGGTGGTTTATAATAGCACCATAAAGTGTTTGGAGAATAGATTGAGAGTTTATTCATTCATTGAAGTTATAACGATGACATGAATTACGTATGGCTCCGGTTAAACGGTGATGTATTTATTAAAATGGTAATGAAAATAAATATGGTAAATAATAATTTACTTAAACACACCTCTCTAAATGCTATCATAAGGGAAGTTCGCTCATGAGGTGAAGTCCCCTGGCTAGTGAATGCAGGGTGAATATAGTCCTCGACCATATGACCGATTATTATGTATGTTGTTTTTGTTGTGCGACTGTGAGGTAATTCCGGGTGTGGTTATGACTCACTCGCAGGTATATGGCCACTTCCCGACGTTGCGTTATGTGCCCAGGTTGTCTTGGTTGATAGGCCCTGGTAGATGATAGTCATTTAGGGGCGCGCACAGCGGGGAAACCCGGACGAGCGGTCTTAGAATCGTTATATATAGATGAATATAACTATTCTTATTCAAGTTGGACTTGATTTATGATAAATGCCATAAAGGGCATATAAATGTGATTATGTTTCATAATGAGAAATGGAACGATGAAATGAATCAGTGTAAATGTTGGAAGTTTTTAATTAATGTTAATCATTCTTATCCTCTTGCAAAACTGAATTAAACTTATGATCATTTAAATTGCTTTAGTCTATGTTTTGAGATTGAGTAGGTAGATTCTCATCTTTATCCATCATGATTAACTGTTCATAACTGTCATACTCTTTATTCATCTCGTGATCATATAAAATCGGGCCCTGACCCGTTCATATTTCTTGTTGTGCATGAATCTTATATTCGTTCAGGTGCTCCACCGCAAGGACGCCCATTCTGACTTTCCTAATCCGGTGTTTTTGGGGAGCCGTGATACTTTGCGGATATTATGGGATATTTTGTTGTAGATGCCTTCATTTTTGTACTCTATTTATGACCGGGCTATTTTATTCGGGCGTGTGGCCCAAGCTTTTGTAATTGTCTAATGTAATGTTCTATGTAACTTAATGAACTTGTTATATCTGGGTTGTATAGACTGTTGACCGACAGCATATTCAGTCCCTTTATTGTACACTTGACGCGAGTGTTATATAAATTGTTTCGGGTATCCATTTTCTTTTCAAATTGGGTTGTTTAAATTCTTTCCTTAACATATAATATAAAATTTTTGGCAACCCGCTTTTCTGAAATATAGGGTGGTTATCCCATATACTTAGTATATTATTGAGATGCTGAGAATGGTCCATCTATGATTCCCTTTGTTATTGGAGTATCGGGCTGGCCACCCCTTATTTTGGTGAGCGGGTTGTCACAATACCCTCTTTACAATTAAGCAACAAAGTAAACAATTAAAAATTATGCAATAAAATTAGAATAATAACAGTTTTATAAACAAAATCTATGAATAGTCAGAGAAATTTATTACACAGATTCAGATTAAGAAACTCTTTTTCTTTTATTTTTAATACTCCTCACATGAGATTTAAACAAACTATAACGCTAGTGCTTTTATCACCCATGTTCTATCACTTCCAAAAACCATACACAACAAAGATTTAATAATAAATTAGAAATCTTATACTTAAGAAAACTAAACAAACATAAAATTTTCGATCATAATTTTATATTTTTTCCCAAAAGAGAGGATAAGCCAGAAAAAAATATATATCATTCTTCAAGGACCCATTTATCAAGAAACAAACAAAAAAAATGCACCGCTAAAAAATACTGTATCGGTCATCCTCCGTAAGACCCCACCATCATAACTGGCATTTAATCCCTAAAAACATAAATACCTTTCATCATGAAAACATTAAAGCATTAATGCATAAAAAAGTAGCAATAACAGCTGATCTCACTCATTCACTCTTCTCTATTCTTTTAAAGTTTTTCATTAATCAATTTTCATACACATATGTATACGCAAAAACATCATTGCTGGTTAGAAAGGAAAAACATCAAAAAGGCGAGTCTGATAGTATGAACCAAGGGCAAAACATAAGACATCACGAACCCAGGACAAAAAACTCTTGAAAAAATTATCTTGTAAATCTGAGATGGGAAATACCGTATTAAAGTGCAATGAAGATGAAGGGGATAGAGAGATCAAACTACAATGAAGTTCAAATTAAAAAAAAATAATCATTACTACTAACATATAAGTTATAACACGCCAAGAACAGAAGAAAAATTAAGGGGAAGAAAAACAATAAATCAATCAAAATAAACAATCAACAATCAACCCAAAAAATAGCAACCAAAATCAACAATCAACCAAAATCAGATCTTTCAACGACACCTTTTTCTCTCAAAATTAAATCTTTCAATGGCCTCTTCATCAACGTCCTCTTCATTAACAATTAGTGTTGAAACCAATTAATCAAAATCAAATCTTTATAGCTTTTTACCTTATGGCAACGAATCGATAGCTTCATTAGAAAATCTTCTTCCGAAAGGACGTCCTCTTTTTGCCTTCATCAGAAATGGCAATTGCACTTTAAACTACATTGCTACACAAAAAAAGCTTGAGATCAACATACAAAATCCTTCTACCGGACGTAAGTTAGCATAAAAAACTCTACTAGATGGAAATCGGCATAAAAAAAAACTTTAAATAGTAACAATGAGTTATAGTATAACTATGTTGTTGTAACATCTGTAAAACAAAAATAACCCTCGATTTTGAACTGTGATTAACTGTGCTACTGGATGACTGATGATGATGTGGGTGGTGGTGTTTTAGGATGTGTATTAGATTGATGGTGGTTGCGAGGTGGCTCGGTAGGTGGTGGATGTTGATGGTTATGTCATGGTGGTTTTTTACAGTGGTATTTGGATTCGTGCTAGGTTTGAAAATAGGTGGTTTGATTGGTGGTGGGTGATCGTGTGTTTGGGGTGTTGTTGTACTAGGTGGTTGATTGGAGATGATGGTGGTTCTGTTGTGGTTCTATGATAGTAGGTTATATTCTTGAGAGAGAGAGAGAGAGAGAGAGAGAGAGAGAGAGAGAGAGAGTAGAAACTTACCTCTGCTAACATGTTTCAAATTTGAAATCGAGTGAGAGAAAGGATACCCTCTCTCTTCAATTGTTTCAATACTAAAATAGAGACATAAGTGTGTTTGAGAGAGAGAGAAAAGAAGTAAAATTAAAACCCAAAAATTTTGTATATGGGTGAGATTTACAGGCTCGAGATACAGAGATTGAGAGGCTCAAGGCAGTAATTAATGGGGTGGGTGGGAGCTAACCTTCACATACCTCTTTATTTTACTATCAGATTTGGTCAATTGTGCCATGTCATAATCCATAAGTGGTGACATGGCACAATCTTAGACCCTTAGATCACCCCAAAAAATTCGATCTCGGTCGTTGATTTTTTGGAATAGTAAAACACCATACTCTCATATTATATAAATGTTTGCCGGTCAGATTTTTTCTAGAAAAACTCATTTCTTTAGTCAACACAATTATTGATATATTATAAAACATATCAATCATTAAACAAAAGGGGGGAAAAACAAAACAGAAAAAGTAAAATCTATTGAAGCTATAGATTTTTAAATTGATCAGATTTTTTTGTCATCTATCTCAACTAATCAATGACATATTATCAGTTTCTATGACCTAAACATGACTTAATTTACGGACTAAGTAATAGTCAGTAACAAATGAACTTATATAGATTCACTATTAATATTATATTGCACTCGAATGCATAAACTACAGATGATATACAAAATAAAACCTTATCCACACGTTCACTATTTGGAAGTAACCAGGAAGCTCACCTTCCGTATAACAAAGATTAATTCCTTTTCGTTTGATCAGACTTTTTGATCTTGCATATAATAATCTAACTATCAACAATTTGAAGAAGACCAACTTGTCATCTACAATTAAACAACCTTCTTTTTGTATTCGGAGAACGAATCATCCAAAAGAGTTGTAATTTAAACTGGTTCGAGTTGGACATGAGTTGCTGCGACTGGTTTGTGTTGAAATGCTCTCTTAAAAATTGAAAAATGTGTGGGAGTGTCCATATAAAAAGGTAGGGAATGGGAAAAAGATTATGTGCTTGAGGAGGCAAAAAATCTATTGAGGTAAGCGGAGAGGGAGGGGAGAATAATTATGGAAATCAATGGGTGTGAAAATAGGTGCACAAGGAAAATCAATGGGTAGAGGGAGGCGTGAATAAGGAATGTGTGAAAATGGGTGCAACAAATGGTGTTGCCACTTGGCAAACTCTAAAATGGAGACACCATTTTATATATTAGGTATTAGATAAATAATTTTGGTGTGGTAGAATACTACAACCACAATAGTGTGGAATAAGAATTCGAGAAATTGAGTGAAGTCGGAGAATTGGGAGTATGTAATGGTGTGAGAAATAATTATGACTAGTTTCGTGAGGGCTTGTGCTAAAGTAATCTATATTTATTCTCTTAAGTACAATAATATTGTTATAATTCTCAAGGTCTCAACCTTGTGTGGATACCCATTATACACTTTAAAACTAGAAGCACGAAAATATCTTGCCAGAAGCACGAGGTGCCAAACATGCAAAGTGGAAACAGCACAAGACAATGATACAAGCACGACACATCAAACTTACTAGTACGACAAAAAAAATCCTTAATCTTATGCTTAATTATAAATACTCTCTCATATTTGTGGTTTAAAAGATACAAGTAATATAAATACAAAACAATCTTTAAGAATCTGATATATTTTGTGTTTAAGTTCTATTTTATTCAACATGTTATCAACACGTTTTTCCTAGTTAGTTGATTTTCTACAGTGCTGCTAAAATCATATATAATCTTCGTTTCTCCTACAGTTGGTAATGTTTCTTTTTATTTGAAAAATGATTGCATCTTATTTACTTATCTTTCTATGAGCTATATTTTATTAGTTATACCATATCTTCATATATTATATAACGAAAACCACATATGAACATGCAATATCTTTAATAGATTATAGATGTTGAAATTCATCTTGATGTTATGAAGTTGGGAGATATTATTAAAGAAGAAAATAAAGCCTCCGTGAAGGATCATTTTGAAGCCATGATCTTTATACACCACCATATCCATGAAGGATTAAAAAGTGAATTTCTCACGGTCAAGGATCTGGAAATCATTTGGACCAGTTTGAGAGAGCGCTGCGACCATTAGAGGACTATTATCCTCTTGAAAGCTCGTTATAAATGATCACACTTAAGGTTTCAATATTTTAAATTTGTAACCGAGTATAACTCAACATTATTTGGTATTATCTCATAGATGAAATTGTGTAGCCATTCGGTAAGTGATGAGGATATGTATGAAAAATTTATTCAACATTTAACAACGATAATATTATTCTACAAGAACAATATTGACTATGTCATTACTAGAAGTGATCGACATTGATATTTGTTATTCTTATTGCTGAATAACATAACAAACTTTTGATGAGAAATCATGAATCGTATCCAATCGGATATGCATCAGTGCCTAAAGCACATTTAAGCTATGTCGATGGTTGTGGACACAAATGAGTACCTGGTCCCAAAGGTGATCGTGGTCGAGGTTATGGCCATGGATGAAAAAGAAATTATAACCTTGAAGGTTTTAAGCTGCATAATTATGGTTAAAAATACTAGAATCGCACAATGCCAACAAAAATGGAATGTTATTCAACCAAAGAAAGGAAAGGGAGATGGTGTGGAAAAATAATATGATAATATTTGTTATCGATATGGCATAAAAGGTTATTGGTCAAGAGCGCGATGTACACTAAATTAATTGGTGAAATTATATCAGGCATCGGTGAATAATAATGGTAGATCTTTTTAATCAAATTTCAATGATATTTTTTTTACTCTGATGGTCTTATTGACATTACTAGCCTTGAAGTGTTAGATTTCTGTGAAGATCACAATGGAAGAATTGACCATCTAATTGTGATGGGTCTGTTTTCACCAATTATGGTTTATTTGTAATGCCTTTATATCTATAAATAAATTAATTTTCCTTATGACTTCTACTATTTCAAATTTCTTATCATTTCATTTATGCTTATATATATGTGAGCATATTATCCAAATCATTTACTATAAACCAAATCTTAAATTGGATTGTTTAAATTATGGATGGATATTGAAGATGTATGTCTCGTAGAATGTGCAACAACTCGTATAATGCTCTGAGATAAAAAAGATACTTTTCAAAATTAACATATTCAGAAGATAATGTTAACATAATATCAGCATTTGCGAATCTGATAAAGAGCTCCAGAAGATCGACCATATTATTACCAAGTGGTATAAAATTATGTATTAGTTATGCTTTGCATTCAATCAGATCTAAAATAAACCTGCTCGAATTTAAATTTTAGCCCATCCCCATCGAAGATTAGTTTCAAGTTTTAGGTGGTAAAATCCTACTATTATGAATCTAAGCACAGTTAAGCAGAACTGAAAATAAAACCAATTGCAGTGACATAATGTATGCATAATTTGAAAATGTGCCTACGTCTATGAAGGTTTGTTCTCTCTCTTTATTAATCGAGCTTTGATAATGAAGATTACTATGACACCCCACATATTCTAATACCGTTTGATCGGGCCTTAATTAAAATTAAACGAGAATCAATTATGATTTCATTCTCAGCATCACCATCATAAGGAATATAAGTACAACCAAAATAAATATGCCCCAACTAAAAATACAATAGAACTGATAAGGAAATAATCATAAAAAACGTAAATCGAATAAACAATCGGTTACCACAAATAATAATCCAACGTAATATAATACTGCGAAGTGAATAAAATATCTGACAAGAATGAAAAGTCCTATCCAACTACGGGTAACACGCCCAAAAAGAAATACGGAATCTGAAATAGAATCCTATCTTGATAGAAATGAATCGAGGAGGCTACAATCATACCACCACTACTTCTCGCAATGACATGAAAGAAATAACCTTGATGTCCCTGCTGCTTGTAAAACCCCGTATTTATGAGTATTTAAAATTTAATTAATTCGGTTATTTTAAATTACACGTTTGACATAATTAAATTGAATTATGTATTATGTGTTAATTAAAATATTAATTATAGAGATAAAGATTAATATTTATAGAATAAAATTACTAAGTGAGTAGTAAATGATTATTTTACGTCATAACAAGTGATAGTGATGTGACAATGCTATATCTTAACCGGAAGTCGAGTGCAGACTATATGAGGTCGAGATAGGAAATTATTATAGAGTGACTCGGATGAAGATTTTGAGATCTCGATCGATTCTGAATGGGTTGAAATAGTCCGAATAATGTACCCGGTGTGCTGATTGTGTTCCGAGGCGATTTTAGACTAACTCCGCACCACGTAAGGGCTTTTCGGTCATTTAGGAGTTTAGGGTAGAGGGAACTCTGAAAATTAGAGTGTTATATCAACCCATTTGAGGGTGATAAAAATTTTGAGAGAGAGGAGGCCAAAGGAGAGGAAGAGGAGAAAAAATCTAGGCTATTCCACACCGTTTCTCACCCCGAATGTCGCCGGAATCGAGAACGGAGCAAGGAAAAGTCATCCTCACCATCTCATAACATAAATCCGACTTGAAAATATATGGCAAGTTTTTATCTCGCATTAATTTGATCATGTTACAATACCCATGTACTGTGGGGTTTTCAATTAATGATTTAAAAGACGATTATTGGGATTTGGGTGGGTAGAACCCTAGTGACACAGTTTGGCCAAATGGGGTTATGCTCCCGCACCGGAAACGTGATCTAGATATTTCTGTGTGAATCCGAAAAAAATTCCAGAGTTCAAAATTTCCAGTTCGCGCTCCGAGATTTTAAGTGCGTGCTCAGGTGTTTGGGTGGTGAATCATTGATGGTTTGGTGTTAGGGTTTTGTTTGGGGGGTTTAGAAGAAGATGGGTCGTTTTGGTTGGAAATTTTCTTTACAAAGTTGATGAGTTTGGTTGTTCAAGATGATTTGGTCCGTCAGAAACACAAACCAGGACATGCTTTGGTCTTAAACCTCTTTTGCTTTGTTTTGTTTTGGTCGGTTTGACTGTGAAACAGTGTGTTTGTTTTGCAAGTTTTGATTTTTGTTATGCTTGTTTGAACCAATAAAACCCGAAATACACCAACTACTTTGTGAGATAAATAAATTTTTTGATAAATGTGATAAAATTTAAATATAATTTTGCAATATATATTTATGAGTAATACTAGAGAAACTTTTTTTGTGATCCAATTGAAAATTCAAATGCACATTGGGTGATGTTTCAAATGGAGTCGTATGAATTACAAATACCATCCAATATGTGTTTGACACATGTATTGGGTCACAAAAAAGGCCTCCATTGTATTACTTTATATTTTTGTATCATTTCATATTATTTTATAATTTTAAATTAATAAATCAATAGCCGCTCTCGTGCCGCTCCCACATTTATAATTTTTTGAAAAATGAAGCACTCGTGCATTACCACTCGCACCCACTTCGCTCCGCATATTTGTAACTTAGGGTAGAACACATGATTTGGAGTATGGATTCATGTAGAACAAATTTTTGCATGTAGATAACACAAATCAGTGAAGTTGGATGATTGACATGAAATAAATTTAGGTTAAATGATAAATATGCATGGAGAACCCATGAACAAGGGTTTTGATGAAATAATAGACTTTGATCTATTCTTGGGTAGATTTATATTAGTCTTGATGTATTATTTACGTTTAAAATTGCCCCTGCACATGTAGTTAATGTTTGGATATGTTGGTTGGGAGATTGAAGAAGTGTTATGGAGTTTTGAATGAGTTTTGATGGAGAAAACTCGTAACAACAAAGAAGGAGAACTGCTAGGGATTTCGAACAGGTTCGAACCCTCTATAGAATTGGTTCGGTGGGCGAAACAATTCACCTGTTATGCAGACCGGTTCGGATTATGTGTTTATGTCAAATTTGTTTTTTTTTGGATAACTTCCCATGAAATGAATTTCGAGAAAACTTTGGGATAGTTTAATAATCGTACCAAGACTTAGAGAAGGCTAGTAAGTATATGATTTAGACTCGGTTATTATTACTGAGGGTAAATTGGGATTTGGACCAACGATGCATAACCGATTAAGATGCGTATTGGGAATTTACAATTTGGATTATTGGAAGAGTAAACGATAACCTCAGACTTCTACTAATAGTATAGCGATGAATGAACTACTGAAATAATGTAAGGAAGTTTCTACCCCTTTGGGTAGTGAGTGATAATCGAAAATCACGGATAAAATATTATATGAGAATTATTTGTACGTCGATTATTCGAGAGACATAAATACCACGTACGGGATATATTATAGGTTGTGTGTATACCTATACTAATGATATATGTATAGGTTGTGTGAATACTAATTATGTGATTTGATATATGTGTGAACATACCTAGACTGACTGCTATCACGAGAGGTTCCGCGCAGAGAGCCATCCCACCTTGGTGATTCCAGCGAGGTCTGAAAGTGTGCCCCAGAACATAGAGCTTAGCGCAGCTCACTATGTGCATTGTATTAGTAGGACCGACCTGTCGTTTGGGTGTGTTAGATATGTGTGTATCCCAAAGGCTTAGAACTATGTTTGCATCCATTGTGTGTTGTTTGATTTATGGTTCGAGGAGACATTCCGTTCCGGTATTCCCTGATTTGGTACTAGAGGTACATGGACTTGATAGCAGAGTATGCCTGAATCATGCTAGTCATTCCGGGAGGTCCTGTAGTGGTATAGGCATTATACTTTGTCTTATATATACAAGTGGGGATATTCTACTTCTGTGTAATGGTAGAAAATATAGATTGTGTATATCTAAAAGTAATTTAAGTATAAGAAAACTTAAACAAATGATGCAATAATAACAATTCAGTTAAAATGAATTATTGGCTTAACGATAGCGTATCGTATGGGTGGTACAGGGGAGCTCAATCTTGTGTGGTTAGTTAGATACTTAGTCCTAGTTAATCTATGTAGCATGGCTAGGTGTGTAAAATAGGAGACGTTAGTTGTGCACTATAGATGGGAGGTGAGGAACTCAAGGGAGTGTACGCTGGACTAACGTGTGTATCTAATAAGTGCTTTTATAACTGCAATTTAAATACTAACTAAATATGTTTTTAAATGGTTTTGGGCTTTGACCCGTGTCAAAATATTTTCCAAAACATTTTAGGTGTCCAGCCATAGGGACGCCGAGCTTGATGACTAATTCAATGGATGCTTAGCTGCAGCACTTGTAAAGGCTACCAGGATTGATGTAGATGCCATAATTATTTATTCCTGGATTATGATTTACATTTCAGTATTTCATTTGGACATGTTGCCCCTTCAGCTGATACAGTCTTTTTAATTTATTTTGAGAACGCGTGTAATATCGATTTAAATTAAATTCGCAAGTTTCCAAGAACCCTTATTTAATTAGCGTCTACTTTTAAACCAAACAAAATCAACCCTTTAAACATGCATCTAAATCAACCCATCAAATATAAAGCATGCGACACAAAGTTAAGGAAAAATCCCCGAAGGTCAAAACCTTTTATTTCTAGAACTTTAAAGAATTTACAAGACCATTGACTTACATACAACCTGATCATCGCCCACAAGTGTAACGCACGGTGTCTTCGGTAAACCTTCAAAGCAACGACTAGAAACAGTGTGACACAGAAATACCCGCAGGTGTTGGTTCCTATATCGGCGGCTGGAATTTTTCCCTTTTTAGGAGGGCTGCAATGAAGAAGAGAACGGCTTCTCCATAAGGGTTGAACAATAGCAAAGCTTGTGTTCTAGGGTTCCAAAAGATTCACAAAAGTAATTGGGATTTTTGGTGTGAATCAAAAAGATGTTTGGCACATCAAAAAATGAAGTCTTGTTATGTTTTATCTCTTAAAAACGTTTTCTCAAAGACTTGAAAAAATACACCATCGGAATAGTAATATATATAGGAAATATAAGATGGTGGGTAAAAAAGACACGGAACTGCTCGAGTATATCCCAGGCGGACCGGTCCGGCTTGGGGGCGGATCGGTCCGGATGACCGAATCGGTTCTTTTATTCCAGGCTTCATCGGTTCGCTTGCGGTCCGGGGTATACTGGATCTGCAGCAAGCCGGTCCGGTATAGAGGCGGACCGGTCCGGCTTCCCAGAAAAATAAAAAACTTTTAAAAGCCTCATTTTGCTTTAAAAAACATACTTCTTATTTTTATAAAAAACATTTTATAAAAATTTCCCAATACTAAATATGAACTTTAAGGAACGTAAAAACAAAATTTTACCAAGTTCATTCTCGCAGAGGCTATGATGTTGAAGACACTTTGATATTCGGATCCGTTGATGTAGATGCGATCTTGAGTTTCTTCAACGGTGTAACGGCGTACGACATACAAATTGATAATGGACAAAAATGTCCTTACAAATCTCCCCCTATGTCTATGCCGGTACATACATAAAAAATATCCGAATTATCAACTAATGACCTATACAAATCTACCCTCCCATGAACCCTAAAGATGGAAAGATACAAAGGTATAAATCTTCATCGTTTGTTCTTCAATCTTTAACAATCATCAAATCTCAAAGCTTTTCTCATCAGGGAGTGAAACATATTGATCTTCAATCTTCATACCTACACACATGAGACAAAGCAAATACCACGTGACATATCGAGTTTGAAATGAGATAGCATGGATATCAATATATGATAAAAATATAAGCAACATCTCAAAAACTCCCCCATAATATGATAATTCTTTCTCCCCCTTTTTATGATGTCCCCAAATAGACAAATGAGAAGAATGAATCAAATAAGCAAAATCGGGGTGTCACGGTACAAAACAGGGCATCAAATAATATGGTAAACGTGCTCTTGCAAGGAGATGCTCAAACAAATCTTCACAAACTATTTTTGAATTTTTCAAATTTTTCGTACAAAAATAAGATACCAATGTGAACAAATATGATACAAAAATCACACCATGGATTTAGACTCAAACAACCAAGTCATGGAAACGGAATAAATTGGTGTGAACACATTCGATAGGTAAATCAACTCAAGTAATCATATGTGCACGATGCATACGTGTACTCCTAACGAATGAACATCAAAGGTATCCTTAGGTGTAAAAGTTTGTTGAATTTAGATGACATCGTCTTATGCAAATCAACAAATCAAAGTCAAATGATTTCCACACCAATAACGTCCAAAACTATATAGCGCATTTTCAAGAATTTCAAGGACGTGCAAACCCGTTTTAAATTCTCCAACCAAACACCCTCCTATATATTTTCTTTTAGAGGTAATCTAAATTCTCAAACTTGGGAGAATTGGTGCAAAAACCTAAATGGCCCCTTTTTGGCATGAATATATTTTTATTGCCTTTCAATTTTTTCGGGCTCTTTTAACCTCTTTGGACCTCGGATAATAAAATTCCTCAATTTTTAGGTCCTTTTTAACGGTGGCTTTTGCGCAAAGGATAGATGATTACCTTTCGCAGCCCCTCCCCGTTATCAAACAAATCACACAAACTCACAAAACGGTTCTAATATGCACAATTTTCTTATAAAAATTATCGCGCTTGGTTCGTTTTAAAGACAGGATTGAAGTGAAAACACCCAACCAACATGTGATAAGACAAGCACAATAATCAATCAAATCCGTGCATGTGCGCAATAAAGGAAACATGAGTCAAACATGTAGGAAGAAACACTTAATTACATCTTAATGACTCCAAACATTATAAAGCACATGGATGAATTGACCTATTGTCTCAAAACACTATCAAATAGTCACATGAAAATAATGGAATGATGTAGTGACTTGGTCATCCAAAGTGTTCATCCATAAACGGTGCAACCAAAAAAATCTTTTTGTATTTTTCAAAAAAATTTTAAAACAAAAATATATACAGAAAGTACACATGTCATAACACTAGCAAACAAGTATAAATCATGAAACCACAACTAGTGTATGGCAAACATGCAAACACAATCATCTATATGATATGGCAAGTGAAGAATCATGTGCAAGCAATCGAGAATCAACTTGTCTAAAATCTAGCGTATCCAAAAGTGATTTTCTAACCCAAATAGATGTGAAACATCGTGTGGGGGCTTTGGAAACCACGGGAACACTAGACATAAACTTCCTAGGACTTTTTCCAAGATCAAAACAAAAACGCCTAAGGTGATTTTTCCTACCACAATATGAACATGTGTAAACGGGAGGAATGTTACCTAAAGTGTGATCTTTTCTAATGTCCTTGGGGTTAATTGACCCTCTAAAACAAATAATAGTTTTGGCTTTAGCACTAGAAGCATGAGAACAAAATGAGCCATTACCATCACAATCAAATTTACTTGAATCGTTTAAACCATTTTTCAACTTCAAAATATTTGATTCAAGCAACAAATTAGACTCTTCCCAAGACAGGGCTTGCCTTTTCAAATTTTCAACAATTTCTAAAAGGGTATCCCTCTCCCCCTCAATTAAAGCAAACTTTTCCCTAAGAGTCTCTTCACGTGCCACAAACTCATTGACTAAAATATTTTTATCATCTTTGGCACAAACACAAACCATCGAATTTTTAAGGTCCTCCAAATCTTTTTCTAAAAATAGGACCCTTTCATCACTCTTCTTTTTGGCAATTTTCAAAGAATCAAAATCAGTACACAAATTACCAAAGTGCTCACGACAAATATCACTTTGAGTTTGAAACGTATGCAAATATTCAATCTTACTTTTAAAGAGAGAATTTTCTTTTTCCAAAACTTTAATTCTTTTGCAAAGTTTCAAATTCAAACTTTTTAATTTTTCAGCACGGTCATGAACTTTTTCAAAAATAGGCTCCTCATTAAATGGGCGTTCCATTGAAAAATTGCGATTTTTCACAAAACTGATTTGGAAAAAAATTAATATCACACAATTTTGCGGAACAAGGAATACGCAATAAATTAGCGCAACCCGCTCTGATACCAATTTGACGACGTGAGAGGTCAAATTGTATCAAAAAATAAATCCTTTAAAAAAAACAGGATCACGCGATAAATTAGTGTAACCCGCTCTGATACCAATTTGAGAACGTTAGTAGACAAATTGTATCAGAAAGTAAATCCTTGAAAAATCAGGATCACGCAATAAATTAGCGTAACCCGCTCTGATACCAATTTGAGAACGCGTGTAATATCGATTTAAATTAAATTCGCAAGTTTCCAAGAACCCTTATTTAATTAGCGTCTACTTTTAAACCAAACAAAATCAACCCTTTAAACATGCATCGAAATCAACCCATCAAATATAAAGCATGCGACACAAAGTTAAGGAAAAATCCCCGAAGGTCAAAATCTTTTATTTCTATAACTTTAAAGAATTTACAAGACCATTGACTTACATACAACCTGATCATAGCCCACAAGTGTAATGCACGGTGTCTTCGGTAAACCTTCAAAGCAACGGCTAGAAACAGTGTGACACAGAAATACCCGCAGGTGTCGGTTCCTATGTCGGCGGCTGGAATTTTTCCCTTTTTAGGAGGGCTGCAATGAAGAAGAGAACGACTTCTCCACAAGGGTTGAACAATAGCAAAGCTTGTGTTCTAGGGTTCCAAAAGATTCACAAAAGTAATTGGGATTTTTGGTGTGAATCAAAAAGATGTTTGGCACATCAAAAAACGAAGTCTTGTTGTGTTTTATCTCTTAAAAACGTTTTCTCAAAGACTTGAAAAAATACACCATCGGAATAGTAATATATATAGGAAATATAAGATGGTGGGTAAAAAAGACACGGAACTGCTCGAGTATATCCCAGGCGGACCGGTCCGGCTTGGGGGCGGATCGGTCCGGATGATCGAATCGGTTCTTTTATTCCAGGCTTCATCGGTTCGCTTGCGGTTCGGGGTATACTGGATCTGCAGCAAGCGGATCGGTCCGGTATAGAGGCGGACCGGTCCGGCTTCCCAGAAAAATTAAAAACTTTTAAAAGCCTCATTTTGCTTTAAAAAACTTACTTCTTATTTTTATAAAAAACATTTTATAAAAATTTCCCAATACTAAATATGAACTTTAAGGAACGTAAAAACAAAATTTTACCAAGTTCATTCTCGCAGAGGCTATGATGTTGAAGACACTTTGATATTCGAATCCGTTGATGTAGATGCGATCTTGAGTTTCTTCAACGGTGTAACGGCGTACGACATACAAATTGATAATGGACAAAAATGTCCTTACACATTTATCAGACTATGTTTTGGATTAAGTTTTGTTTCCTTTAGATTCATTGTTGGACCTTATTTTGGGAACCGATGTTTTATTCGGTACTACTTTATTTATCTATTTATCATGTGGTTTATTTTTAATTGTGCTGATGGTTTGGTTATTGTATTTATTTTTTTGCATGTTATCTTATTAATGAAAGATAAAATTTGTCACCGACTTAAATTGACATAGGTGATTGGTAATTTAAAAAATTTTCGACAATGATGCTAAGAATGAACCAGATGAAATTTCTGTTTATTTTGATAAAGTAATGATCACCCGTGATTAAAATAGGCGGAGTGTCACAGATGGTATTAGAGCATCAGGTTCTAGCGTCCATAGGATCTGTACGACTTACTACGATTTCAGCATAGCGTTTTTTGACATAGAGCCCTATTATTAGGACGATTGCATTCATGATTACATATTTTAGATTTCGTTCTTTTGATATTATATTTGTATAGATGGTGAACTCACACAATTTGATCAGTTTTTAGATGCCGTCCAGGAGAGGATGATTGAAATGGGAAGCGACGAGAGCCGATGAGAGAGAGACTCCGTAGGAGCCACATCAATTACAAGGGACAGTTACGGCAACAGAGGTGGCCTCTATCATGGCACAAGCATTTAACGGCGCTATGATTGCCATGGAACTCCACTTTCCTCAAGCCCAGCCAACACAGTAGCCAGTGGCACCGATTGTTCAGGCCCACCCGGGGCCCTCAAATTTGCAGATAGGGAGGGAGGCATTTCAGAAGGGCCACCCACCCCAGTTTCAGGGTAATTCTCACATGATTTGGGCATGACAATGGAAGAAAGATAATTAGCTACACTCGCGCATGGTTGACTCTAACGATGTGCAGAAGAAGATATTAGCCACTTTAAAACTAGTCGGGTCAACTTTACGGAGGTGGGAGTCTGTTACCACTATCGAGGAGAGGGACATTATACCCATTGCTGAGTTCTGGGTGCGGTTTGACCACAAGTACTTTCTGCTAGCCGTCGAGACAGAGATGCAAAAGAGGTTCAATGAGGTTTTTCAGGGAGACCGTTCCGTAGCTGAGTATGAGGAGAAATTCACATATTTAGCTAATTTTATGCCAGATGAAGTGAACAGTGAAGAGAAGAAGAAGATGATATTTATGGATGGGCAAGCCAAGAGGATCAGGCAAAACTTGATAGGTAACCCCGCATTGAGAACTTATACGGATGTCATTAATGCCACACTTCTTCATTGACAGGATCATCGATTCCATCTGAAGGGAAGCAAGAGAGGGAGTGAGCTTAGGCAGCTGGGCAAGGCAGGTGGGAACGATACTGGTGGAGCACTGCAGTAGAAATCAGCTAGATAGCAGGGGTAGGATTCCCGACCGGGGGATTAAGCCAAGAGGTTTAGACCTAGGGGCTCCCGACCCGAGGGAGGTTTCAGGCAGGGCCAGAAAGGTCCTCACCAGTAGCAACAACATGCTCCTTAGGGACGCAAGGGCAAAAGGAACAATATGGGAGGCCAACAGGGTCGAGGCCACCAGGGCCGGCAGTAGGGGCAACCTCGATAAAATCCATCTGGGCTAGAAGCAGAGAGACTTCCCGGGATGTCATTTTACTTGTGGACAGGCCGGCCACAAGAGGAGAGGTTGCCCACATCAGGACAGACCACCACCACAACAGGGTGCCCAGGGGGGTAGCAGGCACAGTTGCCCCTGGCAGCACCCGCACCACCGACCCCACAGTAGCAGGGGCAGTTATAGTATGGACATGTCTTTAATGTCCAAGATTCATTCATACAGTAGACCCTACAGGTACCACCTGCAGTAGAGGGTACATTTCCTATTCACGGGCTTTAGGGTAGGATTTTATTTGATGTGAGACCATCACATTCTTTCATAGCGACCAAATTTTGCACGAGCTGTCGATCAATTAGAGATAGCCGGTAGTGTCCTTATATGTGTGGAGTCACCATTGGGTAGTGGGTATCTTATACACTCAATCGGTAGGAGTGTGGTTATCAATGTGGATAGATTATGTTTTGCCGCCGATCTTCTAGTGTTAGATATGGAGGGGTATAACGTCATTTTGGGTATAGATTGATTGATTAGTTGGATACCGGGCGATAGTGGATTATTTCGGGAGGACCATTGTGTTCTCTATTCCAGAACAAGAGATTTTCCTAGTGGAGATACCTCTTCCTGAGGGAGGGTCGAGCACACATTTGTACTACAATGATTAGGAGACCTCACAGTAGGTGGTTGTCTCTTTAGACTCGATTCCAATAGTGAGAGAGTTTAAGAATGTGTTCCAAGAGATACACAGGTTGTCGCCTAGTCAAGAAATTGAGTTTGTTATTGACCTAGCTCTGGGTATTAGGCCGATCGCCCGAGCGCCTTATCGCATGGACCTATCAGAGATGCGTGAGTTAAGAGAGAAGATTCAATATCTTCTGAAGTAGGATTTCATTAGACGGAGTACATCACCGTGGGGTACGTCGGTGTTATTCATCAAGAAGAGGGATGGATCACTTTGATCATGTATCGATTAGAAGGGGTTGAACAAGTTAACGATTCGAAATAAGTACCAGGTGCCTCGGAGTAATGATCTGTTCGACCAGCTGAAGGGAGAAGATTACTTCTCCAAGATAGATTTGAGGTCGGGATATCATCAGTTGCGCATCAAAGATGAGGAGGTTTCTAAGACTTCTTTCCTGACATGATATCGGTTATACGAGTTTAGGGTGATGCCATTTGGGCTCACCAATGTTCCAATAATGTTCATGGATCTGATGAACCTAGTATTCAGAGAGTTCCTTGAATAGTTCATGATCGTCTTCATTGACTATATTTTGGTTTACTCTCGTTATGAGGATGAGCATGCCAAGCATCTATGGATGGTTTTATAGACACTACGAGATCACCAGTTGTACGCTAAATTTGAGAAATGCGGTTTTTGTCTTCAAAAGGTGTAGTTTTTGGGCCACATCGTGTCTAACGGGGGTATTACAGTCGATCCGAGTAAGGTATCGACGGTGAGAGAGCGGGGACAACCCACGACACCGATTATCAGGATACTATTAGTGATTCATTAAGGGTTTCTCGAAGATTATGGGTCCGTTGATGAATCTGTCTCGCAAGGGGGTGACTTTTGTTTAGGATGACCATTGTCGGTTAGCCTTCGATGAGATAAAGGACAAATTAACCTCAACACTTGTGCTTGCATTGCCTAGGGGAGGGGTGGAGTACCGTGTTTACATAGATACATCCTTGCATGGTCTTGTGGGTGTACTACAACAGTAGGAGAGGACTATAGATTATGCATCTCACAAGCTTAAGCCCCGCACAAGGAATTACCCCACACATGACTTGGAGTTAACAGCAGTTGTGTTTGCCTTGAGGATTTGGAGGCATTATCTTTTCGGGGAGCAATTTACTTTATTCATGGACCATAAATCACTACAGTATATGTTCACACAGAAGGATCTGAGCATGAGGCGGAGGATATGGTTAGAGTTCGTAAAGGATTACCAGTTTGATATTCAGTATCATCCTGGGAAGGAAAAAGTGGTGGGAGACACGTTGAGTCGATAGCCTGCTGGGGAGATAACGAAGGTTTGGAAGGCGAAGTGGAGAGAGCTTCAACACGACTACGGAGTTGCCATGGCCTGTATGTCCGTATTAACTGCCACGCTCGATATTATTATGAGGGTGGTGAAAGAACAGGAAGGGGATTAGTATTACCAGGACAGAGTTTGCCAATTGTTAGTTGATGGGGAGGAGTTTTATTCGATTAGTTTTGAGGGAGGCTTGTGCTTTAATGGGAGACTCGTGCTTCCATATGATGAGGATTTAAGACATGCAGAGATGTCAAAGTCTCACGGGTTGAGGTTTACGGTACATCCTGGTGGGGATAAGATGTCTCAGGATATGCGTAGGCAGTATTGATGGTCGAGGATGAAGAGAAACATAGCGGAGTTTATCTCTAAGTACACTACTTGCCACCTAGTAAAGGTAGACCACCAGAGATCGACGGGTATGTTACAACCATTCAAGATTCCAATATGTAAGTGGGAGAGTATCTCCATGGATTTTAATACCGGGTTATCGATATCACAGTGAGGTCATGACTCCATCTGGGTGATAGTGGATCGATTAACTAAGGTGGCCCATCTTTTGCCGATTCGTACGGATTTTGAGATGAGATAGTATGCACAGTTATTTATTGTTGAGATAGTGATACTTCACGGTGTTTCTATTAACATTGTGTCGGACTAAGAGAAGATTTTTGTATCCCACTTCTGGAAGAGCTTTCAAGAGGCCATGGTCACAGATTTATGGTTGAGTACAATGTATCGTCGACAAACATATGGGAAGACATAGCGAGTTAATCAGATGCTTGAGGATATGGTGAGGATGTGCATACTTGACTTTGGAGGAGGATGGGAGTAGTATCTTCCATTGGTGGAGTTTGCATATAACAACTCTTAACAGTTCATCATCAGCATGGCATCATTTGAGCCACTGTATAGATGGCCTTGTCGTTCGTCTGCCTGCTAGTTAGAGGTACGGGACAAAAAAAATTTGGGGCTAGAGGTGATTTAGGACACCATTGCCAAGATGGAGCTCATTCGAGGGTTCATCTGTATAGCTCAGGACATGTCGAAGAGTTAGGCTGAAGGAGATAGGAAGAACATAGCGCTTGATGTTGGTGACCAAGTTTTACTACGGGATTCTCCTACAAAGGGGTTATGAGGTTCGACAAGAAGGGGAAGATAGTGCCGAGATATGTGGGACCATTTTTTATTTTCGAGAGGGTGGAACCAGTGACATATAGGCTGGGACTACCGGAGCCCTTATCACGGCTTTGCGATGTGTTCCACGTGTCATCGCTGAAGAGATACCAGAGGTGCGAGAGGGATTTTTGGCACCTCCCATTGGCGGAGATAGACTTGTAGCCAGATATCTCTTACGAGGAGATATCGGTGACGATACTTGATCGTAGTGAGCGTAAGCTGTGGTCTAAGGTGGTAACCTTGGTTCGAGTTCAATGAGGGCACCACAATGTTGACAAGTCGACGTGGAAGCGGGAGGATGACATGTGTGAGCCATATCGATAGTTCTTCATCGCAGGTATATCCCAATTTCGAGGGCAAAATTCCTTTGTAAGGGGGAAGTATATAACACCCTATATTTCTGAGTATTTAAAATTTAATTAATTCGCATACTTTAAATTACATGCGTGACGTAATTAAATTGAATTAAATATTATGTGTTTATTAAAATATTAATCGGGAGAGATGAAGATTAATATTTATGGAATAAAATTACTAAGTGAGTAGTAAATGATTATTTTACGTCATAGTGAATGCTAGTGACATGAGAGTGCTCTATCTCAATCGGGATTCGAGTGCAGACTATATGAGGTCGATATAGGAAATTATTGTATAGTAACTCGGATGGTAATTTTGACATTACGGTTGATTCCAAATGGATCAAAATAGTCAGAATAGTGTACCCGAGTGTGCTGATTGGGTCCTGAGGCGATTTTAGACTGACCCGACACCACGTAAGGGCTTTTCGATCATTTAGGAGTTTAAGGTAGAGGGAACTCCATAAATTAGAGCATTATATAATCCCATTTGAGGGTGAATCTAGAGTGACAACACTTTGGAGAGAGAGGAGGCCATAAGAGAGGAGGAGGAGAAGAAATCTAGGTTATTTCACACCGTTTCTCACCTCGAACGTTGTCGAAATCGAGATCGGAGCAAGGAAAGAATATCCTCACCATCTCAGAATGTAAATCAGACCTACAAATATAAGGCAAGTGTTTGTCTTTCATTAATCTGAGCATGTTATAATACCCATGTAGCGTAGGGTTTTCAATTCATGATTTAAAGGACGATTATTGGGATTTGGGTGGGTAGAACACATGATTTGGAGTAGGAATTCATGTAGAATAAACCATTGTGTGTAGATAACACGAAATCAGTGAAGTTGGATGACTGACATGAAATAAATTTGGGTTAAATCATGAATATGCATGAAGAACACATGAACTAGGGTTTTGATGAAATAATGGGTTTTGACCTTATATTAGTCTTGATGTGTTATTTACATTTAAAATTGTCCCTACACATGTAGTTAATGTTTGGATATGTTGGATTGGAGCTTAGAGGAGTGTTGTGGAGTTTTGAATGAATTTTAATGGAGTAAACCCGTAACAGAAAAGAAGGAGAATTACTAGGGGTTTCGAACTGGTTTGAACCCTCCATCGAATCGGGTCGGTAGGTGAACTAATTCGCCGACTATGCAAAACCGGTTCAAATTACCTGCATATTTAATACTTGGTTTTTGGATAACTTCTCATGAAATTAATTACGAGAAAACTTTGGGATAGTTTAATAATCATACCAAGACTTAGAGAAGGCCACTAGGTATATAATTTAGACTTGGGTATTATTAATGAGGGTAAATTTGGGTTTTGGATCGACGATGCTTAACTGATTGAGATGCGTATCGAGAATTTACGATTTCAGTTATTGGAAGAGTAAACGATAAGCTAAGATTTCTACTAGTGGTATGGTGATGAATAAACTACTGAAATAACATAAGGAATAGTTGGGACCCCTTTGGGTTGTGAGTGATACTCGAAAAACATGGATAAAGCCTTATGTGAGAATTATTTGTACGTCTATTATTTGAGAGACATAAATACCACGTACGGGATATATTATAGGTTGTGTGTATACCTCTAGTAATGATATATATATATATAGGTTGTGTGAATACCTATTATGTGATTTGATATGCATGTGAACATACCTAGGCTGACTGCTATCACTGAAGGCTCCGTGCAGAGGGCCATCCCACCTTGGCAACTCTTGCGAGGTCTTGATGTGTGCTCCAGATCATAGAACCTAGGGCGGCTCACTATGTTCAGTGTATTAGTAGGACCGACGGGTCGTTTGGGTGCGTTAGGTATGTGTGTATCCCAAAGGCTTAGAACTATGTTCGCATCCATTGTGTATTGTTTGATTTATGGTTCGAGAAGACATTCTGAACTGGTAGTCGCTGATTTGGTATGAGAGGTACATGGACTTGACAGCTGAGTATGCCTGAATCATGCTAGTCAATCCGAGAGATGCTATAGTGGTGTGTGTATATATATATATATATATATATATATATTATAATTTGGCTTATATATATAAGTGTGGATATTCTACTTCTGTGTATTGGTAGAAAATATAGATAGTGTATATCAAAGTAATTTAAGTATGAGAAAACTTAAACAGATGATGCAATAATAATAATTCAGTTAAAATGAATTATTAGCTTAATGGTAGCGCATCATACGGGCAGTACGGGAGAGCTCAACTGAGTGCGGTTAGTTAGATACTTAGGCCTATTTAAGCTGGGTAGCATGTCTAGGTGGGTAAAATAAGAGACGTTAGGTGTGCACTATAGATGATACGTGAGGAACTCAAGGGAGCGTATGCTGGACTAACGTGTGTATCTAATAACTGCAATTTGAATACTTACTAAATATTGTTTATATGGTTTTGGGCTCTGACCCGTGTCAAAATATTTTCCAAAATATTTTAAGTGTCCATCCATAAGGACGCCAAGCTTGATGGCTCATTCTAGGGATGTATAGCTGTAGCACTTATGGAGGCTTTGCAGGATTGATGTAGATGCCTCAGTTATTCATTTCTAAATTAGGATTTATGTTTCAGTATTTCATTTGGACATGTTTCCCCTTCAGCTAATACAATATTTTTAGTTTATTTATCGGACTATGTTTTGGATTCAGTTCTGTTTCCTTTGGATTCATTATTGGACCTTATTTTGGGAACCGATGTTTTATTCGTACTATATTTTCCAGTGGGTCAAAGCTCGAAAAATAATTGAAAATATTTTTCAAGTCTTTAAATGCTTTAAACATAAATGTGCAATATATTACCTTCATAATTAACTATTCAGTCGCACTCACATGAGATCATTCCTCACCTCTCATCTATAGTGCGCACCTAGTGCATTCATTTCATTATCGTAATCATACTACCCAGCCAAACTAGGACAATAACCGCTATCATAGTCCATCCCACTAATAGTCACCAATAGCTAAATATATGGTACCCTCACTAGGTATACTTCCATATTTAATAACATCACTATACACGTGCTATAAATAAATGTACACACAATATCTCATATATATATACACATACATATATATCACTCATTATATACCTCTATACTGCATCCCTAGAGCTTGGACCTCATCGATGCATCCCTCATGTGCTATCGGGATCCAGGTATACCACGTACCATAATTAGGCCACCAGATTGAAATCTCACCATCGAACCCAAACTTAAACATAAATAATGGAGGCAGTCATAAACATACATACGGGGGTGACAAGCATACCAATCACACCCAATCAGTCTCCAAACCAACACCTATCCTCACACATTAATAGTGGCCATGCAACAATACTATGACCAGGGGAATCAATCCAACACCTGTTGATCAACATCAGGGTGGATTACCCACTATAAGCAACATCCTAACGATAACACTATCAAGTAGGTATAATAAAAACAAATACAGACACACACACACACACACACACACACACACACACACACACACATATATACTAACTACGTACGAAAATCCCACAGAGTACGAGTCTACTAATCTAAAAGTCTGAACTGACTTCCTGATTATTCATTTAAGTGTTCACTCACTTGTAACTTGATTCGTCTCACTCGTAATCATTTAACCGTTGGCCTAAAACACGCACTAACCCCTGGGAATGTTCCCCGCTAATCCCAATCTATCTCGATAGACTATATTCCCGTATACTAAACACTAATGGGCCAAAAAAATGCGCAATTTTTTTTTTGGCAGGCCACCAAATGGTACTGGTTCGCTTGGCAGACCGAATCAATTCACTCCCCCAGCGAACCGGTTTGATTTGCTGGGATACCCCTCATCTTCAATCTTAGGGTTTCACCTCCCAAACCCTTCAATAGAGGTCCCAAGCCTCCTAAAATCATAAATCAACATCCCGTATCAGTATATAATCAACCCAAGAGAATTTTAAAACCAAATTAATCCCGAATCCCACATCAAAACCCTAGGATTCCTAATCGTTAATCAATTCATTCAACTCAGAATTGATTAAACCATGAAATTTGTTGATTCTAAAACCGTATCAATGTTCTTCATGTTCATAATCATAAAACCAAATTAATATTATGAATTTTTCACTTATTCATTATCAATTATCATCATAAGTTAAACACAAATCGATTCCTTTCACTTAATTCTCAAAGATCCCATCTTTTAATTCTCAGATTAGTTACTACTTAATTATGAACATAATTAACTTCTGTAAGTTGCAAATCTAAAGCAAGTAAACACTTGCTTTGTTGGATTAAAACCCATAGTCTCAACTCGTGGAGATGATTTGTATTTTGGAGATATTGTACCTCTCTTCTCCAAGCCTCTCTCTATATTTTCTTCCCTTTTTTCCCTCTCTTTGTTTTCTCCTTTAATCTATAATATGCAGAGGTGAGAATGAGGCTGCCATCCACCTCGCTTAACCTTGAATACTTCTTAATCATAACCTAATCCCATTTTTAGGTTAAACGCTAAGAGTAGGAAGACAACTATACCCCCATACGGGCCCTATTATGTCTAAAAAGCCCCTAGAATCCAACTATAATCCTCGGGTATATATTTTGGACCATTTTTATCCATTTCGGATCATCGATGCACTAAAAAAGATCATCCTAGTCACCCAACTAAAAATATACCATCATATCAGTAATCGGTCCTGACACGTGTGTACAGTACGCGTTACCCATAAACCAATTTAAATCCGTCGATCTAACTCACTAACGACATACTTAATAACCCATCATTTTTCACTCATAAAACAACATATAACAATTCATGTATCTATTTACTTATTACACACAAGTAAATAATAATAATCATAAACAATGCACGAGCAATCACACACACACACACACGCATATATATATATATATATATATATATATGTAAAGTACTGACTATGTACGTAAATCCGACAGCGTACTAGTCTATCAATCCCTAAGTCCGAACCGACTTCTCGATTATTTATTTAAGTGTTCACTCACTTGTAACTTAATTCGTCTCACTCGAACCTGTCTAACTGTTAGCCTAAAACATGCACCAACCCTTGGGAATGTTCCCCGGTAATGCCAATCTACCCAAAAAGCCTATACGCTCATTGACCAAATACTAACGGGCCAGTAAATCAGACCGACTTGCTTAGAAAATTGAACCAGTTCGTTGACCGAACTGATTTTCTCCCCCAGCTTTGGTTCAATTTGCTGGGCTGTCCTTCATCTTTAACCTCTGGTTTTCACCTCCTAACCCCTTCAATGGAGGTCCCAAGCCTCCTCAAATCGTAAATTAACATCCCACATCAATATATAATCAACCAAAAGTATTTGAACACTAAATTGATCCCGAATCTAACACCAAAACCCTAGGATTCCTAATCATTAATCAATTTATTCAACTCAGAATTAATCAAACCTTGATATTCATTGATTCTAACACCCTATCAATGTTCTTCATGTTTATAATCATAAACCCGGATTAATATTACTAATTTCTCACTAATTCAATATCAGATATCATCATTGGTTAAACATAAACCGATTCCTTTCACTTAATTCCCAAAGATCTCATCCTTTACTTTTCAGATTTGTTACTACTCAATTACGAACATAATTAACTGCTGTAAATTGAAAATCTAAAGAAAGTAAACATTTGATTTGTTGGATTAAAATATGTATCCTCGACTCGTAGAGATGATTTGAGTTTCGTATACGTTCTTCCTCTCTTCTCCAAGCCTTGTTCTCTCATTTCTTCCCTTTTTGTTTCCTCTCTTTGTTCTCTCCTTTAATCTCCAATATCCAGAGGCAACAATGAGGTTGACATCCACCTCACTTAACCTTAAATGCTTCATAATCACACTCTAATCCTATTTTTAGGTTAGACCTTAAGACTAGAAAGACAAGTATACCCCCACACAGGCCCTACTATGTCTAAAAAGCTCCCGGAACCCAACTATAACCCCAGGTACCTATTCTGGAGTATTTCAACCCATTTTGAGTCATCGGTGCACTCAAAAGATCATCCGAGTCATCTAACTAAAAATATACCATCATATCATTAACCGAGTGTGATATGTGTAGAGAGTACGTGCTTCCCATAAACCAATTTAAATTCATCGATCTAAGTCACTAATGACATAGAATAATAACATATCGCTTTTCAATTATAAAATGACATATACCAATTTATGTATATATTTACTTATTACACGCAAGTAAATGAAAGTAATTGTAGGGGGCTTGAAGGTAATCTCTGAATTAGAGAAAGCTTCCCCAATTAATAAAAGAGACTCGAGAGAAGGAAGTAACATGAAGACATCGAGGCAGTTCAACGAGGTAGCTCAGTGAAGCAACTCGGTGAGGCAACTCGGTGAGGCAACTCAGCGAGGAAGCCCAGTGATGTAGCCCAATGATAAAACTGACCGAGAGAGCTATTCTTCATCTTCTTTTCTTAGTCAAATTTTAATTTTTATATTCATTGATTGTAATATTGTAACGATTGTAGTATTAAGTGTGAGGTTAAATGGTACTCGCGAAAGACCAGGCCTGGGAGAGCTTACATGTTCTATTAAATGACCTCATTATGAGGACTTTAGAGGGACTTGGTTTGGAGGATTGAGAAGTAAGGCAGTCTTAAGACTTGTATTGACCATCTTAGATACAGCTCGTAAAACACCGAGATATATTTACCCTAGAAGCTTGTGCGGAGTAATCTTGAGTTCCATCGTCTGTTGAGTTTTAGCCCAAACAGCTCTCTACCAAATGTCACATCCACTTTAGCTGATGTCATTAGACAGCTAAACACTGTCCAATCCAAACTTGAGTAAACCACTTTGGTATTAAGTCTTGTCAGACAGTTAGTGAACTACCTCTGTTGTGCAGTCCTCTGATGCACAGCGGTTAGACAAAAGGTAGGCCTTGGCATTTAATATTTATGACACAGGATAGGCTGGCCCATCATGCATTTAATGTTTGTGACGTAAAGTATGAGGGTATGTCATTCACAAATATGAAGGACTGAGGCATCTCGAGAATGGTGTGGGGTTATTTATTGGCCTCAACCACTTATGAGAAGGGGAGTTCTTTATAGAGAGTTTTTTTTGCTAGAAAGAGAATAAATCAGAGAGAAGTTATTACAAAACCATAGAGTTTACTCACCCACCATTGTCATTTATTATGAAGCTTTTATTAGCTAACCATAGATCCTTCAGAGGTTATTGGTGTGTTGGCTACCAGCCAAGATGTATCTAGGGTGCTTACTTCTTTCTCCCTTTGAATGAGTTACTTTTGAGTTTCCTTTATTATTATTTGAGTTATACACAAGAGATTTGTGAGGTCAAATGACATATAACAATTTACGTATCTATTTACTTATTACACACAAGTAAATAATAATAATCATAAATATTAATCCTTAACTCACGAATTAATATTATTGAAACCAATTTAAACTCCCCAATTAAATTAATAAATCCATGAACACGTGGAAATAAATTGCTCACAAAAGTACGGGGTGTTACAATTACTTGACCCTATTTCTAGGGTGTGGATTACATTTATAGAGAATACGAAGAGAATGAGTCATGTGGGACTCAATGACCTTAGATTGTTATTGCAGTTTGATTGAGTAAATCGAAGTCCTAGATTTTTGCTGATCATTTTCTCTTTGTTCCAATCCTCGAGCGATGATTTATAATCAAGTCTACTAGATGCATGGAAACTATTCCTCTTTGATTGGATAATTCAACCATAATTTTCCCCAAATCTTGGTAGCCTAAATGGGGTACATAGGCTTGATCGCTAGTGACACTGGTCAATAGAGAAATTTGATTAACTATAGAAGTTATGGTCCCCGGGTGTAAACACTTGGTGTTTTTAAGATGAAAACCAATTTTGTTCTTCCCGTTAAGAGTAAGGGAATGCTTATAATACGCCCTAGTGTTTTAGGGGTATGCTAGCAACTTTTTGTTATTTAATGAAAAAATCAGTAGCATGTGTACCATCATTTGGGGGGGGGGGGGATGTATTACTAATGATGGATTTATCTCGAAAGTTGAGCCTTTCCAGATAATGACATCCCTACCTCCAGTTTGAGATGCATTCCATCATTTAATATTTCAAAACTAACTTAGAGATCTTTGCCTTTTTCATTCGCTATAAGTCTTCACCTTTCCTATTTCTCATTTTTTTTGCATTTTTTCTCAGGTATCCGTCTTTATATTTTATGTCGTTATTCTTTCTTTACTTTTGGAAATGATTTGACCGGTCAGTAAGGGTTTTATATGAGAGTTTAAAAGGTGTTTATATATCCCATAGTGGGTTGTAATAGGGTTTAGGGGAAAGTCAAAATTATTATAACATATATGGAGGACACTGGTTGTTCTCCCAATTCATTATTGAAGCCAGCGTGACCTTTCCTCTAGACAAAATGTTCTTGGAATTCTGTGATTATTTTTGCGTAGTTCCTGCCCAAAGCACCCCCAAACACATGGAGGATAGTTATCGGAGTTAATAGAATAAAAGAATTATTGGGAACTCGGTTAGGTATCCCAGAGATACGATCCTATTACATGTGGGTGTGAACAAATGCTGATATATTCTACTTGAAGGCATAAAAGGCAGAGAAGGTGTTAGTTGTGAGTTTGCCTGATTCCAACAAAGATTATTGGAATCATGACTTTTTTTAGGGGATGGGAGCTTTTACCCATTCCTAAGGGTGGTGAAACCTATCAGTGCTTTAGATGTCCTTTAGGGGTCATTAATCTTAAGAGACCTTTATGTAATTTATGCCAAGAATTTGAGGATGGCATCATTGTTGTTGAACTACACCAGCACTACCACTTATTTTATCGCCAGTCCGTTCGATAAAGAACTAGAAATTTCTTCTTCATTAGAGAAGAAATATTTAAGCACGATCTCAACAGGATCTTTTGAGTTCGTGGGCATTTCATCCATTCCTGTAGTGGTTCCTTATGCTTTAGAGGAAAATACGCCACCGAGGGGAAGGACACCCAACTTACTCTAATAGGCCAATGTCCCCATTTCTACAAAATATCAACCTTTCAAAAGGAATCAAATCGGGGGTTCATCTGACCTAGTTTACTTCGGGAATTCCCTCGATAAGTTACAAGACCATCTTAAGAAAAAGAGTAAGATTAGCACCACTCTTGTATCTTCTTTGCCCACCAAGAAGGTGGATTCCCCCAGTAAGAGGAAGATCCTTATTGTTATGTTAGTTATAAAAAATGATGATCTGGCCCCTGTTCTCCTGAGGGGGAATGTCTTCGTGCTGACCTGGACAAGGTCGATAAACTAACGGCCAACTAGTTGGTTTCCCATGCCGTCTAGATGTTGTCCTTGGTAAATTTTTAATGTTTGGTTAGGATTTTCACTTATAAAGAATTATTATTGTATTAACTCTATTTAATCGACTCTTATCTTGTAATTCTCGGTGCACTTCGTTGATATTCTATACATAATGGCCGACCATGACAAGGCTAATGACGACCTGAACCACTTTCTAAGTGAGTCCCAGATGGCTTTGAAGGCTCCCTATAAGGCTTATGAGACTAAGAAGAAGTACAAGGAGCTAGAAAAGGTTGCTGAAGAGTCTGAACATACCTTGTCTGAGGCCTTTGTTGCTAAAGATAAGGCCTATGACCAGGTATGGGAAGATACCTTTGGTGAGGCCAAGAAGTAGTTGAACTACATCTATAAGTCTTTTTTCAAGAAAGGTTGGTATGAGGCCCTTGTCAAGGCAGGAATCCCACTAAGTACGAGATCTTCAGCGAGCACCATTCAGGCTCTCCTCCAAGATTTAAGGAATAAGATGATAAAGCAACATGAGGTGGCTATGAGAAGGAAAGATCTAAATAATTAAATAAGGCCACATACCTAAACAAGGTTGTGGCCAAGCAAGAGAAGGTGAAGGATAAATAAGACCAAGATAGCCAGATTAGCTTAAGACTTCTTGTTTGTTATATTTATTATTTTTATTTGTTTGCATGGAAAGGACTTTCCCATCTTCTATATTCAAATGAAAATACATCACTATTTTGGCCTCACTTGAACTTGTGTACTATTTTATAAGTTTATATTGATTGCTTGTTTTATCCTCCAATTTTTGAATGCCTTTCCTCTTTAGTCTTTGTATTCTGATAACAACTAGGCCTTGGTGCCATTAACCAAAGAAAATAAATATACATACTCAATTATTGGTCGTGAAGCTTTTGGCCGAGCTTGGGAAGTGTTATTATTTGTTCGATAAGAACTTTAAAAAATAAAAAGTGTTGATGGAGAGCAAGATGGAATTATTACTCCACTCAAATCCAAAATTAAAGACATTGCAAATGTTGTTGGCATACTGGAGAAAAAAATAATTATCTAAGGGAGCAGCTCGACAAGGTCGAACAGACTTTTAGAGAAGACCGTGTGGCCAAGAGGATCTTGCGCCAAAAGGTGGTGAGGTTGAGTTTTGTTATGGGCCTCGCAAAGTCTAGTCGAAGAGTTATGATGAAAGATGGATGGATGCTCTGTTGCATTTGGATAAGAGTTCCATGCGTCTCTTAATCTAGTACTGGTATGGGGTGATTTTGCTTTTGTTTGCCTCCCCCCCTTGGGAGTGAGGAATCTTTGATTCTTATTGACGCCATTCCCATTAACCTAATAATGGATTATCTTATTGACCATGGTAGCAACGACAAGTTTCATCCCAGTCCAAATGGTGGTCATTGTGTTGCGATGACATCCGAGCTTTACTATTGGGGAAGAAGTAACATGATTACTCTTTATATATCTTTGTTTTTGTTATTTATCGATCACGATACTTGTACTTGAGCAATTATGAATGGAATTATCTAGTTAATTCCATGCATTGCATTTTACCACTTTTTATACCGAGTATGTTTTTATTGTTTTACCTTATCTTTTAGGATAGTGTCATCACACCACCTTAAGCCTAGGATAAACCATAGAAAAAATGCACCTAGTCACAGGGCCATCCACCTATTCAAGATTTTAAAGGATCAAATTCGGTACATTTAGTGCCTAAGGATCCCCCGTTGGTCTTTTTCTTGTCTCGGCAACGCCTCCGCTCCTGGAATCAATAAGAAAATAAGTGATAAGTTTTCACTTTACGAGTTTTTCCTTGCTCGTCTTTGGCCTCTGTATGAGTATATGTATACGTATCTCTAAAGGATCCCCTGTAGGTATTTTTCTTGTCTTGAAAATTCTTAATGTTTTCGTGTTTGTTCATGATGAAAATATATAACCTTAAGATATGAAATTAAGTGTAATCTCCTTATGGCAAAAAAGGGCGATCAAAGCTTAGTTGGGAAATTTTGAACAAATTTTCCATGATGATGGTGAGACCATAGTAAAAATACATGATTAATTATGTTAGCCTCCCATTTGAAACAATAAGTAAGCAAATTGCATTAAATGAACTTAAACTATCCAAGAAATTTGAATAACAAAAATTAAAATTTTGCATAAAGGTAAAAACTTCTAGAAATAAAATCTCCTAATATTGGCCACATTCCATGCCTTAGGTATCTCCCCGCTCTCTATTGTTTCCAAATGGTAGTCTCCTTGGAGGTCGTCCTAGATGAATTTAAATGGTCCTTCCAAGATAGGATCGAGTTTTCCATCTGATGGATTCCTCGTGTTGTCGATAACCTTCCTCACCACATAATCTCCAACCTTGAACTTCCTCAGATTAACGCCTTTATTATACTACTTGGCCAATTACTTTTTGTAGGAAGCTAGTTTGATCAAGGACTGTTCTCTCCTTTCATCGGCTAGATCAAATTAGGAACTTATAGGTTTTGCGTTCAAGGTATGATTGACAACGTTTATCCTCATGATCAGTAATCTAGTTTCCAGTGGAATTATGGCCTTTATCCCATAAGCGAAGGCAAAGGTAGTTTCCCTTGTTGACCTTTTAGGTGTTGTTCGTTATTATTAGAGGACGTGGGGAAGTTCATCCACCCAAGCACCTTTCATGTTCTCAAACTTTTTTTTTCATTTTGTTAAGAACTATTTTATTAGAGGCCCTGACCTTCTTATTGCTATGGGGGTAGGCCCCCGAACTGTAGTGGTGCCTGATGTTGTGATTATTGCAGAAGTCTTAGAATGTTCTGCCGTCAAATTGCATTTCATTATCAATGATGATTCTCATTGGTATGATAAAACGGGTCATGATATGACTTCATATAAACCTGATCATATCGGTGTCCTTTGTATTCGCTAAAGGTTCAACCTTATCCATTTTATGAAGTTATATGTGCCGATCAATTGGTACTTTTGATTTCCTAGTGCTGTAGGTATGGGAGCCAAAGGCTATGGATTGGTTAGTAACTTGAGGCCACTAGCTAGTTGGTGAAGTATAGTTAATAATTTTTTACATCCTTTGCACCTCTTGACGTTTGAGACTACATCCTTTTGCATGTAAGGCCAACAATAACCTTCTTGTATGGCCCTGGATGCTTGAGATCTTCCCCCGACATGACTAAAATATATTCTTTTATACAACTCATTAAGGTATCAGTCAACATTGCTATAGTGTACACATTGTAGGTATGGCCCTGTGAAATACTGCTTGTAGATCTTCCCCTCAAGTGATTAGTAAAACTAGGCAAATTTAACCTTAATCAGATGGGATTGCTTCTTTTCGACATATAAGATATCTTTTTATAGGTAGGCCCTGATTGGGTCCATCAGGAGTGAGCCTCCTAAATGGTGAATACTTATTCGATGACCTTCATCTTCGCAATGCTTGGTTGAGGAATGTATTCTACCTCAATTGTTCTCTTGAAATCGGAGTCAACGACTGAAGCTAAAATGGCCTAGGCATCTGCATGGCTATTATTTCCTCGGGGAAATTATTGGACCTGAACTTTTTTTAATGTGGCGACCAGGTACTCTTTGACTTATAAGTATGCTAATATTTTCTCATCAATGGAATTGCAGTTTCCTCATATTGGATTGGATACTAGACCTGAATTGCAAACGACTTCAAGGTGACTTGCACCAAGGGACAAAAGCTTTTTTAAATCAACAATAAGTCCTTCATATTCGGCTTCATTGTTGGATGCTTAAAAGCCAAGTTTGATTCCTTGTTGGATCATGGTTTGATCTGGAGTTACAAGAACCATTCCTACTTTTGATCCATTTGAGTTGGATGCCCGATCAACGTAGATTGTCCACTTATTGAGTCGATCAAACTCTTTACTGGTTGCTTGATCAATGACTTCTCTTTTGTCGAGCTCCTGCTCTTCAGTGAACTCGACGATGAAGTCAGCTAACAATTATCCTTTAATTGTTGTCACTAATTAATAATGGGTATCAAACCTCCACAGTTCCACCGACCATTTGAATATCCTTTTAATGAGGTCGGACTTTTTAAGGACCGCTTTGAGCTGGAAGGAGGTGATGAATTTTGTGGAATGATCTTTAAAGTAGTGTTTTAGCTTACATGAAGCTATTTAGAGAATAATATAGTTTCTCCAGAGGGTGTTATAATTTTTTTACGTGTAGTAGTGTCTTATGGCATAATAGATTGGGTCTTGGTGCCCCTATTTCTTACACATTAACGCCAAGCTAGTCGAGTGGTTGGACACCGAGAGATACAAATAAATTGGATCACCTAGATTTGGGACCGTCACCAAGGGTGGATAGCTTAAGTAAAGCTTGATTTCTTCAAGTGCCTTTGAGAATTATTCGTTCCAGTCATGTCCCTTCTCTTTCTTTAAGATACCAAATGGATGGTCACCATTTCTCAGAGGACTTTCAGATGAAGCGGTTGAGAACTGTTAACAATTTAGTCAACTTTTGTACATCCTTAACTGTTTTAGGTGGATGAAAATTTTTTACCCCCTCAATTTAGTCGTAATTTGCTTCGATCCCCCTTTAGCTGACCTAAAAACTTTCCTAGTTTTACTCCAAAAGAGCATTTGGCTATGTTGATATTTATTTTATACTATCTGAGAACCTCAAAAGTCTTTTTCATGTCTTTCAGAAGATCGCCTTTGCACTTCATCTTTACGAACATATTATTTATATAGACTTCCGTGGTCACCTAACTGGTGTTTAAACATCATGGTAACTAATCGTTGGCATGTCACTCCTGCGTTCTTGAGCCTAAATGGCATAATTCTATAAAAGTACTAGCCAAGGGTGGTTATGAATGAAGTTTTTTCCTAGTCGGGTTCGAAAAATGGATCTCATGATACCTTGAGTAAGCATATAAGAAGCTCATTCGTTTGTGACTAGATATGGTTTCAACTAATGGTCAATATTTTGTAAAGGGAAGTTATCTTTTAGAGAGGCTTTATTCCCATCGGTAAAGTCTACGCAGACTGTCCACTTGCCATTACTCTTCCTGAAGACTACTGGATTAGAAAGACACTTAGGCAATTGAAGTTCTTTAATGGACCTTGCCTTCGAAATTTTTCGACTTCTTCTTACATAACTTTTTCCTTCTCGGAGGCTATTCGATATGCCTTTTACATAATAGGGGAAATGTCAGATCCACATGAAGTTGATGGCATATGACTTTTGGATCAATCCCAGACAAATCGTATGGTTTCCAAACAATTAAATCTCGATTATCTTTTAGAAAAAAGATCAATTATTCATTTTTATGATCGTTAAGTGAGTTGTTGATCATAAATTTCTTCCCCGGGTGTGAGTCGTTAAATTAACTTCTTGTAATGGTTCCATGACTATGTTTGCGATGGTCACCCTTATCTCTTCTATCCTCAGACTCCTGCACTTTAGTTTCTACTTGGATGGGGTATCCTAATCCTTGAATTCTTCATCCGTGACCATATTATTTTTCTTTTTTTCTTATTTAGGTTCGATGGAAATGATAAAGCATTGTCTAGAAACACCTTGTTTTCCCGTTATCTCCATTATCCTCCGGTCGGTGATGCATTTGATCTTTTGGTGATAAGTGGAGGGAGCAACCTTTTTATTGTGATGCCAACCTCGTCTAAGGATTATATTGTAGGGGGATCAATATCCTCGACCAGAAATTCAATTAATTTAGATATATTTATAGTTCGTACTGGCAGTACCACATTTCCCAAATGAATTTTCATTTTGTTCATTCGAAGCCGACCAAATTGATGGTCACTTCTTTAAGATCTTCTATATTGAGGTTTATCTTATTGAACAGTTTGAGGTATGACCTCTGAGGAGCTCCCCTGGTCGATTAGTAGCTTGTCCACATCCCTGTTCGCAATCCAGAGAGTGATTACTAGTGCACTATAATGCAAAGTTCCAACTCTGACCATCTCTTCTTCGGTAAAAAATATATGCTCATTATAGTCGATTTCTTCTAGTCGATGGCATTTCCTCGTTGAGGTCTTAATAGGATCAAATTGGAAGTCTTCCATGAACGCAATAACCTTTTTCAACTCCATCCAAATAGCGTTACCATCTGGTTTGGACTTGAAGCACCATGGATAAATGTAAACTCTTCCCCATGTCATCATTGTTTAGAACATTGTTAATTTTTTGGTCCTGCTCGACGATAATTTTTGTACCCTTATTTCCACATAGTCATCCAGATGTTCAACCTGGGCCAATTATTCCATATGGTACTAGAGTGATTTGTAATTTTACATATTGTGCCCATGATCAATATCGTAGGAACACCTTAGGGAAGGTTTTCTCTCTAGCCATTTTCTCTCTAGCCAACCCTAACCCTAGTTAGGGTTTGCATGGCTTTCCTACCTTCTCCTATTGTAGGAGAAGGCATGCAACCCCTCCATCAGCTTGCTTCTGTTTCTTTCCTTTCAAAAGCCTCTCCTAATCTACAAAACCACGTTCATCTTTATCCAAAACCTAAATCTTTTGCTGATGTTGTTTGTTCCCAAAAGACGCCACAAACCATTCTTCAACCCATAACTTCTTGCAAAGGTGAACCCGCTATTATGTATGAGGATTCCAGTATTCAAGACATGGCTTCACCATTCAAGTACACCTTGATTGGAAAGTTCTCCCATGGTAGACCTTCGGTGGATGATATTCGAAAGTTTTTCTGTTCTCTAAATCTTAAAGCCTCTGCTCATATAGGATTAATTGATCACAAACACGTTTTGATCCGTCTTGATCATAAAGAAGACTTCCATCGTATATGGCTTAAAGACACTTGGTTCATCCATGGTTTCCCCATGCGATCCTTCAAATGGGATACAGATTTTTATCCAAATAAGGAATCATCAATTGTTCCTGCTTGGATTTTACTTCCTCTCCTTCCTATTCATTTGTATAGTAAGAGCGTTATGTCTCTATTGGACAAGTAGTAGGGAGGCCTCTCAAGATTGATGGTGCGACTGATTCAATTGCTAGACCAAGTGTTTCTAGGTTGTGTGTGGAAGTTGATCTAAAAAAACATTGCCTTCAAGGGTATGGATTGGCAATAAGGATAAAGATACTGGGTTTTGGCAATCTATAGTCAACGAAGATTTACCCCCTTTTTGTTATTTTTGTGGTAAGAAAGGTCATGATCAAGGTAAATGTCATTTCAAGAAGGAGTCAGAAGCTGAGAAGAATAGGATCAGTAACAAAGATAGCCAGAGAGGGAAGCAAATTCAAAAAGAGTCTACAAAAGAATGGGTAGCTAGATCGTTTGAGAAAGCTACAGTAGAAGAACCAATTGTAAGTGCAACATAATTGGAGAAGAAGAAGGTGAGATATTGGAGAGAAATCATACCAGCCCCAAAAAAGTAAGACAAACCTTAATCTTAAATTTTTTCAAGAAACATGAAATGTTGGTGGAGATGAGGCCTATTGTAGAAGATCAAATAAATGTGCAAACTCCTTGTAAGGAGTTTCCAACTAATGTTCCAGAAGGAGAAGCCACCTGTGATACAGGAGATACCTGCTGTATGTATGATCTAGAGCAAGTAGCGGATAGTGATAAAAATTGTCTTGAGTCTATGTTTGGGGCAGTAGACAAGACCTGTAACTTTGAGGAAATTATCCAAGAAAATCAGGAAGAAGGTATTCAAAATCAGATTGGAGAAGGCACTACATCTGCTGACAAAGATCAGTTGGATGGTTTTACCACAGTTGTAAGGAAGAGAAAGTCTCCAAACTTTAAGGAAATCAACCATATTAGAATATTAAGGTCCAACTCAAACTCCAAAAATCCTAACAAGTCCAAATGATTTAAGCTCTAATCTGGAATGTTCGGGGAATTTCAAAAAAAGGTGCAATGAGAAGAATAAGAAGACTCAATAAAATTTATAGGCTGCAAGTGATGGTCATTCGAGAGCCTAAGCAGGAATTAGGGAAAATTCAAATTTTTATGATCAAATTAGGTTTTGCATCTAGCAAATCTAATATAAATAGTAAAATTTGGTGTTTTTTAAGGAAGGGGTGGAATGGGAGCTCATATCAGATATGCCTCAGTGTATAACTATGAATGTTAAGCTCAATGGTGGTGTTCAGTCTGTTCAATGTAGCTTTGTATATGATAGCTGCATCAGACTTGAAAGAAGAGTCCTGTGGGAGTCCAGGTGTCGATGGCTTCCCTGTTTACTTCTTTAATTTTTTTGGGATATTATAAAATTTGATGTGTTGAAGGCAGTCCATAGTTTCTTTGCAGGCTCTATCCTCCAAAAAATTTCAACAATTACAAAAATTGCGTTGATCCCAAAGACTTTAAACCCTCAATCGTTTAATGAATTTAGACCTATAAGTATGCAAAACTTTGTCAATAAAATTTTCTCAAAAATTTTAAATGACAGACTTTCAAATTTTTTGAATGAAATCATCTCTCCAGTTCAATAAGGCTTCATCAAAGGCAGGTCCATTACAGAAAATGTTTTGTTGGCTCAAGAATGTCTCTCTCGTCTCCATCACAAGAATTTTGGAGGCAATATCATCCTTAAATTGGACATGACTAAGGCATATGATAGGGTCTCTTGGTTGTTCCTTATAAAGGTTATGAGAAGAATGGGGTTCTGCGAGATATGGCTGGATTATATCTGGAGGATTATCTCTAATTCATGGTTTACTATAATGATCAATGGAGAGAACTCTGGATTTTTCAAATCTTATAGAGGCTTAAGGCAAGGGGACCCTTTATCCCCTATCCTATTCATTATGATGGTAGATGTCCTATCCAAAAACCTTGAATTCTTGCTTTCTAATTCAAATTATGTGGTGTATAAAATGCCAATTGTTAGCCCTAGATTTAATCATTTGTCTTTTGCAGATGACATTATCATTTTTTAGCTCTGGCTCTTTGAAGGAGGTGAAGAAGATTATGAGGGTGTTAAGACTCTATGAACAGGTGTCTGGGCAATTAATCAATACAAGTAAGAGCAATGTCATGGCTTCGAAGCATATTAGCCTCAGAGCTCTTAATAAAATTAAGGAAGTTTCTAGAATGCAATTGAAGTCTGATCCTCTAAAGTACCTAGGATGCCCTATATACAGTGGAAGGAAAAAGAGTATCTATTTTATAGAGATGGTGCAGAATATAAAGAATAGAATTCAAGGTTGGAAGTCTAAATGTTTGAGCCTTGGAGGTAAGATTGTTCTCATTAACTCAGTGCTCTCTTCCATGTATTTGTACAACCTATCTGCCTTGAATCCTCCAAAAGCGATTCTCAATAAAAATTTTGCTATTATTGCAAATTTTTTTTGGACCAATAGCTTTGGGGAGTCTAGGCATCATTGGTGTGGCTGGGGGAAAATTGCTAAGCCCATAACTGAAGGTGGTTTGGGTCGCAGACATATATATGATGTACATTCTGCCCTTAGTATGAAGTTATGGTGGAATTTTAGACAATAAATATCTATTTGGGCAAAATTCATGATGGCAGCTTATTGTAGGAATCAATATCCTTGTTCAGCTCCTATGAGAGGGTCAGCTCAGACTTGGAATCGTATGTGCTATGTGAGGGACAAAGCTGAAGATCACATGATTTGGGCTATTGGAGAGGGAAATACCAATATAGCCAAGGATAACTGGGGTGTTCCTGAATGTAAGCTATTAAATGAGGCAGAAGCTGGTCAGGTTAAAGAATTCTGTAACTAAGGCCAAACATGGGAAAAAGATAAGTTAGAGCAGGTCTTCAATGCTTCTATCACTTATAAAGTGTTGAAATTCGAAGAAATTATGCCAAATTCCACTGATACTCTGATTTGGAAACCTTCAAGTACAAGATCCTTCTCTATAACCTCTGCTTGGAACATTTGCAGACAATCAAGTCCATCTAGTTTGAGCTCGAAGTTTATCTAGCATAAACATCTTCCCATAAAGATGTCTGTCTTTATGTGGAAGATGTTGAATAATCTTCTTGCTACCGATGACAAGATAAAAGCTATTGGATTTAGAGGGCCTTCAAAATATTGCTGTTGTCAGAAGCCTAAAGAAGAAGATGTTGATCATATTTTTGAGGGTGGAGAAGTTCCTTCTGCAATTTAGGATCAAATAACTAGAGAATATGGGATAAAAAGAACAAAAGGTGGAGGTGTGCGAAACCAGCTTTTTCAATGGTGGATTCATGGGGTTAAGATAGATAACTTTGCTAGCAGAGTTGTGCCATCAATTGTATGTTGGTATTTATGGTGCTATAGAAATAAATGTCGATATGATGATTGCTCTCCTAGTGTGGCTTCAATTTTGATCCCCATTAAACATGAAATTTCCCTAAATATAGTTCCTTGTATAGCTCATGGGAAAAAAGATATAATGTTTATAAAGTGGAATCCTCCTATAAATGGCTCTTTAAAGCTAAATGTTGATGGGAGTGCTATAGGGAATCCTGGACAGGGAGGTGGAGGTGGAGGGCTTAGGAATCAATCAGGAGATATGGTATGGGCCTTTCATGCTCATTTTGGAATGGTGTCTAATATGGAAGCTGAAGCATTGGCCTTAGTAAAAGTCCTTGAACTCCTCTTAGACTTAATTGGATATGATCTGTTAATAGAAAGTGATTCAGAGGCCCTAGTGGACATCATCAATTTTCATAGAAAGTCTCCATGGAAAATAATTTGGGCTATTCATAAAATCAGGAGCCTAATGAAATTGATGAAGATAAAAATTATTCATGTTTATAGAGAGGCAAATCAAGTGGCTGATTTTCTTGCCAAGATAGGAGCATCTGAGAAGAAGGACTGTTTTTCTCTTGCCTTAAATGACTTCCCAAAGCATCTCAAAGGTCTACTATTAGTGGATAAATGGAGTCTCCCATCTATCAGACATGTCTAGCGGGCATTATTGTTCTATTTTGTCATTAGGGGGTCTAAGTCTCTTCTTAATTTGCTCCCTATATTATGGCTATGTAAGGGATCTATTCTATAAAGATCCTCATTTATGTTTTCTTCTCTTATCAAATTTTATTTTCTCATCGGATGTAAGCCATTTAAAAGAGGCAAGGTCTTCTAAATATTGAAAATAAATCTTATATTTATTAAAAAAAAATGTTTCTATCTGACGAATATCCTGTCAACTTCCTTGGCCACTTGAAGTATTGTTGATCCTTGGTATTGTTCAAGATTTTGGCTTTTTGAAAACTGTATTGATCGCGTAATGGGATTTGGTAGCATCTGCTTTTTCATTGCCTTTAGATCCTCCATTATGTTTCATTCTCCCTTCTTATGAAAACTTTCATTTTCTTCGTTCTTAATCATCTTTGACCCATCATTATCATGTTAGGTGTCTACTATCATGTCTTCTACTTTTACATAATTTTTAATCATGGACATAAGATCGTTAATAGTGTTGGCCTCTTTCTTCATAGAGGCTGGTGCAATATAGAGTTTCTCGGTAGCCGAATCTTGAATAAAGCCACACCTACCTTCTCAGAGTAATCTTCCATTGATTAAAAGTTTCTCGATACTGCCGAGCATACTCCCACAAGTTTCCTTTGGTTTCTTCCTCATGATGAGGAGTGAGTCAATCCACTTTGGGTGGGAACTTCTGGTAATGAACTATGTAGTGAAAGCCTCTGCGAGTTACTTGAAGTTGGTAACCGACCTATGTGATAACTTTTTAAACCACTTTTTTGCGATATGCCCTAGACTGTAGGGGAATATGTGTCACATAAGGGATTGGTTGTTTCTCTAGAGAGTTATAGGTTATCAATACTGGCTAACGTGATCGATGGGATTAGTTTTCCCATCATAGATCTTGAATTATATGAGTGGAGAACTTCTTAGAAACTTCTGGTTCCTCTATTAATCTTGAGAAAGGAGACTTCATTTGGCTCTCCTGGCCAATTCCTTCTTAGATCTGGCTCATCGGTGAGTAAGGTTCGCATTTATATCCCTCCGAATGAGGTTACGGAGATCTTTCTTGTGATGTCCTCCCTCCTAGTTCTTTCTATCAAATGAGTTACTATGTCTGGAGTGCTCCTGATCGCGTCGCAAGATCCATCATTGGCTACAAGTTTTGCTCATCTGAGGGATAGGTGTTCAGTTATGGCATTTATGTTTGTCCCCATGGAGATATTGATCCATTCTTTGCAAGCGATGTTGCAAACAAGCATTCTTTTCTTGTTTGAGGCATGGAGCATCCTCATATTGGCTAAGTCATCATTTGTAGGTGTCTATAAGCCATGAAATTTGATTGGACTGTGGAAGTTCATTACTCCCCATATTATATTCCTCCTGGTGGCGATAGCACGAGATGGGAGTGTTATGACTCCTATTGACGTTAACCTCATACCTGACTCTAGGTGACGGAGGACCATTTTGATCATCGCGGTGGCTTCCATTAGATAGCAGGGGTGGGCTGTGTGAGTGATACACTACTGCTCGTTGGCTTCTATTATCTTAGAGAAGAAAGTAATTATCCATAGATAGTGCCAATTGTAGGTTGTAAAATCCCACCATTATGAATATAAGAATAATTAATCTGAGCAGAAAATAAAATCAATCGCACAGTGACAAAGTATATACATAGTTAAGTAATATGCCTACATCCAAAAAGTGTTTCTTTCTTCTTTATTACTATATTTATGATAATAAAGGTTACATGTCCATTTTTTCAGGGGTGTGGGTTACATGTATAGATAATAGGAAGATAATGAGTTGTGTGGGACTCCATGACCTTGGATTGTTGTTACAGTTTGATTGGATGAATCCAAGTATGAGATTTCTGTTGATCAGCCTCTCTTTGTTCCTATACCCGAGCTATGATTACTTATCAAGTCTTTCAGACATTTAGAACTTATTCCTTTTTGATCGAATAATTTCCTCACACGAGTCTCCAACTTTCTTAAAACAAATTCAAGGAGATATTTGTGGTCTTATTCACCCTATGTGCGATTGTTTAAATATTTTAAGGTCCTTATAAATGCATCCGCGAGATCATCACATGTTTTTTTACTTTCAACTCACAATGTTGAATTTTCACGCTTCCTTACTTAAATCATCATGCTATAATCGCACTTTCCCGACTATCAAATCAATCCATCTTGATGGTGCAAGTAATTTTAGATCCCATACTTTTGATAACTATTGCATGTCTATAAGAATTGACTCTGAGCGCCCGATTGCTCATGTCCACATCCAAAATGGTTCGGGCAGAATCTCTTATTAAGTATCTCTAATTAATTTCTTGGAACATACATATGAGAAACGACTTATTAGTATCTACTTAGGAACATGGCATATTTCACGCTTAAACATTGATCCATATCCAACCAAAGTCTTATCATAATTACTCACCTCAACGCACTAATATGGCTCCACAATGCCGATTAGAAATTTATGTTCATTTTGATTTACTTAATATAATAACATACCTCGAACCTTTTATCAATGATGTCTTTATGACACACTTTGCGAATTCCATTTTAATGAGATAATTTTCCCACTGTTAGGGGAAGAGAATAAGCAATTAGTAAAATGGTGTGAACTTACTTAGAATATGCCAAATTTGTCTCGTCTTGATACTCACACTTCTCAGTGTGAAAAAAATATAAAGGATCAGTCACCTCCATTCGATTTCAAATCAATTGTCTCATGCATTTATGAATGCAACAAAAGTAACTAGGTCACATGTACCAACTATAAATTCTCCGTCTTTGAGTTGATATTCAAGTTGAAAAAACTATGAGTATGGAAGCAAAAGAGTCAGCTAAGATACGCTTGAAGCGTGGGCATCTAATTGTTCAAATAATTCAGTTCCTCATAAAAAGAAAACAAATATAAGAGTAATACTCATGAAGAGATTATTGAAAGAAATTTAATAATGTTTAAACAAATGACTCCAAAATAAGAACATGTTTTTGAAGATGCATAGCTTCCTAAAGAGGTAGGGGGACCTGATAAAGTATTTTTTTATAAGTTTAGAATCATAAATAAATTATCACCGACGAGGTGGTTTCCTTTACAGTAGCTATTGAAATAATAGAGAGTGATGATATAAAACTTCATTCTATTGATGAATCCCGACAAAGAGATAATTGGTGAAAATGGAAAGAATAAATTCACATAGAATTGTATTCACATGCAAGACAAGAAGTCTTTCTACATGTAGTCCAAGGACATAAAAATGTAAACATTATAGATTACAAATGAGCGTTTACAAGAAACTGTAATGAGAAAAATGAGTTTGTTCGATATAAATCCCGACTTGTTTCATAAGGTTTGTCGCAAAGTTTTGGGATTGATTATGAAGAAACATACTCACCGGTAAAGGATGAAATTACATTTAGATATTTAATTAGTCTCGTGGTCTCAAAAGGACCCAACATGCATCTAATGGACATGGCAACGACATATCTATATGGAATTTTAGATACAAAAAACTATATATAAGTTCCTAAAGGATTTAAATTTCCGAAAGAAAAACCTATAATATGCACTCAATTAAGCTTAAGCAGTCATTATATAGATTGAAACTATCTAGAAGAATGTGGTATAACCGCCTTAGTGAGTACTTGGTGAAATAATCGTATATTAATAATACTATATGTTCTTGTGTATTCATTTGTAAAATTAATATGACACCCCGCCTACTAAAATATCGTTTTTCCAGTCCGTGATCAAAATAAAATGTTGGTATCATATGGCTTGAAAACTTTTTAAAGTTACTAATCACCTGGTAATTTAATTAGATTGGTGCCAAATTTTATCTTTCATTTATTAACAACAGGCGAAAAATAAATAATTATAAAACCACCAACACAACTAATAACTGAATCCCACACAGATGAATAACATAAATCAAGAGAACTGAATCAACTATCATTTCAACAGTAAAATACAACAGTAATTAAAACAATAACCTGGATGCACAAAGTACAATAAATAAACTAAATACAAAATCTGAGGGCGATATGCCCAAATGAGTACTGAAAAGTTCCTACACTAGGAGTAAATGAACGAAGTGTCTATAATAAGGTCGCTCAACTTCCACATGAGTTGCAGTAGCGCATTCCTGGATAGAATCCTCAAACATGGCGTCCCTATGGATGAATACCTAAAATGTGTCGGAAATGATTTTGACACGGGTCAAAGCCCAAGTAAAATATTTTGAAAATATTTAGCAAGCAGTTAAATTGTAATAATTAAATATGCATGAACACTTTTCATATTTAAGCTAGCGTCGCACTTTCTTGAGACATAGCTCACCCCTCATCTAATGTGGACACTTAACGCTTGCCTTCTACCTTTCCTAGTTAAGCTACCCCACCTAACTAGCCATAACAACTCTCCTTCCACATACTAACTCATTGTACCCACCCATATCACCCATACAATATGTTATCGAATTTCCATGTCTTTTTTCCCATTATAAATTTCTTAGTATTTATTTATTTCTCCCCATAATATAGTTATTTTTAATGTCACTATCTTTCTCTTCTACTAAACCCACACAGTAGAATAAAATCACATGTATACATAAATCACACTGTTATATATACTCACACGGCACCCCTAAGCTGAGTTGCGGTGCGAGTATACTATGCCATAATGTCCTGGTACATGCTCTACTAAATAGACGTAGTAGAATTAATCACAACTATATATATTTATCACACTAATTATATATATATACAGTACAACACCCCTAGGCTGAGACCCGCGGTGCATGCATACTCTATTATCAAGTCCCGGTACATCATGCACTGTATAAAGGACTACAGATTCTGAATCACTCTGGAACCGTATCAATACAAATCACACATATTGGAGGCGAACACATATTACGACTTTATGGGCTACGCACATACCTACGCACCCATTTCACCCAAACTTATCAACTCACCGATAAGTTCTCCTTAGACCCTATGATCTGAGGTACAAGTAAATTATCCCCTAGAAGGCTCCTAAAGATAAGATTGCCTCCTTCACAACCTCCCGTGATAGCAAGTATGGTAGGTATGTCATACACATAATAAATCATACAAATTAGTATAGGTATACACACAACCTATATCATATATTCCATACATATCATATATATCTCCTGAATATCCTACGTCTTATTTAATTTCAATTATACATCTTATCGTATATTTTCGAGTATCCCTCACTACTCGAAGTGTGCCAATTATCCTTTAAAATATTTCAGTAGGTAATTTACTCATATCCTACTGATCTAAGTCATAGGTTTGCTCATCCCCCGAATTCGTTACATTTCCAATTACACCGATTGATCTAATCAATTTCACATTAATTAATTTATTAAAGTAGTGTCACCCAACTAAAATACTCCGAATCACTCATATGGTCCATATCTTGACCCTTTAGAATTTTTTACACAAAAATCCACTATTAAGGTTAACATCTCTCGTTAAATCCACTATTCGATAATTTATTATATATCTCGATAATAAATTAAATCGATAAATCTATGCCTAACTCCCGTAGCATTAGCCTGAGAAATATCAGAGTCAAAACCCGAATCCTTAATTTAATTACTATCACCCCAATTAATTTTATCCAAGTGGTATCAGTCAACCAAAATGCCTGAACTCCCTTTATTGGTCCGTATTTCAACCTTTTAGAATTTATTTCATGAAATTCAGTTAATAAGTTTAACACCCTTATTAAATTTAATAGTCCTTAATACTCATCTCATAAGACTCTAAGTATTAGGTTCCATTTAATTTCTATCAATTAAATTCCACCTTAAGATACCTTCCCGTATGCTAAATTCATCCAAAATTCCCATTCGAATACATTCGTATATTTTCGACATATTTTATCGAGTGTCGATTATTATAAATACTCCTGAATCCATACACCGAATTCATCCCTATCCAATTCAAGGATAAAATAATGTTCCTTTATATTTTTCCAAAGTCCTTCACTCACCTATGGACATCTCGAAATAACCTGAATTTATTTCTTCCTAAAGATGTCGGTCTCACGCACCCTATCGTAGAAAAATCATATCAAATCCCAAAAAAATTAGAAAAATACGAGGTCATCGCCCACGTGACCGTGACGAAAATATCTACAATCTCATGTTTTACAATAACTGAAGGGAGTGATCGATATGTGAATTGGGTCGATCGGTCGATCCCCGACTGCGTTTTCCACCATTTAAACTCCGAACCTTTCCAACTTCAATCCAGACCTCGATTACTTTATCTCCTATATTTATTTCATCAATAAACATTTTCAAACACTAATATATGACATTAATCCTCAGTGATTTTCATTAAAATTCTAGGGTTCAGAAATTGGGTTTTTCTCAATAACCTTTAAATCACAATTCTCAATTCGATTTAATAATCCGAATTCAATACAATTTCTACCAGTTTTTGATTCTAAATCACATTCTATCCTCATATGATATTATTCTCATATCAATTAAACATCAATTTCACCCTTAATGCTTAAATCCCCAAAACCCAGATTTAACATGTGATACCCTCTCAAATACAAATTTTGGTATAATAACTCATCCCAAAATGTATATGGTTTACACCCACCATGATATGAATCGCAATACCGCAATTTAAATGAAAGCAAGTTTAACTACTTGCCTAGATAATTTCCTAGGGTCTGATTCCCTTTGTTGTAGACGATTATTTGACGAAGAATATACTCCTCTTCCTTTAGTTTGGCTCCCAAAAGATCCCCAATTTCTTCCATTGTTTTCCTCTAAAGCTCTAAGGTTTATCTCTTTGAGTTATGACTGCCCCAATTCCCTCAATTAGGTTTTATTTCATAAATCCCGTTTTTAAGATTATGGGCCAAATTAAAATGGTGCAAACGCTCCCGCGTGAGCCCGGTTATGACAAAAAATGCCCCGAGGCCTAATTACTACTCCCGAGTACTCTTCTCAGACTATCTCGACCTATTCGGAATCAACCGTGCACTCAGAATCATCATTTGAGTCACTTAAGATTCTCCAATTTTGACCCCAAAATATGGCACATGTGAATTTCCAAAAATAACCTAAATTAAATAAATCTTAATTCACCAAATTCATATGAATTCTCCAAATTAAATAATTTTTCCCAATCACCAATTTAATTAAATTCTCCCGATTAATTAAATCTTCTATCACCAAATTATTTAAATTTTGTATGCACAAAAATACGGGGTGTTACATACTTCCCCCCATACAATGGAATTCCGTCCTCGAAATTAAGATAAGTCTAGTACTCCAAGCCTCGAGTACTTCCCCACTCACATGTCCTTAAGATTGCTACTCATATTTCTACCTCTTCTAAACGCGAATTATATTAAAATTAAATTAATTGCCCAGGGCGCCTATACACCCTATAGCCGTGCATAACTGCACAAAGGTTACCTGGATCCACTAGCCTTAAATTTTAATACAACTTTCAACTCACAGTTATAACTACCTGAATGCATAATAACCAAGGTACCAAAACGATGTGTTAGTGACCAAACATCTCCCCACTTCCAACGTTGCGCTAAGTTTCATGCGTGGGATGTCTCGCAAAGAAAAGTCCAAACAAGGAACCCCCCTATACACTACTACCTAGCATTGTTGGTCGATGAGATCCATTTGGCCCTCAGTCCATAGCACGTACTCACAAATTTTGTCTCCTGACATAAAAGTATACTCGACCATTTTCATGTTACCAAAGACATCATACAATATAGCCCCCCTTACCATCACTAGTATCTTAGCACGAGTCAATCACAAGCTATATATCGGTATAATTATCAGTAACATCTCATACGTAATATATTTATCTGAAGCTCAGCTCCGGACTCTCGGCGTGGCTATATCATACGAGTATTCTCTATTCCCCCAATTTTCAAATTAAGTAATTCTCGACCCTGCCCCACCCATTGACTTGTGAAGTTTTTTTCTCAGTGCATCCTTCGTAGCACTACGTGGCTCCAGTGGCCATATATCGTATTAACTCTCATCTTATAGTGTTTCCTCTACACGTTTAATAATTTAACATTTAAAAATGATGCACTAGCATCCAACAATGTCTCGCTATTCCTAACGTTTATTATGATCCACGTGTGTAACCTCCCATAACGAAGTTCAAAAGAACTTTCCCCAATGCACTATCCCCTACCATTGTCGGTCATTAAAATCCGTGCACATAACCAAGATATCACCAATTTTATCTCCTAACACATACATCAAATCATCTATGCCCATGTCTCTCAAGGCGTCACACGATATTATGCTTTCACTATCACTAAGTTCTCAGAACTTACACAACAATGAGTTAAATCTCTCCACTCAACGGTAAACTCGATATACGTCGAATCACATAAGTAAAAGTCCCTATGCACCAGGATCCAATATAACTATACCTATGTACTCTCTGAAGTATACTTCCTAAAATATCGCTCTGATTTCGACCCTCTTTCAAGTGAGACATCACAAAAATGTACTTCCTTCCCCTGGGACAGTGAACATGATAGTCTTGCTGTAACCACCCTTCATCACACAATAGTCCGTACCCAGGATATAACTATAACTCGAATACCTCCTTTCAAAATGATCTAACCTCATAAAATATGTATTCTCACTGTCCACACTTGCTCCCCTGCAGATGGAACTAAAGAGAGCCCCGTTACCTCAACAATACATACATATAACTATAGTAATATTAACGATACCTCTATAAACCTTGTGTCACATGAGAATCTAGCACTAAAAAATTATCGTGATTCACTCGTGCCACACAAAGCCGACTCCAAATCATTTTGGGAGAAAATCTCATACTTCCAATTACCAATAGAACTCGCGGTTGAAATGATTACTGGACATAACACCCTTATTCCAACCTAACCACAAAGCCCATATAACTGTTACCCCTACTGGGCATCCCATTCGTGTCCCCCAATTCACTGCGGACAATATCCACATATATGTTCCTACTCTTTACACATAAGACACCTCTTTGTTTCATTCCCCCTTTTTCTGGCTCCACTGGCTATGTCGGGGTTGTACTTCTCATGTGCTTAGTATAATTGTCCCTAATTGCTACCCCCATTGTCCCTTTAGCTCCGTTGGCCCTATGGGACTCATTGCTGGACTTGACGGCCCTGGAAGAATCCACTATCATATGGTAGGAATTATTTTGATCTCAATTATTAAAATGAATTCTCTATTGGGTATCCCCTCCTGTGGTGCCTCACTAGCACTGTTAAATCTAGACTTGCCCTTTTGGTTAGATCCTCTAATTCTCTTGGCTCCCTTCTCATGACAGTGACAACAACAATATTAGTCATTCTATTCGGACTCCCCCATCCACGCTTGTATAGTCTATCCATGCGTTCATCATTAACTTACGGACCTTCTTGATTCTCTGAATCCACATCGTCTGGTATGAAGTTCGCTAAACACGTCAACTTTCCTTCATGACCGACTACTGTACGACCCCTTTGAAACAAGTCTTGAAATCTCCTTTGCCTCTCTTATTTAAATAGTTGATGAGAGGATTTGAGGTCAAAGCGCACTCCCAAATTCCTTGTCATTCATGGTATCCCTCCATGGTTGTGGTGACCTCCTCCTCCTCCTCCTCCTACAACGTCGCTCCTTGAAAAAATATTGCTAATGCCGTTTAATACAAGATTAAACTATATAAGCAACTCCGAGATGTTTGTTGAAGAAACCCTTTTCTTTTGAAAATAAAAATATTAAACAACAAGATGTGTTTACAAAAAAACTTATGTACGAGAGTAATCAAGACTTTGTAATCAGTTTTTAAAACTAAGGCAGTTTCAAAAATTCAGCACACTATAGAATGAGATGAGTAGATGAAGACAATCAGAACACAGATTTTAACGTGGTAAAACCTCTCTCAACAGAGGAAACATCCACGGTGACTTCTAAGTCACAAAAGCAAAAAATCCACTAATAACAAATAATAGTTACAAACAATACAACATACATGCACACAAATCAACCTATTCTAAGTTTAGGAATATACCCCACTTGGTGTCCTTCTAACTTCTCATAGATCTGATTGTTGATGATGTTCTTCCAGTTTGATAACTTCCTTTGCTTTAGCTTCCTTATGTCGACTCAATAATCTTTGATCTTATTCACAACACTTCCAGTGTAGTAGTGTGTTAAGTGTTTGTGAAGTGATTCCTATCAACATGCATGAACTCACACACACTTAGTTTTACAGACAGTCCTAGAAAATTACATATAAAGACTATATGCTGTGATTTTCTTTTCTTTCTTTCTCATAGAACTTGAAACCTTTTTGACCTTTAAATGTATCCCAGATTCCACGAATATCTCGCTTATAAATCGGTCAAGATCTTAATCAATCTCTGTTTTCAAAATATTTTTGAGATTGAAAATCTCCAAGTGTGAATCCAACTAGGTCAAGGTTTAAGTTTCGTAAGAATAGAAACCATAAAAAATTTTAAAAACTAAATCAGTAAAGATTTTCTTAAATCAAGAAAGAAATATGCAGATCTAGTGAAATGTAACATGCAAAGTGTAGATCTATAGTTTCTATGAAAGAGAAATGCAGATCTTCACACGAATGTTTAAGTTGTAAACAAGATCATAGACAAAGAGGTTACAACTTCAATATGAACAAACCACTCTCTCTCAAACACTCAAGGTTGTGTTTGGGGTTGTGTGTATACGAAGGTTTGATTCAGAAAATGAAGTGTTTAGGGTTAGGGTTTAGTTTTGGCTAACACAGTTTTCCTTTCTCTCTGTTCTCTCTTTTCTTTTCTCTCTTCTCTCTCACTTCTCTCTTCTCTCTATTTTTTTCCTCTCAGAAATGACGAATGCCCAAAAGTCTTGAAAGTTTGAGAAGTGGGGGGTTTATATAGGGGTGGAGGAAGGTTCTGGAGATGCGAAGGGAATCAAGGGCTGAGATTAAGTCATCCTAAGATTGACTTGATCTAAGGGTTATAAAACAGCGGTGGTAAAGTCGATTGTGATTGGTTCATAGGATGGCACAAGGATAGGTTTAAAACACATGCAGACCATCGATAAGCTTTGATCCAACGATCAGCAATCCACCAGCCAACCCTCTCACATAACAAACACAAACATATACATCAGGAGGATGACAAGTGTTGACATATGAGTGGCTCACAAACGAGCGTCCAAAGTAATTACAGGCAGCACCCTGAAGTCTCTAGCACATTTACATTCTACCCAAACAAACATTCCATTGAAAAATGAAGTTTACAAAATAGCAAATTTACCCCACAAATTATATAATCACATTTTATTAATGAAAACATTTATTTAAAAAATGTTTAAAAATTCCCAAAAAAAATAATTAAAACCACATTTTAAGGGGAATTAATCACACAATCAATTTTAAGCAATATATACACATGTATGCACTTCTAATGTGTGTAGTGTGATTCAATTTATACCTTCTTGGATCATTGAAGAGGATTAGAGAGAGTGATTCTGAGGTTCTTTGGATTCTAGGATGGACAACCAATTTTGTCACTATTTCCAAACTAGTTGAACACTTATACAGTATAGACTCAGTAAGTCAAAGGTATAAGGTGCTTCACTCCTATGAGTTAATATTTTGCGCCCGAAATTTAATCCCGGGTGCCATTGCACTGTACCCTACATAATTATCTTTGGATCTTCTCCTTCCCTTGTTATGGTGACTCCTATCGCGGTTACCGTTCTCTGAACATTCCATGCCTTCTGCCTCCCCTCCCCTCCTGCAGTCCTTCTAACGGCCCTCGGTGGTCGTCCTAAAATTATTTGGTGTATGAAGTCTAACTAAACTCGTATATAAATCGCATCAATTATACTTAATCGTAGGAGAATGTAAGTCGTATACGTGAAGGAATACAACAATCCTATAATAAGGCTCTATATCAAAGAACGCTACGCATAAATTTAATAAGCCTCACAGATCCTAAGAACTCTATATACTGATGCTTCGATACCATCTGTGACACCCTGCCTACTAAAATACTGGGTGACCATCCCGTGGTCAAAATAAAACGTTGGCCTCATATGGCTCATTCTTATCGTCACTGTCAGTTTTTTTTAAGTTACTAACCACCTAGTAATTTAATTAGACTGGTGCCAAATTTTATCTTTCATTAATTAACAACAGATGGAAAATAAATAATAATAAAACCATCAACACAACTATGCGGGTATATACACTGCAAACCCTCACGAGACATAACTCGTCCTACTAGGGTGGGTATATAATCGTTAAAGGCTTGTTGCATACGCTCAATGCAATCGCTTGCCCGCGAAAGTGGTACTCTATCCTAATATAATGATTTTCACGAGCTGAGCTGTAGTTGAATCCTTTTACATTGCTCGGGATGCGCAAAGTGATAAGTTAGGGTGGTTTGATTAGGTAGTAATTCTTCCATTATTACTCTTTAATTTAGTATCTTTTAACATCTCGAATAATGCAATTGCTCTTGAATTATCTCGTTTCCATGGTACTGACCCCTCTACATAGTTTTTCGAGTTTTGTGCTTTTTCCAGGTCTTTTACAGGTATTTATTGCTAAGGAAAGAAAGTAGAAAGTCAAAGAAAAATAATAAGTCATAGAAGAAAAGTTAGAAGGGAAAAAGCATAATTTCCATTCGAAATCCAGAAGAAGACCCAACATGAAAGTTAAAGATCTCAATTCAACGAGCGCATAGGAAGAAACGGCGTCCAATTTCGAGTTCCCGAGAAGAAGTTACGGGATTCTAAAGATGAGAGAAATTAAAGAGAAATTGAGGAGAAATTGAAGAGAATTTAAAGATAAACAGCGGACCGATCCCTTTTCCAAAATAATAGGACCGGTCCGGCCCCTCTAAACCTACTAGAAAAAATCACAAAGAGGACCGATCCCATTTATTAGAAAAAAGGATCGATCCGGCTTCCTATCACCCACTGGAAAAATTGCCATAGCGGACCGATCCCATTTCTTAGAAAACAGGATCGATCCTGATTTGAAGGAGGATCGATCTGCTAGTGAAGGCACGGACCGGTCCATTGAGGATAAACTTGATTTTTCTGTTTCGATTTTAGAGTTTGATTCAGCTACAACTCTGGATTTTTTTGTGATGTATTTAATCTCTAGTCATTGTTAGACTGAGGGGTGGGATTTTTAGGTTAGCTAATTAGGATTAGAGGGTTTTTGTAGTAAAAAACCCTAGTTTTTCATAAGAAATTCTGCTATAAGGATTGCAATAAAATTTCTTCAATACAAGTAATGTTCTTCCTTTAAATCTGCAATAGTTCATTAGTTTTAATTGCTGGGTTTGATTATGAAATTCTCTTTTCAATTAGTTTCTTTAGAGTTAATGTTTTCTTCCTTAAAATTCATGTTTTTCTCTAAGTTAATTATGGATGGCTAGTTTTCTAAGGGTTGGGGTGCATGAACCCTACCCGATGTAATTCACGAGAGTGGAAATAGACTTTTGAATTAAAATATTAGATGAATCGTGTTGCATGACTGGTGCAACTATCGTAGAACTTTTGATCTCGTTTGCAATAGGTAATCGAGATACTTAAGAGTGCGACGCACGTATTGGTTAATGCGACACTGCTTTACTCATCCTTTGCTTACATATTGTGCGGGCTACGACCCCTCATATATGTAATACTTGGGAGTACTAAAGATCGGGTTCATTTAAAGTTCTAATTCTTAATCTAGTATTTTACGAAGTGAATTACTAGGGTGTGGGGGATTGTAACTCGACCTATTGTTCTCATTTCATATTTAAATTGTAAAACTTTTTTCATCAGCTTTTCATTTAAATTAGCGTAGTTGCATTTTGTTCATTCGTAGTTTCATTAGTTAATTATTTTCAAATTTTCATTTAGTTATAGTTATTTCGTAATCCAAATCACATTTTCCTTCTTTTTAGAGTCAAATCTAGGATTTGTTAATCTTTCCAACATCGTCATGACTTCGTTCACCCTGTTTCCTTGAGGATCGATACCCGACTTATCGGATTATTACTTGAGCGACAGGCTTGCACTTGAGCCTACATAGCACGTACACTAGACACATTTATAATCGCGTCACTAACCCATCTAACCATTATTCCATATATGCACATATAATGACAATAATTGTACAGTCGTACGAACTTTCCAATTGGAATAGTTATTACCATCAAAGGGTGGAGGCCGGATAGACAAATTTCCATCCATCTTGCCAAAAGGATCTACTCTAGGGGATTAAGCCTAAAAAATACTGAGACTTGTTTTGATATCAGTTTAGAGTGAATAAGATCATAAAAGTATATGGGATAATTTTTTTTGTCCAGATTAGAATCTACACAAATTTTATCTTCTTATTAAGACAAGTGATTTTAATAGTGTGGAAAGGTAAAATAATTCACACGACACCGCATGTACAAGGGAAAAACCCACTATTGGGAAAAATTTCAGTCCTAAATGGAAAAGAAAGTACTATGGTAAAGATTTACAAATTAGGAAAAAATGACTTACAAAGACACAATGTGTTAGCTTCAATATCTACTCTTTCGCACCATCTTCTCCGGAGAAAGCACCAAAAAGTGAAGAAAGCTATACAACACTTACCGATTTTAGCCTCCATCAACAACTTCAAATCTTATGCAAATAAAATCTTTTAGCTCTGCCTAATGTACGGTACTTCTTCTCAAGACTTGATGTTAAATATCATACTTAGTATAATCACTAGCCCTTATTACTTATTTCATAAAATAAAAGGGGCAATAGTTATTAAAATAATTGAAAAAAGGTATGGAGATATTTTACCTTTATATTTTTTTCATACGTGAGATCTTGTGGGGCAAACTGGTCGTTATAATGAAGCACTAGTTCTGACTTGACCATTGGAATGTTTGAGGGGAGTAATGATGGTTTCTCTTGGTATATATAAGTCCATTTTCCATCACTTGTTTTCTCTACACTTCACAACAAATTTTTTACTTTCAAATTCTTGATTTTCTCACCCTATGTTCTCATTGTTCTTTTCACCGAAGTCTTCACCAATATTTATGGATCCTAAAAAATCTTCTCCTAAGGTTATAAACTACCAATTTGATAATGACAAATTCGATCACTGGGGAGTTTTCCCATCTGATCGTAGGGGAGGAAATTACCTACTGAGTTTAAGCAATTAGAAAGTCTTGTTGATGTCATGGTCTTGAATTATTGGAGTGTTATAGACTTTAGTTTTTTATATGGCCCAATAGGCCTTAATAATTAATACTAAGAACCTCAAAACTCTAAGCTAAAGGTAGCAAAATGAAGAATTTGTACTTTCGTGGGTTGTTGAGCCTCATTAAAGGGTGTGCCCTTGGGTACTGAAAAACAATTGATGTCTCTAAGATATCAAATTTTTTTCCTTGGGTGCTCAACTTTGTATATATTAACGAGTTTTCTTGGAATATAAATATATTTTACCCCTCCCATATTTAGTGGGAGAGGTCTTTATCACTGTTGGGCTAGACCCTACCTAGTTGGTGGCCAATTCGTGGAGACCACGGATGGATTCAGTTCTAGCATTCAGAGAATAAAAAAATGGGGAGTTTGATATGATCCCTGGTTAGTTCTTCCAATTATACCACTTCCACAACTCAACACCCTCAACAAAATATTAATAGATTTTTGGTCCTTATGAGTAATTGGACTAATGGGATGATAATAGTCTTAAATTAGATTTGATCTTTGGTTTAGGCCGGACATATAAGATTATTAGGGAGCCTAAACAGTGCAAAAAATATGTGGAATTGAACTTATGGGTAGTGTGTTCCGTTGGTCCATATTTGGAATGTATTGGGTTGTGTTTTGGATCCCATGGGGTGGGTTTATATTAAGGAGATTAAGTTAATCCAACTTACAATTTCATTCCTAAACCTAAACCTAAACCAAAAAGGATGTATATATATATGTGTGTGTGTGTGTAGAGAGAGAGAGAGAAAGAGAAATATGGAGAGAAAATCTCGAGGAGGAAAGTTAGGAGACCATTAGAAGATGATAAATATTAGAGGTTTAGAAGGTTAATTGTGAATCATCCATTTAACATCACCCTCTTCATTAATTTGAGAACTTTCATCCTTGAAAGAAATCATTTCTACTCTTCTCCTTTGATATTATATAACTATAGTGGATATAATGTTATATAAACCTTAAATTAGGATGTTAGGCTTCATTGTAAATTAAGGATAATTGTTAGACTATATAATTGAATTTGGTGGAATTGCATATGGGGTTTTTGGGTGAATAAAGTAACATTGTTTTGATAAATTAGGTCATTCTAAAAATTATTATGGTATCGGGGGTTAAATCTAAAATACATGATTGATTCATTTTAGAATCCATGTTAATTTATCAATTTCGAGATGAATTGGGTGAAGTTGATAAAAAGGGATGCTGTTAATTGATGAATTATTAAACTAGGGTTCATATGATGTTGTATTCTTAAGTTAGGTTATGAATTATATTAGTATTGTTAAACTCGTGATCTAGGTGTTCAATTATGAAGATCTCTTTCGTTAATCTTGTATTATATCATTGGAAACTAGTATGATGTATTTAAAAATGAAACTGGATGAATTTAGGAGATTTATATGAGAATATTTTAGGCTTTAGTGAATGCCAACCCAGATTAACATGAGGGTAGGGGTGGATCGATCCTATCTTAGGATGGTACCTAGCTGGGATTTGTGGTGATTGGAATTTTTCAATTTTATGTGGTTAAAGATGATTTTTGGATCATTATTAATTAATAAATTGGACGAGTATGTGGGTTTTATTGGGATAGATAATACATAATAACCCTTAGTTGTCTTGGGTTATTTTATGGGAGTTAGTTAATAGGTAATAATAGTTAATAGTTAGTAACCGCATTACGCGAGTTGGACAATGTAGGACCATTTAGGTGTTGTGTACCTATCTATATGAGATTTTCTTATATGTGTATGCTTACCCTAAGGTCAAATATTTAATGAGTTTGGTTAGTGCTTTGTGGGTTAAGACAATAGGACACTTGAAAACTTTATTATTTACTCGATATGACAATATGACGGTGAATGAATTAGTTGATTACTTTATATTACAATATGATAGTTAAAGAGTTAGGTTATTACTCTATGTTACAAGAGGAAGGCTAAAGAGTTAGTTGATTACTCTATATCATGATAGGATGATTACAAAGTTGGTTGAATACTATATATTATAATAATACAATTATAGAGTTACTAGTTTCATGACTCATGTTAAGTTGTCTTAATATTCTATAGTACAATGAGTTATTTGGGAAGTTGGTTGAATTCTCTACACCCCATTAAAAGGGCCAGGGAGCTGGTTTAGTGCTCGATTGTACATCGGGTTAGTTAGGTAGATGGTTTAATGCTCTTTATTGTGAGATGTTGGTTAGTGAGATGGTCCAGTGCTTTACAATGGTAATATGTGGTTAGTAATCGAATGATTATCCCATAAGTCAGACATTAAGAAAGAATAAGGGAATTCGGGTTATATTCTGGTTAAGGATAGTGGGTTGGAGGGTTATAATACCCTGTACTTTTACGAGTGTTTAATTTCCATGAGTGCATTTAATTATTAATTTAATTGGGAAAATTAAATTGGTTTCGATAAATATTAATTAGCGAGATAAGGATTAATATTTACAATTATTATTATTTACTTGCGTGTGATGAGTAAATAGGGATGTGAATTGTTATATGTCGTTTATGAGTGAAAAACGATGGTTTAATTTATTATGTCGATAGAGAGTTACATCGGAGAATTTATATAGTTATGGGCGATGCGTAATGTACACACATATCAAGCCCAGTTAATGAGATGATGGTATAATTAGTTGGGTGACTCGGATGACCTTTTTGAGTGCATCGATGATCTAGAATGGGTCAAAATAGTCCAGGATAGGTATCCAGGGGTTATAGTCGGGGTTCATTTTTTTTAGATGTAGTAGGGCCCATATAGGGATAGGGATATCTTTTTACCCTCAGGGCCACACTTAAAAACGGTATTAGGGTGTAATTAAGGAGTATATAACATTTAGGGAGGTGGATTGTAATACCCCGTATTTTTGAGTATTTAACATTGAATTAATTTGGTTAATTTTTAAATTTACACACGTGACGTAATTTAATGGAATTATATATTATGTGTTGATTAAATTATTAATCGGAGAGAATGATTAATGTTTATTGAATATAACTACTACATGAATAGTAAATGGTTATTTTATGTCATAACGAGTGACTGTGATGGTGATATATCTCAATCGGGTGTCGAGTGTGGACTACGTGAGGTTGAGATGGGAAATTAGTTTAGAGTGACTCGGATGGTGATTTTGAGGTCACGGTTAACCCTGAAAGGGACAAAATAGTCAAAATATTATACTTGGGTGTGATATTTGGGTCCCGAGGCTTTTTTAGACCAAACCGGCACCATGAGAGGGCATTTTAGTCTTTTGGTAGATAAGGGTTAAGAGAGCTACGAATTTCCAAGGGTTATATCAGCTTGTAGTTGGGAGAGGCTAGTGTTAGAGGAATAGAAAACCATTAGAGGCCATTAGAGAAGAAAGGGAGAGCATTCTTGGAGCTTAAGAGAGGATTATTGAAGCTTTCAACCTTGTTCGTGCATCATCATCATCTTTGGAGTGTGGATTGGAAGGGAAGACAAACACATCATCATCAGAAAATGAAATCAGATCACTCCCATATAAGGCAAGTGTTTTTTCTTGGTTATTTTGAATTAGTTATAATACTCAACTAACTTGATTTCATGATTTTTATAAGAAATATTAGACTATATTCATGCTAATGATGAGAAAACATGTTCGAGGTTTTGATTCGGATTTAGGATTTCAAAATTTGATTTGTTGGCATAATATAAGAGAATGAAATCTGGGTTTATGAAGAACTTGTTTGAAATATGAAACTAGGGTTTGCATGAATCAATAAGATAACTTAATCTTGTGAATCATGGAATTAAATGATGTTTTGATGATAAAATTCATTGGGATCCGTTTCTATACTCATATTAGATGTTGGGTTAAATTATATATCATGAAAGTTGTGTTGAAGAAAAATGGTGAAAAGATGTAACAACGTATTGGAGAAGATGAGTTGACACTTTTCGAATTGATTCTGCCCAAGGGCGAATCAATTCAGCCCTTGGGCGAATCGATTCGGTTTTCCCAGATTCGTGAAATTTTTCCATTTAAACCCTGAATTTGTGAATAATTAACTGGGGGGACCTTTGGGGCATCTCTAAATGATAAAGAGGATTACATTGAATGTTAGTAGCCTATGGTGGGGATTAGGTTTATATAAATTGAGATGAGTTAAGGTTAGGGATAATCGGGCATATATCCATAGTTATTAAAGGTACAAGATTTGAAATGGGTCACGGAGAGATGAGTGAACCTATGATTCAGACTAGTAGTGTATGAGTGAAATAGATACTGATATTAATGAAGGGGCAACTAGGCACCGTAGGATAGGGAGTGATACTCGAATATATACAATTTGAGGTTATAATTGTAATTGATGGTACGTCAAAAATGCGAGAGATATATACTACGCACGGGTTAACATGATTGGGTTGTGTCTATACCTACTGAATAATATACATATATAGGTTGTGTTAATACCTATAGTTATGATTTGATTATGTGCGTGAACATACCTACACTGTCTGCTATCAGGAGGTTAATGCGCAGAGGGCGATCCCACCTTGACGATTCCAATGAGGTCTAGATTTGTGCCCCAGAACATGGAACTTAGGGCGACTCACTATGTGTCGTGTATTAGTGGGACCGACGTGTCGTTTTGGTACATTAGGTATGTGTCCTCATTAAATGAAATTGGTTTATGATAACATATGATCATATTTGATGATGATTGATAATTTGTAGTTAAGAATTTTATGATTAAATTCCAGGTTTATGAGTATGAACATGAGAATATTGATAGGATGTTAGAAATTAAAAAATTTAAGGGTTTGATTAATTCCGAGTTGATTGAATTGATTAATGATTAAGAATCCTAGAGTTTTGATGATGGATTCGAGTTTAATTGGTTGTTAAAATGCTTATCGGTTAGTTATATAATGATGTGGATTATCAATTTGAGGTTTAGGAGGCTTGGGACCTCGAGTAGAGGGTTATATAGGTAAAAGCCCGAGGAAGAAGATGACTGGTAACCTAGTAAATCGAATTGGTTCACCGAGGGGAGAGAATTGGTTCAGATTAGCGAATCGGTTAGATCTGCCAAGAGAATCGGTTCGATTTTCTGGCCTGATCGAAATTTTATTGCGCATTGTTTTAATCCGTTAGTACTTGGGAAATGGACGTATGGGCCTCCGGGGTAGGTTTGGACTATTGGGGAATGTTTTTGAGATTTTGTAGGCGTGTTAGGGCAATGGTTAGATGGGTTCAGGTGAGATGAATCAAGAATTCAAGTGAGTGAACACTTATATGTATAATTGGGATGTCGGTTCCGACTTCAAGATTTGGTAGACTAGTACGCTATGGGATTTCATACGTAGTTAGTATTTTATATATATACGTATTGTGAAAATACTTGTTTATATATACATATATGATTGTTGCTTGTTTATGTTGAACATACCTACTCGGTAGTGCTATCGTTAGGAGGGTGCGCGTAATGGGTAGTCCACCCAGGCATTGACCAACAGATATTGGATTGATTCCTCTGGTCATAGTACTGTATCATGGCCACTATCCATGTATGAGGATAAGTGTTGGTTTGGAGATATGTTGGGTACGATGGGATATGGTTGCGACCCCTGGACATATGCCTACAACTGCCTCCGTTGTTTGTTTTTAATTTTGGGTTCAGTGGTGATATTTTGACCCGGTGGTCCAATTGTGGTACATGGTATATCTGGAGCCCGGAAGCACACTACGGATGTATCCCCGTGGTCCATGCTCTGGGGATAGAATTTGTACGTATATAGCGAGTGATATATATGTATGTGTATACGATATATTGCGTGTATAACCATTTATAGAACGTGTGTAGCTACGTTATCATTCACGAATATATCCCTAGTGATGGTATATATATAGCTAGTTGTGATTATTAAAGGGATGAGATTTGATAGAGGTTAATTTAGTAGTTAGACTGGGTAGTATAATTAGGATAATAAAATGAATGCATTAGGTGCACACAATAGATGACAGGTGAGGTTTAGTCTCACGTGAGTGCGTCCGGTAAATTGATTGTGAAAGTGATACATTGCATGTTTTTATTTAAAGCAATTAAATGCTTGGAAAATATTTTCAAAAGTTTTTTGGACTTTAATCTATTGGAAAATCCATTTTAGTTTTCAAAACCCCAGGTATGCAACAGCAGTAGGGACAACAGGGTTAGATCCTTCATGCCGTTAGGATCAGTAGTTGTGCATGCTACGAGATTAATTTAGCTGCCTCAACTTCTTTCTATCTAGACAGGATTTAGTTTCATTTTAGTATTTTCCTTTTGAGCGTGATTCCCGTAATTGGTTAGTACATTTGTTTTAGTCAGAGACATTCTCTATTTATGAGTCTTTATTTATGTTAAAGGCTCAATTAACTAATTTTAGAATAGGCGGGGTGTCACAGTTGGTATCATACATCAGGTTCTAGCGTCCTTTAGGATCTGTGCAGACTTACTACGTTGTCATCATTGCATTTTTTTGATATCGAGCCCTATGTTTAGGACTATTATTTCATATTGCACATATACGTTCTTCTGCTACTGTTATATTTAAAGTGTAATCTCATATAATTTTGGTTTTATATGCCAAACACCAGGATAAGTAGACCAACTCGTGTAGCGAAGAGGGCTGCAAAGGAAGAGGCTCAGTCGGAGCCGAGGCTGCTCACAAACTCTGACTGCAGTAGAGGTCGCAACCATAGTAGCACATGTAGTTAATGCTACTATGACTACCATGGAACAACACTTCCCCCAGGAACAACCACAACCATCATTGGTAGCACTAGTATAAACTCATCAGATGCCGTCAGTGTGAGAGAGAGTCAGTGAGGCCTTCTAGAGGGGACATTCACCCGAGTTTCAGGGAAGTGCGGACGTAGTAGCAGTGAGTCAATGGAAGAAGGAAATTGAGACACATATCTGTATGGTTGAGTTCAGCGACACTCATAAGTAGGTAATAGCTACGTTCGAGCTAGTTGGAGAAGTTCTTCAGTGGTAGGATTCATCTACCACACTAGGGGAGAGAGATGTAATGATGATTTGGGAGTTCTGGGTGCGGTTTGACTATAACTTATTTCCATCGGCTATATAGAAAGAGATGAGGAGGAAATTTCTAGATCTCGCGTAGGATGGCCGAACATTGGTTGAGTATGAGGAAGAGTTCACTCGCATGGAGAACTTTGTTCCACACGAGGTGAACACTGATGACAAGAGGATTCTCAAGTTTATGGACATGATTACTTAGAGGATCCATCAGCATCTGTTGTGGAACCCAACATTGTGGACTTATAGCAATGTTATTAACATTGCGTTGTTTCACTTCCAGAACCATTCCTTCCACCTGAGGGGAGTGAAGAGGATAGGAGAGTCGAGCAAGGCTAGGGCAACGGTGCTAGCGAGGCGCCGCAACAGAAGGGTGGGTAGCAGGAGCGAGGTTCCCAGCAGGGGGATTCGACTAAGGGATTCAGGTCGGGTAATGGTAGTTTCAAGAAGGGCCAGCAGGTCCAGGTAAACCATACCGGAGTCCAGCAGGGCCGTGGTTATCAGGTCCAGCAGGGCCATTGACAGGGGCAGCGTCGCCAGGGCCAGAGGCCAACAGACTTTACGGGGAGATGTTTTGTATGTGCGGAGCCGATCCACATACGGCGTACATGCCGAAATAGGTCTAGGCGTTAGCAATAGGATGCCTAACAGGGGCAACAACTACTGCATCTTCTAGCCCCACCAGCCTTTCTAGTATTGCCACCTCTACAGGGGCAGTTGTAGTTTGGACGTGTCTATTTTAGAGAAGTAGACTAAAACCATGATTTATGTAATAGTTTTAGTTATGGATTAATTGTTAATATAAAATATATTTTCCCAGTTTTAATGAGAATCATGTATGGACATAATGTTTGTGTTATTTTATATATTGCCGATATCTTTTATTCTGCTCAGTAGGTGTTCAGGTGTGTAGAGTACGAATTACACACAAAGGATCATATCATCAGTTCTTGTAGAATATAAGTTTTATCGTTCACAGTCTTAGATGTAACTGGACACACCATTAGTAGGGTTGTATCACAATATTTTAGTAGGTCTATCTTGATTAGAGGAAACTGTATAGTTTCAACTTATTATGTTAGCACATTTTATGTGTATTGAATGGAACCACCTTGAGGTCATTGTCTTTATACTGATTTTATAAGACAATGTAAACCTCATGATTATTAAGTTTACGTAAGACTCTGAATTCGGATATGATTGATGCACATATGCACTAGTTATTCATTTCTTAAACCTATAGGGTGAGATTCATTATTAGATCAATAATCTTGATAGATTGGGTAATGGTGATTAATGTATGGTGAAAGTACTTTATGGATGGAATCCACGTCTCGGTATAGAGACTCGTGATACCCCCTTCAGATGCTTATAGTTTTTATATGTGTCAAACCCTACAGGTGGATTATGTTAATCGGAAACTACAAATAAGTTAAGTTGGACCGCTCAAGGACTTAAAGTAGTTAATCAAATAAATTATTAGTAATTTATTTTATTAACAAGTATCTGTAACTTAAAGTGGGGAGAATTAAGTAATTACTAATGAGGATCTCAAAATATAATTTTGAGTTAAGGAGTGGAGTTGCAATTATAATTATTTAGTGGTATTAATTATAGTTAAGGTATTGAGATTAGGATCCGGGATGAATTAGGTTTTCTCGGGCCCATTAGGAGACACATCCTTATCTCTCCTTAGGGTCCCTACTGTAGCCTATATATATGTACCTAAAACTCATTTTTCTTAAGCCAACCATCATTCTTTGATACTAAAAAGACACAAATTCAGATTCGTGAAAGAGAGACAACATTGATAAAAATTAAGCAGAGTAGGTGGTCACGGGGATAGAGCCCACACTCTACTCATGACTGTGCATATTAGGAATACGGTAGAAGATCGTGAGGTGCATCGAGCCTGCGTTCTTGATCAATTGTCATCACATACGATTTGTTCTAACACGAGATCAAATCAAATAGATCTCAAAAGGTATATCCTAATTCTGCCTTGTAGGATTTCACGTATGTTAATTTTTTTGTAGTTCAATCTATACGGGTATTCAATACACCCTTGGACTTCCGCTCCAACACCTATAACATCCATGGGCCAGTTTCTCCACCAGCATCGCTAGTCATTGAGGGTACGTTTCCTATCCATGGAACATGGGGCTGCTATTATTTGACATGGGAGAGTCACACTCTTTTCTTAGAACTAGATTCGTGCATGAGACGGTTTTAGTGGATACAACGTTCGATATTATTATGATCATAGATTCACCATTGGGTCGCGGGGCTCTCATTAGTTCTATTTTTAGAGGAGTGGGTGTGGACATTGGGAGGTTATGCTTCGTAGAGGATCTGCTCATTTTAGAGATGTATGAGTATGATGCTATTCTGGGTTTAGACTCGTTAGCGACATATAGAGCGATAGTTGATTGTTACAGTATGACTATCGTGTTTGCTATTCAAGGGCATACTATGTTTCTTATGGAGATGCCTCATCCAAAAGGAGGGTCGAGCATGCATTTATATTATATTGAGGAGGAGACTTCGGAGGTTATAGTTTTCTTGTTAGATTCGATCCCCATTAATAGGGATTTAACTGATGTGTTTCAGGAGATATCAAGGTTACGTCGAGTCAGGAGATTGAGTTTGTGATCGACTTAGCACAAGAGACTAGGCCGATGGCGCGTATGCCATATTATATGGCTCTTTAGATATAAGGGAGTTGAGGGATCAGATTCAACAGCTATTGGGGTAGGGTTTCATCTACACGAGTAGATCACCTCGGGGTGCCCCAATACTGTCTATAAAGAAGAAATATGGGTCAATGAGGTTGTGTATCGACTATCGATAGTTGAACAAGGTCATGATTAGGAACAAGTATCTATTGTTTCATATCGATGGCTTTTTTGATAAGCTGGGAGGAGAAGCCTACTTCTCAAAGATCGATTTGAGATTAGGTTACCATCAGTTATGCATCGGGAAGTATGATGTCGCTACGATCGCATTTTTTATGAGATACGAGTCTTACGAGTTCAGAGTTATGTCATTTTGGCTAACCAACGAACCAGAAGTTTTTATAGATCTTATAAATAGGGATTTCAATGATTTCTTAGATCAGTTTGTCATTGTCTTCATAGATGAAATCTTGGTTTATTCTCGGGTAGAGGGCGAGAAAGCAGAGCACTTGTGTATGGTCTTTCAGACTTTGCGAGACCACCAGTTGTATGCCAAGTTAAAGAATTATGAATTCTGGTTGTGGGAGGGGCAGTTGTTGGGTCACATAATCTCTGAGAGAGGGATTTTATTGATCTGAGTAAACTGTTAGTGAGGAAGGAGTGGGTCTAGGCCATGACACCGACGAAGGTTCATAATTTTCTGGGGTTAGCAGGTTACTACCACCAGTTTGTTAGAAGATTTTTGAAGATTGTGAGTCTCTTGACAAATTTCACTCATAAGGGAGTCCCTTTTTTTAAGTGACCAATATCAGTTGGCTTTTGATGATCCAAATGACTAGTTGAGTTCAACACGAGTGCTCGCATTTCCGAGGGGAGGAGTGGAGTACTTTATTTTTAGCGATGCATCCTTATAGGACTCGGGGATTTCTATAGTAGCAGGAGGAGTGGGCCATAGCTTTTGCATCTCGTTATCTTAAGCCCCATGAGAAGAACTATCCCACACATGGTTTGGAGTTAGTGGTAGTTGTTTTTGCCTTGAGGATTTTGAGGCATTACTTATTAAGGGTGAAGTTTTAATTATTCACAGACCACGAGTCATTATAGTACCTTTTCACACAGAAGGAGATGAATATGAGGCAACATAAATGGCTTGAGTTCGTGAAGGATTACCAATTTGATATTCAGTATCATTCGAGAAAGGCTAACGTGGTGGCAGAGGCGTTGAGCCTTATGCCTGCAGGGTAGTTGGCAACATTTTAGAAGGCTAAGTGGGCTGAGCTTCATCAGGAGGAGGAGGTAGTTCGGGCCTATTTGGCAGTGATAACCATCACACCCGAGATAATTTTGAGGGTTTTAAAGGCACATGCAAGAGATCCTTCTTTTTAGGAGAGGGTACAACATTTTTTAGCAGGTGGAGCATAATCCTACTTAGTCAGATCTGAGGGTAGCTTATGCTTCAATAGGAGGTTGATTGTTCGAGATGATGAGGACTTACGACGTGTAGTTATGGAGGAGGTGCATGGACATATTTCTTGGTGCATCTCAGAGGGGATAAGATGTACCAGGATATGAGGAGGTAATATTAGTGTGTTTGTATGAAGAGGGATATAACAATGTTTGTTTCCCGATGCACCACTTATCAGATGGTGAAGGTTGATCATCAGAGACCAATCGGGGTTTTGCATTCGTTGGAGATTCCGATGTGGAAATAGGAGAGTATATTGATAAACATCATCATGGGGTTATCAACATCGCAGATGGGTCATGGTTCCATCTGGGTTATTATGGATCGACGGACTAAGGTAGCCCATTTCTTTCTATTTTGGGCAGATTACATGATAAGACAATATGCCCAACTTTTGATTGGATAGATAATGAGACTACACCGGGTGTCGCTCAACATTGTTTCAGATCGGGATAAGATCTTTATGTTTCACTTCTGGCATAGTTTTTAGGAGGTGATAAGTACGGAGTTGCATTTAAGCACGAAGTATCACCAACATACAGTTGGGCAGATGGAGAGGGAGAATCAAATGTAGGAGGATATGTTGAGGATGTGTTTTTAGGTGTTGGATTGATTCCTCATGTCATATTACTGCTGCATTCGCACTATCCACGTGTGAGGATAATTATTGGTTTGCAGACCCATTGGATGCGATGTGGTATGGTTGTGACCCCAGACATATGTTTACAACCACCTCGCTTGTTTGTATTTACATTTGGGTTAGGTGGTGAGATTACGACCCGATGGTGGAGTTATGGTACCTGGTATACTTGGAGCCTGATAGCATACGAGGGATGTATCTATGAGGTCCATACTCCAGGGATACGGTTTATACGTATATAGCGAGTGATATAGATGTATGTGTATACGATATATTGTGTGTGTACGCATTTATTGCACTTGTGTAGCTATGTTATCATTCATGGACATATACCTTGTGAGGGTACTATATATATTTAGCTAATGGTGATTATTAGCGGGATGGGATTTGATAATGGATATTGTCCTAGTTAGACTGGGTAGTATAATTAGGATAATAAAATTAATGCATTAGGTGCACACTATAGATGGAGGGTGATGTTTAATCTCATGTGAGTGTGATCGGTAAATTGATTGTGAAAGTAATATAGAACATGTTTTTATTTAGGGCATTTAAATGCTTGAAAAATATTTTCAAATTTTTTTCGAGATTGGACCCGCTAGTAAATCTATTTTTGTTTTCAAAACCCCAGGTGTGCAACAGCAGTGGGGACAACAAAGTTAAATCCTTCATGCCGCTGTGAGCAGTAGTTGTGGATGCTACCAGATTGATTTAGCCGCCTCATCTTTTTTCCATCCAGATAGGATTCAATTTCATTTTAGTATTTTCCTTTTGGGCGTGTTTCCCGTAGTTGGTTAGGACATTTGTTTATGTTAGAGATATTTTTGTATTTATCAGTCTTTATTTACATTGGATGATCACTTGTAGTGACCTATGGTTTATTCGGTTAACGTTATTTATATTATGCTTATCAGTTCTTCTATCAATGTATTTGGTGTATGGTTTTATTGTTTTTATATTTCTATTACTTGTTGTGACAATGATGCCAAGAATGAAATAAAATTGGATTCTGGTTTAATTTTAATAAAGGTCCGATCAGCCAGTATTAGAATAAGCGGGTGTCACAAGGGTATCTTTCCCTTATATTTTTATGAATGACTTGACTAGATGGAAGCGTATCGAGGGTCCTTATTTACATTTTAGAGTCCCACACATGGATTTTAGTTTGGATGGGAGGTGGAAGATGATTAGGAATTTGGACAATTAAAATTAGTACAAGGTTGGACCTTAGGTTTTATACAGGTGATTATGTTTTACCAAGTGATTTTATTAAACCAAATGAGGTTATCGTTTAGTTAATGATGGTTCATTTGAAGTGTAGGTAATGAGATCCAAGATAAATTGGTATAATATCTAAGTTTTAGGATTTCTTAGATCACATCCTTAAGTTAAAGGCTTACATATGTGCTTAGAATTTCACGTGTCAGGTAGTGATTATGGGCAATCTTGCATTATGTTTCGTATAATTTCTTATGATTATATTTGACTTAAGTAATGGATTTTAGGATTTATGATCTTACCACCATGGGGATATAGTTTCTATTACTGTTATACTTTACCTCTGATTGAGATCATATAGAAAGTTTTTTGTGTGGGGTAAACCAATGTTTCATTGATAATATATTTGGGTGTTGTTGTGGGGTACAAAGGAAGGGCATAACTATTATTTATTATTCTAGTTGCAATAGTTTAATTTTATTAGTATTCTTAGTTTAATACCATTTTTCGAGTTGCTTATTCATATGGTATGATCAAAATGGTATTAGTATGTTTAATACCCTTATTTCCTATACATAAAGTGGGCACTTTATTTGTGGAAAATAGTGTGTGTCACACTCATCAAGATTCGAAAAGTTCGGTCTTCAAATCTCTAGTTAAAAATTGAATTGAGTTGATACATAATCGATTAATTCCCTTACATTTTAATAAACAAGAAGCTTTGAGGTGTCGTCTACAATGCATGTTTGTTTCCCATACAATCCTCCCATATGCAACATTTAAAATATAATGTTTACACCTTGAACCTCATCCAGATTGGAATCACTCTCTCTGACAACTCCGATAGACAACCTCCATGCCATCAGATTTATGATATGTTTAATCCCCTAATTGGAGGGTAGAATCCAATATTAGATTTTATTATTTTGAGATACTATAAGTAAATTGATTTTTATATGTGTAATCTCTTTGAATATGATGGGTTACTTCTCTAATTTAATATTATAATATATGATGGAAGAGAGAATTTGAATGAGAAAAAATTAAGAAGAAATTTTAAAACCCATGGGACTATCCTTCATTTTTTATACGTTTTATCTCAACAACATTTAATTTAATTTTATTTTGTTACATGTTGCGTTATCACTTTTCTAATTCATTTCTTTTATTATTAAAATTTAGTTGTTGAATTATATTTTGTTCATGTGGTAGAAAATTTCACTAACTTTACATATAGACTAAATGATATCAATTTACTACTTTTTTTAATCAAAATTTAAGTTTTAAGAACTTACATTTACTTTTATGTTACTTGTTATTTTTTAATGCAACCATTTTATTATTTTTTAGGTAATATTGATGGAACCCCCACACACATTATTGAAATAAATTAGGAGAAATAGCCTCTCGTATGTGGCATGAAAAAGTTCGAGAAAAAAAAGCAAAAAATAATAATCGATCGTTGAACCCAATAGATCGATTACAAAGAAAAACATAAATTGGGATTTTATAAATAATCCCATTACAAAAATTATTTAATGACTCTAATATTAGGAAGACCAACCCTATCTAAATTCAAAAAACCACTAACAAGATAAGGAAAACAATAAAAATCTCGGCAAGTACTTTAGGAGCTAGTGGAAATATCATGATTTGCAACAATATCAGCCATCGTGTTTGATTCCCTCCAAATATAATTAATGGAGTATCCTTGACTTCTTAAAAGATATTGAATTTCTTTAATTTTCCTTTTCACCATCCAAGGAGGCTTCCAAAGATCAATAATATATTGAAAAAAAGCTTTAGATTACGACTCAATGGTCACATTAGTAACCCCTAGATTAACACATAATTGGATCCGTCTATGAAGAGCTTTAATCTCTGCATTTAGGCTTGAACTAGTCCCAATAAATTCAAAAAGACCTCCTATGAAACTGCCTTTATCATCACGGATAACTCATCCTATACCACATTTCCCTAGATTCCCTTTTGAAGCTCTATCCACATTGAGTTTAAAACAGTTAGGGGGGGGGGGGGGGTCTAAGCCACATTGTGATCATCTACTTAGGATTTTGACTCTTCAATTTGATGTTAAAACATTGCATGATACCTTCATATTCCTTCTGAGTCTTGTCCTTGAAGAAAACCGTATTAGCTATATTCTGAGTGGTATGAACCACCTGTGATATAATATAATCAACTGACTTGACCATTCCTTCAAAGAAGATTCCATTTCTAGCTTTCCATAACTCCCAATTATGATTTGAAGAAAATTGAGGTAATCTTTTGTTGATCTTTTGATCCACTAAGCAATCAACACATCTCTAGGAGAGTTATAGTTCAAATTCACCCCCAAAAGACCTCCAAACCACTGCCAAATAGTTGATGCTATTGAGATAAAAAGAAATAGTGGTCTAAAGACTCTTCTTGATTAAGACAACATCTACAACGAGAAGCAAGTCTAATGCCAATTTTCTGAATCTCCTTATCAAAAGGCACTACTCTATGTAACACCTTCAACCCTAGAGTTGAGAACTTCTTTGGACATAACTTGTTACAAAGGAATTTAAATGATTGGGAAATAAGTCTCTTGATTTTGTAAACTTCAATTGCCGACTTAAAGGCGAAATCTCCTTCTGTAGATGGTTGCCATATCAAGGAATTATTGATATCTAAGATCTGATCAGAGGCAATGCCATGCACATTTATAATTCTCTTAATAGTTTGGGTGACATTATTACCATTAAAAATTCTCCCATTATATTTCTCTTTCATGAAGTTATCCCATAAGACTTCCTTATTTATCACCTTCAAATACATATTGATGCTACCAGATAAGATAACATCATTTAAACTCCTCAACCCCAACCCTCCTTCATAAAGGGGACTCTACATGTTGTCCTAATTGACCCAATGGTATTTTCTATCTTATAACTTCCCACTGCCCCAAAAGAAGTTTACAAATAAATTTTGAAGCCTTCTTATGATCATTTTGGGAGTATTAAGAGTTATCAACAAATAGAAAGCAATGTAGGAGAGCACATGTTTAGAAAGAACAAGTTTACCACATTGGGAGGCAAATCTTGAGTTCCATCCCTAAATTTTATTTCTATCTTTGGCCAGTAACTCAGAGAAGTATGATAACTTTCTTATACCATTAAAAAGGGGGCATTCAAGGTATTTTATGGGAGCTTAGATTCTTTGAGATCAACCACTGAGCCAATAGCTAGTTTTTGATCTTTAAAAAATCTTGTTTGCAATTGTGATGCAACTTTTCTTCCTATTGATAAACTGACTAGAAATGGATTTGTAGGGAGAGAAGAATCCCATTAATTTATTTAATATTCTTTAGTTTCCATTTGTAAAGATAATGGCATCACCTGTCAAACTCAAATGAGAGATTAAATGATATTTTGGAGGATGATAGAAAGGTTTGATCACCATGTTTTCCATTTTCTTTTGAAGACCTCTACCAAAAACCTTAGCAATAATAATAAATAGATTTGGAGACAAGAGGTCTCCTTGTCTAAGCCGCCTCATCTATTCAAATAATCCTATTATTTTCCTATTCACTAGGATAGAGAACCAGTTATTTTAAATCATCCACCAAACAAGATCAAGGAAAAATTCACTCAATCCAAACTTTTTTAAGACAAAAATTAAGAAAAACCAAGATGTTCTATTACAAAAATTTTCCATATCTAGTTTAAGGATAACATTAGAACCATGGATCTTCTTTCCAACATCACTAGTAATCTCAAGGGTAAGGATTTTATTATCAACAATACTTATGCCTTTAGTAAAACCACTTTAAAAAGGAGAAATTATACGAGGCTGAATAATGGCTAATCTGGAATTCAAGATTTTAGACAAAACCTTTAAGTTGAAATTGTATAAGCTTATGGGCCTAAAGTCTGCACAGTTAAAAGGATTGGCCGTCTTAGGAATAATAACTATAGTGAAATTAGTCCAACTTACAGGTATTTGAGCCCCAGAGAAGAATGAATGAATAGCCTTGGTTAAGTCTCCTTTAATAATACTCCAAAACTTGTGATAAAATGCCCCTCCAAAACCATATGGACCAGCTGAACTATCCTCATTTAACTCCATAATGGTATTCAAAATTCATTTTTAGAGGGAAAGTTGCCTAGTAATGAGTTGTGGTCTGCAGAAACTATCGTTGGAATCACATTTAACGTGTACTCTTGAGTTTTAGTATGCTCAGTACCAAGGTAGTTCTAAAAGTGGTTCACAAAAGCCTCTTCCATATCATGTTTTTTTTCAATCCATTGGAGGTCTTTGTTTTTTATCTTGTTAATGGCAAGTTATCTATTAGCATTAACAAACGAATGAAAGAACTTCAAATTGACATCCCTCTCTTTCAACCACTTGATATTGGATTTCTGCCTCCAGAATGTTTCTTCATTTTTAAGAGTAAGCATGAATTCATCCTTAGTTTGATTCATCGCCTCCCTACTCCCTATATCTCTCTTATCATCAAATAACATGTCTTTGGCTAATAATTCATCCTCTAAGTCTTTGATGATTCAAAAATATCTTTGAAAGTGCTTTTATTTCAATATCTAAGCACTATTTTCAATCTTTTAGCTTGATAGCGAAACCTCTCGTTGGAAAATCATCCACTGGAACCTCCCAAGAAGACTTAATTAGGTTATGGATCTCATTGTGGTTACGCCACATCTTTTGTAATTTAAAAGGCTTAGGACAGTTGTCTAAGATGGTTTTAATAGAAAGAAGGAGAGGGCTATGATATGAGCAACATATGTTCAGATGGTTAATAGAAGAGTTTGGATAGGATGCTATCTATTTTTCATCTGCTAAACATATGTCTAGCTTAGCAAAAATGAGATCCTCTTCTTTTTTTATTATTACACTAAGTGAATTTGGAACCCGAGTATCTAATAACAATAAATCCACCTATAGTGATTACATCATTGAAGTCATGGACTACACTGAAATCCACATCATTACCCCCCCAGTTTTTCATCTGGATGACACACTACATTGAAGTCCCCAATAAAAATATGAGGAATATTATCAAATTTGGAAATTTTATATCAACATTGTCCCAAAGATTAAGCCTCCCATTTCTAAAGCACTTAACATACACCAAGTTGATCACGACATCTTCTTTCAGCTATTGGTGAGATACTTTCATGAACATAAATTGCTCATCATCATGCATGAGAGAACAATGCATGCCAAATTTTCAAAATAACTAAATCTTATTTGAGGAATTCAAATAACAACACTCAAAACCCCATTTCAACATGAATAAATTTATCTTCTCTTGACAAGACTTGGTCTCGAGAATCGTAAGAGCTAGGATTTTATGAATCTTTATAAGCTTCTTAATTCTTCTAGTGGTGGCCTTATTGCCTACTCTTCTAGCATTCCAAACTATAAATTAATCATAAAACTGCTGAGAATAGGCTTTTTGGAGAATTTTCGCACCTGGTCTTGTGAGTCTTTTAAAAAGAGGATCATTAGGAACGATTTTTGGAACTTTACCCATACCTCCTTTAGCCTTTCTTTGTGAGAGTGCGAATGCGCTAGTCCAATGGATTAAACTTATTTAATTAGATGTCAATACAAAAAAAATCTAATTTTAACTTGTTACCCTAAACATGCATTTATGTGATTCATCATATAAAACATGCATTTAACCAAGGCAAAGATTCAGGAAAATCCCTCTAGGGAAAAACCTTTATTTAACACTTTGAAGAGTTTACAAGACTATCGACTTAAAGACTACTTGATCCCAGCTACAAGTATAATGCGTAGTGCCTTCGTAAAACCTCTAAAGAATACGCATCAATCCAGAGTTGTCCACATGTGGCTGCTCCACTCTCAGTATCCACCGATTCAACCTTCGTCGTCAGCAATGAGTTTCCTCGAGAATCATAATTGTCAGCAGTGGAGGTGATCTCTCCACAAGAGATCTATATGCAAAATACAACTATTTTCATAATGTGGAGTTCCTTTAAAGTTGAAGATAATGAGGATTCAGTTCTTCATGGTGGCTCAAGATGAAGTGTAACGGGATATGCCAAACTACATATTAGCCTATGCTAGAAACATAATTATTCTTATAATTCTCCCCCTTTGGCTATTCCGATACAAACATAAAATCTGAAATCCAAATTACATCAAAATCCCCTAAGATAGAAGATTATCCTAATACCCTACCAACCCTAGAAAAATGACTAGGTACAAGATAATGATGTCTTCAAATCTCCACTTCTTCATGTTCTTCTCTTGGGTACTTTGAATTCATCGAGTGTATAATGAGTATGATCTTCAAGTTTACCTGCGCACATGAAACAAAGCAAATTCCCCATGATGCATCAAGTTTAAAATATAAAAGAAAGACACATAAGTATTTCTCCCCCATAAACTAAACTCGTGTAAATATCTCCCGTAATCTCCCCCTTTTATTTTGTCTGAAATAGATAAGGGGTAGAAACTAAAGCATAAATATGGAAAGCATCACAAAAGAAAGAATATCATCATAAATAGATACAAATAAAGCATGGGCAATGATAATCTCAAAGGCCATCAAAACCAACTATTTTTGAAAATTTTCATTTTTTCAATAAAAACAAATTTTACAAATACAACACAGACCATAAAGAAACACTAAAATAACCGAATCGTGATAACGTAATGAATGTGTGTGAACATATTCGATAGGAAAATCAGCACAAACAAACATGACATATGTGCACAATGGATTGAGATACCACTAACGAATGAACTCAATATCTACCTTACGTGTAAATAGAGTAAATTCATATGGTATTGACTCAATCTAATAAACAAATCAAAGTCTAAAATGACTTTTACACCAATAGCGCCCAAAACTACTGTATGTTTTTTTTCTAGATTACTTAGAATGTGCAAACCCATTGATCTTCAATATAACTCCCTCAAAATCTCACACAATCAAGAAATACTCAAGTAGTTTTTGAAGAAATTAATGCTCTTTTGAAGTGAAGCATCGATGTTAAAACAAAATGGCCTGACACTTCTGTTTTTATGTGCCTTTAACCCTTTTGGGCTCTTTTTAAATTGCAAGTGTGGCTTTTCACGCAAAGTCAGCATGTCTTTCGTATCCCCTTTCCAATGTATAAAATGAAACAAATTTTTCGAAAAAATAAATATAAATCCTGGGAATGTTTTTTACAAGCACATCTTTCTCTTATTACAAATTTCTTATTTTTAGGCAAAATTGAGATGAAAATATAATGACCAACATGTGATAGATAAGTACAAAATTACGTAAATCCGTGCTTGTGTGCACTAAAGGCAACAAAGAGTCAATCATGTATTAAGTTATCATCAAAACACATCTTAATGACTCCAATAATTATAAAGCACATGTATGAAATGATGTAGTGTATCAAAACAATATAAAATAGTCACATGGATTATGGAATGAAATTGTGAATCGACTATCTTAAATTTCTATCCTAACATGGTGTAAACAAACTACAAAAATCTTTTTGTGTTTTTTCAAACTATTATAAAAAATAAAGTCTTTCTGCCTTTTTCACTTTTTCTTAAAAATCAAAAATATTTTTCAATTTTTCTCAAATGTTTTCATAAAAAAAACTATAAATACAATGGTAGAACACACTAGCAAAAGGGATATATGATATGATCATGAAAAGCACCATATTCTAGTAAAAAGTCTCAACCTCAATCAATAGGTCTGGAGGACTTTTCCGAAGGAGATGACATCCTATGAAATTCCTCCATAATTTTTTTTGAAGTTTCAACTAAAACCTCAACTTGCTCTCAAAAGTTCTCAAAATCTCTAACTTGATGTGCATGAGCATGTAGAGCAATATTTGCAGAGGACTCATGTAGGTACTCGTTTGGGAGCATAACGAGGAAGGTACCTATGAGGAACTCTCCCTAACTTAAAAGAAAACTCCCTAAGGTGACCCCTTCGTTTGCAACGGGTACAAACATAAATGGGCTTGGGTCCACCTTGCTCAAAACCTCTAGGATAATCTCTCATGTGTGAGATAGGATGCCTAGGTGGGTTAGTTTGAGGGACATATGGATCTAAGACAATCTCAAAAACTGGCTTGGGTGCAACATGAAAGGTGGACGCACCGCCGTAATCTATTCCTAGTCACTCAACATTACCCAAAACGGGACTGAGTGGCATCTTTCCTACCCTCTTAGATGTATCCTCTAAAGTGACTTTAACCTACCGAGCATGTTCGAGATTATTCTCGAGTTGGGATATGTAATCTTCATGTTTCTCACGAGTCTCCAATGAAGATTGAAGATCTCCCATAAGACTAGCCACAATATTGGGCAAATATCTCTTTTTTCGACCTAAAGCGATCAACTGCTCACTCAAAGATATCTTCACCTTCTCAAGTTGACTTGTCGCTGCCTCACACACCCTCAAACTCTTCACATCTATCTGGAAATCGACTACCCTAAGAGATAGTTCTTTAATTGGCATTTTGGTTTTCAACATCTCTCCATAAAAATCACTAAATGCTTTTTGGAGATCCCCTTCTCCCTCACCTTAATTTTCACTCTCACTATCCTCCGAGGAATCAAAACCTCATAGAGGCTATCACGTTTACAAGTGTCCTCATCGCCGTTGAATAAATTAGTAGTTCTCACGTGACTAGCCATCAATGCAACGCACGTTTCATGTGGTGATTATCCCCCGAATCAACCGACTCCATGTCACTATCCCTAAGAGTGACTTTATTAGCAATCACCTTTCCTTTTCTCTTTAGCCTAGTGTACAATCCTTAGCCATGTTCCCTACACCTTAAATTTAAAACACCTTATCTCTTATTCTTTCTCATTGCTACCCTTGACCTTTTGCTTATTTTTATTTTTCTAAAAAATCATTTAACTGGGAGGATTATCTTTTGAAAATTTGATAATTTTTTTAAAACTTTTCGCAAACAAGGCCAAATCACTCACATCACAATCTCCCTCAGAATCACACTCATAAACTCTCTCCTTTTTTTTTCTCTTAGCTTAAGTCTTTAAAGCTACCCCTCTATCCTTAGGTTTAATGGTTTGGGGAAACATGTCGATCTCATAAGTTCGAAGGTCTCCTACTAGTTTTGCTAACCTAAGTGTATATAATATCCACAAAGAGTTCAAAATAGTGACTTTGAAAATAAAACGAGTAGTAAAGGATCTTAAAATCTTTTTCACGACCCCCGTCTCCTCAATTTTCTCACCCAAATTAAAACTAGTGTTAACATGTCCGATAAACGAACGTAAAAATCATCAAATGACTCAAACTTTAACGTGGTAATGGTCTCAAAATTGGGTGGTCAAATTTTGAAGCTTAGATGCCTTAACGGTGTTTGTACCCTCACGTGTAAGCTGTAGAATATCCCACGCTTCCTTAGATATAGTGCACGCCATGATACGATGGAACTCGTTTGGTGTGATGACTTCATAAATAGCACCAAGTCCACGTGAATTATATGTGCTCCATTTAAATTCATCCTCAGTCAAATTAGCGACATGTTTAGTATTAATTATTTCACTAACCGTGATCGTGGGAGGAGTCCACGCTCTTTTACAAACTAGCCATTCTCTTTCATCCATTGCTTTTAAAAAATATCTCACACAAGCTTCCCAATATGCATAATTCGTGCCATCTAAAGTCGGCATCCGATTATATATGTTAACCATTAGTACTTAGCCTTTTCAAAAAATTGATATTTCAAAAAGGTTTGCGAAAAAATGAATCACACAGCAAAATCGTGTAACACGCTCTGATACTAATTTGAGAGTGCGATGTGCTAGCCCAAAGGATTAAACTTATTTAATTTGATGTCAACATAAAAACAAATCCTATTTTAACTCGTTACCTGATAATACGCAAATATTGTGTATTTCATCTCTCGAACCGACGCATTTTATCCCCCTCGGGTATCTTATTCCCTATATTTATGCTCGTTAACCAGACAACCTCAAATTTCTATCTTAACATGTTTTGCAGGGGTTAATTGAGCTTTTATAGGTATTTGGATGCTAAGTGTGAAGTTCGGACGCATTCCTCTCAATTTTCGTACATGATCGCACATTTAAGGGCATTTTAGTCTTTTTGCTTGGGCACCTGGCTCAACATCTACACGAAAGTTGTATTCCTCTTCGCAAGCTTTGCGCGGCCGCAAACGATGAGCAATTCCGATTTAGAACGAAGAAATTACGACGATTTTAGCGGAGGAGAAAACCAAACACATCAAAGCAGGGGGAAGAGTTGCAGACCTGTAGCTATCGATCGATCGATCAAAATGATCGATCGATCGATCCTTCAATGTTTTTCCATCGTAAGGAGACAGTGAGATTGACTTTTTACCATCGATCGATCGATCATTTTGATCGATCGATCGATCCCCTGTTTCCAGTTGATATTTTGGCTTTTCTTTTCTTTTCTATTTTAATTCCACTTACTATAAATACCAATTTTGTTGTAAATATAAATTATCAAGTTATATAATTCATTTTTAGATAGTTTAGGTTTAGGTTTTGGGGATTTGAGAGTTCTTCTTCTTCCTGTCTTGGTTTGACACCCTTTTGGGTTTGTAATTGGTACTTTTATCTTCCCTCTCCATTAATATAGTTTGTATTTCATTTATTCTTGCTTTGTAGTTAATTTACATGCTTTCAAATTTAGGTTTACATGCTTTGATTTAGTTGCTGTTTAGTGTAGTTTTATCGCATTTTTAATATGCTTTCTAGCTAATTTAGTCTAGGTTGTGCCGGATTGAAATCATTCCGGGTTGACATGTTTCTTGGCTTTGGTGATGGTGTTTACGGGTCTATTTCGGGTGCATTGTCCTAGTTATTACACCTAGGGGATCTGATGGGGCATATCATGTATGCCCCGTGCTTACGACCTTACGTGCATAATTTCTGGGATATTTGTTGACGCCAAAATCAGATTAGGCTTTTATATGGATTTAGGCGCGTGACAACCCTTGGTTCAATTAACTGTCAAAATATGACGCATTTGTAATTACTCGTCGACCCATGTTGTGACACCCCCACTAATTAAATACCGGGTAGCTACTCCTTTATTAAATTAAATCAAAATGCCAAGTTGGTTCAATTAATAGCATCACTGTCGAAAACATTTTAATAATTACTAACCACCTAGTATTTAAAAATTAAGATGTCAAATTTTAAAATAAGTCTGATTAACATGCATTGAAAGAACAATGAAAGAGTAACATAACCATACACCATAGAGTCTCAATAAGGTAACCAACAAATAATGGTAAGTTCGGAGGAAAACTCCTCACAACAATCCCACAACTGAAATAAATAAAACAGTGTATCCAGAATTAATTACATGCCAAAGATCTGAATAACTGAAATAAGAAATGTCTCTAATAGAAATGGGCGACATACCCTACAAATGATGAAACTGAATATGGAGTCAAGACAAAAGAAGCGTCTACTAGCAAGGCCCTGTAACTTCCACAACAGCTACAACTCGTCACCTGAATGGAAATCCTATGCATGGTGTCCTTGTGGCTGGGCACCTAAAAGGTTTTTACAAAAATAGATTTGAAAGCAAACGGGTCAGAGCCCGAAAGTGGAGAGTATTTTAAAAATAGCAAGTGTTTTAATAACATTAAAACAATGAATGCAAAATACATGTTAGGACGTGCACTCACATGAAATACTCACCTCTCGACTAATTGTGCACTCCTAACGTACCGTACCCATCTAAGTGACATTCATATCTAACTAAACCATCATAAGTTTTACCCTTTTTTGCTCGATTCCCATTACACATTCTAATGTATCAATTAAATAGATGTCTTTACTCAAACTCGGATTCTCAATTATTAGCAATACAATTCACTACAGGTTATCCCTTTTTATTTTCTCAAAGTGTTACCATAATTATACTCACAATACCAACATGAAAGTTCTCATTATTTAAGCGTATATTATTCACGTCATAAATATACAATACAAGCACCCCAAGATTAAGCTGCGGTGCACACATACTCTGCTATCCATCCCGGTACATCACGTACATAAGGATCACACATTCCGAATCTCTCAGGAATCGTTCTCAGATAATAACAATCACAATCAATGGAGGCGAACACAGTCACATCACATGGGTCACGCACATACCTACGCTCCCATGATCAACAGACTTATTAACTTCCCAATAAGTCCTTCTCTGACCTATGTCCTCGAGGTACCAATCTAAATCCCCACCGTAGGCACACAAAGGTTAGATGGCCCTAAGCGAACGCAAACCTCCCGTGATTGCAAGTATGGTAGGTATGTCATACACATAAAATCATATATACTAAGCATGCACAATTCTTAGTAATTACCATAATTATTAGTGGTATACTTCTCATTCTTATACCAACTTATAATGTCACACAAATCATATGCCCAGTTTACATGTATTTAAATCATTAATTATCCTCGCATCGTGATTAGTCACTCGCGCCCTAATCCACAACTATCATTTGGTTCAAATCACACTTCTATGTTTCACTCCTCAATATATCCCAAATATTCCAACTATATCAATTAGTCATCAAAGATATGTTATCTCTATAATTAAACCAGGTTACGGGACATTAAAAATCGAATCAGGCCAAAAAGGCCAATCTGTCAATTCGTTAGAAGTCTCGTTCGAACGAGATCGTTCGAACGAGAGTTCGTTCGAACGAAGTGGGCATCTAACGAGTTCTCGTTAGAACGAAAGTCATCGAACGAACATCCCACTCGTTAAAAGTCAAACAGTCAACTCATTAGAAGCTCGTTCGAACGAGCTCGTTCGAACGACCTGGGCTGGTCTTCTAACGAGGTGACAGTTCGAGCCCAGAATTCTCCTACTACGTTTTTCCCAATTTTCTTCACCTCTAATCTTATCTAAACCTCATCCCAACAGTATTTCAAGGATTATAATCATTCCTAAACATACTTAGGTCGTATTTTAACATATTTTTGGGGTCAATTCATCCTAAACCACATCTAATCATCAAATTTCCCTAATTTTGCCCAAATCTCATGAACATGAACCCTAGAAATTTTAAAGTCATAACTAGACATAATTAAATCCATTTTTGTGATATAAAAGATGTATTTCTATCAGAATAATCATCCAAACACAATTCTACATGCAATCTCCTTATCAAAATGTGAATTTCTAATTCCAATTCAATGGGTTTTTATCAATCTCCCAAAACAATGCAATTTTCATAAATTTCTAAGCATGGAAGAAACATTCACTGCAAATAACGTAATTAAACCACTTGCCTCTGATCTTTATCTGAATTTGGTGTTGAATCTTGGATGTAGGTTGCTCTCTCCTTTTCTCCCAAGGTTGAAGGTTGAAGATGGGGTTAGGGTTCTCTCTTTGGGAACTTCTCCTAACTTCTGAAGAAACCCCCGTCACCCTCTAATCAGTTAATTGCTGGTAATGGGTTAGTGGGTCATTTAATTTCCTATTTTAAACTCCCCAAATTCGTTGGTCATAATTCCTAAAATTCCAAAATTACCAAAATACCCTTTTAAGTTGCCGGTATGGCCTAAAATGCCCCGGGACCCAAATTAAACCCCCGACTAGTGTTTTTTGACTATTTCGACCCTTCCGGACGCGTTGGCGCACTCAAAATGACCATACGGTTGATAAAAATAAAATCCACTTTTTAATTAAAATAATTATATTCCTGACGCGACTGTCACACGCGTCCTAACAAAATTTCCAAATTGCCGTATTTCAATTTCACGACAAAATCAATATATTCAATATTCATTATAATCAAATAATACCCATTATAACCAAATACCAACTCACATATCGTTAGTATTTTATCCGGATTAATTCTCAATTAATACCCATTTAATTCAATTAATCCCATAAATAAATATCACAAAAAATATGGGGTATTACATACTTCCCCCCTAATAACAGAATTTCTTCCCGAAATTCGAAACTAGAAAGTACCTGGTAAAAATAACTCTGGATAACGTTCGCGCATCTCATCCTCGCGCTCCCATGTGGACTCCTCGACATTATGATGTCGCCACTGAACACGCACTAACGGAACTATCTTTGACCGCAGTTTCTGCTCACTTCGGTCTAAAATAGCAATCGGACCCTCCTCGTAGGAGCTATCAGGGTGGAGATCGATGTCCTCCAAAGCAATGTGAGAATGAGCCAAATCGTCTCTAAGATATTTCCTTAGCGAGGAAATATGAAACACATCATGAATCCTGTGCAAATGCTCCGGTAACCCAAGTCTATATGCAACAGGCCCAATCCGCTCGATGATAGGGAATGGCCCCACATATCTCGGTGCCAACTTCCCTTTCTTCCCAAATCGCATATTCTCCTTCATAGGAGATACTCTGAGTAAAACCTGGTCCCCCACTTGGAACTCCCTGAAGAATCTCTTCACATCAACATAGCTCTTCTGTCGATCCTGAGCTACCCGAATGCGACTTCGTATCAATTCGATCCTTGCCGAAGTATCCTGAATCACTTCCGGCCCAAGTAGTTTGTTGTCCCCCACCTCCAACCAACATGCTGGGGAACGACAAGGTCTACTGTACAATGCCTCAAATGGATCCATGCCAATGGTGAACTGGTAGGAGTTGTTGTAAGCAAACTCCACCAGTGGAAGATACTGCTCCCATCCACCCCCAAAATCAATGATGCACATACGCAACATGTCCTCCAACATCTGATTTGTACGCTCGGTTTGCCCATCGGTCTGCGGATGATAAGCCGTACTCAAACGCAATTCCGTGCCCATGGCCTCCTGAAAACTCTCCCAAAACCGTGAAACGAATATCTTGTCTCTATCAGACACGATAATTAGGGGCACACCGTGAAGTCTCACTATTTCTGCAATAAAAAACTGGGCATACTGTCCCGTAGTGTAGTCTGTCCTTACGGGTAGAAAATGAGCGACTTTGGTCAACCTGTCCACAATTACCCAAATGGAGTCGTGAACTCTCTGTGACGTAGACAACCTCGTGATAAAGTCCATGGATATGCTCTCCCACATCCACATCGGGACCTCTAATGGCTGTAGAAGTCCTGCCGGTCTCTGATGATCCACTTTTACCAGCTGACAAGTGGCGCATTTAGAAACAAACACAACAATATCCTTCTTCATCCCGCTCCACCAATACTGTCGTCTCATGTCTTGGTACATTTTGTCCCCACCGGGATGTACCGCGAACCGTGAGCCGTGAGCCGTGCGACTCTGCCATCACCTCGTGTCGCAATTCCTCCCCTTCCGGAACTACCAGTCTCCCATTGAAGCGTAATCCCCCGTCTGAACTAACGGTATAGGACTCGGCTCCCTCTGCTAGTAATTGAACTATCTGCTCCTGACAGAACGAGTCATTTGCCTATACCTTTACCACCTTCGTGACAATCTGCGGTGTAACGATCATCACAGACATGAACGATCGGGCCACTGCATCCTAGTGTCCCAACTCTTTCCACTTTGCTTTCCACACCCCTGCCACCTCATCTACTGGCCTACGGCTCAACGCATCTGCTACCACGTTAGCCTTCCCCGGGTGATATTGGATATCAAACTGATAGTCCTTCACGAACTCAAGCCACCTCCGTTGCCGCATATTCAACTCCTTCTGCGTGAATAGGTACTGTAGGGACTTGTGGTCCGTGAACAACCGAAACTTCTCCCCCAAAAGGTAATGTCTCCAAATCCGAAGGGCAAATACAACTGCCGCTAACTCCAAGTCATGAGTGGGGTAATTCTTCTCGTGAGGCTTAAGCTTACGGAAAGCATAAGCTATGGCCTGACTCTCCTGCTGCAATACACCTCCAAGTCCTTGCAAGGACGCATCGGTGTAAACTAGATACTCAACTCCCGATCTCGGTAATGCTAACACAGGTGCTGAGGTCAACTTGTCCTTCAACTCATCAAATTCCAACTGACAGGCATCACTCCAAATGAATGGCACACCCTTACGAGTCAGATGTGTCAAAGGGCCCGCTATCTTTGAGAAACCCCGAATGAACCTCCTATAGTATCCTGCTAGGCCTAAGAAACTACGGATCTCAGTCGGTGTCGTGGGTTGTCCCCACTCCCTCACCGCGGATACCTTACCCGGATCAACAGATATCCCCCGGTCGGAAATAATATGCCCCAAAAACTGAACCTCCTTCATCCAAAACCCGCACTTCTCATAATTTGCATACAGCTCATTCTGACGTAGCGCCTGTAAAACCTGCCTCAAATGCTCGGCGTGCTCCTCCTCTCTCTGGGAGTAGACCAGAATGTCATCAATGAAGACAATGACGAACTGATCTAGGAACTCTCTGAACACCCTATTCATCAAGTCCATAAACACGGCTGGAGCATTGGTCAAACCAAAAGGCATAACCCGAAACTCGTAGGAACCATATCTCGTTAAGAAAGCAGTCTTCGAGACATCCTCTTCCCTGATACGCAACTAATGGTATCCCGATTGCAAATCAATCTTTGAGAAGAAAGAGGCTCCCCTCAGCTGGTCGAATAAGTCATCGATTCGGGGAAACGGATACTTATTCCGTATCGTGACCTTATTCAACTCTCGGTAATACACACACAACCTCAACGATCCATCCCTCTTCTTTACGAAAAACACAGGGGAACACCACGGCGAAGCACTCCTTCGAATAAACCCCTGTCCCAACAACTGCTCAATCTGATCCCGTAACTCTCTCATCTCAGCTGGAGCCATACGGTAAGGTGCGCGGGCAATAGGCCGAGTGCCCGGCGTCAAGTCGATCACAAAATCTATCTCTCTACTCGGAGGTAATCCAGGTATATCCTAAAATACATCGGTAAACTCTCGAATAACCGAAATCGAATCAAGTGGTATCACCACTTCCTTAGAGGTCTCCTCCTCTAAATAGTACAAGTGAGTGGACGATCCTCCCTCAGGACGAGGCATCGCCACCAAAAACATCTCCTGCCCGGGAATGGCAAAGATAATACTCCTACTAAAACAGTCAATCATGGCTCGGTACGCAACTAGCCAATCCATATCAATAATGGCATCATACTCGGTCATCTCTAACACTAACATATCCGCGGGTAGAGTAAACCTCCCGATCTCTATACCCACGCCTCTACATACAAGGGAAATCACGGAACCCCTACTCAACGGCGAATCTACACAAGTAACCGTACTCTCGGCGGTATCTAACAACCCAATGGTGCGTGCAAATCTCATAGCAATAAAACAGTGTGTGGCCCCCGTGTCAAACAAAATACGCCCCATAGTCCCCTGAATAGAGAACATACCCTCAATGGCCGGTGGATCCTGTGGGGCTACGGCCTGCTGAAGCTGATATACTCTCCCATACTGAAGCTGTCCCTGCTGAACTGGGACCGCTGGAATGGGTGGTAATGCTGCCATCTGTGGTTGTGCTGGGAGGGCGGCAGGAAAAATAGGCCTCTGCGGCTCCTGGCGAGCACCCTGCTGCTGCTGCTGCGGGCCCCTGCCCCTATCAGGACAATCCTGACGTTTGTGGCCAGTCTTGCCACACACATAACACTTCCCCGGGAAGTTTCCCCCCCGATGTCCCTGCTTCCCTTGGCCCTGGTGGCCGTGTCCATTCCTCCCCTGGCGCTGCTGAAACTGCTGTTGGCCGTTCTGACCCTGCTGACCGTGATGGCCGTTCGAACCCTGATGGCCCTGCCTGAAACCTCCCTGTCCTTGTCTGAAATTCCCCGATCTGAACCTCTTATGATCCCCCTGCTGGGAACCCTGGTCACCCTGCTCTGCCCCTGAGTAGATTGTGCCCCACTGGCACCGTTTCCCCCAGTCCTGCCCTGATGGATGGACTCTCCTGACCTCTTGCTCTCAGCCATGTGAAAGCGGTGATCCTGGCAGTGTATCAGTGCAGCGTTAACCACGTCAGAATAAGTGGCCAACGAGAGGTTCCCTAACAAATGCTGTCGGATCCTCCATGTCAACCCGTCGGTGAACTTCTGGATCTTCTTCTCTTCTGTCGGTATCTCATCCGAAACAATATTCAGTAAATTTGTGAATTCGGCCTCGTACTCGGCCACAGTCTTACCCTCCTGTCTGAGATTCATTAACTTCCTCCTCATTTTCGTGTGAATGGCTGACGGAAAATACTTGCGGTCGAATCGCACCCAAAACTCCTGTATCGTGAGAGTATCTCTCTCCTCCACGGTGGTAATAGACTCCCACCACTGCAGTGCAGATCCCACTAGCTTGAAAGTAGCTAGTACCTGCTTCTGAAAGTCGCTGCACTCATACATCCTCAAGTGCCTCTGAATGTCTTTCCTCCACTGACTTGAAACCACAACATTGGAGCTACCTGCGAATTCCAGTGGGTGTGCTTTCTGAAAAGCATCACGTACGCGTTCCTAAGCAGACGGGAATGCATGTGCCTGAACTGACGCGGCTACTGGCGCCTGAGGTGGTGCCTGCTGTACAACGGCAAGAGCGGTGTTTACCGCTTGGGCTACAATGGCTACAACCTCAGCGGCATTCATGGTGCCCTGTACTGGAGTTGGCTGTGACTCCGGCTGTGCATTCCTAGGAACCCGTGGTGCACGTCGTGGAGGCATCTGAAATAAGAGTAAAGTCTATAAGTTCGCAGTTATAAACTTAAAATAGCTGAAGAACGTGGCATAAATAAAAGAATACAACAGTCCTAAAATATAGGGCTCTACATCAAAGAAAGCTCAGCGGAAACATAATAAGCCGTACAGATCCTAAAGGACACTAGAACCTGATCCTCTGATACCACCTGTGACACCCCGACTAATTAAATACCGGGTAGCTACTCCTTTATTAAATTAAATCAAAATGCCAAGTTGGTTCAGTTAATAGCATCACTGTCGAAAACATTTTAATAATTACTAACCACCTAGTATTTAAAAATTAAGATGTCAAATTTTAAAATAAGTCTGATTAACATGCATTGAAAGAACAATGAAAGAGTAACATAACCATACACCATAGAGTCTCAATAAGGTAACCAACAAATAATGGTAAGTTCGGAGGAAAACTCCTCACAACAATCCCACAACTGAAATAAATAAAACAGTGTATCCTGAATTAATTACATGCCAAAGATCTGAATAACTGAAATAAGAAATGTCTCTAATAGAAATGGACGACATGCCCTACAAATGATGAAACTGAATATGGAGTCAAGACAAAAGAAGCGTCTACTAGCAAGGCCCTGTAACTTCCACAACAGCTACAACTCGTCACCTGAATGAAAATCCTATGCATGGTGTCCTTGTGGCTGGGCACCTAAAAGGTTTTTACAAAAATAGATTTGAAAGCAAACGGGTCAGAGCCCGAAAGTGGAGAGTATTTTAAAAATAGCAAGTGTTTTAATAACATTAAAACAATGAATGCAAAATACATGTTAGGACGTGCACTCACATGAAATACTCACCTCTCGACTAATTGTGCACTCCTAACGTACCGTACCCATCTAAGTGACATTCATATCTAACTAAACCATCATAAGTTTTACCCCTTTTTGCTCGATTCCCATTACACATTCTAATGTATCAATTAAATAGATGGCTTTACTCAAACTCGGATTCTCAATTATTAGCAATACAATTCACTACAGGTTATCCCTTTTTATTTTCTCAAAGTGTTACCATAATTATACTCATAATACCAACATGAAAGTTATCATTATTTAAGCGTATATTATTCACGTCATAAATATACAATACAAGCACCCCAAGACTAAGCTGCGGTGCACACATACTCTGCTATCCATCCCAGTACATCACGTACATAAGGATCACGCATTCCGAATATCTCAGGAATCGTTCTCAGATAACAACAATCACAATCAATGGAGGCGAACACAGTCACATCACATGGGTCACGCACATACCTACGCTCCCATGATCAACAGACTTATTAACTTCCCAATAAGTCCTTCTCTGACCTATGTCCTCGAGGTACCAATCTAAATCCCCCCCCGTAGGTACACAAAGGTTAGATGGCCCTAAATGAACGCAAACCTCTCGTGATAGCAAGTATGGTAGGTATGTCATACACATAAAATCATATATACTAAGCATGCACAATTCTTAGTAATTACCATAATTATTAGTGGTATACTTCTCATTCTTATACCAACTTATAATGTCACACAAATCATATGCCCAGTTTACATGTATTTAAATCATTAATTATCCTCGCATCGTGATTAGTCACTCGCGCCCTAATCCACAACTATCATTTGGTTCAAATCACACTTCTATGTTTCACTCCTCAATATATCCCAAATATTCCAACTATATCAATTAGTCATCAAAGGAATGTTATCTCTATAATTAAACCAGGTTACGGGACATTAAAAATCGAATCAGGCCAAAAAGGCCAATCTGTCAATTCGTTAGAAGTCTCGTTCGAACGAGGTCGTTCGAACGAGAGTTCGTTCGAACGAAGTGGGCATCTAACGAGTTCTCGTTAGAAAGAAAGTCATCGAACGAACATCCCACTCATTAGAAGTCAAACAGTCAACTCATTAGAAGCTCGTTCGAACGAGCTCGTTCGAACGACCTGGGCTGGTCTTCTAACGAGGTGACAGTTCGAGCCCAGAATTCTCCTACTACGTTTTTCCCAATTTTCTTCACCTCTAATCTTATCTAAACCTCATCCCAACAGTATTTCAAGGATTTTAATCATTCCTAAACATACTTAGGTCGTATTTTAACATATTTATGGGGTCAATTCATCCTAAACCACATCTAATCATCAAATCCCTCCAATTTTCCCCAAATCTCATGAGCATGAACCCTAGAAATTTTAAAGTCATAACTAGACATAATTAAATCTGTTTTTGTGATATAAAAGATGTATTTCTATCAGAATAATCACCCAAACACAATTCTACATGCAATCTCCTTATCAAAATGTGAATTTCTAATTCCAATTCAATGGGTTTTTATCAATCTCCCAAAACAATGCAATTTTCATAAATTTCTAAGCATGGAAGAAACATTCGCTGCAAATAACGTAATTAAACCACTTGCCTCTGATCTTTCTCTGAATTTGGTGTTGAATCTTGGATGTAGGTTGCTCTCTCCTTTTCTCCCAAGGTTGAAGGTTGAAGATGGGGTTAGGGTTCTCTCTTTGGGAACTTCTCCTAACTTCTCAAGAAACCCCCGTAGCCCTGTAATCAGTTAATTGCTGGTAATGGGTTAGTGGGTCATTTAATTTCCTATTTTAAACTCCCCAAATTCGTTGGTCATAATTCCTAAAATTCTAAAATTACCAAAATACCCTTTTAAGTTGCCGGTATGGCCTAAAAATGCCCCTAGACCCAAATTAAACCTCCGGCTAGTGTTTTCTGACTATTTCGACCCTTCCGGACGCGTTGGCGCACTCAAAATGACAATACGGTTGATAAAAATAAAATTCACTTTTTAATTAAAATAATTATATTCCTGACGCGACTGTCACACGCGTCCTAACAAAATTTCCAAATTGCCGTATTTCAAGTTCACGACAAAATCAATATATTCAATATTCATTATAATCAAATAATACCCATTATAACCAAATACCAACTCACATCTCGTTAGTATTTTATCCGGATTAATTCTCAATTAATACCCATTTAATTCAATTAATCCCATAAATAAATATCACAAAAAATACGGGGTATTACACATGTAACTATTTTATACTAATTAACTAGGATGAGGGAAATTCGACGCAACCTATAGTTTTTACTCGATTTATTAATCTAGCTTTATTTTCCCACGCCTAGATTAACATTTCCCTTTTATGCATCTTTTCCATTTTTAGTTTGTAATTCACCTTTTCCCTTTTATTGAGAAGTATTAAACCAGATAATATTCCAGCAACTCGTCTCTGTGGATTTTCGATACCCGACTTACCGCTATACTTTTATCGCAAGTGTAGTTGTAATTTAGGTCTGTTTATATTATCACGGTAAAATGAAAACAACGATTGTGTCCTTACACGAACAAACCTTTCACGCGCTAATCAAAATGGCACCGTTACGGGGGATGAGTTTGTTTTAGACTTTATTTGATTTAGTATTTCATACTATTTTCTTTCTATTTTTATTATTTGCTAATATTTTTGCTGGACTTCCACATTTGAGCACTTAGAAACGCTTGAATTTCTCGCGCGCACATATCTTTGTGGAATTCGCCATTTCAAGCCATTTTTGGGGTAAGCATGTCGTATTCCAATTCTTTCGGTAATCATTATGATAATTCTCAAAATTCTCGCAAACCTTTGACTTTGGTCAATACTTAAAATCCCAAAAAATTGCAACATCTAAAATGACTTTGGGCGAGTATTACAAAAGTCAAGCTTTGGAGTGCGTGTATTTTGATGTTGATGATAATGATTTTGGGCCTTTACCTCCTTATAATAGGAATTTTGAAACGAATTGCAATAGTTTTCAAAATTCGTATAATAACGAGTTTCAGTTTAAGTCCGATGGTAATTTTCAAAGTTCCCATTTTCAAGTATCCGCACCTTGACCTATGACATTCGGTGAGGGCTTGCGTATGCTTGAAAATGAGAAAATTGAAAATTGTTATCGGGAAGAAAATCATTTGTGGGAACATGAATTGGATTTATTATTTGAGTCCGACGACGATTTTTCTTCCGAGACTTTTGAAGTCAAGGAATGTTTTGAACCAAATGAGGACTTTGTGCCTACTTTGGAACAAACCATTCTTGACTTTGCCCATCTTGTAATAGATATTGAAAGTGAGGATGAAAATGCCGTAATATCTATTTGCAATGAAATGATTTATTCTTTGGCCCCCAAAGAAGAACATTTCATTAAGAATGATCTTATTTCCTTCGAAACTCAATTTTCATGCGATGATGATTCATCTCATGAGTTTGAATTTCTTTCCTCCCCATTTTCATTCTCTGTTATCATACCGTCACAAGTACCCGATGATCCGATTTCAAACTTTAATGTTTTAAACCTTTTCGCCGATGAGGAGTACTTGTTTGAGTCGCCTTCCACGATCGCATCTTTGACTTTGTGTGCGCCACTTCCCATTCCAATTTCAAAATCCTTGGGAGGATATTCGGCTTTTCTCGGTCCCCACATGTTTTTGTCACTTGTTCAATCCAAATCCCCCATCGTCCCTCCAAAACTTTTAATTGGCGATGGTTCATTTCTTCCGCCTTACACATGCCTTCCGTTGCTCAAACAAAATTTATATTTTTTGGAAGGCATGCTTGTATGTGAGGGTATACCAGTTATCCTCCAAAGTCAAATCATTTTTGCGGTGGACCCTCAGCTATTTAGACTTCTAGTGTACAGTTAGTGTGAAGCCTAAATAGTAGGTTGTATATAGTTAGCTTTTTATTCTTTCTTTCTTTTTATTTTTTCTTTCCTTTTTAATTTAATCCAGTGTAATTAGTTAACTTTTTGTTATTTGTTTTTGCTATGCTCGGTACTAACTAGTTTTGTAGATTCTTTGGACTTGTTCTTGTCGGGATCGCTCCGGTTTTGCGTAATATCACTCTTTTCCTCTCTTTAACTTGGTTCTTAATTCACATTGAGGACAATGTCAGGTTTTAAGTTCGGGGGTGTGGGATATTCTATCCATTTCTTTATTTAGTCCATGTTTTTGCTCACATGTTAGTTACTTAGTATGCTTTTCTAAGAAAATTTGAAAATTTCAAAAAGATATTCTTTCTTTTTTCTTATTTGTTGGGCATTTTACCTTTGTTTTTTATGATAAATTTCAATAATTTCCCGATCCAATTGACAACCCAATGATGCATGTTCTCGATTTTAGAAGTTATTAGACTTTTGTCTCAATTATTGATATTATGAATAACTTCATGAATTAAACTTTAATCCCATGAGCACATGCACTTTTATCGTTCTATTGATTTGGTTTAAGATTTTTATAACCCGGTAATCTTTTGTTGCGTTGTATATACTTACACAGAGTAAGCTTTGTACCTTTCGTCGTTTGTGAGTGTTATACACTATTCTTTCCTCTTTAAAAATGTTGAATTCTTCGGTAATCTCTCTATTCTTTCATTTGACCGTTCATTAATTGAGTTCATATATGAAATGTGTTACTTGATCATGATTTTGAAAGTTTGTTTTGACTCGAGAATTGCATAAACTTTGTGAAATGATCATAGGCCATCTTTGTTATATCACCCATATTGACCTTGACCTCACCTTATATGTTTACCCTCGTTAACCCCTTTGAGCCTTAATATTAGCCTTTCGTTTCATAACCCCAATCCCATAACCAACTCTGAATTGGAGTTTTAGCCCATATATACACCTTACATACCTTTGTTTGGAATGTTGCTTGGGATTGAATGATGTTGTTGTGTTACGGTTGCAATTTAGGCATGAGAGTGTGAAAAATAAAGAAAAGAGATGAGAAAAAGTGAAGAAAAATAGAAAAGCAAAAATCAAAAGAAAAAAAAAACATGAGAAAAAGAATAAAATAAAATAAAGAGAAAGTTGTAAATGTTGTGTATATAGTTCAATAAGCTTTGATTACTCTCCAATTGTTATATCTAATTCTCGTTTAGAACTTATTTTTCAAATTTTGATATTGCCCGCATCTTCCCATTATTCCAAGTTTTCATCTCTGAACGCTTTCAACCCGTACATACATATCCTTCATTTCGTACCCTAGCCAAACCTACATTACAACCCTATTGACGTCCTATGTGATCTTAGGTTGATGTAATTCAAAATGTTTAAATAGTTTTGATAATCTGTGAAAATACATTTCGCCTCTTTTAATGAGTGGTATCTTTCATTGAGATTACAATTTTTTCATTTCATATATATCGTTCTTCATTTGTGACATGTGTGTGGCCTAGTTTCCATTTACATTTACTCTTTATTCCCGCATGTTTCGTGTGTTACCTCCCTGTTTTGAGTGAATTCACTTGATGAGTGTAATGCCCGTGAGGATTGAATATATTCCTGCTTTATTTTGTATCCAGTTTATTTTAGTTTTTGCCAAATCACACTTTGCATTTGTTCGCTCCCCTCCCACATTTTAAGGTTTCAATTCTATGAGGTGCATTCTATAATGTCAATGATTCAGACTTTTGTGTGAATTCATTCACTTTGCTAATAATGTGTATGAAATCCTTTTCGTTAATGTTGGGCTTATCGCATGTTGGTTTGGGCATATTTTGAGGAAACCATGTGATGTTTGTGGGTTTCATCCCTGAAAACCCTCACGAGACGACACTCGCCCACCAGGGTAACCCGGGGGTTTAACGGCTTATTGCATACGCTAAATGCAATCGAATCGCCCACAAAAGTGGCCTTATTCTTTTATACCATACTTTTGTACTATCTCCTACTTTTGGTTTGCTTGTAGTTCTTGTTTCATCCTATTTCATTGCTAGGGACTAGCAATGTGTAAGTTAGGGGGTGTGATAATACGCAAATATTGCGTATTTCATCCCTCGAACTGATGCATTTTAGCCCTATCGGGTATCTTATTCCCTATATTTATGCTCGTTAACCAGACAACCTCAGATTTCTGTGTTAACATATTTTGCAGGGGTTAATTGAGCTTTTATAGGTATTTGGATGCTAAGTGTGAAGTTCAGATGCATTTTGCTCAATTTTATTACACGATCGCATGTTCAAGGGCATTTTAGACTTTTCACAACTTGGCATGGAAGTTGTATCCCTCCTCGCAAGCTTCGCGTGGCCGCCAATGGTGCGCAATTCCGATTCAGAACGAAGAAGTTACGTCGATTTTAGCGGAGGAGAACACCAACACATAAAAGCAGGGGGGAGAGTTGTATACCTGTAGCTATCGATCGATCGGTCAAAATGATCGATCCTTCAATGTTTGGCCATCGTGGGGAGATAGTGGGCTTGATTTTTTACCATCGATCGATCGATCGATCCCCCTGTTTCCACCTGATATTTTGGCTTTTCTTTTCTTTTCTCTTTTCTTTTCTATTTTAATTCCACTTACTATAAATACCAATTTTATTGTAAATATCAGATATCAAGTTATATAATTCGTTTTTAGATAGTTTAGGTTAGGGTTTGGCGGATTTGAGAGTTCTTCTTCTTCCTCTCTTGGTTTGACACCCTTTTGGGTTTGTAATTGGTACTTTCATCTTCCCTCTCCATTAATATAGTTTGTATTTCATTTATTCTTGCTTTGTAGTTAATTTACATGCTTTCTAATTTAGGTTTACATGCTTTGATTTAGTTGCTTTCTAGTGTAGTTTGATCGCGTTTTTAATATGCTTTCTAGCTAATTTAGTCTAGGTTGTGTCGGATTGAAATCATTTCGGGTTGACCTGTTTCTTGGCTTTGATGATGGAGTTTACGGGTCTATTTCAGGTGTGTTGTCCTAGTTATTATGCCTAGGGGATTTGATGGGGCATATCATGTATGTCCCGTGCTTACGACCTTACGTGCGTAGTTTCCGGGGTATTTGTTGATGCCAAAATCAGATTAGGCTTTTATGTGGATTTAGGGGCGTGAAAACCCTCGGTTCGATTAACTGTCGAAACGAGATGCATTTGTAATAACTCGTGGACCCATGTAACCATTTTATACTAATTAACTCGGATGAGGGATATTCGACGCAACCTATAGTTTTTACTCGCGTTTTTAATCTAGCTTTATTTTCCCCTGCCTAGATTAATATTTCCCTTTTATGCATCTTTTCCATTTTTAGTTTGTAATTCACCTTTTCCCTTTTATTGAGAAGTATTAAACCAGATAATATTCTAGCAACTCATCTCTGTGGATTTTCGATACCCGACTTACCGCTATACTTGTATCGCAAGTGTAGTTGTAATTTAGGTTTGTTTGTATTATCGCGGTGAAACGAAAACAAAGATTGTGTCCTTACATGAACACACCTTTCACACGTTAATCATTACCCTAAACTTGCATCTATGTGATTAATTTTATTAAACATGCATTCAACCAAGGAAAATATTCAGGAAAAATCCCTTTCGGGCAAAACCTTTTATTCAACGCTTTGAAGAGTTTACAAGAATATCGACTTAAAAACTACTTGATCCTAACCGCAAGTATAATGCACAGTGCCTTCGTACAACCTCCAAAGAATAAACCTCAATCCAGAGTCATCCACACACGGTAACTCCACGCTCGGTATCCACTGATTAAGCCTTCGTCGTCAGCAGTGAGTTCCCTCGAGAATCAAAATTGTCAGCAGTGGAGGTGATATCTCCACAAGAGATATGTATGAAAGATACAACTATCTTCATAATGTGTAGTTCCTTGAAATTTAAAGATGATGAGGATTTAGTTCTTCGGGACGGCTCAAGACGAAGTGTAACGGGATATGCCAAACTACATGTTAGACTAAGCTATGAACATAATTGTTCTTACACTTTGCACCATCTCTTTGCTTAGATTGATCTCCTTAGCTTCCAATTCTTTCTCATCTCTATGCTTTTTTAACTTCACAGCTATAGCCTTAGAAAAAATCTCTAATTACTCATGCATAAACACTTGGATAATTTTAGCAGGTTCAGAGTCTGAGCAGTATGGTTTGTCATGACTTTCATGGATTTTAAACTCTGGAAGGTTTGTTGCACTTGCGAATAAGCTTTTGACTTCTACAATTATTTATTCTTCATAAGTTATTTCATAATGTTTGATTCTCTCTATGTAGTTGGCTATTTTTTGTTGATGAATTATTGGAGACTTCTTTTGTTCAGTTATGATTGGAAATGCTTGTGGGATATCTTTTTCCTCAATTTCTTCATTTAAGTCTTCTTTTTCTTGCTTCCCTTCTATCGTATTAAGAACTGGATTCAAAACGAGGTCTTGATTATTTCTTTGGTCAGTGTTTTTCTTGGTTACTACTTTGGCTTTTGGGGGTTTCTGCTGAGGTTTATTCTTAGAAGGATTCTTAAAGATACAAGCTTCTTCTGTATGGACCTTTTTCTAGAAATGAACACAAAATTTAGGTTGATATTTATAAACTACTTCTTGCCAAAAGTATCCTTCACCATATCCTATCCAAACACTTTTAGGTTTCTCTTTTAAAAGGTTAACTTCCACACAAAATCTTATTAGTCTTGGTCTTATAATCGAGATAGTTTAAGCATTTATGTTTTAGGGGTTTACCTACCAGTTGGGCAATTGAGAAAATAAAGGATTTAGCGAAAAAGTGAATGGGAAGGATTGGAAGGTTTATCCACACCGGGACAAGGGGGCTTTCTTTATCAACCCTAAACTCAGGGGTCCATTCAAATATCATCACCGGGTATTTTCCTTGATACCGTTGATCTATAAACCAACGTCTTGTGAAATCTTCTTCGCTATTGAGTCTGATCAAAACAAGCTTATTATCTAGTAACCCAGTGGTGCGTGTTACCTTTAGAGAGAAAGTTAGGAAGGTCTTACATATGAATTCCATAGCAAGTCTACCGTGAGAGAACTTGTCAACTAAGGAATATTTGAACATGTCCATAAAGTTTTTGATATCTTCAATAGAGAATAGGACTGCGGGTTTGCCCTTAAACATAGTTAGTTGTTTGAGAAAGATTTCTAAAGGTGGTGAAAATGCTACCACACTTGAAAAGGATTTTATCCATTGTATATGATCAGGTGGTTTAGGGTTTATGGGGAGTTCTCGCAAGAAGATGGTGGTGGAAGCCATGAAAACCCTAGGGTTTGTGGATGCCTGGAATCGCTAGTAGGAGGCTCTGAGACAGAAGGAGAGTTTTTTTATTAAATTATTTATTCCAACCATTTTACTTTTCTCTCATCAACTTTTGCAATAAAACCCCCACAGATTTTTACATTTATCTATGTAGATCAACTCATACTTAAAATTAGTTTATCTTTTTTATGAACCGAACACATTTATAAGATGTACTAATATGACCATCTCCACCACATACCATCACAATCTCCACCACCGCACCATAATCATTAGCACCAACACAATGATCTATGTGTGTGTGTGTGTGTATATATATATATATATATATATATATATATATATATATATATATATATATATATATATATATATATATATCATTAACTTTCTCTCACATAAAAACTCTAGTATAATATATATTTTAATTAATAATGACCTTAAGAAATATTATTGTTTTAGATTCAACAAATAATAACTTTTGGTCAAGTACATACTAACATATGACTCAAAATATTAGTTAAAAATTAAAAAAAAAATCAATATTTTTTATACGTACAACCCCGATCCATTAATTTTCTTTTGAATTTGGGGCTTTAACCTCGGGATGTGGTTTCATATTAGTGGTCTGGACCTTAAAATTTGGCCCCACATTAGAGGTATGATCCCAAATGAGGGAAGTTATAAAAAATATTAAAATCTTACATATTCGGGGCTTGAACTCAAAATTGTATTCCAAACTCAAGTCTTGGATCCCAAGTATGTATAACTGTAATTTTTTATATCAAAATTCAAGGCTTGGACCCCAAATTTCATCATCATTTTTGGGAAAAGGGGAGCGAAGTTATAGGTTTTTGCCAGTGTGATTTTTTTTTTCAATTTTTAAGTGTTATTTGAATTCTATGTTAGTATCTACTTTATTTTTAAGTTGTTTATGGGTTGAATATGAAGCAAAAATATTTATTTGAGTTATTTTTAATACAATATAAACTTTATCATGCCTAGGTTTTTAATGTGCGCGTGATATAAATGCAGAGATACATACTGTATGTATGTGTGTGTGTGTGTGTGTGTGTGTGCATGACAGAGAGAGACATATTGGTGGGGAAGGTAATGGTGGAGAATAGGGTTGAGAAGTGTTTTTTGGAGGTGAGAAAAAATGAAGACCAAATGAAAAAACTAACCTAACTATTTATACCACATGGTTTCCCTTAATACAAGAGTGTGTATATATATATATATATATATATATATATATATATATATATATATATATGTGTGTGTGTGTGTGTGTGTGTGGTATTATGGAACAAATACTTGGGGTATTTTTCGCTACCACCCAATTAAACACTGCTTATGTTAGTTGTGGGTTATAATATTTTATGTCAACTAAATTTGAATATAAAGTAATTCATCAAATTTAAAATAATACTAAATAAATTTGATTTATCTAATGATTCATATTGCAAGAGTTATACTCACCCATGCATTACACAAAAGCATTGTTTTATAGTCACCCCCATTTTCCCATCCTGGTAGTACATCATGATTTAAAATAATTATACATTATATTTATAAAAGTTATATTTGTTGAATAAAATGGAAATTGAACATATATAGATCAGACGCTTCAAGATTGTATTATATTTATTTCACTTGTATCTTTCAAAGTACAAACATGAGATAGTATTTACAGGTAAACACAAGTTGTTGTGTCAACATGGTGAATCAACAACTAGCTTTGCTTTGTCGTGCTTGTAGCTTTGTTGCATCGTTCTTATTTTTGGGTGTTTTATTCTTAAAATCATGTATGGCATCTATTTTTCAATAAAGGTGTCTGACTCATTTTGAAATGAGAATTATGTTTGTGATAATGCCTTATATTTTTTTTTAAATATATTGTCTGTATGTCGATTAATTGGAATTAGGAAGGATATAGTGATTTGGGTTCATCCTAATCACGAAACATCAGAAATCCAGTTCTAGTACAATTGAATAGTTCACATCTTAGATATGAAGTTGACAACCTATCGATAAAGCTGCACATATAATCCTAGTAGTCTATCATAACTACATGAACTTTTTTTATGGTTCAGTAACTTGTATGATAGTTCAAAGAGGATTGTGCTGGTATATCAAGAATATATTGAACATAACCACATGTGAGATAAAGTCTAGGCGCTCACTAGATTAGACATGCACATTCTCATAGGTTTGGAAAGGTTGCATAGGTTCTTAATCTTGGTGGTTATGCGGATTGTAATTCTTTCACAATTATTGCTTTGCTTGTTATGGATGCAATTCAATTTCACAAGCTTTCGGTGCATTTTAGGACGGTTTTTGGAGACCTTGGAAGATCCAAAAGTTTAATCTCTTTATCGATACATTGCCTTCATATCAGATCACTTACAAGGTGTGCAAATGTATAAAGATTCGGTCCCTGGATACGTGCTTCCGATCTAGTTGTTTCCTTTTCCATTATGGAATATGATCAATCAATTATATCAAGGGACACAAAATTCTTCTTATAAATTAATCCGCAACAAGTGGTATCAGAGCCCACATTTTAGATTGATTATGTTTCAGGAAATACCCTTGTTGTCCACCGATGAAAACCCTAGGTTTATGTGTTAAAAATTGTGAATGAATATGTATTGTTTGTACTAACAAGGTTTTTTGTGGTTTTAATGTTTATATCTCTTCCATAATGGTCATATGAATGTTATGTTAATGGATTCTACGATGGCTTATACGTAGTTAATTTTCTCCTAGATTTGATTTGGTTGTAATAATTAAGATTTTATAGTTATTGCATTAATTGATGTATCTGGACAAGTTTCTGTGCGAATTTACTAATTTATATGTTAGGATCCCTTTCCTTTATTGAATTTGGACATTGGTGGTAGATCCATGGGTTTCGACTGCTTTCTAATTTGTTTGGAGGTCCTTTAATGGAGTTTTCATGGGGTTTGGAGGGTCAAAATGACTTGGTTTTGATAAAAGATCAAGAACCCCAAATCAAAGGAAGAAGACTAGCCACATAGGGTCACAACAGTGACAATTCAAGTCGAGACCACGAGGTTCCAATCTGGGAACACAGAGATTCAAGTCGCAATCATGGGATACCATGTTAGGATCGTGAATGTGGTTGGCACACCCACAAGATTTTGCTAGGATCAAGGGATTTTGATCCTAGTTTTTTTCTTGGACTCTATCTCTTCAAACGATAGTGGAGGGTTGAACACTATTTCACAGAGTTTTTTTACCCTTTGGGACTCTACTCAAGGAAGAAGTCTTAATTTCTTGTGATCATGCTTATTTATGTCGATATCATCTCTATGTTAATTATTTCATAAATTTTTTTGTTAATCAATTAATTAATTAGGCATGCCCAATTTTATGGACAACACAGATTTAATTTTGAGGCAGGCATTTATCACGATTTATTTTTTGAAAAATCTATTTTTATTTATTATTTTCTATAAATGAATTTAATCAGGTAAATAATTTAAGGTGTAAATTAGGTTATGACCTCTGTTTTTTATTATAATTAAAAATAATTTTTATTTTTGGAAAATTAAAATAGGGGAATGGATAATTTAATTTGTACAAGTAGGGGTGGACAAAAAAAAGACCGACCCGAATGGACCGATTAGACCGAACCGGACCGAACCGAAAATTAAGGCTATTTTGAAACCGGTTCGAAAATCGGTTCACAAAAACTAAAAACCGATTAAATCGGTCCAGTCCGCGGTCCACTATATTAAAAGACCGATTTGGACCGGACCGGACTGATTCCTATATATATATAATAAAAATAATGTTATTGTGTTTCTTATATATAGTTTTTGAATTAATGTATATAACTTATGAATTTAATTCGGAACATTTTATATATGTATAGACATTTTTTCATTTGGGTTAAAAAAAACCATGTAAATATCACTTGGAGTTTCGAGTATTATTTTTTTGTATATATATTTGTGAGAAAAATAGATAAATGCATTCATAAAAAGTACATATATATAAAATAGGGTCAGGACCGAATTTTAACCCAGACCGAACCGAAAAAAGCCTGAACCGAATTAGTAGGTTAACCGAATTAATCGGTCCGGTCTCGGTCCAAAAAAATTGAGGACCGAATATTCGGTCCGGTGCAAAAAATAGGCAAAACCCGGACCGGACCGGACCGTGCCCACCCCTATGTACAAGTATATTGGAAATTACCAAGGATTTAATTCAAGTCTTTAGAATATATTGTTTTCAAAATAACCTCAAAACACCCTCAAGTTTAAAATATTAAGTGGGATAGGAATTTCAACATAAACCCCACGGTTTTCATTAATTTTAAAAATGTGATGTGATTAATTCCTCGTGTTCATATTAGTCTTTCCTCCCATCAACAATGGTAATCGAAGGAGACCAAGCCTTGAAAATATTATTCCATATACGCTCATATAATGACATTAAATGTACCGTTATACGAACTTTCCAATAAGCATACATGTTACCATCAAAGGGAGGCAGGCTGGAGAGGCAAACTCCCTCCACCTCACAAAACGGATCTACTCTAAGGGATTAAGGCTTAAAAATAACTTCAAATCTTTATTAGGAAATTGAATTGATACCTAACTGATCAATACCCGTATGTTTAAATAAATAAGAAGTGAATCCCTTTTAGTAGATCATTTTTGTGATATGGAGTGAAGTTTGTCTCTCCGGCCTCCACCCTTTGATCGTAAAAACTATTCCTATTGGAAAGTTCGTATGATGGTACATTTAATGTCACTATATGAACGTACATGTAATAATATTTTGACAACTTGATCCCCTCTGATCATAGGGAATTAATCACAAATGATGGAATTTTAGAAATTCTTAAGTAATAGTTCTTCGATATTAAATGTAAGTGAGTTTGGTCTCGCATAGGAGAAGTTGTACACGAGTAGATATAATTTCAAATAATAAACTAATGGAATACACTGGAAAAAGACTAATGATAACCTCCCGATTGGAGTCAGTAATTTTCGTTGTGGGATCGAAAGACGTTGTAAAGATGAAATATGTCTAGCTCACGGTAAGGCGATTTAAAGATCGAAAGACATTGTAAAGATGAAAAAGGACTATTCGGAGAACATAATGTAAAGATGAAATATGTCTAGCTCACAGTAAGGCGATTTAATCTCCGATTGATAACTATTACTTCACAGGGGGAATTGGGATGCTTGGGGAGATTAATTCTAATTGGCGGTATAGGAAAGCCAAATTAAAATTCAATCAAAACAAATTCTCATATATTTAATTTGAATTGATTTTTGTTAAAATAATGATTCTCATATTTCAAAATGGGCTCAACATTCAATCCACTTGCTTCAATATTAAAGGATAATAAATTAATTCGACTGAACTTTATTGACTGGAAAAGAAACTCAGAGATTGTCTTAACTGTTGAGGCTTACATGATGGGCATCCTAAGAGGATGTCCATGCTTATCAGAAGTGTAAAAAGGACGATCAAATGGTTTGTTACTACAAATTAGCCTTTATGAATAATTTGTTACTGCACCAATATTATAATATGTTAAGTTATAATGACATGATTCTGAACCTCAAGGATATATTTGATGATCAAAATCATGCCACAAGACTAGATGCTATGGAAAGTCAAGTAAACATAAAGATTGTTGATGGTACTCCCATTAAGGATCATGTTTTAAAGATGATGTCCATCTTAGGGGAGATGGAGGTCCTTGGATTAGAAATTAATGGGGAATTCCATATCGATTTTGTGCTACAATCATTCCAGATTTCCTTTAATTAGTTCCGCCTAAATTATTTTATGAACAAATTTTACTAATCTTTGTTACAACTACTTAAGGAACTCCAGGCTGTAACAACCCGAGGCTTTAGAGACGATGATTTATTTATTTTGGGAGAAATAAATATTATTTTATTGGAGAATAATTAAATTGGCATTTGAGGTCAAAATTGAAAGTCGTTAGAAAGTGTCTCGAACGGCGATTCTGAGGGTGTAATTGTGTCCGGAAGGATCGAGAAAGTCAAAATGACTGTACTTGGGGTTTATTTAGGTTCTGAAATATTTTTAACTACGTTTGACTCGAATTAAAGATACCGAGTCATTTAAAGTGTGTATTATCATTTAAACATGTGTGTCTTGGGATTAAGGCTTATAAGCCTACGAGAGATTCATTTCTCCTAAGAGAGAAAGAAAAATAGAAAGAAAGAAAATAAGAAGAAGAGAAAGAAGGAGAAAAGAGATAGAAAGTGGAGATTTCCGGCAAATACGCGATCTCAAGGCGGATTCAGACCCTAAATAATTGTTGTGTACCATTTATTGCATGATTTGTGGATTAAATCTTTGGGTTTTAGGTTTAGTTTATCAAAACCTAGTTTTTGGGTATAATCTTAGATTTGATATGTAGATATTTGATTTGATGATAGAAATTAGTTTATATGTATTCTAGGATGAATATTGATGATATATATGTGATTGGGTTGAGGATAAATGAAGATAAAATGATTTAAATGAATTTTGGGTATTTTAGGCTTATAAAAAGTAGCCATTTTCGAGCCTCCAGGAAGGCCGAATCGATTTGGCCCCTAGTCGAATCGATTCGAAAAAATGCAGGTGCCCAGGTCTGAGTGACCGAATCGATTCAGACCCCAGCCGAATCAATTCGGCCTGAGACAGAGTCCCAGGTCTGATGACCTGAATCAATTCGCCTTTCTGGCCGAATCGATTCGGAAACAGGGCTTTTGGGGGAATGTTTTTCTAGGAAGAATTTCATTCCGTTTTGTTCGAAATTATTAATTGGGAACCTCTATAGGAGTTAATTGGAGTACGTTTTGGAGACTTTTAGAGGGTTTCCCTCATAAGAAATTATTGGAGTCTTATTGACAAAATTTGAGGAATATCGATTAGATAATGTGGTAAATTCTAAGTGAGGAAGCCCACCTTAATTGGAGATAACAATTAAATTCATATGAAAGAATGCGAATAACTTAGAGATACCGGATCTTAGGATCCAATCCCAAATGGGATAACTTTAAAGGTTCATAAAATGAATTGAACCTTATTATGGATGGAGAACTATACATGCTAATTGAGGTGCATTAGGATAAAGAACATCCTTAACATGAATAGAATTGAAAGACAATTCATATTAGAAGCGTCATATGAGATTCAAGTGAGAAATAGTATAGTGTATACTAAGTGGGGAAAATGTGTGAGAATTGACGATTAGTATATCAAGAGGGAAATATACTAAACGAAGATATTAATTCTATTGCGCCAATGGGCGTATAATAAATATGAAACAATGTGCTAGGTATACCTTATATGACGGTATATCTTTATATGATGTGATGATGTATGTATACCTTATATGATGGTATATATATATATATATAGTTAAGCATACCCCCTCCTTGCTATCATTGGGAAGTTGCGTGCGATGAGGGTGAGCATCCTGGCTCAAAGAGCAGGGTGTGGATATTCCCCAGGTCATAGTCGTCCATTGTGATTATTATGCGATATATATGCATTCTTTTTGGGGGTGAGAAGTCGGGGGTATGTGACGTTCTCACTTGCCGGTTAGGAGCTATGACCGCTTCCAGGGACGTTGTGTGCGTGAGTTGATCACGAGGTGGGTGCCATTGAACCCCACCAGGTGGCCCCAATTTGCTACGTGGTATGGACAACTGGAAGATGATAGCATAGTGAGCCTGCGTCCTCGAGTTATAGCTCGGTTGGATGGTTATGATATTGTTGTTGTGTTCGTGCTTGGGTATCGAGGGCATAATGGACCTCAACGACCAACATTGCCAGGATTAGTGTATCGGGGGGAGGGGTTCCTTGTTTGGATTTTGCCTCGGCGAGACGTCTCACGTACGAACCGCAGTGTAATGTTGGAAATTGGGAAAAAGTTAGTCCTTAATGCTCATCTTTATATATATATATCACCTATCCCGACGATTGACAGTGCCAGGAGTAGTATAACGGGGGGTTCCTTGTTTGGATTTCGCTTCGACGAGACGTCCCACGCATGAAATGCCGCGTACTGTTGAGAATTGGGAATATTAATTTATTAAAATCTGAGTAATAATAACTTGGGTTAATTACATCATGCATTGAGGGCATAATGAATCTCGAAGATCAATACTGTCAGGAGTAGTATAACGGGGGGTTCCTTGTTTGGATTTCGCCTCGACGAGACGTCCCACGCACAAAACGCAGTACAGTATTGAGAACCGGGAGAAGTTTAGTCCTTAGCACTTGATGCTAATAACTCATATATATATATGATTACATGCCAAATGAGGGCATAACTAGAATATATAAAATTCTAGTAAGAAAATGTGGATGTATTGGGATGATGTTATTTTGAGGTTGATTATGCAACCTTATATGTTCAACAAATGAACAATTATAAAGAGTACTATAACATTAAAGTTAAAGTAAATGATTTAAAGAATATAGATAGGAATAGATTGGGAGATAGGTTAGATGGTTTTAATTAAATAATCCCTTTGGGTTTAAGTTAGACTCTTTTGCCTAATTAAATTCGGGCATTTATTTGGAGATCACGTGCATACGTTTAGTGAGAGTTTTAGTTGAGAGGTGAGTTGGATTTTAAAGAAGAGTTCGATTTCACCTTAATCATGTAATAATGCATTTATAATTATTATGCATTTTCATGCACTTGCTATAAAATGTTTTCAACTCGGGCTCTAACCCGTTTATATTTTCTCCCTCCATGTATATATATTGTATTACTTTAGGTGTTCCTCCACATGGACGCCATTGATGTTCATCCATCCGGTGTATTCGTGGAGCTGTGGCAGTAGCGGACTATTGTAGCACTTTGCAATAGTCGATTCCTATCTTTGTATATCTAGATTAGGATTTAGTTTGTATATTAGATTTATACTCAAGTGTTGTAGATTAACACTTATATATCTTTTTTCTCAGATTATTTGTATTGTCTGTTACCCGACAGCTTATTCGGGTATTTCATTGTTGAGATTATGTTGTACATTGTATTGTACTCTTTTATATTATTGGTGTTTTCACTTATCACTCATCATAGTTAGATGTGTATTGTTGGTTATAGTTGCATAATTGGTTTTGTTGTTGTTGTTAAATAAAAGTTTTAAATTTTTGACGATCTACTTTTAATGATTTCGGGTAGTTAGCCTTATATTATTTAGTATTGTCAGTTGATGTTGAGACTGTGCCATCTGAGATACCTGATTTAATGTTGTATAGGGCTTGCCACCCGTTATTATTTTGAGCGGGTTATCACACAGGCTATGGATACTATTATCAAAGAAAAGGATGTTGTTCAAATTGTTGAGAAAGACCTATTTTCTTCTATCCTAAAAGGTAAGATAAAAAAGAAGGGAACATATTTGGTACAACTAGTGGTGGTTAAAGATGTGTTTAAGCCTCAGGTAGAAGGTAAATAATAGAAAGGCAAGTGTTATATCTATAAGCAGTAAAGACATTGGATGAAGCAACGTCTGTTTTACTTAGAAAGGGAGAATAATGGGAACGGTAATTTCTTCTTAGTCATTGATACATGTTTTGTGGTGCAATCTATCAGTACTTGGTGTGTTGATTGGGGAACCACTAATGATGTTTGTAATTCTTTGCATCGGTTCCAAGTAACTACGTATCTTAATAAAGGAGAAATGTTTTCATTTATAGGTGATTATAACAAGGCAACAACTTTAGCAATAGGAAAATTACTTTTAAATTTTGGTGCAAATAAAAAGTTAATTTTAAAATATTGGTTTTATTTTCCTATTATTAGAAGAAATTTTATTTTGACTTCTAAGTTAATTATGAGCGGCTATTCACTTTATTTTAGTAAAGATGTCTTTGTCAAAAATGGTAAATCTTTATTTGTTTTGACACATTGGAAAATGATCTTTATATTATAAAGCTTGTCTCACCATTATTGCAAAAAAAGTGAATGATTAGCTCAAATATAAATAACTTAACGATAAATACACCTTCTAAATTAAATCAAACATATATTTGTCATTTACGCTTAGGTCATATTTATCTAAAAAGAATTCAAAGACTTGTTCAAATGGAAAATTGTGTTCATTGGAATTGGAGACACTCGTAGTCCGTGCATCCTATTTAAAAGGTAAAATTACCAAGAGGCGCTTCACAGACAAAGGAAATAAAGAGAAAGATGTGTAAGAATAGGTTCGTTTTCATTTATGTGTCCTTATGACCATCCGGACAAAAGGTTACTATAAGTATTTCATCAGTTTCATTGATTGTTACTCAGGGTTTGGGTATGTTTACCTTATGCACCATAAGTCTAAAGACTTTGATAAGTTCAAAGTGTACAAGGTTGAGGTGGAGCAAATGCATAGTAAACCAATCCAAACTTTACGATCTGATCGTTGATGATAATAACTCTTTGGAGAGTTTAAGAACCATTTATTGTAGGTTAGATTACATCCTAATTGTGTGCATCGGGCACTCCACAAAAAAATGGTGTAGAAAAAAATAAGGAACACGACTCTTTTGGACAAGGTTATATTCATGATGAGATATTAGGAACTGTCGAATTATTTTTGGGGTTATGCATTTGAGACGACTAATTATTTACTGAACTTAGTCACTTCTAAGTTGGTCTCAACAATTCCCACAAAACTGTGGACGAAGTGCAAACCTAATTTATGACATGTTCGGATATGAGTTTGTGCATCACACGTGCTAAGGAAAGAGCCGATTTAGTTAGAATAAAGGACATAAGTATGTCTCTTTGTAGCGTGACACCCCGACTAATTAAATACCGGGTAGCTACTCTTCTATGAAATTAATACAGAATATCAAGTTGGTTCAGTCGTAGCATCACTGTCGAAAACATTTAATCTATTACTAGCCAACTAATATTTAAGAAGAGAGATGCCAAATTATTATTAATTAAATTAACAATAACCAAGTAATTAAATCAATAACCTTTAATCGCATAAACAACCTCATGTAAATAACCAACGAAATAAAATAAACCGAGTTCGGAGTAAACACTCCAATAATAATACTACCAGAGCAAATAAAATCCCGATACAAGAGTTTGAAAAATCCAACATCTGAAATAATAAAAGTTTGAAACTACAACCTCTAATTAAGAATGGGCGACATGCCCTAACTGATACACATGACGCTGAAGGAACCAAGGGTAAATATGAAGGCGTATAATACCAAGATCCTGTAGCTTCCACAGCAGCTATATCATGCCATCAGAATGGAACTCCTATGCTTGGCGTCCCTGTGGCTTGGCACCTAAAATGGTTTTACAAGACAAAAATGGATTTGGAGGAAAAAGGGTCAGAGCCCGAGCTGAAAACAGTTTAAAAGTTTAGCAAATGTTTAAATTACAATATTAAAGAACACATATATTAAACATGTTAGCTGCATACTCTCACATGAGTTTCTCACCTCTCAACTAATGTGCACGCCTAATGTATACCCTTAACCCATCCTAGTTATGCCACTAACTAACTAGTCTGTACCACTCCTGCTTTCGCATTCTAACATAGGGTATCTACACTTAACACCCAAACAAATTATATTCATAACCCAAATTCACATTCATTAAATTACTTATCTCAAGTGTTAATTAAATTCTCACATTCTTAGCCCATTCAAATATCTTAGTTATTCACATCTACTAAGCAACACAACAGAACTATCACAAGTATATGTATATACACCAGTATAATATCTCATATACAAATTAGGCACCCTACAAGGATAGAACATACGATGCCCTCATACTCTGCTATCGAATCCCGGTACATCACGTACGTGAGGATCACAAGCTCCGAATCACTCAAGAACCGTTTCAATAAAAATCACACATAGTGGAGGCGAACATAGTTCACATACCCATGGGTCATACACATACCTACGCTCCCAAGGTCAGCAGACTTATCCATTCATCAATAAGCCCTTCCAAGTACTATGTTCTCAAGTACGAATCTAAAGTCCCCCCGAAGGTCACATCGAGACCAGACTATCCTCTTACGAACGACCTCCCGTGATAGCAAGTATGGTAGGTATGCTTTACATAATATAATCCATATACTAGAAAATCACATAACCAGTATATATACAATTCCAATATAGGTATACTCCTCCTCTATATATTAAGTCTCACCCACAATATTTACGTTCTGGATATTCTAAGTAATATTTATTTAATGCGACAAGTCTCGTCATATGGATTCGGGTACCTATACCTATCCCAAGTGAATACTAGGTCTCCCATTTGTTCCTAAGGTTATCTCAGCAAACATAAAATCCCTTAAATTATCTTTCATTCCACTTTCAGTCCCAAAATTGAAAGATCTCAAACCTTCCTCACTCGGTAACCGTTCATAATTATAACGCTCAATCCCATAAGTTATAACATTTTTCGACAATAACTAAGACCCTACTGACCTTAACTAAGTCCCATAATATTATATTAATCACCCTAAGAATCAATATCGGCTTTGGAATTTTCATTAAACCTTAAAGGAAAACAATTGCCAAAAATCAGGAGAGGTCGATCGATAGACAAAAATGATTAATCGATCGACATTCTTGGATCGATCGATCGATCAAACAGGTTTTTGCCCAGATTTCTCTTAAACAGTTACGGGTTTCTTCCTTTTTACACCTGAAAGTCTTCATTACAACGTCCCAATCTCCCAAGTAAGTTTACTAATCATCAAACCAACATATATACACAAGTTATAAATTTTAAGAATCATTAAACTATAATATAACATCGTTTTCTTGGATCAAAAGTCATGAATTTCACTACAACCCTAATTCTTCACTATTTCTTCCAAAATCATCATAAACCTCAATTAAATTTCGTGATTCTTAACCCTTAATTTATAATTTCGTTCATCAAACATTTCCAGAAGGACCACTATATGCAAACCTACCCAAAATCAATTATTAAGTCTCCAATTTCATATTTTTGCCATTATTCATAAATTGACATCAAACCTAAACTATCATGTAAAGTATATGCCATAAATTATTGCAAGATAAATCATTTTCCTGAATTAGATATTCTGATCCTTTAAAGCAGACAGTATGGGAGTGATTCTTGCTTTTCGATCTATCCGGTGGTGGTGACGGTGGTGTAAAAGCCTTCAAGGGTTGGTTCTCTTTTGGGAACTTCCTTCCATTCCTCTCTAATGGCCGTTTATTATTTTTGTTTGTGAAACCCTAAGGAAATCAAGTGTTGGTTGATAAAATCAGTCTAAAATTCGTAGGTTACTATTCCTCAAAAAGTCAAAATGACTAAAATACCCTCCCGGGTTGTCGGTTAGGCCTAAAATGCCCCGGGACCCAAACTAAACCCCCAGCTAGTGTTTTTTGACTATCTCGATCCTTCTGGACACGTTAGCGCACTCAAAACGGTCATACAAATGACATGAAAATAAATTACATTTAAATCCATTAAATTGGGTCCTGATACGACTGGCACGCGCGTCCCAACTTAATTTCTGAAACTGCCGTATTTTCAACTCACGACAAAATTAATAAATTCAATAATCATATATTACCAAAATCACTCAGTACTATTCAACATTATTATCATAATAAAATACCAACTCTCGTTTCGCTAGTATTTCAATCCGGATTAATTTCCAATTAATTATCCCAAATTAATTTAATTAATCCAATAATTAAAGCAATTTCATTTAATTAATCTCATAATTAAAAGCCATAAAATTATGGGGTATTACATGTAGGTTCCCCGAAAGGAAATAAATGTGGTTTATTTTATAATCCAAAGGAATGGAGGGTGTTGGTTAGCACAAATGCCTGATACTTAGAGCACGATTATATAATAAGCCACAAACCCAAGAGTAAGTTAATTTTATAATACCTAAGAAGCAAAGGTCAAGTGATTGTTTCAGAACCACCCGTATAGGATACAATACACTCTGATATCGATAGTACACTACCTAGTAGTAGTGAGAGTATTATCGATGATCAAGATACACGTGTCACTTATATTGGACCACAAGTGGAGCCACGTCGTAGTGGGAAGTTCAGGCGTCAACCTGATAGGTTGGTGTATTTAGGCGAGAACTTTGATGATATCATAAGGGAACACGTAACTAATCTTGAGAACTATAATGAGGCACTCCAAGATAAGAACTCTGATCTTTGGATTAAGTATATGAGGACCAAGATGGATTTGATGTATTCGAATAAGGTTTGGTAGCTTGTAGACTTTCCAGGTGGTATAAAACCCAACAAATAAAATGTATATAGAAGAAGCAAAGAAGGGTAAGACAAGGATTTTTGTGAAAGAGTTTACTCAGAAAGAGGGGATTGACTATAAAGAAACCTTCTCGCTGGTATCCATGCTAAAGTACGTCTGGATTCTTTTATCCATTACAACACATCTCAATTTTGAGATATGGCATATGGATGGAAAGATTGTGTTATTGAATGCTAGTCTTGATGAGTGCATTTATATGATACAACCCGAGGGACTTATAGAAAGCGTCCCAGAAAGAAAAAAAGTGTAATCTTTAGACATTCATTTATGGATTTAAGCAAGCATTGAGGTCTTGGAACATCCGATTTTATCAGAAAATTAAATCCTTTAGTTTTCATCAATGCATATATAAAACTCGTCTGTGTAAGAAGCATGATGGAAACGTGGTGGTATTTTTGGTACTCTATGTAGATGATATTATCCTAATCGGGAATGATATGGGTGTATTATTTAGCATAAAAGTGTTGCTATCTAGTCAGCTTGATATGAAAGACTTAGGAGAAGCCAGTCATATTCTTGGGATAAACCTTTTGCGTGATTAGAAAATTAGGATGTTAGGATTATCCCAAGATAATAATGTTGATAATGTGCTCACAAACTTTAGCATGCAAGATTCCGAGAAATGATTTCTTTCTTTCGGACATGGAATCACTGTATCTAAGGATCAGTGTATTAAGACACCTAATCAGATAAAAGGATATGGAATATACCTTATAATTTGGTGGTAGGAATCCTCATGTATGATATGATGCGTATAATATCAGATATTTATTTTTCCATTGGCATGGTCATCAAATTCCAGTCAAACCCAGGTGAGGAGAACTGGACTGCAGTGAAGCATATTCTTAAGTACCTAAAAAAGACTAGAGACTTTGTGCTAATTTACTCAAACGATAGTCTTATGCCTATTGGGTACATAGATTCAAATTTTTAGTTCGATAAATATTCAAGGAGTCGGCCTCAATATATGTATTTACCCTAAGAGGTGGAGCCATAAGTTGCAGGAGTATCAAGGAAACTTGCATTACTGGTTCCACCATGGAAGCCAAATATGTTGCACATTCGAAGACAGTACAGTAGGAAGTTTGGCTTCATAACTTCCTCGATTATTACACTTTAGTATGAAAATAGCGGTGCAGTTGCTAAATCAAATAACCAAGGACACATAAAAGGGTAAAACACACTGAGCACAAGTATCACTTGATATGGAACATCGTGTAAAGAGTTGTCATTATCGTCATTAATATTGCATCTTAGAAAACCTGGAAAATTTGACACTCCTCATATATTGACATTGGAGGTGTCCAGTCCCCCCAACCAAACTACATCGGGCATCAGAATTAAAATATCATTCTTTGCATGTGATAGAAATATGAGACATTAAAAGCCTTTTTCCATAAGATATAGTCCAAAGTTTAATCCAAATAATAGAAACATCTACACAAATAATTCCATCACCATGCTAATTCAAAAGTAAAGATCAACTCTAAAAGATAGATTAATACTCAAATGAAATTATCCAACTATAACTCCAACTTAAAAGCCATAAACAACTCTGGAACCGAATGGCCCATCGAAACCATAAAAAGTCGTCTAATAAATAAAATGACAGAATGGAAAATCTAATCTAATAAATCAATATAATAGAACTCCAGTTGCACTCCACGAATCTCAATTCTAATCAATATAGCTACTCTAATAACTAAACTTGAAATATTAGTCAAAATGATTGGTCAGATCCTACCGCATGAACAATAACTACTCCCAATTAGGATCTGATATGACACAAATATTATGTATTTCACCCGTTAACCTATGCATTATTAGCCCCCTCAGGATTAATCCCTATATTTATGCTCGTTAACTGGATAACCTCGAATTTGTATAGATATATATTTTGCAGGGGTTAATTGAGCTTTTATATGTATTTGGATGCTTAGTATGAAGTTCGAACGCATTTCGATGAAGTTTCATACAATTTTGCATGCGCAAGGGAAATTTAGTCATTTGACAGTTTGGGCATCGGATCCAACATCTTCACGAAAGTTGTATCCCACGGACCAAGATTTGCATGGCCGTAAATAGTGCGCAAATCCGATTCCTAACGAAGAAGTTACAGGAGTTTTAGTAGAAGGGAATTTCAAGAAATCAAAGCAGGATGCAGAGTGGCTGAGACCTGATGGATCAATCGATCAACCAAAGGGGTCGATCGATCAACTCCTCAATTTTTGCCTTGGTTCGAAGATAGTGGGCATTTTCCTGAACCATCGATCGATCGACCCTTATCGATCCCCTGTTTATGACAGCATTTTCTTCCTTCTCAATTCTTTCTTCTTTATTTATTTTCCAACTTACTATATAAGAGATTTTTGTTGTAATAAGAAGGAGACTTAGTTTTGATAGATATTTTAGGTTAGGGTTTGGGTTTTGAGAGCTCTTCTTCATTTCTCTTTGGGATGACAACCATTTGGGCTATGAAAGTTGAACTATTCATCTCCCCCACCATTAATATAGTTGTTTTTGTTTATTTCTTGCTTTTTAGTGTAATTTCACGATTTGATAAGTCGTTGTAGTTATCTATTTATTGCTTTAATTAGTTTAATTAGTGTAATTTAATTTATTTCCATGTCATGCCCTTAGATAAATAGGGTCGGGGTTGTGTTCTGCCATTATTGGGTTTGAGCTTCGAAAATTAGGTTTTGTGTAAAATTGCATTTAATTGAAATCGCACCTATTAAAGTCGGATTACTATGCGTTTAACTTTCTTCGTCACACAACATTAGTGTTTATAGCGATAATTCGAATTTAATCCGAGTGTGACCATTTTCAGTTAAATGTTTAATCCCGCAACTTTGGGTTAAATTCCTTATTGTGTGATGTTTATGCTTAATTGATTATGCTCGATTAAATTGTTTTCGAACCGAAATTCTAATTAGTAGTTGTTTCGATCTGTGTGGTGGAACACGATCCGATCCTCGCTTTACTTTTTTGTAGCGTAACTTATTCTTTTCTTTTGTCACCACAACCAACCGTCGCCTTTTATTTATTTATTTTAAACTTTTATTCCTGAAGTAATTAATGAAATTAAAATCTAAAATTCAATCACTCCCTGTGGATTTCTTACGATACCCGAATTACCGCTGTGCTTGCCTCGCAAGTGTAGTCGTAATTTAGATTTTTGTATTGAGCAGGCGAAACGAAACAACGATTAGCGTTCTAACGCGACGCTACTTTTTGCGCTCGATCAAAATGGCACCACTGTCGGGGAGTGTATTTTAGATTGTAATTGTTTTATTATTTCGTAGTGTTTTTTATTTTGTATTTGTATTCTTTGTTTTAACCTTTTTTTCGGATTTGCATACTTGAGCGCTTAGAAACGTTCATTCTCGATAGCGCACCTTTTCATCAGATTCTCCATCTACATACAATTTGGTAATCATGTCTTTCTTTTATAGTTATTACGGTCATTCTAATGATTCTTACTTTTGGGATAGTTTTCAAGTTTTCCATTTTGAAGATTTTCTTGAGATTGAAAGACTTGAAAACAATTATCAGAATGAAAATCGTTATTGGGAGCTTGAGCTGGTTCATTATTCGAATCCAATGAAGATTCTTATATCGATACTTTCGAAGACGAGTTTCAACCAAATGAGGAATCCGAGGCTCTTGAGCTGAGGAAGCCTACTTTGGAAGAAACTTTTCTTCTTTACTCCCAATGTTTGGAAAGCCTAAATGGTGCTGGAATGAGACTTGGAGCACTTTGCGATGAGATGAATTCTTTTGCACGAAACAACGAGGAGGTGGAAACTTGTGTTTCACCTCAATTTTTCAAATAATTTCTCATCGAATGTGAATCTTTCTCCCCCGAAATTCAATCTCCTTCTGACTATATGTTGATGGAGATTGAATTTATTTCATTACCATATACGTTTTCCATCATTGAACCATTAGAATTACCGGTTGATTCCTATGACTCAGTAGAAACTTTTAAAACTCCTACACTTTTTGCCGATGAGGACTCCTTACCGAACTTGTTTTTGATGGATGTTACCATCGCGTGTGCAATATCTCCCATTACATTTGAAAAACCATTATGTGACACCCTGCCTAATTAAATACCAGGCGATCAATCCTTTATTAAATTAAAATCAAGGTGAGCAGTTTGATCATTCTTAGCATCACTGTCGCTAAATAAAATTTTTCCAAATTTAAACACCCTATATAATTAAGCTAAGTGTCAAAACAATTTAGAACTTTATTTCCATTTTCATTAAATCCCAATTTGAAAACCTTTTAAATAACCAACAGTTTAAGAATCACATAAGTGCTACGGATAACAATCAACACAAAGGAATTAATCCATCTAGATTAACCAAACCAAATTTAAACTACAAATGAAATCATCCTGACAAGAGTTAATACTCAAAGGGTACCGAATACTGAAGATAAATGAACATACATCTCTGAAAAATCTATATTGAATGGAAAATGGGCGACACATGCCCTAACTATGAAGAACTATAACAAGAACCGAATCAATGAAGAGGTCGTCTACAAAAAAGACCTGCAACTTCCACATAAGCTACAGCACGTCCAATCCAAATAGCCTATGCATGACGCCCCTGTGGCTGGGCACCTGTAATATATACATATATATACAAGAGAGAAGAGATAATAGAAAACGGGTCAGATCCCGATTTTAAAACAGGTTTAAAAATAGTTTAGCAAGTATTTAAAATGCTTACCTGCTAATGCAACAATCATGCTAGTATGCAACACTCTCTTGAGAATTCTCACCTCTCATCTAGCGTGCACGTCTACCGTACTACTAAACCTCAAAAGTTTATCTAACTTATTCTCCATAAAGTTTTATCTCAATAATTAACAGGGTGATAATATTTAGTTTGAGAAATTTAATCTCTTCAAGCTTTCTTACACTATTTAGAAAATCGGTACCGTTATGAAGTTCCCGAACCCACTAAGAAAGTTGCAACATTTATCCATCACTTAACTACTTATACGCACAGTAGAAAGTTCTCATATAGAATTACGTATATATATTAGTTACACATATAATATATATTCTAACGACACCCCACATAAAATCAATGGTGCAAAGTTTCCATATATAAGTAGATATATATACCAATCACTCACATAAAATACATATATATATATATACACTATCTGCACCCCACATACAATCTATGGTGATGGCATAATCTTCTATCAAGTCCCTTTATCACACATATTTAGGGAACTGCTAGTTCGGCATCACTCTCGAACTGCATTAACATAAAACACATACAAATGGAGGCGAAACATAGTTCCAAGTCACTAAGAGGTCAACAAATACCCTCACGTCTCTTAGTCTGGCTATCAATCAGATAGCCTATCCCAAGGAATCCTATGTTCTAGGGTACGAGTCAATATCCCCCATAAAGGTCCCATCGAGATAAGACCGTCTCAGCGTGGAAACCCCCGTGATAGAAAGTAGCCCGAGTATGATTTTTATACAGATATATAATGTATGCACAATCACACAGTCATATATATATATATACACATCCACATTGCTAAATTAGGTGCGCTCACGACCCATAATTATAATTATTCGTTATTACACATTTTACTCAATTATTTCGTATCAAGGACTCGTTATTTGTATTCTCATATATTATTCACTTCATACTCACTTCTCCTCTCTCGAAGTATTTTAAGTATAATTTCAGTAGGCATTCACTCACTTACGTTCCGGTCTAACTCCCTTACGAGTCCTGATCTTTTTATTAAATATACGCATCGTTTCTTATACACATGAATCATTCCTCGTTAACCCAAAATCTCATCCTACACCAAAATGTTACTCAATGGGGTCTACCTAGGCCCTACTGGTCATCTCTATATCCCATTATACTCCAACAACAACAATCAAAGGTTCCCATACATCTTAATCGGATTAAACTAACGAATGAGAAATATGCAGTTTTCCAGGAGGGGTCGATCGATCGAATAAAAGGGGTCGATCGATCGATCAGTCGATCGATCCATGCTCTTGGCTCGATCGATCGATCAAGCAGTTCTTGCCCAGAAAACTGCAAATTAAACCTACGGGTTTCATCTTCTAATTTCTCCAAAAATGTCATTAACGACTCTAGAATTCTCAAATAACAGTACTCCAAGTTCTATATACATATATACAAGATTTCCTACATGAAACATGTATAAATTCATCAACGATATCGGATTAATGGGGTAAAATTGACAAAATCTTTAAGAACCCTAATTTTGAATGAAATATATATTACTCTAATTATTTCCCAGATTTCTTGTTTCTAAACTCATAATAATTCGCTGGTAATCCTCTACATATGATGGGTATATCCAGAATATATGGAATCTCTAAACATGCAATTTCAAGTCTCTAAATTAACAATTTCTTTCATAAAACATGATCTTGGTAATCCTAAACTAACATGGGTGAGGCATTAACCAAAAATAAAGCAAGATAGATACTTGACTGAAATTCAAGGTTCTGATTTCGTGTATGAAATGGTATGGTTGCGTTCCTCGTCGCGCGATCTACGTTTTGGTGGTGACGGCGGCGCAAACGGGTGAGTCCTTGGCCTTGAGTTGCTTGGAAAGCTCTCCAACTCCTTCTCTAATGGCCGTTCTTTAATTTTGTGTTTTCTAACCCTAGAAGATAACTCCTAAAGGCTGATATATCCGTAGGAAATTCGTGGGTTTAATTCCCCCAAAATATAAAATGTCTAAAATACCCTCCCGGGATGTCAATTAGGCCTAAAAATTCCCCGAAACCCAAACTAAACCCCCGGGTACACTTTTCTGACTATTTCGACCCTTTCGGACACTTTGGCGTACTCAAAACGACCATACGAGCAACTTATAATTTATTCACTTTATATAATAATAATTTAGTCCTGACACGACACAGGCGCGTCCCGACTTAAATTTCCATAATTGCCATTTTCTTCACTCGTGACAAATTTTTTTAACAAAAATCAATTCTACATATTACTCTACTCAATAAGTAATATCTAACGAAACAACAAACTTTCAATAATTACTAACTCTCGTCACGCTAGTAAATATTTAAAATAACTTTCACGGTTAAAATTAAATTAATTTATCTCAATTAAATTTAATAAATTCCTAAATTTAAAACCATAAAAATACGGGGTATTACATACTTCCCCCCTAATAACGGAATTTCATCCCGAAATTCTGAAAATAAGGCCTACCTGGTAAAACACACTTGGATACCTTAACAGTACGCAACCTATCCACATAGTAAGGCGCTCAATCACTATAGCCCCCGCCTCACAGCAAGCTTGTTTAACACTCTTCATTAAAGATACTTCACATTGTGCTCCTATCTGATAAAATTCGCATAAGACACGTATATACACTATTAATTCCCATTATTTTAATATCATTGGGAGGTCGCACCTCACTACATAACAACTACTCGGATTTATCTAAACACAAAACTCCCATTCCGAGAGAAACCGTACGAACATCTGACCACTCTTGTTCTCCTAAAATAGTCGTGGAATTTCACCATAGTCATCGGATTATCCTCGACCGATCCAAAATTCTGATTATCCGCTCACCTCTAAACATACGCAGAGGGAGAATAGTTAAGGTTTTTCCACACCAAAACTCCAATAAGCACCTCGTTCACGACAAACAGGTACGAGTGCTTCCACGGAACTCTACTATTAGGTAATATCCTCCCCCAATTACCGTACTTCTCCACTTGTTAGCTATAACCGTTGTGGAAACGAAATGATCACCAAGATTCTAAAATCACCTTCACTTGGCTCCACTACTCGTTAATCACCGTGGGCCTGCTCCTCGGCTATGGGTGATACCTCCTACTCAAAACGAAAAGTTCTCTCCGCTGTTTCCTGAAATCCCATATTGAAGGTGGGATTTACAAATTTCATCCTGATTCAGAAAATAATACCGTGTATGACCACGTACCGGCACGATCCCTTCCTTTCAAAGGAAGATTGGGGGACACTTGTTGATATTGTAAATCACCCCAAAGGAATGTCAATCACTTCCTTCTTGGGTGACTTACTCCACATGTTCGAAAGAACCCTTGATCTTACCTTGAAGATGGCAACCTATCCAAGGACTTTACCGACTTTACCGCCCTCTTTCGTTACAGGAATTGTTGATAACCACAAAATTCTCTAGTTGATCCCCTTATTCCAACCGATCTCTATCTATGAGTGGTGCATTCAGAGACTACTCACTATGTCCCACTCAACATCGACTTTCCATGAAATGTCACACATTAAGTGATACTTAATACTCCCCTTCTTTCCTTGGTGTATATCGAAAGTTCCGACCCGTGCACTTTTCTCCACGATGCGCACTTCTGGATCTTTTATACCATACTAACATTATCACTCTTTGTATGCACAACTCTCTCTCAACATTTGACTAATTACAACTCTGTCCCGAGTGTTCTTGATATAGTTAAATTCTACCCTTCCCAAGGAATACCCCTTTGTAAATGGCTTCCCACAGCCTTCCAACCAGATTCGGTGTGCTACTCTGATTGTACACGTATATATGGATTTATTATCTTTCACACGGTGCTTAATCCATTCTACCAATTTTTCTTCGTTATGTTAGTCCCACAAACATATATTCCACACGTCTATTCCCACGTCCCTTTAACTCGGACGATTTTTAAGATCGACTAACTAGGATGTCTACACACCCTATAAACCGTGCATACTAGCGTAAACATCACATATGCTTCACACCTAATAACCGATTCTTTATTTTCCTAGCGTTCACAACGTGATTGCAACACTTGGGTACTCTCACTCACCCTAGAAATTGAAATTCTAAACCCTCCTTATCATCGTTCCACCCCTCAACTCGTGGTGGTAAAACAAAACTTTTAATGCTTTCTTACCACGCAACCGACTCCACTGGCCTTAAATCATAATTCAATTACCAACTTACAGATATAATTATTTTTTCCTATTACGATCAAGGTACTGAACTCATGGACTAATGACCCAACATCTCCCTATTTCTAACCTTACGCTAACTTTCATGCGTGGAATGTCTCGCAAAGCGAAATCCAAACAAGGAACCTCCCCGATACACTACTACCTAGCATTGTCGGTTATCGAAATCTGTTAGGCCCTCCGTCCACAACATGTACCCTTTTACTCCATCTCTTGACAGAAAAGTTACATCTCTTCCCGTAATTACACTTAACAAAGAACATTTCTCCAATTGAACTATTGTACAGTATTGGTGGTAATTGCATTCCATAAACCTCGAATACATATAATCGGGATTCTCGAAATCCCTTTCCCAGTAGAGGGGTATAAATCTTACCTCCCACATCTCTAAGGGATAGATATAGCAATGCACTCTTTCTATCACCCATTCCTGAGCGTTAAACATAATACTGAGTTAAATCTTTTCGCTCAACAGTAAACCGATACATACTGAATCATAACAACAAAAGTCCCTACACACACTAGAATCGGATATCTCGAGCCTACTATTCCCTCAGAAGTATCTAAAATAGCTAATATAAGTGTGAGTCTGATCCTCTCGCAGGTGAGGCCTCGCCAGAACAAAACATGCTACACCTATGCAACCATTTCGATAGGCTTGCAATTACTGCCCACTATCGTACTAACATTTGCTATAAAGTTATAACCAAGATAATATCATACTCGTATATCATACTACTAAAACGAGTAACCTTAATACACACACTCATCCTCCTCGGATAGCACTAAAGATAATCCCGCTACACTAGGGAAAATATTCACATAATAATAATGTTTATAGTTATACGCATTAAACTTGTCTCACATGTTAATCTAGCAATGAACAAAATATATTGACTTGCCCGTGTCACATAAAACACGCCTCATCCTCTGAGGATAAAACTCATACTTCTACCTTGCCAAATGCCTTGACTGTGCAAACAGTCTCCAGATGTAGCACGCCTGTCCAAACCAGAACAACACTACTTTAATCATTCTCCTTTACTAGGCACTATACTCTTGTACCCTATAATCATTTCATAAAAAAAAATTTGCGCGTGTGATTTCACTCTCCACAAAATACCTCAACAAATAATCCACTCCTCACCTATCATACTAACCATGTTAGGATTGTCATTCTCTCGAACTTTGGTAAACTCGATTTCTGATAGCTACCCCCATTATTCGCTTAGCCTTATAGGACCCAAAGAACATGTTACTGACTACACCAGTCCTTACTAAATCTACCATCGCTTGGTAAGAATTTAGCTATCTGAATCATGTAAATGGGTCCCCTGATGTGTATCTACACCCCCTTATGGTGCCACACTACCAACGTTGTATCCCGTCTTATTCTTGACTAAATTATTTGATTCTTTTAGCTTCCCACACCAAGAAGCATTATCATCTTCATTAGCAAAGTACGAACTTGTCAACCCCTGAATCGACCGTCCAGCAGAATTCCCTTTTCAAGTGTTATCAACTATTATTACGAGTCCAACTCCCACTTGGAGTTCTTTCCTCCATTTGTATCTACATCTTCCAATACAAGATTCGCTAACGATTTAGACTTATATTCACCAATGGACCTCTGTCAGGTCCTCCTGTGATGAGTTCAGAACAACGTTCACTTCTTATCCTGAACATCTGATGAAAGAACATGCAGTCAAACTGTACCTAAGATTCTCCTATAGGCATAGCATTCCACTTCTAAAAGTAGTGGATGACTCCCACCATGATAACCTTGTTCCGACAAGCCAAGAAAATTTGTCTCCAAATTTTCACTTTCAGTTAGCCACACTCCGTCCTATGTCCAAGCCTTTGGATACTTTACCTCCTTGGGCTAACACACACAATTTTTGCATTTCTAGAATTTCCATTGATAGTTCCCTACAATTCTTTGTCTGACTTTTCCCAATCGTACCATGTTGGGGGAGTCTACTCTCGCACCTCTTTCGACTATGGAAACACATGGAAATCCTAGGCTGCGTTCTAGCCGTCTTTACAGTCCTCTCTTCCCGTGCCATAATAGGGGTGACCTTAACTATGGTCATCATCCTCGAATATGCTCTACAAACTCAGCTAAGCCTTGCCTCCTGTTGTCCGCCCAACGACCCTTAACTTCCATATTTAATTGTTCGAACACGCCTGAACGCAATTAAGATTCACTAAGGTACATACGTTATAGCAGGAGAACGAAATCTTATCATAGAAAACAAAAATCCTAAACATAGGGCTCTATATCAAACAAAGTAACGCTAGAAGCATAATAAGCCGCACAGATCCTAAGGACACTAGAACCTGATGCTCTGATACCACTTGTGACACCCCGCCTAATTAAATACCGGACGATCAATCCTTTATTAAATTAAAATCAAGGTGAGCAGTTGGATCATTCTTGGCATCACTGTCGCAGAATAAAAATTTTCCAAATTTAAACACCCTATATAATTAAGCTAAGTGTCAAAATAATTTAGAACTTTATTTCCATTTTCATTAAATCCCAATTTGAAAACCTTTTAAATAACCAACAGTTTAAGAATCACATAAGTGCTACGGATAACAATCAACACAAAAGAATTAATTCATCTAGATTAACCAAACTAAATTTAAACTACAAATTAAATCATCCTGACAAGAGTTAATACTCAAAGGGTACCGAATACTGAAGATAAATGAACATACATATCTGAAAAATCTATACTGAATGGAAAATGGGTGACACATGCCCAAACTATGAAGAACTATAACAAGAACCGAATCAATGAAGAGGTCGTCTACAAAAAAGACCTGCAACTCCCACATAAGCTACAGCGCGTCCAATCCAAAGAGCCTATGCATGACGCCCCTGTGGCTGGGCACCTGTAATATATACATATACACATATATATATATATATATATATATATATATATATATATATATATATATATATATATATATATATATATATATATATATATATATATATATATACAAGAGAGAAGAGATAACAAAAAACGGGTCAGAGCCCGATTTTAAAACAGTTTTAAAAATAGTTTAACAAGTATTTAAAATTCTTACCTGCTAATGCAACAACCATGCTAGTATGCGACACTCTCTTGAGAATTCTCACCTCTCATCTAGCGTGCACGTCTACCGTACTATTAAACCTCAAAATTTTATCTCACTTATTCTCCATAAAGTTTTATCTCAAAAATTAACAGGCTGATAATATTTAGTTTGAGAAATTTAATCTCTCCAAGCTTTCTTACACTATTTAGAAAATCGGTACCGTTATGAAGTTCCCGAACCCATTAACAAAGTTGCAACATTTATTCATCACTTAACTACTTATACGCACAGTAGAAAGTTCTCATATAGATATACGTATATATATTAGTTACACATATAATATATATACTATATATATATATATATATGGAATATATATATATATATTTTATATGAGTGATTGGTATATATATATCTACTTATATATGGAAACTTTGCACCATAGATTTTATGTGGGGTGCCGTTAATATATATATTATATGTATAACTAATATATATACGCATATATATATATATACTATCTGCACCCCACATACAATCTATGGTGATGGCATACTCTGCTATCAAGTCCCTGTATCTAACATATTTAGGGAACTTCTAGTTCGGCATCACTCTCGAACTGCATTAACATAAAACACATATAAATGGAGGTGAAACATAGTTCCAAGTCACTAAGAGGTCAGCACATACCCCCACGTCTCTTAGGACCGTCTGACTATCAATCAAATAGCCTGTACCAAGGAATCCTATGTTCTAGGAAAGTTAATATCCCCCATAAAGTTCCCATCGAGATAAGACCGTCCCGATGCGGAGACCCCCGTGATAGCATGTAGCCCGAGTATGATTTTTATACAGATATATAATATATGTACAATCAGATAGTTATATATATATATATATATACACACATCCACATTGCTAAATTAGGTGCGCTCACGACCCATAATTATAATTATCCGTTATTACACATTTTACTCGATTATTTCGTATCACGGACTCGTTATTTGTATTCTCATTTATTATTCACTTCATACTCACTTCTCCACTCTCGAAGTATTCTAAGTATAATTTCAGTAGGAATTCACTCCCTTATGTTCTGGTCTAACTCCCTTACGAGTCCCGATCTTTTTATTAAATATACGCATCATTTCTTATCACATGAATCATTCCTCGTTAACCCAAAATCTCATCCTACACTAAAATGTTACTCAACGGGGTCTACCTAGGCCCTACTGGTCATCTTTATATCCCATTATACTCCAACAACAACAATCAAAGGTTCCCATACATCTTAATCGGATTAAACTAACGAATGAGAAATATGCAGTTTTCCAGGAGGGGTCGATCGATCGATCAGTCGATCGATCCATGCTCTTGGCTCGATCGATCGATCAAGCAGTTCTTGCCCAGAAAACTGCAAATTAAACCTACGGGTTTCATCTTCTAATTTCTCCAAAAATGTCATTAACGACTCTAGAATTCGCAAATAAAAGTACTACAAATTCTATATACATATATACAAGATTTCCTACATGAAACATGTATAAATTCATCAACGATATCGGATTAATGGGGTAAAATTGACAAAATCTTTAAGAACCCTAATTTTGAATGAAATATATATTACTCTAATTATTTCCCAGATTTCTTGTTTCTAAACTCATAATAATTCGCTGGTAATCCTCTACATATGATGGGTATATCCAGAATATATGGAATCTCTCTAAACATGCGATTTAAAGTCTCTAAATTAACAATTTCTTTCATAAAACACGATCTTGGTAATCCTAAACTAACATGGGTGAGGCATTAACCAAAAATAAAGCAAGATAGATACTTGCCTAAAATTCAAGGTTCTGATTTCGTGGATGAAATGGTATGGTTGCGTTCCTCGTCGCGCGATCTACGTTTTGGTGGTGACGACGGCGCAAACGGGTGAGTCCTTGGCCTTGAGTTGCTTGGAAAGCTCTCCAACTCCTTCTCTAATGGACGTTCTTTAATTTTGTGTTTTCTAAACCTAGAAGACAAATCATAAAGGCTGATATATCCGTATGAAATTCGTGGGTTTAATTCCCCAAAAATATAAAATGTCTAAAATACCCTCCCGGGATGTCAATTAGGACTAAAAATGCCCCGAGACCCAAACTAAACCCCCGGGTACACTTTTCTGACTATCTCGACCCTTACGGATACTTTGGCGCACTCAAAATGATAATACGAGCAACTTATAATTTATTCACTTTATATAATAATAATTTAGTCCTGACACGACACAGACGCGTCCCGACTTAAATTTTCATAATTGCCATTTTATTCACGGTGACAATTTTTTTAAACAAAAATCAATTCTACATATTACTCTACTCAATAAGTAATATCTAACGAATAAACAAACTTTCAATAATTACTAACTCTCGGCACACTAGTAAATATTTAAAACAACTTTCAGGGTTAAAATTAAATTAATTTATCTCAGTTAAATTTAATAAATCCCTAAATTTAAAAGCCATAAAAATACGGGGTATTACACTTTGGGAGATGAGTCAATTTTTCTTGGACCTCAAGTGTATCTTTCCCCCTTGTTATCCAAATCCCCCATCGTCCCCAAAAATTGATAATTGGCGATGGTTCATTTCTTACGCCTTACACATGCCTTCCGTTGTTTAAACAAAATTCCTATTTTTCGGGAGGCATGCATTATAGGATGGTCCAACGTCAATCCTCCAAAGTCAAATCGTAGTTTGGGTGGACCCTCAACTATTTAGACTTCTAGTGTGTAGTTATTGTGAGCCCTAAATAGTAGGTTGTAAATAGTTCTCTTTTTATTTTTTTCTTTCTTTTTAATTTAGTCTAGTGTAATTAGTTAACTTTTTGCTATTTGTTTTTGCTATGCTTGGCACTAGCTTATTTTGTAGATTCTTTGGACTCGTACTCATCCGAGGATAGCTCCAATTTTGGGTAATATCATTCTTTTTTTGTCTTTGTGTTGTGTTCTTAATGCGTATTAAGGACAATGCAATATTTAAGTTAGGAGGTGTAGGATATTCTATCCATTTCATGTGTAGTCCATTGATTTGCTTACTTGTTAGTTACTAAGTATGCCTTTAATGAAAAATTGAAAATTTTCAAAAATATTTTCTTTCTTCTTTCTCCTTTGTTGGGCATTTTGCCCTTGTTTCCAATGATAAATTTCAATAATTGCCCGATCCAATAGTTAACTCAACAATGCATGTTCTCGATTTTAGAAGTTATTAGACTTTAGTCCTCAAATCATTGATATTATGAATAACTTCATGAATTAAACTTTATCCCATGAGCACATGCACTTTTCTTATTTTATTGATTTGGTTTAAGACGTTTATAACTCGAAAATCTTTTGTTGCATTGTATATACTTGCACCGAGTAAGCTTTGTACCTTTCGTCGTTTGTGAGTATTATACACTATTCTTTCCTCATTGAAAACGTTGAATACATCGGTAATCTCTCTATTCTTTCATTGATAGTTCATTAATTGAGTTCATTTTTTAAATTTGTTACTTGAGCATGATTTTCAAAGTTTGTTTTGAATGGAGAATTGCGTAAACTTTATAAAATGATCGTAGGCAATCTTTGTTATATCACCCATATTAGGCTTAACCTCACCTTATATGTTTTCCCTAGTCAACCCCTTTGAGCCTAAATATTAGCCCTTCGTTTCATTACCCAAAATTCCATAACCAACTCCAAATTGGACCTATATACCATACATATTACCTTCCATACCTTTTTTTGGAATGATACTTGGGATTGGATGATGCTCATGTTTTATGGTTGCAATTTAAGAATATGAGAGTGAGAAAAGAAAGAAGTGAAAAGAAAATTGAAAAAAAAAACAAAAGTAAAAGAAAACATGAGAAAAAGAATAAAAAAATGAAAAGAGAAAGTTTGTATATGTTGTGTATAGTTCAATAATCTTTGTTACTCTCCAATTTCATATTTAATGATTGTTATGGAAATCATTTTTAAATTTTTGATATTTCCCATTATTGACCATTATCCTGAGTTTTCATTTCCAAACACTTTGAATTCATACATATCCTTCGTTTCGTACCCGAGCCTAGCCTACATTACAACCCTATACAAGTCTTGTGTGATCTTAGGGTGAATTTAGTTTAAAAGTCATAATAGTTTTCATAATCTGTGAAAATGCATTTTGCCTCTTTTAATGAGCGGTATCTTTCATTGAGATTACATTTTTTAATTTCCTATATAGCGTTCTTCATTTGTAACATGTGTGCGGCCTAGTTTCCATTTACATTTACTCATTATGCCCGCATGTTCCGTGTGTTACCTCCCCTTTCATAGTGATTTCATTTGATGAGTGTAATGCCCGTGAGGATTGAATATATGCATGCTTTTATGTTTATCCGGTTTATTTAAGTTTTGGCCAAATCTTACTATGCATGTACTCTCCCCCCTCCCACTTTTAAAGTTTCAATTCTATGAGGTGCATTCAACCTATTAATAACAACGGACTTTAACTTGAATTCGTTCGATATGATAATAACATGTTTGAAATCTTTTTCGTATTGTTGAGTTTGTCACATGTTGGTTGGGCATATTTTGAGGAAATCGTATGATGTTTGTTGGTTTCATCCCTGAAAACCCTCACGAGACGACACTCGTCCACAAGGGTAAACTAGGGGTTTAACGGTTTATTGCATACGTTAAATGAAATCGTTTGCCCACGAAAGTGTCTTTTATTGCTTTTATACATATCTCCTTTTTTTGTAGTTTTCTTGTAGTTCTTGTTGTTTCCTATTTCATTGCTAGGGACTAACAATGTGCAAGTTAGGGGGTGTGATACAATGAAAACAATGCGTATTTCACCCGTTAACCTACGCGTTATTATCCCCCTAGGGTATCTTAATCCCTATATTTATGCTTGTTATCTAGAAAACCTCGTATTTGTATAGATGTATGTTTTGCAGGGGTTAATTGAGCTTTTATAGGTATTTGGATGCTTAGTATGAAGTTCGGACGCATTCCGGTGAAGTTGCGTATAATTCCTCATGCACAAGGGCAATTTAATCATTTCACAGTTTGGGCATCTGGCCCAACATCTTCGTGGAAGTTGTATCCCTCGGATCAAGCTTCGTGTGGCCATAAACGGTGCGCGAATTCGATTCCTAACGAAGAAGTTACGGGAGTTTTAGCGGAAGGGAATTTCAAGAAATCAAAGCAGGATGCAGAGTGGCTGAGACATAATGGATGGATCGATCGACTCCTCAATTCTTAGCTTTCTTTGAAGATAGTGGGATTTTTCCTGAACCATCAATCGATCAACCCTTGGGTTCGATAGATCGATCCCCTATTTTTGACAGCATTCTCTTCCTTTTCATTTCTTCCTTCTTTATTTCCTTTCCACCTTACTATATAAGAAATTTTTGTTGTAATAATAAGGAGACTTAGTTTTGATAGATATTTTAGGTTAGGGTTTGGGTTTTGAGAGCTCTTCTTCATTTCTCTTTGGGATGACAACCATTTGGGCTATGTAAGTTGAACTATTCATCTCCCCCACCATTAATATAGTTGTTTTTATTTATTTCTTGCTTTGTAGTGTAATTTCATGCTTTGTTAATTAGTTGTAGTGAGCTATTTATTGCTTTAATTAGTGTAATTTAATTTATTTTCATGCCGTACCCTTAGGTAAATAAGGTTGGGGTTGTGTTCCGCCATTATTGGGGTTGAGCTCCGAAAACTAGGTTTTGTGTAAAATTGCGTTTAATTGAAACCGCGTGTATTAAAGTCGGATTATTATGTGTTTAACTTTATTTGTCATGCAACATTAGTGTTTATAGCGATAATCCAAATTTAATCCGAGTGTGACCATTTTCAGTTAAATGTTTAATCTCTCAACTTTGGGTTAAATTCCTTATTGTGTGATGTTTATGCTTAAATGATTATGCTCGATTAAATTGTTTTCGAATCGAAATTCTAATTAGTAGTTTTTTCGATCCGTGTGATGGAACGCGATCCCGATCCTCGCTTTACCTTTATGAAGCATAACTTATTCTTTTCTTTTGTCACCACAACCAACCATCACCTTTTATTTGATTTATTCTACACTTTTATTCCCGAAGTAATTAAATCAATTAAAACCTTAAATTCAATCACTCCATGTGGATTTCTTACGATACACGACTTACCGCTATGCTTGCCTCGCAAATGTAGTCGTAATTTAGGTTTTTATTGAGTAGGCAAAACGAAAACAACAATTAGCGTTCTGACGCGACGCTATTTTTCGTGCTCGATCAGGATCCGTGAATCCAGACATAAGCATCATACGAGATAAATATCACAATAGAGTATTTTAAATTAAACGATATAAGAACATGGGAGTAAAGCACTAACTACCCACATAACTAAGCCACTCCATTATTGAAGTCCGATTATATTATTATGACAATGAATTTAATCTCATAGTGATTAATTGAATTAATGCAACCAATCTTATCAACACGACACCAATATAGGAAATTTACCTTTCTATTGGTCCTGCACATTCTCCTAGAGTTCTAATAATTACAACACATTATGCCCATTCCCCTCACTATAGCCAGTTTGCCCAATTTCGTTAGCACTGCACATACTCATGAGGTTCCACGCATAACATGCCACTATAGCTTGTTTTCCCAATTTAGTTAGCCCTGCACATACTCATGACACCGACACCCACCTACTTCGCTATAGCCGATCAACCCAATTATCGTTAGCCTTGCACATACTCGCGACGCAAATTAATTTTAACACCCGTTTATTATCATAGGCATTAATTATTAATCTATATTAATTACCTTATTCTCAATTATCCCCATCATTAATTTGGCTATCACAACCTAAAACCACCCTTAGTCCCATACCCAGAGATCACCAAGCCATAAATATTACAAAGTCTATCATCTACGAAGAATTCCTACCAAAATTACTACCTAGTCTTGTACCTATACTAAAGAAAGAACGTAATGACATACTACCTATCCCCACCGAGGAAAATACTCAACCACACAAGCATTCACTCACTAGTCCCATACTAGAAAGTCCCATCAACAACCTAGAAAGCAACATATAATAAGAGTCAAAGTACAACAACTTCGAAAATTCTCGACGTTCCTGCAGTGCCAAAATATTAACACGAACACTCTCCACGTAAATTATATTTTGATTTAAAACTACAATCCTCCAATTAATCCAATGATTTCAATTCCATTCAATTTACATTCATCTATTCATGTAATAACCAAATTCCACTAAATAGTTACACAAGTTGTCAAATTCCATAATTCCAATACGAGTCATATTTTAACAATAAAACACATAATCCAAATCAAATATGCATATTAACAACGTTACACAATAATAATTTCCGTCCTACAACATTCACATATAAAAGCATGATTTACATGTGAAAACATTATTCAAAATATATTTTTTTATTTTAAAAAGCGTTTTGTCCAACAATTCTATCTTAACCCAAAACAATAATCTAAGCATACGATTGTTCCAAGTCTTAAATCATATTTTTTTTATTGAATAAAAATAATCCCGAATTTACTTCCACTTTCCCTAATTAATCTTCCTAATTACTTTTAAGAAAATTTGATTAATTAAGGCTTAGGTGATATTTAAAACAAATAACACTTCAGGGGAACAATAGAAGTATTCATGCCTGATAAAAAGTCACCTCGAAAGTCTGATTACACGGTTGGGATCCTCTTATGAAAATAACAAAGACTAGTTCTTGGTTGATCTTGAGAATACTTTATTTTAATCTTCAAAACTTGAGTTAAAACTTGTTTCTAATGGGGTTGAGGTTTTGTAAAAGAAAGAAATGAAAACTTGGCTGGCTATTGCTTTTTCAGATGAGTTAAAAGTGTTGGAAAAAGTCTAAACCCGAGCCTTTTAAATATATGAAAGCAAAAGAGTTTGAAACCAACACAAATATTTAAAAACAAGCCAACCCGCAACTCTGCCCCTGGTGCGAATCGATTCACCCCGAGGGATGAATCCATTCGGCACCTGAGTGGACTCCAGGTCTGCCGATTTAAATTAAACTTAGAAAATTCTTATTTCCCCCTCATTTCAATAATTATTGAAACATATTTTTTTAACATAAAACTCAACATTTTTAATTTCTAAAAATAATTATTCTAATGAAAAATATTTTTCGGTTTTGAAATTATAAAAGATATTTTATCATCCAAATATCACGAGGTATTACATTCTCCCCCACTAATACAAGAATTTTGTCCTCAAAATTAGACGAATCGTAAACGTAAAATATAAAGTCACGCAAATAAAATAAGGCTCACATATGCCTACCCATAGAATGCCACGATTGGGTGCCTATACACCAAATCCTACACGGACATACCCCATAAACAAAAGTACAATATATATATATATATATATATATATATATATATATATATATATATATATATATATATATATATATATATAACTATGAAAATAAAATGTACCATGGTCTTTCACAAATCACCACTCAATTCTATCTTCAAAAGCCATCGCAACGCTTAAATCCTCAAATCAAATCACATCACCATATCGATACTAGAGATACCTACCATATTTACAAATGATATACAAAATAAATCTCGTCTAAAATCAACTCTAAGGATCCTCACATCAAGATTACTACTTCTAACCTCAATGCCTAAAACAGCCTTTACACAAACCTCCCTATCTCCAAAACACAAAACTAACATGTATGCTAGACCCAATGGCTTAGAGAGTACGAATCAAAAAAGGGAATCAAAGATTGATAATGCGGAAGCTATAACGGACTCAAAACCTACAAGACCTAAGATCATACTCTAAGGCCAACTGTGACACCCTATATATTTTGACATTGGAGGTGGCCAGTCTCCGATACCAAACTACGTCGGGCATTAGAGTTAAAATATCATTCTTAGCATGTGAAAGAAATATGAGACATTGAAACCCTTTTTCCACAAGATGTAATCTGAAATTTAATCCAAAGAATATAAACATCCACACAATCATTTCCATCACCATGCTATTTCCAAAATAAAACTAAACTCTAAAAGATAGATTTATACTGAAATGAAACAATCCAACTATAACTCCAACTAAAAAACCATAAACAACTATGGAACTGAATGGTCCACCGAAACCATAAACAACTGTTTCATAAATAAAATGACAAAATGAAAAATCAAAACTAATAAAGCAATAAAATAGAACTCCAGATGCACTTCACAAATCTCCAATCCAATCTATGCAGCTACTTCAACAACTAAACATGAAATTTTATTCAACCCAACGGGTCAGAGTTCACTGCATGAACAACATCTACTCCTCTTAATTAGGATTCGTGAATCCATACATAAGGATCATACGAGATAAATATCACAATAGATTATTTTAAATTAAATGATATAAGAACATGTGAGTAAAGTAAAACATCACAAACTACCCACATAACTAAGTCACCCCATTATTCAAGTCCAATTATATTGTTACGACCGTGAATTTAATCCCATAGTGATTAATTAAATTAATGAAATAAATATTAGTAATGCGACACCAGTTGACCTTTCTATTGGTCCTGCACATACTCCTGACGCGCTAACAATTATAACACATTATGCCCATTCCCCTCACTACAGTCAATTTGTTTAATTTTGTTAGCACTTCACATACTCGAGAGGTTCCACGTGCGGCATGTAACTATAGCCAGTTTGGCCAATTTTGGTCGTCCTGCACATACTCATGATGCCAACACAAACCCACCTCGGTATGACCAGTCAACCCAATTATTATTAGCCTTGCACATACTCGCGATATAAATTCATTTTAACACCTATTTATTATCTTAGGCATTAATTATTAATCTATATTAATTCTCTTATTCTCAATTATCCCCGCCCTTAATTCGGATATCACAACCTAAAACCACCCCTAGTCCCCTACCTAGAGATCACCAAACCATATATATTACCTAGTCTATCACCTAGGAAGAATACTTAGCAAAATAAGCACCTTGTCTCACGCCTAGACTAAAGGAATAACATAACGACATACTACCTAGCCCCACCTAGGAAAATACTCAACCGTACAAGCATTCACTCACTAGACCCATACCTAGAAAGTGCCAACAACAACAAATTCTACCTACTAGTCCCACACCTAGAAAGTAACCTATAAAACAAGTCATAGTACAACTACTTCCAAAAATCTCAACGTTCCCGCAAGGCTGAAATATTAGCACAAACACTCTCCACGTAAATTATATTTTTATTTAACACTACAATCCTCCAATTAATCCTATGATTTCAATTCCATTAAATTTACATTCATCTAATCATGTAATAACTAAACTCCACCAAATAGTTACACCGGTTGTCAGATTCCATAATTCCAATACGAGTGATATTTTAACAATTCAACACATAATCCAAATGAAATATGTGTATTAATAACGTTACACAATAATAATTTTCGTTCCACAACATACACATATAAAAACATGATTTACAAGTCAAAACATTATTCCAAATTCATATTTTCATTTTAACAAGCGATTTGTCCCACAATTCTACCTTAACCCAAAACCCTAATCGAAGCAAACCATTGTTCCAAGTCTTAAATCATATTTTAATATTGAATCAAAACAACCCCGAATTTACTTTCACTTTACCTAATTAATCTTTCTAATTACTTTTAACAAAACACGATTAATTATGGTTTAGGCAATAATTAAAACAAATAACACGTAATGGGAATAATAGAAGTATCAATGCCTGATGAGAAGTCGCCTCGAAAATTTGATTACACGGTTGGGATTCGCTTGTAAAAATTACAAAGACTCGTTCTTTGTTGATCTTGAAAAAACTTGATTTTAATCTTCAAGACTTGAGTTGAAACTTGTTTTTAATGGGGTTTAGGTTTTGTAGAAGAGAGAAACAAAAACTTGGGAGCCTATTGCTTTTTGAGATGAGTTAAAAGTGTTGGAAAAAGTCTAAACCTGAGAATTTTTAATATAGGAAAATAAAAGTTTGAAACCAAAACAAACACTTAAAAACAAGCCAACCTTTAACTCTCCCCCCGGTGTGAATCGATTCACCCAGGGGGTCGAATCCATTATTTACCTAAGTGGAGTCCAGGTCAGCTGATTTAAATTACAACTCAGAAAATTTCGATTTCAAATCCGATTAAAACCTAATTTCTTACATAAAACCCAATATTTTTAATTGCTAAAAATAATTAAGTCAAATGAAAAATATTTTTCGATTTTCAAATTATAAAAAGATATTTTACAGTAAAAAAATCACGGGGTATTACAGCGGATCCTTTTACAAAGAGCCTCCCATCTGAGGCTTTCAATAGTCGTGTAGAGGAAATGGGTGTTAGATGAATATGCACGTGAGTTTAAGACTTAGTGCGAGATTATTGGGTTTTTTATTCTTAAAATGATGTATGTCATTTAGTTTTCAAAAAAGGTATGCTTGGTTCATTTTCAAATGTGAATTGTGTTTGTGATAAGGCCTTCTATTTGTTTTAAATATATTGTGTTCAAGACAATCTATTGGACTTAGTAGAGATTATTGTGATTTAGGTTTGACCTGATCACGGAAGATCATAATTTCAGTTCTAGTACAATTAAAGACTTCACAACTTAGATAGGGAGTTGACATTTATCGGTAAAGATGCGAGTACAATCCTAGTAGTCTATCTTAACTACGAGATCCTATTTAATGGTTTGGTAACTTCTCTGATAGTTTAAAGATGATTGTGTTAGTACCTTAGGAATTTATTGAACATAACCACATATAAGATTTAAGTCTAGGCGCTGACTATATTAGACTTGCATAATCTCACAGGTTCCAAACGGTGTATATGTTCTCAATCAAGAGAATTAAAATTCTTACAAAATTCTTGCTTTGACTATTATGGGTGCGATTCATTTTAGTTTGATCTAAATCTCTGTAGGTTGGTAAATCATTGTGTAACCATGTCTGAGATCATACTCCGGGACAATCCACATCAAATAAATAACATGGATTGTATTACCACCTTAAAAGACTTATAAGTTTTAATTTTACTAATAAACATAGTCAATGGATTTATATACAAAAAAGTATCAAATAAGTTATGTTTAAGATCAAGAATAAATAAAAAAATTGCATAAATTTGATTAGCGAAAAATTAATTGCACCAATCGGGTATTGTATGCTTACTGCGGGGAATCATATTATTTAGCCTTACAACTTTGCAATCAATACCTCATCATTCGAGTAATTTTGAGATCATTAAATTTGAGTGAAGTCGTAATTATTTAATGGAATTAATTAAGATTAAATGGAAAAATGAAATATATTAAGATGATGTAATTTTGGGATTTTTGAGTCTTTATTTGTAATCCAATTATATTATTCAGTCTTGGGTCACTAATATAGTCCATTTACTCAAGTAGCAGGCCCGACTCTTTATAAACCCATGTTATCCAAAGCCCACTTCTTATACCCATATATATAGGTGTAAGCGAGGATTTTAAGCCTTATGAAACATAATTAAGAGTTACGGAGGGAGAGGAAAATTACTATTAATCTCCATAAGTGCCCATGCACAAGGTTTTTTTTGGGGGGATCATTGTAGACACCTCGATCTGTAATCGAGGTTTTATGGTGCTTCGTCCGATCCCAAATAATGCCTTGAGAATGAATCCCGTAAGAAACCTCAGAAAAAACAAACTTTCGAAACCTACACTTAAGTTTGTGGTGTTAAAAACACCAAAGACCAAACTATATATGGCTAAAATGCAAATAACTAAAAATTCAAAAATCCACTTAATCCATTAAAATAACAAACAAACGGCCCCTCTAGGACCTTTGGACGACCGTCGAACGACCTCCCTTGCAATAGACGATCGACCAAAGGATTTAGAAAGGCTCGAGCGCTTGAGATACTCGAGATCATTTTTGAAAAGTCCTGAATGAATCGTATTTTTAAAAAGTCACCTTTTCGAATGGAAAAGCTCGTACATTCACAGAGTCGCCCCAAAAAGAGGTTCGTACTCTTGAAAAGTCACCTTTGAGAAACAAATAGAGTCAAACCTATATAGAAATTCCAAAAAAGTCAACACTTCTAGCTGAAGCATTCCCCGACGAAGAAATACCAAAAAGATGGGCTTTCCCCAAAGCAAAAAAGTCATCTTTTGCTGTGAGGGTAAATGACCCCTACCCAATATTTAGGGAAACACTCCACATATATTTTTCATAAACTGTACATACTTGTGTACCCTCTTGAACCCGACCCTCATTTAGGGGACCGAGTATGAAATTTGCAACGTTTATATTTGTTTAAGCCTGGTTGTTAACCTAGTAGCTCCACCCATGTCATGAATTGACATACTCATATGCTAAATTAACATAAATCAAATTCCATGATTCCAAAATACAAACATGAAAACATACTTTTCAAAATACATTCTCAAGAAAGTTCCATAGAGCTGTGTTCAACGTGAAACTTAGCAAACCAAAGTCTAAATTTCGACTACTCTCACCACTTCTCCAAGCGAACTAAGCCCGTCAAGGAGGCGACACCCCAAATATGTGTTTTCATTTCAATACTTTTCAAAAATCTGCATTTGATCAGAGTTTTATTTAAACATATAAATATATCAATCCATAATAACGAAAATGCTATATTAAGGAATAGGCTACAGAAACACCGCACTGATGTACCTTGAATACCCGGTAACCCATTGTTGTAATACACCTTAATTTTAGAATAAAATATATTGTCTAATTTAAATTTGATAATTTAATAGTAATTTGGGAATAAATTAAATCTGATGAATTTAATTCTATATGGGTAAAGTTTAAATTGAAAACAAACGATTATTCGTGCTTATATATATATAAAACTCAATTGGACATAATGGGCTTGCGAGTGAAAAATAAAATCACACATAAATAAGTTTTTGGGCGCGTGTTGTTTTAACATAATAAAATGTCCAAGTGAAATAAAAATAATTAGAACGCATTTTGGGGAGCGTTAGAGAATCGGTTAAATGTTTTAAATATTTAAAAATGGCCCCAAGTCATAGGTATATGAGTTGGGGAGTTTTTGGGCTAGTTGGGGTATGGGTTTGGGCCCATTTGAGGGTCCAAAAGTTGGGTTTTAAGCTCAACTCGGGAGTAACCACTAATTAAGTGTTTAAATGGGGGTAAACCACTCCCCCACTATCATTAGAGAAAACCTAGATTAGAAGCTACGATAGAGAGAAGGAGAAATAACAAAAAGGGAAGAAAAGAGGATGAAATCTAGGGGTGTCAAAGGGTTTCTCCTCTACAAAATTAAAGGCAAGAATTCTCTTGCTTAATTTATGCTTTTCAATTTTATTTCTTGATGCATATAACTATTTACTTTAAATTTTCGGGATTTAGGTTTGAGTATATTTGATTTGATGATGGATAACAAATGTAGAGGATTGATTTATATGTAGAATTTGTCCCAGGAATTAGGCATTGAAAATCTAAATATCGATAATAGATTTCCTTACGTTTTAATAGTTATTTGGAAAAACATGGGTAACCAATCTAGAGATTTTGATAGTTAATTAATAAGATGTAATTTTGATGTAGACTTCCTATTAATCACTCCTTATCGTGAAACGAAACTGATTGAAATTTTGGAGACTATCGTTGAAATCTGGAAATTATAATCATTTTGTGGGGACGTTGTATGTAGTTGTAAACATGAAACTTTGGATTTCGTATAATGATATAGGCTTAAGAATTGGTTATGGGATGAAAATGGTTTCTGGGAAGAAGAAGATGACGTGGGTAAGGGACAAGGGAATCGTTCGAATGAGGAGGGATCTCGTTCGAACGACATAGAATGTCGTGCGAACGAGGATCCCAGTAGTTCGAGCGATGTGTTTGACTTTTGACTCTTTCGTCCCTTTTTGTTTTAGCCTTGATTTCTAAAATTTTTGGTTACCACTTTGACAGTAGGTAAAAGAGGGATAAGGAAGGGAATTATAATTAGTGGGTTAATTAATTTATGGAGTAATGTTACACCCACACTTAAATCAATAATAATTATAATTGACTAGTTATCAGTTATGAGATGGAGGTTTAATACCTAGAGTATCGGAAGATTAAGTATTGAGGAATATTAACATTAATGAGGGTATTGGACCTGGGATTTTAGTTGTGACTATTTTTATGAGTCCAAGTGAGTGAGTATAACCGGATTTGGGAAAAATTATGAATTTATTAAAAATACAATTGTGCCCACATTAAACAGAGAAAATTACAATTTACTAGATGACTAAGTAACTATTTTATGAGAGGAGATTTATTAATTTATTAGATTATGATTATTAACAAATAGAAAAATATTGTGGACTTTGGTTGGACTTTTATGATAATTATGGAGTAATTACCTATACATATTATATGGGATAATAATATGTACTATTATGTATTTGTGTGGACATACCAGTGGACCATCATATCTGCTAGGGGGTTCGCGCGTTCGGGCCGCGTACCACACGTCGACACAGGTGGGGTTGACGATGTGTAGGACATATAGGTACTACATGGAGGCTCCATTCACGAGAGGTAGGTGTTGGCGCTTACCATTTCTGTATCACCGCTGTGTATGGGCCGTTTACAGGTGTCTTGCATGGGGACCGCCCCCCAACTTATGTGTGTTTTGTGACGTCCTCTTAGGATAAGGGATTCCTCCAGACTTGCCGATAGAGCACAAATTAGACTCCGATGGTAGATGCCCTTGTGTGTCATATATATATATATATATATATATATATATATATATATATATATATATATATATATATATATATATATATATATATATAAAGGACATATACATAATTACTTGGACTTCATATGAGATAAACTGAAATGTTTAAGAATGTGGACATAAATTCCAATTGTGATTCTTTAATGCATAATAGATGTTTATGCCATTTATGTGAAAATTATGAGACTGAGATACTACGGGAATGGATAATTAAATGTAGCCAGTTCACTTAAATCATTTAACCAGTTTATTAATTGGACCCGTAGTCGTAGTTATTATTTGGGGACTTTTGGGATGCGAAACATATCACACTTAGATGAGGGGTGAGTTGTTAAATGCATCTGAGTAATGAAGGGGCAATATTTTATTTTTCACCGACTGTATTATTGTACAATAAATTAAGTAAGTTAATTCTTGCACACCTCGGGTTCTAACCCAAATTTAAATATTTCCCCCCAGGTTATTTCTAGACAGGGATAGAAGGACTGTTACTGTACCAGTCTTGCGATCTCTCGTGCTTAGCAGCCTTCCATATTGTTGACTCTATCTTAGGTGTTTTTCTGCCAGAGTTCAGATATTTTATTTAGAAACATTTTTAAGGGCATAAGTCAGAGATTTATTTATTTATTTACATTATGCTGGATTTGTGATATTTACTTGTTGTTAAATTTATTATTTAGTTGGGGTTGGTTGAGTTTAATTATTATTAGTGAGATATTCATAAAGTTTAAAGTATCGTCCTTTTTAAATAACAATACTTATATTACGTTGTGCTAAGAATGGTATTAATTGATCAGCAAGCCCCATCTTCGGCCTATCGTGCCCGGCCAGCCTTTACGTGAGAAAATAGGGGTTATTACAATTGTCTAAACCTATAAATATACTGTATTTATTGGAACTACATTTACTTTGATCCTAAGTATCATTGGGTACATAAGTGCTATACCGAGCTAAACTCGTGAAGCCTAAGACTAAGCCTCATAATACATCTCTCGATGTATATTTTCTGAGGGATACCTCCATCTCTACTCTTAAGCCCATATATGTTATCCAACCCTGCTGTTGGAACTACATCGGCTATGACCTGAAGCCTCCTCGGGTACGTAGGCACTCTACTGAGCTTAACTCGAGAAGCCGAAGCTTCGTAATAAGTCTCTCGGCGTATTATTTCCTAGGGATGCCTCCATATCTAGTCCAACACCCCTATATATTATCCATCCTCACTGTTGGAACTATATTGGCTTTGATCCCAAATCTCCTTGAGTATGTAGGCTCTATACTGAGATAAACTTGTAAATCCCAAGCCTAATAATACATCTCTCCATGTATTATCTACTAGGTATGGATCCATCCCCAGTCCTAAATTCTCCCGACTTATCCTGGTCCACTCCAATACAAAGATGTAGTGTTTTGCCATGTTTCTTAGCAATAGAACACGACATCCTTCATGAAACGTCTTCACTTCTTAGCCCAAATCCTCCCAATTCTACACCTTAAAACTAGTCTGAAGAAAAACACCTCATGACTAGTGCTCACCCGACTATTACAAGGTTATGTGACAATATCATAAATCTTCGAGTCCATTCCCATTCTGATATTCCATACACCAGCCCTCCGTTCTCCAAGCCAAGTCTCACACTTTCACACACATCACGTTCAAACATGTGTTATAACTAAAATACGTAGGCTTTGATATTGATCCCCCTTGGGTACGTGGGAAAAATTCCGAGTCTGTCTCGTAAGCCCGGACCTCGACAATATGTCTCTTGATATATTATCTCCACAGAGATTTATTTATCTATGGACTTTCACCAATTACACCTAAATAATGTGGATCGATATATCAAACGATCTCAATGTAACGTGCAAACACGTATACACTAACCACAACAGAGATGCACCCTACTCTCACCTTTCCACCTCTCCTCAAACATCAAACGAGATATCAAACTATCTCAAAAATGAGATTTATCAAACACCTATATTTACCCTAATGGCCACCCATTATAAAACTAAAATCATAGATTCATGCACAAGAAATCTTGTGTACCTGCTTGGGTTAAAGTGACATTCCTATACCGCTTATTGATACCATTTTCCAACATGATCACCTACCTACGTTCAAATGCTAAGGTATCTAAACAAATTCTAAAATAACTATAAATAAATAAATTAATGTAAAGAACAATAATATTCATAAATTAAGGAAGCATACCGAACAAATGGGGAACCTAACACCTTCCCCACTCGTAACCTGGTTCCCGAACCTGCACAATAAGAATCTCCAGACCAAGCATGCCTTAGGATTAGCCCGAAAGGGATAACCCAAAATTTTTTGTTTGTTTTTATATAAAATAATTTGGTGACTCTGAACAATCGACGAAACCCCTTTTTTCAGGACGAAAGACACACTTGTTAGGGTGTGCACAAAAAACTAGACATGATGTCAAACTACATCCAGGGGAAAGTTATCGACCCACGTCAAACTGATAACCTAACCTCGGGGTAGGGGGTGGAGGAGGAAGGAGAAACAAACACTCTCGGGTCCTCCGTCAACATCAAGGTCTCTTCTCCCTCTCCATCGCTCAAGGTCCGTAAAACGACAGTGGCAAATCCATTGGAAATAATTTTTTTCTTCCATCAAAATGTAACATTGTATATCATAGTTAGAACTCATCAACTACATCATAGTGGTGACTCCACTGAAGATAAATCCATAGAATCGAACTATCTATATGCTTCTTTCCTATTATGCTTAATATTTGTCTCTCGCAGGACTACTTTGTGCCAATTTTATAACTATTTAGCAGTCTCAGTTTTATAGCCCCTCACAATGTAGATATGTGCTTTAGGTCCCCAAGTACATGATTATACATTTTATCAAACATATAGGTATGATTAAAGGACCTCGCAATAAAATTAAACATCAAAGTATGTAGAAATTAAAGATTACATATTTGCATCATGCGCTGCATAGTCTCCTCGAGGCTCCCAAAAAAACTAGTCAAAAGATGTTCCTACTTTAGGAAAGTCACTTTATCCAAAGGAAGTTCGTACTTCAGAAAACTCATCTCTCCTTAAAAAGAGGTTCGTATTTTCGAAAAGTCACTTCCCCAAAAAGAGCAGGTACTTTCAAAAAGCCACTTCCTCTAAATTCTAGTCACCACTAAGTGTCTTTCTCCTTTCATCCATCAGTATGGTACATCAAAAAACTTCTCTCTTGATTCCAAGGTCTCCGTGATGGGGAACATTTGAATTTTTTTAGTACTGGGTTATATCGTATATTCTTTCACAGCTATTCAGTGCGGTAAAGTGGTGTCACACGTACCTTAGAGGTTGCTCTATCCAAGCATCCTGATATATCATGATCCATGACCATTAAAAATAATCCTTCGATAACTTACACAACCCATTTTTCATAGAGAAAAAGCTCTAGGAAAACACCCGCTTGTACAAAAAGAATGAAATACTTACAGGCTAATTGCTCTAACAAAATTGTCCAAAAATTCTCAAACGGTCGGAGGCTGGTCCAAAACCCCTCAAATTCTAGGCTGAATGTCTTCCCCTAATATGAGGAAGATAAACAATATGAATTCATTGAAAAACCGTTACTAAATCCGTTTAATACAAGATTAAACTATTTAAGTAACTTCGAACTATTTTTTGAAGAAATTATTTTCTAGGAATCAAATCAGTTTAATCACAAGATGCGTCTAAAAAATATGCACGAGATCCGTTCAAGATTTGTTAACAAGTTTTGAAAAACAAAACTTAAATAGTTTTAAATCAGCACACTAAACAGAAAGGGATGAGGAGATGTAGAAAGATTAATGACTAGATATTTTTAACGTGGTAAAACCTCAACCAACCGAGGAAACATCCACGACTCCCTTTACGGAGTAAAAAGAAAAATCCACTAAAATAAATATAATAGTTACAAACTATATAACACACATGCACACAAATCAGACCTATACAAGTTTAGGAATGTACCCACTGGTGTCGTTATAACTTCTCTGCAGTTCTTATTGTTGATGTTGTTCTCTCAGTTTGCTAACTTCACTGTGTTCCAGTCTTTACGTTGACTCTTGTATCAAGATCTTATTACCAACATTTTCAGTGTTGTAGTGTGTAAGTGTTTGTGATGGTGATCTAACACATGCATGCACACACTCACGCTTATTTTTACAAACAGTCCTAGAAAATTACAAATCAGATCTACATGCTGTGATTTTCAGTTTCTCTCTTCTTAGGAAACTTTGAACCTTATTTGACCTTTAAGTTTAACCCAGAATCCACGGATATCTTGCTCAGAAGACGTATCAATATCTTAATCAATCTTAGGGTTTTGAAAATATTTTTGAGATTGAAAACCACGAAGTGCGATTCCAACTAGGCCAAAGGTCTTGTTTCAAAAGAACTAGAACTAGAAACAGAAAATGTTATTGTTGATTTTGAGTATGAAAACATTTACAGAGAAGAATCAACAAAAGTTTTCTCAAGATGAGAAACTATAAATGCAGATCTATGTGAAATATAACATAAACTATTCGGATCTATGATTTCTATGAATAAGAAACACAGATCGAAACTTAATGTTTAAGTTGAAAACAAGATCTTAAAACAAAGAGGTTACAGCACAAAACAACTTAACAAACCAACTCTCAAACTCTCAAATTCTCAAACACTCAAGGTTGTGTCTGGTATATAACTAGTTTTGAAAGAGGTTAGGGTTTGAAAGGTGTTTTGGACGATTTAGGGTTAGGGTTTCTAACTCTCTCTCTCTCTCTCTCTCTCTCTACTCTCTTATCTCTCTACTCTCTTCTCACTCTATAAATGACGAAGTGGAAAAAGCTTTTAAAAGGATGAGAGTAAGGCTCCTTATATAGGGGGCTGAGAAAGTTCGAGAACGAGATTCAAAATCAAGGGCTACGATCTAGTCTTCAGCAGTTGACTTTGATCTAACGATATAAGAGAAGCGGTGGATTACAACGCTTTTGATTGACTTAAGAGAGGTTCACAGGGATTAAGCCAGAACGCATGAAGATCGTTGATTAAAACAATCCAAGGGCAGGAAATGAGCAAGGCTTTTGTCTCTTAGAAGAAACACAAAAGGGACCGATATCTGGCTGACAGGTGTAAGGCTGAGATTAAGGCTGAAACGCGTGTTTTGAAAATAATTACACAAACACCTTGAAGCCTCTAGCGCTTTCGGTTTCTACCCTAGTGAACTTCCAGAGATAAAATCACCAATTCAAAATTTTAGATTGACCCCAAAGACTTTTAAAACCAATTTTAATATAAAAAAATTATTTTTTAAAAAATCATTAAAAATTCCCAAAAAATTATTAAAATTCAAATTAAGGGAAATTAATACACTCAATACACACATAACCAATTATATGCAATATGCAATGTATGAATGCAATACTAATGTGTGTGAGTGTTGGTAAATATACCTTAAATCAAGATCAATAAAATGTCGAGAAGGTTTGAGGCTCTTTGGTTTCTAGGATGGGACTCAATTTTGTTTCTATTTCCAAACTAGATGAGCACTTATACAATATAGACTCAAGTGAGTCAAGAGTATAAGGTGCTTCAATCTACCCCTTTGGAAATAGGAGATAAAATCTCCTTTGAGTCAACTTGGACTCGTAGGGAAACAAAAAGAAAAGGAAAAACCTATTCCTATACAAAAATGCTATCTACCCATTTCCTAGAATAGAAAATTACATAACTCAACTAAATACAATTCAATACCCTAAAACAACTGTGAACATAGCAGAGAATAACTGTACAGAATCCTGCAAATAATCACTAAGATCAAGATCTTTAGATTTTGTACAAATTAAATGAATTCTTATGAGAAACAAATTTCTCCCCCATTTTGTCTCAAATGGACAAAAGGAAAAATTAGGTAAATCCAAGAGTTTATTCAGCACAAACCATTCCAATTGATTTACGCAAGGCAATAAACCTATTATAATCCAAAGGTTTGGTAAACATATCTACGAGCTACAAATCAGTAGAAAGATAATTGATTTCTAATTCCTTAGTCTCAAATAATTCGCGAATGAAGTGATGCCTTATTTTTATGTTTTTGGTTCGCGAGTGTTGAACAAGATTTTTAGAGATATTGATCGCGCTTTGATTATCACAATAGAGATGTAATTGTTCCTCTTTAATACCATAATCACTTAGCATTTGCTTAAGCCAAAGTAATTGAGCACAACAACTGCCAGCGGCTATGTATTCAGATTCAGCAGTGGATAAAGAAGTGCAGTTTTATTTCTTACTACTCTAACCTACCAAATTATTACCAATATAATAACATGCTCTTGACGTGCTCTTACTATCGTCAGTACACCCTGCCCAATCAGCATCGGTGTATCCTATTATAGTGCTAGGAGTATCATTGGTATACCATAATCCTAAATTTAGAGTGCCTTTATTGTATTTGATAATTCTTTTAACACAAGTTAAATGGCTCTCTTTAGGATTGTTTTGGTAACGAGCACAAAAGCAAACAGCGTACATAATATCAGGATGCGAGGCAGTAAGATATAGTAAGGTTCCAATCATACTACAATAAAGGGTTGGATCTACGGATTTCCCAGTTTCATCCTTAGACAGTTTGGCAGTAGTACTCATGGGAGTTTTAGCATCTTTTGCACTCTCAAGGCCGAATTTTTTAATAATCTCTAATGCATATTTTGATTGCGAGACAAATAATCCTTCTGAATTTTGTTTGAATTGAAGACCTAAGAAAAATTTGAAATTCTTTATGCATAATTTCAGAAAAGGATTTAACTTCTGAAGGGGAAGTTGATCCAAAGATGATATCGTCTACGTAAACTTGAGCTATAATGATACGTTTGTCAAAAAGGTTTTGATCATTTCCACTCTCTTAAAACCTTTGTCTAAGAGAAAGTTGGAAAGGCGCTCATACCAGGCTCTTGGCACTTGTTTTAGACCATATAAAGCCTTCTTATGACGAAAGACATGATTTGGATATTTAGGGTCAATGAACCCTTTTGGTTATTCTACATACGTCTCCTCAGTCAATATTCCATTAAGGAAGGCAGATTTGACATCCATTTGGTAAAGCATAAAATGCAAGTAAGAGGCTATGGCAATGAGAAGACGAACATATTCTAATCGAGTAACAGGAGCAAAAGTCTCACTAAAATCTATTCCCTCTATTTGAGAGTATCCTTGAGCTACTAATTTGGCTTTATTTCTAATGACTAACCCATTTTCATCAGATTTATTTTTAAATATCCAACGTGTGCCAATAACCTTTTTGTGATCAGGCCTAGGTACAAGATACCAACCATCATGAATGACAAATTGAAGAAGTTCTTCCTGCATTGCAGAAATCCAATGAGGATACATTCTTTGGTCCCACAAGGGAAACAAAACATGCATAATGATCATAGTTTCTTAATTGAGATCTTGTACGAACAGGCTCACTAGGGTTACCAACGACGTTATCTATGGGATGGTCTTTAGCAACCCAATTAGGTAATTTAGGTGTCTCAATTGGTAAAGAATCATCTATTTCTGGTGAGTCATTTTCTAAAATATTTTCAGACTCTACCACAATAGTTGGTTCTCCAGTCTTACTCTCTACAATAGTGTCACTTACAATTACATTTATGGATTCCATTATGGTCTTAGTGCGAAGGTTATAAACACGGTAAGCTTTACTGTTAGGAGAGTATCCTAGAAAGATGGCTTTATCTCCTCAAGTCTCAAATTTGGATAAGTGTTCTCTGTCTTTGCAGACATAATACGTACTACCAAAGGTTCTAAGGTACTTAAGATTGGGATTCTTCCTATACCAAAGTTTGTAAGGAGTTTTTTTAGAATTCTTTTTAAGATTGAACCTATTAATAATGTGACACGCAGTACGAATGGCTTCTACCCAAAAATACTTAGGTAAAGTCTTGGCATGAATTATAAAAAGTGCCATCTATTGAAGGGTACGATTCTTTCTCTCAGCTATACCGTTCTGTTGAGGAGTCTTAGGAGCACTAAATTCATGTTTGCAACCATTATAGTCACAATACTCTTTAACACCTGTATCTAAGAACTCTCCACCTCTATCACTACGAATCCTATTTACCTGAGAGTCTTTCTCATTTTCAATTCGAAGTAAAATCTTCAAAAAGGTTTGGAATGTGTCAGACTTTTGTTTTAAGAAAGCTACCCAAGTAAATATAGTAAAATCATCAACCATAACTAGAATATAACTGTGTCCACAGAGACTAACAGTTCGAGAAGGACCCATAAGGTCCATATGGATGAGCTCCAAGGGTTTAGAGGTAAGAATATCTTTGACTTTCTTATGAGGAGCCTTAACAATTTTTCCTTTTTGACAAGAACCACAGACAATGTTAGAAATAGGTTTGATCTTAGGTATACCTCTAACTATTTCTTGAGATGACAGTCTACTAAGATTTTCGTAATTTATGTGACCCATACGATTATGACATATCTCATTGTCATCCATTCTGGCAATGTTATAGACCTCAGCACTATTTTGAACAATATAAAAATTGTCCGGAGTCCCGAGTCCTGTAATAATGCACTCACCTTTTTCATTTAAAATTTTACAATTATTCTTTGAAAAGGTGACAATATGATTTGAGTCACAAAATTGCGACATATTGAGTAGATTTGCCTTAAGACTTTTTACTAGAAGAACATTTTCAAGTAAAGGTAATCCTTCTTCTTGGAGTGTTCCTTTACCAATGATTTGAGATAATACACCATCACCAAAAATAACTTTTTCTCCAGCAAAGCTGGTTTTGTTTAAAAGTTTGGTATCATCCCCAGTCATGTGTTTTGAACATCTAGAGTCTAAATACCAACCAGATGGAGTGTGTTCAGCTTTTAAAGCAGTAATAACAATATTACACTTCATCTGGGGTAATAGCTCATCTTTTCTAACCCAAACAACTCTTTTTTTCATTTTGCGCTTATTTGCTCTTAATTGATAAAATTTGCGAGCATTAGATTTTTGTTGAAAAATGTTTTGCGCATGAGGCTGAATTTTAGGGAAAGTATGAGCATTTGGTTTAGAAAAGTGTCTTAAAATCCTTCTTGGAAATGATCTTTTAGGTTTAGTTTTTCTCCTTCTATAGTTAGAGTTTTTGTCTGGTTGTCTAGGAAGAACATAATTGTTACGGCTTATCCTAGAATAGTTAAAGTTTTAGTACACAGGAGTAATAGAGACAGGTTTGACTAAACGTCTAGAGTAGCATCCTTTAAAGGAATGACCATACAAATCACCGTAAGAGCAAAACAAGTTGCACGAAGTTGGTATCTCTTTAGGAAAGTCTCTAAGCATAGGCTTGATGAATTTTTGAGGTTGAACCTTATTCCTATGGAGTATAGTTTGAAAGACCGAATCACTCTTCCTAATAGGGGCATACATATTTAGTCTTAGGTGGGCTTTCACACTTAGAGTAACTTGATTCCCCAATATCAAACTTAGATTGGTTTTTGTCAAACTCATTTTTTAGAGAATGAAAGTCGGGATAAGTTTCTACAGGTCTTTTGCCTCCTGACACAAACTTAATTGGTTCAAAGATTTTAGTTTGAGTCTTCAAATTGGGGCAAAATCCTTTTCTAGTTCGATCATCAGAATTGGTTTTGGAATCAGCAACAAATCCATCAAAATAGTTTGAGTTATTTTCAAATTTAGCAAATTTTTTTAAAACTGTTTCTATCTTTTCTTTAGATCATTCGAATTCTAATAATGTCCCTTTATATTTTTTCTCCAGGGTTTCATTTTCTTCAATCAAATTCTTCAATTTTTGATCAAAAGTTTTAACTTCATATTCATGAGTTAGACATTGGGTAATATACTCTTCAGCATTAAGTTTAACCATCAGACTTAGGTCTTCTAATTTCTTAGTGAGATCTTTCACTATCTTTTCTAGTCTAGTGCTTTTCTTGAGAGTTATCACATAAAGAGTGTGAATGTCAGCGAGGTCTGAGTCACTAAGTACAGTGTGTGAAGTGACCCCTAAGGATTAATTTCTTGAACTCACGCACCCATGGACATCGTTATTATCGCATTCCCTTTAACTCACACACCCCGTGGTGGAACTAATAATATTCTCAGAAAGTAAAGTATCTAAACCAGTAGCAGCATGATTCACAACAGCAGGAGTAGAGTTACTATCATCATTCTCATACATAGGCATATCATCATTATATATTATCTTAGCAAAGAAAGACATGCAAGGATCAAAATAATCAGAATATTCAGGTTCCTCATTTTTAGAATCGCTTAAATCATCCCATGTTTTGCAAATGGTGGCCCTAGTATGTTTATTGGCAGTGTTCAGTTTCACTCTACAGTCTTGTGCTATGTGTCCTATTTTTCCACATCTAAAACACTCAATGTTCTTGAAGTCTTTATTGGGTCTCATGTCCTTGTGATGTTTGTCTTGACCTTTCTCATGAGGTTTGTAGTTAGACTGACTTGGATAATTTGGCTTGCCTTGTCTGTTTGCCAATTTATTTCTAAATTTGACAATTTTCTTAAATTGTTTTGACATCAAGGCAATTTGATTATCCAAACTATCTATATCACATTCTTCATCATAATCATCAGTGGGAATAGTAAACTCAGGTTTCATCAACTTGAGGAAAAACTCAAGTTGTAACTAGTCTATTTCCTATGGAACTGGGTCATTTGTTTCTTAAATTCTAATTCCATTTCCACAGTTCGAAGTTTAGTACTGAGTAATTCAGGAGTGAGATTTTGATCACACATTTCCTCAATAGTATATCTTTTATTATCAAATTTCTGTGGAAATGACCTTAGAATTTTAGATACAATTTCATGTATGTTATAAGTTATCCCATTAGCATGCAGTTTGGTCACAATGTCAGTTAATTTCATGTAGAAGTCATCAAAGGTTTCAGAATATGACATAATTAGTGCGTTATATTGCTGAGCAAGCATTTGAGTTTTAGCAGCCTTAACTCTAGTGTCACCTTCATGTGTAGTGATTAGTGTATCCCAAGCTTCCTTAGAAGTGGCACAAGATGAGATCCTTTTGAACTCATGTTCATTTATGGACATAAAGATATCATTCTTTCCTTTGTTATTATTTCGAGAAGTCTGTTTCTCTTCTTGTGTGAACTCACTTAATGCTTTCTTAACCCTATCATTACTTCCTTTAGTGGCTGGTTTAGTAGGATAAGTGTAACTATTTTCAACAATATCCCAGACATCATCTCCCAAGGTTCCTTGTATGAAAGCAACCACTTTTACCTTCCAGTAAGCAAAGTTGTTTCCATCAAAGAGTGGGGATCTGGTCAAGTTACCAAATCATTCATTTTTCTCGTCCATTGTTTTGATTTTAAGAAAATAATTTCAAAAACACAAGATCTTTTAAAAATATTTCCAAAGCTCTGATACCAATTTAAAAACGGTTACTAAAGCCGTTTAATACAAGATTAAACTATTTAAGTAACTCCGAACTATATTTTGAAGAAACTCATTTCTAGAAATCAAATCAGTTTAATTATAAGATGTGTTTAAAAAATATGCACGAGATCTGTTCAAGATTTGTTAACAAGTTTTGAAAAACAAAACTAAAATAGTTTTAAATCAGCACACTAAACAGAAAGGGATGAGGAGATGTAGAAAGATTAATGATAAGATATTTTTAACATGGTAAAACCTCAACCAACTGAGGAAACATCCACGACTCCCTCTACGGTGTAAAGAGAAAAATCCACTAAAATAAATATAACAGTTACAAACTATATAACACACATTCCCACAAATCAGACCTATACAAGTTTAAGAATGTACCCACTGGTGTCCTTATAACTTTACTGCAGTTCTGATTGTTGATGTTGTTCTCCCAATTTTGCTAACTTCACTTTGTTCCAGTCTTTACGTCGACTCTTGTATCAAGATCTTATTACCAACACTTTCAGTGTTGTAGTGTGTAAGTGTTTGTGATGGTGATCTAACACATGCATACACACACTCACGCTTATTTTTACAAATAGTCTTAGCAAATTACAAATCAGATCTATATGCTGTGATTTTCAGTTTCTCTCTTCTTAGGAAACTTTGAACCTTATTTGACCTTTAAGTTTAACCCAGAATCCCCGGCTATCTTGCTCAGAAGATGTATCAAGATCTTAATCAATCTTAGGGTTTTGAAAATATTTTTGAGATTGAAAACCACCAAGTGCGATTCCAACTAGGTTAAAGGTCTTGTTTTAAAAGAACTAGAAACAGAAAATGTTATTGTTGATTTTGAGTATGAAAACACTTACAGAAAAGAATCAACAAAAGTTTTCTCAAGATGAGAAACTATAAATGCAGATCTATGTGAAATATAACATAAACTGTTCAGATCTATGATTTCTATGAATAAGAAACATAGATCGAGACTTAATGTTTAAGTTGAAAACAAGATCTTAAAACAAATAGGTTACAACATGAAACAACTTAACAAACCAACTCTCAAACACTCAAGGTTGTGTTTGGTATATAACTAGTTTTAAAAGAGTTTAGGGTTTGAAGGGTGTTTGGACAATTTAGGGTTAGGGTTTCTAACTCTCTCTCTGGTTTCTCTCTATACTATCTTCTCACTCTATAAATGACGAAGTGGCAAAAGCTTCTAAAATCAAGGGCTACGATCTAGTCTTCAGCAGTTGACTTTGATCCAACGATATAAGAGAAGCGGTGGATTAAAACACTTTTGATTGGCTTAAGAGAGGTTCATAGGGATTAAGCCAGAACGCATGCAGATCGTTGATTAAAACAATTCAAGGGCAGGAAATAAGCAAGGGTTATGTCTCTTAGAAGAAACACAAAACGGACCGATATCTGTCTTACAGGTGTAAGGCTGAGATTAAGGCTGAAACGTGTGTTTTGAAAATAATTACACAAACACCTTGAAGTCTCTAGCGCTTTTGGTTTCTACCCTAGTGAACTTCCAGAGATAAAATCACCAATTCAAAATTGCAGATTGACCCTAAAGACTTTTAAAACCAATTTTAATTTAAAAAAATTATTTTGTAAAAAATCATTAAAAATTCCTAAAAAATTATTAAAATTCAAATTAAGGGAAATTAATACACTCAATACACACTTAACCAATTATATGCAATATGCAATGTATGAATGTAATACTAATGTGTGTGAGTGTTGGTAAATATACCTTAGATCAAGAGGAGTAAAATGTAGAGAAGGTTTGAGGCTCTTTGGTTTCTAGGATGGGACTCAATTTTGTTTCTATTTCCAAACTAGATGAGAACTTATACAATATAGACTCAAGTGAGTCAAGAGTATAAGGTGCTTCATTCGTAAGTGATTGCCAAAATAGTGGTCCCTTACGTTGGATTCCCTTAGCCATATTTTTACGTTAGGAAAGTAATAAACCTCAGTATATTATTTCCTTACTCCTTGTTATAACAAAACGAGAGCTCACCACTGCTCACTAGAATCCAACAGGACTCTGTTCAGTTCTTCTCCTCAAAAAATACCACCAAACCAAAAAATACAAAAAATAAAATACCTTCCAAACACGGTTAAAAATAGATAAAAGAATTACAACAGAAAAACTCATTTCATATGTGAGTCCTTCTATCTCCTATGTATTGTCCTTTTGTTAGTCCTTATGTCTGCAAAAATCGAATTCAAGTACACTAAATTTTCCTATAGTTGTCACCATCACCTGAAAAATCCCACTAAGTTCTTATCCTCAAAATGAGAGTTTGCACATCATGTGGCCATTTAGTATTCCTCGGTGAACTCGCTACCCACGGTTGTCAAATATGAGCTGTCGTAGGATCTATGTCTACTAAAGAAGACTAAGTTATGTCTGTTATGGATCAAATTGTAAGACAGCTTGAGCGCATCACTACTTCCAAGAACACCATACAATCTAAGATTAGGGCATTTGACCAAATCCAAGCCCGCATGTAGGGAACCCAAACTGTAACGGGAGAAAGTGTTCATACTCCTCCCATACCTAACATTGATACACCACCAATAGTGGCTGTCTTGGGCATGCCTAGTAACCCCTAAGATCTGCTCGCTCCAGCTCTAACACCCCCGGCTAACATCGATGCTCCCCACTTCCAAATACTGTTTACCCAACATGGTTACTCCAATCCCTACCATTAGTACCCCGATTACACAAAATTTCCTTCCAAGGTCCCCCACGAAATAAATCTATGCCCCCTCCCCCTTCGTTGGTCAAAGAGGCCATTCCCCTGCCACTAAACCAGAAGATAACACAAGTCCAATCCAAAGTACATCTCCTCTGGGTATTCATCTGTAAAATTCAAACTGCAAATGAGCTTACCAAAATCAAGAAAATTTCCTTTTATCCTAAAGCCTAACTCCTGGACAAATTTAATATGCCAGTATTCAAAACCTACAGAGGGGTAGGATCTCCGACATCCCACTTAACCAACTACCACCTCCAAATGAAAGTATGAAACATCGACTTAGGGGTATTAAAAAGGATGTTCTCATCGACACTGGCTGGAGGATCCCTCACCTGGTACATAGGACTCAAACGTGAGGGGATTGCCAAGTTATGGGACGATGCATGTTATGGTTTCTTTAAGCGATACGAATACATTAAAGAATAGGACATCAACCGTAAGGATCTAAAAATTCTGAAATAGGAGGAAGGAGATGAAGTTGGCATTTTGCTACTCGCTATAGAGAGTGAAAGCCAGTCAAATGGTTAATCGTCTCATAGAGAGGGACCAAATAGATATCGTAATAAAAAACCTCCAGCGGGAAGTGCAAAGGTAACTTGGGCTCACCTGGATTCTAGATTTCAAAGCCCTCGGTCATATAGGGTGTAAGACTGAAGAAAGAATGGCTGCCAAAGTTGTCAAAACCACTGAAGAGCTTGCACTACCAATTGACTTTATCCCATAAGAACCCACCAGGGGCTTCCACATATTATATCATTACCCTCGTAGTCATTCCACCACTAAGACTGCACTCAATTGTCCATAATGCGCTAGTAATGGTAATTACTATCGTACCATTCCAACCGAGGCCCCATCCTAGATATTATCACGTCACGCCTCCCCCTGAAGAAATTCATGACCGGTTAAGACACTTCACTGATTTTTAAGCCCCCCTCAGTCGGGACTTTGTCGCTCTGAATCTAAATGTTCGTATAAAACCACTTAACCTCAGACCACTCCCAACCTCTATGGATAAAAAATGGAGATCAAACTTTTAATACGACTATCCCCAAGGACCCGATCACATCACGTATAATTGTTGGGCCTTAAGATACGCCATTCAGGACCTCATCGACACTAGGAGTCTCATCCCTCCAATGACCAATGTCACCAGCGACCTCTTTCCATGTCATCATAACCCTGACACCAATGTCCTCTCATATGCTCCCATCCTAAACAATGATACCTCCACTCTAATAGTCCCCCTATGTCACAACCCGAAGATTCCAAATAGCTACTAATGGTCCTGCCATCACCCTCCATACAAATCATCACCGAGACTAATCCAACCAGAGACCATATGAACTTTTTCATAATCGCCATACACTTCCTATAGACCAACCATTGCAGACCAGACCTCCACTTAGTCACAAAATGCATGCTCTCTAAAGAGTCGGGACTTTTCACCCCCTTCCTAGCAGGGACTATTCACTTAACAAGATGGGAAGAGATGTATGATAAAACCCTCCAGGCAACAAAGCACATCACCTTCATAATGCCTATCCATTACACCATATGGGAGGGATCCACCTCCAAGGTGCACCTCTTCGCCCTATCGAATAGAGAATTCAACAACAGTACCCCCTCACCCCACACTCCTATCTCTCCATCAATCAATTCTATAGTAAACACTATAAGCATCACTATTTCTAGTCATCAAAATAAATAACCCATGATTCGGCTACCCCGATCCTCCAGTCCTCCACTACAGATGAGTACGGAAGATCTACAGCTCTGGACCGACGATCAAAATACTTAGACATACATATCTCGCCACCAATTGTGATATGGTGAGGTAAAAAGAACAAGAGACCACTACATCTGGAGAGATATCGTGTGGGAAGCCAAACTAAGGGCTAAACCTAGACTCATCGAGTTGTACCCCACCCAAGCCTCTTGAAAGAAAGGTGGAACCGAATTAGGGATAACCAGAGGGTCGTGATGGACCAAGTCTTATTCGAGATATAGTATGACCGACATCATCGAATACTCCCCCACACATCTCCTCCCTGACCAATGATCAATGTTTACCTCTAGACACCATCCACATACTACATACCAACTCCGGAGGTGACATCGAGCCTTCGCAGATAGAAGAAAAGGAGGCTTCCCTCTCCTACTCCGGCATTCATCCAAACAAAGAGGATCACCATCAAACAAATAAATTTGTCTCGCTTCCAAAAGAAAACGTCTCAAAAAGATGGGGTACTTTTACTTCCACATCTTTCCTTTCCATATTTTGTTATTTTATATTTTACTCTTTACCCTTTATCATTAGTTATGCATGAAAAGGTTTTTGTAATTATGTCGCCACTATTCTAATAAAGAGAGTTTAGGCTCACTCTGTTCCATAAGCATATTCAACATTGATTACCCTAAAAAAAAAGTGTATATGGTATCAAGATTCCATCCAGAGGAAGATATAAGGACACGAACGTGAGTCAAATCTCGCTAAATAAAAAATACGTTAAAATCCATTCAAATCCTATCTCTTAATAAAGAATAAAGCTTGTATAAATGCATGAATTGAAATAATAAAAACAAATGTGTAAATGGGTGGAGATAGGTCCCTCGGATAGCCAATTAAATTCCCAAAGCTCAATCATGACGAGCCTTCTTATGCCATCTCAGCAGTATCACTGGTATCTCCAACCACATCAAGATTCGTGAGATGCCTTAAGCTCGGTCGGACTGGAGAAAGAAGAGGCCCACGGATCTACACCGACCCAACAGCAGAATCAGAACCCTCCTCATGATGAGAAGGCAAGTTTGTACAGGCATTTTAGATGTTGTTATTGAAATAGCCTTTCTAGTTAGATATATCTTTCACTACAATAGCTATATGGAAACTGGGTCATTTTATCCCATAACTACATCCTCGAGCTTGAGGATTTAATTTCTTCAGGTGAATGAGTCCTTATGCATGAATGGGGCATCGCCCGTCTATCTATCTCGACTTGCACTGTTAAATCTCTTTGGTTTTAATATAACGCATACATGATATACATTGTTAAATCTCTTAGGTCCAATAACAAGAACCATTAACCCATTAAGATTATCATAAACCATCAAACCATAACAAAGAAACTAATTAACCAATGTGAGTTTAACCATCACAACCTAATCTAGATTACCTACAAATCATGGTAAATAACATGTATTTAATGAAATTAATTAATAAAGAAAGACACCTAATGAATCAAAGCAATAACTTAATTATCAATGAAAGAAATAACAGGAAGAAGGCTTGATTTAATTTGGGAAGAAGATAAATTGTACAATACATAAACATATGGAAAAAATGGCAAAACCATGGTGGGAGGAGGAGAAGATCCTAAAATCCTACTCCAAACCATAGTATACAAGGTGAGGGCTAAGAAAAACAAGATAAAAAAAAGATGTTCACAAAGGAAAATAAACTTTCAATTTATAGTAAGTGGAATCAAAACCAAACCATCGAAACCGCCTGGAGAATCAAAGTATCTGATAGGACCGATCGACCGCTAGTTGGGAGACAAACCCATTGGTCGCAATCGTCGATAAATTCAGCATCACCGATCAACCACTTGTTTTGGACCGGCCGATCGGTCCCCTGTTTTTTGCAAAATCCTTTTAATTCAAGACAAAAGGTACTTCGGGAAAAATGATCATGACATGATTGTTAGGAACTAGATTGATGCATCGTTAGCTGCTATGTGAAGATAACTCAGAGAGATACAACTTTCATCAGATTTTGGGCATGAAACTTGAATGAAAAAATTACTAAAATGCCCTTGAAGTTACGTAATGCGTTGAAATTTCCCCAAAGAGCACACAATTGAACTGTTTAGCATTCCAATACCTATAAAAGCTCAAATAAACGCTAGAAACCATATATATCTTGAAAACAAAGATTATGCAGTATATGAGCTTAAATACGAGAATCAATCGCTATAATTGCACAAGAATGGATACATATATCGGGCGATAATATACAATATTCATGATTAATTACACCACCTAACTTAGACATTGCTAGTCCCTAGTGATGAACCAAAAGAAGAACCAATAAAGCAGAGAGGTACGGACAAAATAAATATGTGCAAAGGATTAGTGCCACTTTTGCGGGCACACATTTCCGTTTAGTGAATGCAATAAGTCGTTAAACCCTTACGTTTCCTCAGTGGACGAGTGTTGTCTACTGAGTATTTTCAGGGATGAAACCCACACCTATCGCGTCTCCTCAAAACTTGCCAAAACACCCAATATTCCAAACTCAACAACAACAACAACAACAAAAGGTTTCACATATCATTAAAAAAACAAATGAGAACTTTGCCCAATAATCCGAAATTATCAATATTAAAAGAATAACTACATATAAATGAAACATTAAATGTGAGTGGTGTGCATGCAACTGTAAAAGTTTCGTTTTGGTGAAAATGCATATAACCCAAATAAAAGTTAAAGCATGATTTCATTCAATCCTCTCCAAATATTACACTTAACAAATAAAATTACTCAGAATGGGGTGTAACACATGGGATATGTGGTCATAATGAGTTCAAGGTCGCTCACATGTCATTAACGAAGACTAATAAATATAAACTGTAAAATTGCAATCTCATGAAAGGGTATCACTTATTAAGGGAGGAGAAATGTACTTTAACAGATTATTGCAACTGCTCTGACTTTTGAATCAAATTAATCCTAGGATTGCGTAGGAATTTTTAAGGGTTATAATGTACGTTAGGGGTTGAGGTTATGATGGAAATAGAGTATTTACGGATTCAAAGTGTTCGGGGAGAAAACTTGTAATAATGGAAAATTTGCAGGCAATTTCAAAATTGGAATAAAGTTTCCATAAAAAGCAATGGATGTAATGTTGGAGTATAACTTTCATTATTATTTTCTAAAAATTACTACGGGATTATTACTTTTTTCAATCCTTTCTTTTTCTTCTTTCTCTTTTATTTTCTCTTTGTTTTCTTTAATTTTCACTTCTTTTTATCTCTCTTTTTTTTTCTCGAGAATAAAATTCAACTCATATGCTTAATTCCAACCATGAAACAAAACATCATTAAATCCCAAGTATCGTTCCAAACAAAGGTATAGAAGGTATAAATATGGTTTAAAAATCCAATGTGGAGTTTGTCAAGGGAATTTGGATTATGAAACGAAAGGCTATATTTAGGCTCAAAGGGGTTGAGAGAAATATATAGGGAGAGGTCAAGGTTAATATGCGTGAGTAGACAAGGAGGGCCCATGATAATTTCCTAAAATTTATGCGTTTCTCGAGTTAAAATAACCTTAAAAATCAATCTCAAGAAACTCATTTCAATATGCACTCAATTAATGAACAACCAAAGAAAGAATAATAAGATTACCAACAACTTTAACGTTTTCAAGGAATAATGAGTAATGTATATACGCTTACAAACAAAGAATAGCTCAAAGTTCTCTCGATTTTAGTGTACATAAGGCAACAAAATATCACCAAGCTATAATTGTCTTACTTAATCATTTATAAGAAGTGCTCATGATTTTCAAGGTTTAATTCATGTATTTATTCCCAATATTGAATCATTTGAGGACTAAAATTTAATAAAATGAATGAAAGAGAAGATGCATCATTGAAATAGAAATTGGATGGGAAAATTATTAAATTTGTCCAAGGAAATTAGGGCAAGAGGCCCAAGATTGAGAAAATAAATAAAGAAAAATATTTTTGATTTTATTTTTATTTTTTTATTTTTAATATTATATATATATATATATATATATATATATATATATATATATATATATATATATGTGTGTGTGTGTGTGTGTGTGTGTGTGTGTGTGTGTGTGTATCATAATAAATAAATAAAAATTTAGATGACTAATCACACCCCTAACTTGAATTGCACATGGTCCTCAATGTAATTAAAGACATTATGAAAAAGGTAGGGATAGAAATACATCGCCCAAATTTGGAGCAATCCATGAGGTAATCAATGTGAGCTCAATACAAACATAAAAAATGAAGAATAAATAAAACATTGATTAAGTTAAAAGAAATCGTGTTGCGAGTCACAGTAATATAACGGGGCTGAAGTGAAAATACTAGATAAATTGATGTTGAACATTTGATTTTAAAAAAATGGAAGTTCACGCACATCAAAATCCAATAGATCAACAACAACTACATTACCATTTAAAATCTCTTAATTTCACCAAAAAGACTTAATATAGCCAATAGAACTTATGATAAACCATCCAAAAATATATAAAAAAAAACGAGAAATATCCCACATCCAAAAGGAAATAACAGAAGATGCCTAGAAATCAGAGCCTCCACAGGGTCCTGGAGCATTTAGGTCACGTACATCATATGGGTTACTAAAATGACTCGGCATCGGTGCGTTTGGACCATGATGGTGTAGATAGAAGTCCCACATCATGCTCTGCATCAACAAAACTCTTGGCACTGCTCGGAATGGTCCCGATCAAGGCGGGGTATCTGAACGTGCCTTAAATGCCGAAAAACGTGTGTCCATGAATATGGGAACATCCTCCTGTATGGGAACGTGTTCATACCTCCTCACTTCATCTTCCTTAACCTAGTCTTCTACCACTACCCTTGGCCTCTTCTATACTGGTAGATCTCCCTAGTAATGACCTAAGAATCTATTGATATTCAATCTACCGAAAGGATTTTTGGGCTTTGTCTTTCGATCACTAGGGTACTCGGGAATTTAGCAGTTGGCACACATAAGTGATCAAACCGATCAAAGGAAGGGAGATATTCCAGGCTGTTCCTTTACCGTAATGTATTTTTATCCAGGAAGTAGTGAGGGAGATTGATATTACCCGAATGATTTAACAGCGCATAGAGAAAGGCGACATGCTTGTGACGAAGGATTACGTTGATGTAGTACAGTAGCCGTGGCAGTTCTGACATGCAAGAAGATTTAAATATTTTCTTTGTCCACACTTGGCCAGTGCCAAGTACTGAATTAGAGTATCCAAGTCAAAAGTTGACTAGTCATTCGTATTTACATATTCTTCTTAATCCGCAATATTGCCCATCTAGTGGGACAAATACTTTCTCATAAAGGTAATCCTCACCCCACTCACATAGGCTTCATAGCACACATTCTTTCATTTAACTTAAACCAAAGAAGCTTAGAATTGGTGAACCAACTCTTCATTAATATCTAGCTTCTGATTAAGAAAGGCCTCCCACTAAAAATGGTGAAGGAGGGTTAGTGCCTCAGGAGGGATGCTCTTTAGTTACCAAGAGCAAGTGATAGATAACGGGCACTGGTGGGCTGTAAATTATGCCTTGAACCATTGTTTCTCTTGCTCACTTCTGAAATCTGCAAAACCCTTAGGATGGTTGCACCGGGTCGAGTCGTATTTATTAACGTCACTCATTTATACCTACAAAATAGAAAATAGTACAAAAATGAAAACTGTAGACTAAATTTAAAGAGATGAAAAAGGCATCTGATTCAATAATGTGAGAGAAAACAAGTGATTGATATCCCAAATATGGCCTGAATTGTGTAAACATATGAGAAGGAGTGAGAAGCATGGAAGAATATGTTCAAAGTGAAGACTGAATTTAAGTTAGGCATTTGAACATACACATGGTGTTCACAATATGAAAATCGAGGTGGGGTGAAATTTGAACCAAGAACCAACCCTCATCCATGAAAAACTAAATATTTTAGCAACAATGTGTCCGCGGATGAGTTTCACAAAGAATATAGCTTTTAAAGTATGTAAAACAAGGTGCAACAATTTTTAGAATGCGTAGTTGAAAAACACCCCACAATGTGAACAAATTCAACCCAAAATTTCACTAAAACAGTCGAAAAAAATTCCAATTAAATCCAATTATCAAACAACATGATAAGCATATGAAGTTGTTCTAGTTAATGAGAAAAGAATACGATTTGAATGCTCAAATTGGGAATTTGGGACCCAAAACTCCAATACCCTCCACAAACTCTCAAAATGCATCCACTTTTAACCCAGCAATAAGGAATCATCAACCAAGCATACAAAATAAGAATGGAATTCAGTGCAATATCTATATATATGGTGATAACATTGAGAAAGTGATAAGAAATTATGAGTTGCATGCATATAGACAAGTTAAATCATAACAATCACAACAAACCCTAGATTAATAACAACCACCAAAACTCCAAGAAATCCACAAATGAGTTGATAAATCATACCTCGGATGCTATAATAATGGATTAACTGAGTGATTTTGGGTGGAAATGTAGGTATGGGAACAACAAAATAACAAATGGAATTTTCGGGTTGGGATAAATGAGAGAAAGTGTGAAGTTATAAAGGGTTAGGGTGGAAATTAACTGATGGCAACCCTTTATTTTTTGAAATAACTAGAGCTACGAGATGGAACATCTCGAACTTGACAAATGTGGCACCCAATACGGGCCCACGAGAGCGAAAAAAGGGAGAAAATATTTTTTTAATTTTTCTCTTTTTTAATAAACGCATTTTCGGGTTGCGCAATCTCACGAAATTCATGTTCGTTGAGCCTACAAAAATATTAGAACCAAGCATACAAAAATTTAATTGATTACACTAATAAATAATAACAATAATAAAATACAGAAGTTAATACGTACAACCTACATTTAAACTACTAGTTAACTATACAATAGGAGATGAAATTTTTAAGGGTCCAACCAAGCAATGATTTGAACTTGAGAGATTAATGGCGGTCCCTCATTTGATTTTATGCCTTTTGCAAAATAGGGATTCCATTGGAACATCGGAAGGCGTGTTTTGGGTGGGGGGATAAAACCATTACCAATTTAAAAAATTTGGGGGATGATGGGAGATTTGGATTGAACGGGAGACTAGCACATATGGGATCCAAGAAAAATAGAATTTTCTCCTAAAGGATTTTAAAAATGAATGAAAGTATGGGAACACAGAAAAGAGGATCTCATCATGGAAAGAATTTTAAAAAAGCATTCCTTTACAAGAATAAGGTCAAAGTCTTCAAGATTTTCATTCGGTTCTTGTGGTGCGAGTAACAATTCAATAACGGTGAAAAGTAATGCAGATGAAATATATTCAATATTGATATATGGTATCATCGCATAAAGATTGAATTTCGAAGGAGAAATATTCATTTTCAATGAAATTTTCTTCTAAAATTGTTTGAGGTGAAACTAAAGTCTGAACCTCCTATTTGTTTTTAAAAGAAGAACTAATTTCATGGAAAAGTGATTTAATTTCTAAATTATCACAATTATCGTTCTCCATTATGCTTTGGGTGAAAAGCATGGTTTCATTCAAGTAGGTTTCCTTGGCTGTTTTGGAATGCGGCTGCGGATCCCCGATTTTGAAATCTTCTCAATTAAAATATTTATTATTTCCTTTTATGTGTAAATCGATATGCGGAAGCGTTAGGATGGTTCAGCAAAACAAACGAACACTAAATTTTAATTTTCTTAAACAAATTAAAATTAAACACACAAATATTAAATAACACTTAAACCAATTAATTCAAGTCCTCGAATTTTCCTAAGTCGTATTTTTCATTTAAACAAAATAGGCAAAACTAATTTTAACACATCACTTGAATTAAATAAACAATTACCCAATATTTATTTTTAGCACCAAAATAAATAAATAGTGATTAAACCAATTTTATCTTTTTAACCTAAGCATGCATTCTAGGTGAGTGAGAAAGATAAAATAAAAACAAGAAATCACTACGCCGCGATGTACGAGGAAAACCTCAAGACGGGAAACAACCTCGGACGGCCCTAGCCACAAATCCACTAGATACGGATTTACAAATACAAGACAGAAAGGCTTACAACACACGACTCGATCCCTCTCAAGCCCCGACGCTTCTTCTTGTAGATACCTCTTCCTAGCGAATAACCTTGGAGCTCCACCACGGTCTCGAAATCCACCGATCGGACTTTATATGGTCACCGTCACCCGAACTAGGAGTCTTTCTCCAAGTGGGTAATGTTGTAACAAAAACTCTTCTTCTTTCTTTATGGGATGTAGAAGAAACACCTGAAACTTCTCTTTGAACGGAAGAGATGAACTCGGTGCCAAACTCCAAGCAAGAAATATAAATATGGGAACTTGGAAGAAACTAATTTCGGTGTAAACTAGAGTGGTGTATATTTTTCTCTTTGATAAAAACTCACTCAAAACAAGAACATTTTCCTTAAGCAATTTAGCTCTCAAATTCTCTCTAAGAGATGGAATGGAATGGAAAAGTTCAGTTGGAAAATGTTATTCCCGCACATAATAAAATCTAAAAAAGGTTGGTTAAGAACCAAGTGGGGAAGTGGGTGAAAAACTGCTTAAAACTGCCAAAACTGTTCCCGCCTGGCATCTCGTTCGAACGACATTTCGTTCGAACGACATTCTCGTTTGAACGACATTCTCGTTCGAACGAGTCTTCTAACGAAATTCCAGTATGAACTCGTTGGAAATCTCGTTAGAACGAAATTTCGTTTGAACGACATTTCGAACGAAGTTCCAGTGTGAACTTAATGGGAAGTCGTTGGTAATCTCGTTCGAACGACATCTGGTTCGAACGACAATCTCATTCGAACGACACATCGAACGAACTTCCAGAAACTTTGGAAAATTCGATTTTAGCCCAGAAAACTTTATAAACTTATTTTAAAGTTTTAATTAATTCTTTCTGAAAATAAAACACAGTTTTTTTTAAACCTATCACTCAATAAAACTTGTTTCAAGCTCCTATATATATAATATTGCATTCATACCTTGGGAGCATGGAACCATAGTTGATGACGTAGAAATGAGGCACGCAAACCGGCATATTGATGAAGCTTTATACTCTTTGCCGCTACGTCTTCAACAAACACTTCATAGGCTTGAGAATATTACAATTAAATACAATCCTATGAATAAATATTTTTGTCCGGAATTGAGCCAACACTATACATGGACTCAATTGGAAATTTGTGTCCTTATAAATCTCCCCCTTTGGCTATTCAGGGACAAAAACCAAACAAAAATCCTAAAGGGCCGTCAAGCTCACTAGACTCAAAATATAACCCACCAAAACTTGACTCAACCCAAGGATCAAACGCTTTGCCATTGAAAGATGCTGCTTTAGAAGAGTTCCTGCACACTTAAGCAAACTCATCAAATGCATAGGGAATATCAAAGTATTTAAAGCAATTAAAATAAATACTCCCCCAAAATTAATTCTCCCCTTTATCAAAATGATTAACCCAAGAAGTTAGCTACTCCCCCTACGTTAAGTCTCCTAAACTTAGATAAGATTATAATAGGATAAGATACCATTTCTCCCCCTATCATTCTCCCCCTTTTGGTTCAGGAATAGGCAAAGGATAAAGAACAAATATAAAAGAATGTTGAAGCTTAAAGTGATAAGACATGAAAGCATATGGGCAACAAAATATCATATATATATATATATATATATATATATGTAGTAGAAATATATCAATAATGCACACGCACATATATATAGATATAAACACACACGACACAAAATACAATAAGTTTGAACACTCGTATGGCAAAAATGTGCCATATGGAGACGGAAGTGTTGGGGTGTAAACTAGTAACGATTAAATTTAGACCCAATCACTTAAAACATGTTCACGGAGTTCTCAATTTGATTGCAAACTTCAGCACATTTGAATATAACCTCATGTGACAATATAAATTGAACTCAATGAACAAACATACACAATGCATACAAGCCTAGCATATTGATGATTCTACAAACCAATAGAGTCATGACATGAAATACGCAACTAGGATAAATGGACATTGTGCAAACCGTTGATATACCATCCGATCTCCCTCAGTAAACATTTATGTTAATTTTGAATGAATATATCAATCAAACATAGGCCTTGGCAAATTATTTCTCTTTTTTAATGCCATATTTTCTGTTTTTAGGCCTTTGGATCACGTATTTCTTTTAGGTCCATTCAAAACGGTGGCTTACAATCGCAAAAGATCACTTAGTCCTTTCGGAGCCCTTCCCGTGCACATTTATATTTATCATGTTTTCATTTTTCACACAAATCTCACGTGCAACGTATTTTGACATGCACTAGTCCTCCTAAGTCACAAATATGTAGATGACAAGATTGGAAGGAGAATACCTCACATAGCTCAAATATACATTTGAAGTTAAAAATTCAAAGAAGCTCGTGCATGTGTGAATAGAGGAATATAAAAATAGAATCCATTTAAACAACACAAAATCCAACTACTCCATAAAATATGGTAAAGAACATAATAAGGATTGATAATCTAAACCAAGGGTTCTAGCCACATGGGAGCGTAAAATCTGGAATTCTAACACAAGTATATGCCACTTAAAGTGTGTCAAACCAAAATACACACATAAATAAAATCTTTTTGAGTTTTTGAAATTTTTTGCCAAAATACAAAAAATATATACTCAAAATGTAAGGACACAAATTTCAAATTGAGTCCATATATAGTTTTGGCTCAATTCCGGACAAAAATATTTATTCATAGGATAGTATTTATTTGTAATATTCTCAAGCCTATGAAGTATGTATTGAAGACGTAGCGGCAAAGAATCTAAAGCTTCATCAAAATGCCGGTTTGCGTGCCTAGTTTCTACGTCATCAACTAAGGTTCCATGCTCCCAAGGTATGAATGTAATTATATTTATATAGGAGCTTGGAACAATATGTATTGGGTGTTAGGTGTAATAAAAACTGCATTTTTATTTTCAGAAAGAATCAAATAGAACTTTAAAATAAGTATATAAAAGTTTCTGGGCCAAAATCGAATTTTACAAACTTTCTGGTCGTTCGTTAGAAATGTCGTTCGAACGAGTTTTTTCGTTCGAACCAGATTTCGTTCGAACGAGTTTTGTCGTTCGAACCAGTTTCGTTCGAACGAGTTTGCCAACGACCCTAAACTGGTCAGTCGTTCGATATGTCGTTCGAACGAGTTTTTTGTTCTAACGAGGTATCTAACGAGAAGTCTCATTCGAACGAGAGTCAAGTTCGTTCGAACGAGACGCCAGGCGGGAACGGTTTTGAGCAGTTTTTTGGCAGTTTTCACCCCATTATCCCACTTGTTTCTTAACAGATTTTTTAAGGCTTTATCAAGGACGGGAATCATTTTTCAAGGGGTATCTTTTTCATACCATACAAACTCCTAGAGAGTATTTTGAGACAAAATTTGTTTAAAGAAAAAGATCATGTTTTGCGTGTTATTCTTTCAAAGAAAAATTCATACACACTCTAGTTTACACCTAATTGTGTTTATCCAAGTTTCTATATTTATATCAATTGCTTGGAGTTTTTGGCACCGATTTTCTCTACCGAATTCAAGAGACGTTTCGGGTTTGCTTCTACACCCCATCACAAAGAAGACTTTTGTTGAGATTCTACCCACACGGAGAAAGGCTCCATGCTTGGGTGACGGTGACCATATAAAGTCCCATCGGTGGATTCCGAGATCGCGGTGGTGTTCCGAGGTTGTCTGCTAGGAAGAGGTTTCTACGAGAAGGAGCGTCGAGGCTTGAGAGGGATCGAGTCAATCGTTGTAAGTCTATTTGTCTTGTAATTGTAATTCCATATCTGGTGGACTTGTGGCTAGGGCCGTCCGAGGTTGTTTCCCGTCTTGGGTTTTTCCTCGTACATCTCGGCGTAGTGTGACATTGTTTATTTTATCTTGCACAATAATTTAGAATCCATGCTTAGGATAATTTCAAGATAAAATTTGGTTTAATTATCACACTCATTTAATTTGGGACTTAAATTAAATATTGGGTAAATTTGGTTTATTCAAGTCATTTGCTAAAATTGGTTTCGCCTAACTTTGTTTAAATGAATAATCATGACTTAGGCAAATTCTAGGACTTGAATTAACTTGTTTTAATTTGTTTTGAGAAATTAAAACTTGTTGCTATTTTTGAAAGTTGAACCATCACCTGGTTTACAACGCTTCCGCATCATCTCTTAAGTTTTATACTAAAAGGAAATTACTTTTGGTCTTTCAAATTGGTATCAGAGCCAAAAACGATAAATTATTTCGTTAAGATCTTTCTATTTTTGGCTAAAATGGATTTTTCCCCATTTTCAAAATTTCCTATTTTCGATGGTTCAAACTACGCGTATTGGAAAGCGCGAATGAGATCGGCACTAAAATCTATCGACGAGAGAGTTTGGATGTCTGTTGTTACCGGGTATTCCCCCCCAACTTACTTAGTTGAAAATGAACGTGTTATCAAACCCGCCGATAGATGGACTGAAAATGAGTTTAAACTTGCTAACTTTAATTCCCGAGGTTTAAATGCCTTATTTAGCGCTGTCGCACCGGATGAATTCCGACGTATTATGACGTGTGAAACCGCTAAAGAAGCTTGGGATATTTTACAATTAACTCATGAAGGAACTAGTGTCGTTAAAGCTTCAAAACTCCAAAACCTCACCACTCAATTTGAAACTATCAAAATGGATGAAAAAGAAACTTTTGATAAATTTTATGCTAGACTTTCTGATATTGTTAATTCATCCTTTAACTTGGGAGAGAAAATACCTGACGACCGTGTTGTAAAGAAAATTTTGAGGTCCCTACCCGATAGATTTATTCCTAAAGTGACCGTTTTAAATTCTTTACCCACTTTAGCCTCTACGAAATTAGAAGAGTTTGTAGGTGATTTACAAACCTATTAACTAGATATGTTTTCCTCTAAAACTGAAAAGAAAATTGAAAAGGGTGTTGCTTTAAAAGCCCGAAAATAGGTCAAACAAGTAGTAGAGAGCGATAGTGAAAGTGACTCGGAAGATATGGCTTTGTTTGCTCGCAAATTTAGAAAATTTCTTAAATTTAACAAAGATAAATTTAAAAATGATTTTAAGAAATTTGATACTTCTAAACATGATAAAAGCGAGAAGATTTCTAAAGCCGAGAGAATTCCTAAACCTAGTAATGACAATTTAGATAGGGACGAGTCTAACAAGTGTTTTGGTTGTGAAGGTTATGGCCATCGAGCTTATGAGTGCCCCACTAAACTAAGAAAAGAGGGTAAACGACCCACTGCATATAATGCAACCCTTAGTGATAGTGATAAGGAAGAAAAGCCCGATTCCCCCACTAAGAAAAATTTTGTGGCTTTTATGGCTAGTCATGTGAGTGATAATGAGAACTCATCGATTGATGACACGATAGCACATGCCACTTCCAAGGTCATTGTTCATGATTCCCTTGTTTTTAATGATAGTGAGAGTGGAGAAGAAAGAGAGAGTGAAAATGAAGAAGAGGTAGATGTGAGTGAACTTCAAAATGCTTTTCATGAATTATATAAAGAATCTATCAATTTGAAAAGAACTAATTTGAAGTTAGAAGCTTGTTTAAGAAAGAGTGTCAAGGTCGTTGATGATAGTGCCTTAATAGAAGACCTTAGGACACATGTGAGGACTCTTCAAGAGAAGCTTGATTATGTAGAAGTCGAAAGAGATAGCCTTAGGGGTTTAATGGAATCCTTGAAAAAGGAGCTTCTTGCTTTTGAAGAGCGAAATGTTTTACTAGAATCTAACATTGCTGAATTAGAAAATAAATTAAAAGATTCTAGTAATGTCAAATTTGATTTGGAATGTCGTTCTGAAAAACTAGATAAAATGTTAGGAACGGTCCAAATTAAAAATGACACTTTTGGTTTAGGCTTCAATCCTTGTAATGAATTTACTCATAATGCCCAAACCAATGTTTTAGGAGAATCAACTAGGAATACTTTTAAAGATCACTCCTTAAGTAAATCTTTTCGACATGTTCTCACTTGTACACATTGTGGTCGACAAGGTCATCTTAGGAAATTTTGTTTAGATCTTAAACGAATTCCTAGAAAACCCCATAGTAAAGTAACCACGGTAGTTAACGTTCCTACACCCCAAAATAGTCATTCCTCATTAATTTGGGTTAGGAAATACGACTTGGTTGCCTTACAAAATAGGGCTGTTTATTCTCATTTACTTACACATTCTTCCTCCCTTGCTAAATCTAAAGGATGAATGTGTTAGTGTTTGCATACTTTAGCGTTTGTACTTCATGCTATATTCATATGCTAAATGTATGCTTGTTTAGTCATTTTCTAGTCATAACCTTATTTCATATCACATGCTAGAAATCATGACTTGTTTATCTTTTTGTATTATATTCTATGTTTGAATTAATTGAAAAATATAAAAAGATTTTTGTTTATCATTTGTGTTTTATTTATTTCATTTAAGCTTAATGAAAAATACAAATGATTTTTGTTTATCCTTTCGAGTAAATATTTATTTTTGATTAAAAATGTTTAAAAACTCAAAAAGATTTTATTTTGTGTGTATTTTTGTTTGACACACTTTATGTGGAATATATTTGTGTTTGAATCCTATCGTTTACGCTCCCATGTGGCTAGAACTTTTGGTTTAGATTTTCAATCCTTAAAATGTTCTTTACCATGTTTTATATGGAGTAATTGGATTTTGTATTGTTTAAATGGATTCTATTTATATATGCCTCTATTCACACATGCACGAGCTCTTTTGAAATCTTAATGTCACATGTTATATTTGAGCTTTTTGAGGTGTTCTCCTATCAATCTAGTCATCTACATATCTATGACCTAGGAGGACTAGTGCATGTCAAAATCCGTTGCATGTGAGATTTGTGTGAAAAATGAAAACATGATAAATCTAAATGTGCACGGGGAAGGGCTCCGAAAGGATGAATTAAATCCTTTGCGATAGTAAGCCACCGTTGATTGGATCTAAAAGAAATACGTGATCCAAAGGCCTAAAAACAGAATATTTGGCATTTAAAAGAAAGAAATTTCCAAGGCCTATGGTTGTTTGATATATTCATTCAAAAATAAAAGAATATATATGCTCATTGAGGGAGAATTGGATGGTATATCAACGGTTTGCACAATGTCCGTTTATCCTAGTTGTCTTTAATGTCATGACTCTATTTGGTTTGTAGAATCATCATCATGCTAGGCTTGTATGCATTGTGTATGTTTGTTCATTGAGTTCAATCTATATTGTCACATGAGGTTATATTTCAATGTGATGAAGTTTGCAATCAAATGAGAACTCCGTGAACGTTTATTAAGTGTTTGGGTCTAAATTTAATTATTGCTAGTACACACCCCTACACTCCCATTTCCATATGACACATTTTTGCCATACGAGTGTGCAAACTTATTGTATTTTGTGTCATGTGTATGTTTATATCTATATATATATATGCAAGTGCTCTAATGGTATATTTTTTAGTATCTATATATGTGATATTTGTTTGTCTTTGCCTTGCTCTTATTGTCCATATGCTGTCATGTCTTTTATTTAAGCTTCCACATGCTGTTTATTAGTTCTTTATCCTTTGCCTATTCCTGAACAAAAAGGGGGAGAATGATGATAGGGGGAGAAATGGTATCTAATCCTATTATTATCATATCTTCGTTTGGGGGAGATTTATCTTAGGGGGAGACGTCTTTCTAAGTAGGTCATGTGTTTGATAAAGGGGAGAATTAATTTAGGGGGAATAATTTAATTAATTTGCATTTTATATTTTGATATTCCCTATGCATTTGATGAGTTTGCTTAAGTGTTCAGGTATTCTACTAAAGCAGCATTGTTTAATGGCAAAGCGTTTGATCCTTGGGTTGAGTCAAGATTGGGCGGGTTATGTTATGAGTCTAGTAGAGCTTGACGGCCCTTTAGGATTTTTTTGTTTGGTTTTTGTCCCGGAATAGCCAAAGGGGGAGATTTGTAAGGACACAAATTTCAAATTGAGTCCATATATAGTTTTGGCTCAATTCCGGACAAAAACATTTATTCATAGGATAATATTTATTTGTAATATTCTCAAGCCTATGAAGTATGTATTGAAGACGTAGCGGCAAAGAATCTAAAGCTTCATCAAAATGCCGGTTTGCGTGCCTAGTTTCTACGTCATCAACTAAGGTTCCATGCTCCCAAGGTATGAATGTAATTATATTTATATAGGAGCTTGGAACAATATGTATTGGGTGTTAGGTGTAATAAAAACTGCATTTTTATTTTCAGAAAGAATCAAATAGAACTTTAAAATAAGTATATAAAAGTTTCTGGGCCAAAATCGAATTTTACAAACTTTCTGGTCGTTCGTTAGAAATGTCGTTCGAACGAGTTTTTTCGTTCGAACCAGATTTCGTTCGAACGAGTTTTGTCGTTCGAACCAGTTTCGTTCGAACGAGTTTGCCAACGACCCTAAACTGGTCAGTCGTTCGATATGCCGTTCGAACGAGTTTTTCGTTCTAACGAGGTATCTAACGAGAAGTCTCGTTCGAACGAGAGTCAAGTTCGTTCGAACGAGACGCCAGGCGGGAACGGTTTTGAGCAGTTTTTTGGCAGTTTTCACCCCATTATCCCACTTGTTTCTTAACAGATTTTTTAAGGCTTTATCAAGGACGGGAATCATTTTTCAAGGGGTATCTTTTTCATACCATACAAACTCCTAGAGAGTATTTTGAGACAAAATTTGTTTAAAGAAAAAGATCATGTTTTGAGTGTTATTCTTTCAAAGAAAAATTCATACACACTCTAGTTTACACCCAATTGTGTTTATCCAAGTTTCTATATTTATATCAATTGCTTGGAGTTTTTGGCACCGGTTTTCTCTACCAAATTCAAGAGACGTTTCGGGTTTGCTTTTACACCCCATCACAAAGAAGACTTTTGTTGAGATTCTACCCACACGGAGAAAGGCTCCATGCTTGGGTGAAGGTGACCATATAAAGTCCCATCGGTGGATTCCGAGACCGCGGTGGTGTTCCGAGGTTGTCTGCTAGGAAGAGGTTTCTACGAGAAGGAGCGTCGAGGCTTGAGAGGGATCGAGTCAGTCGTTGTAAGTCTATTTGTCTTGTAATTGTAATTCCATATCTGGTGGACTTGTGGCTAGGGCCGTCCGAGGTTGTTTCCCGTCTTGGGTTTTTCCTCGTACATCTCGGCGTAGTGTGACATTGTTTATTTTATCTTGCACAATAATTTAGAATCCATGCTTAGGATAATTTCAAGATAAAATTTGGTTTAATTATCACACTCATTTAATTTGGGACTTAAATTAAATATTGGGTAAATTTGGTTTATTCAAGTCATTTGCTAAAATTGGTTTCGCCTAACTTTGTTTAAATGAATAATCATGACTTAGGCAAATTCTAGGACTTGAATTAACTTGTTTTAATTTGTTTTGAGAAATTAAAACTTGTTGTTATTTTTGAAAGTTGAACCATCACCTGTTTTACAACGCTTCCGCATCATCTCTTAAGTTTTATACTAAAAGGAAATTACTTTTGGTCTTTCACAAAAGATAAACAAAAATCATTTTGTATTTTTCATTTAATGCAAACAAAATGAAGGAAATATAATACAGAAGATAAACAAAAACCATAATTCTGGCATGTGATAAGCATGGAGCATAGACTAGAAAATGATTAAACAAGCATACATTTTGCATGTGAATATAGCATGAATTACAAAAGCTAAAGTATGCAAACACTAACACATTCATCCTTTAGATTTAGCAAGAGAGGAAGGATGTGATAGTAAATGAGAATCAAAAACCTTATTTTGCAAGGCAACTAAGTCAGATTTCCTAACCCAAATTAATGAAGAGTGACTATCTTGGGGTGTAGGAATTTTAAATATATTGGTTGCATTACGTTGGGATTTTCTAGGAATTCGTTTAAGATCAAAACAAAATTTCTTAAGATGACCTTTTCGACCACAATGTGTACAAGTAAAAACATGTCGAAAAGATTTACCTGAGGAGTGATCTCTAAATGCATTCCTAGTAGATTCTTCTAAAACGTTGGTCTTGGCTTTATGAGTAGATTCATTACAAGTATTGAAGCCTAAACCGCAAGTGTCATTTTTAATTTGGACCGTTCCTAATATTTTATCAATTTTTTTCGAATGACACTCCAAATCAAATTTGACATTACTAGAGTCTTTTAATTTATTTTGCAATTCTAAAATGTTAGACTCTAATAAAACATTTTGCTCTTCAAAGCAAGAAGATCCTTTTTCAAGGATTCCATTAAACACCTAAGGCTATCTCTCTCGCCTTCTATATATTCAAGCTTCTCTAGAAGAGCTTTCTCTCGTGTCCTAAGGTCTTCTACCAACATACTATCATTAATGACCTTGACACGCTCTTTAAAACTAGCTTCTAACTTCAAATTAGCTCTTTTTAATTTAATAGATTCTTTATAAAGTTCTTGAAAAGCATTTTGAATTTCACTCACATTAACCTCTTCTTCATTTTCACTCTCTCTTTCTTCTCCACTCTCACTATCATCAAAAATAAGAGAATCATAAACTATGATCTTGGAAGTGCCATGTGTTAAAGTTTCATCAATCGATGAGTTCTCACTATCACTCACATGACTAGCCATAAAATCCTCAAAATTAGGCTTAGTGGGGGAATCGGGTCCCTCTTCCTTATCACTATCACTAAGGTTCGCATTATATGCAATGGGTCGTTTACCCTCTTTCCTTAGTTTAGTGGGGCACTCAGAAGCCCTATGGCCATAACCCTCACAACCAAAACACCTATTAGACTCGTCCCTATTTAAATTTTCATTAATAGGTTTAGGGATCTTCTTGGCTTTAGGAATCTTCTCGGCTTTAGGGATCTTCTCGCCTTTGTCATGTTTAGAAGTTTCAAATTTCTTAAAATCATTTTTAAATTTATCTTTGTTAAATTTAAGAAATTTTCTAAATTTACGAGCAAACAAAGCCATGTCTTCCGAGTCACTATCACTCTCGCTCTCTACTACTTGTTTGGCCTCTTTTCGGGCTTTTAAAGCAACACCTTTTTCAATTTTCTTTTCAGTTTTAGAGGGAAACATATCTAGTTCATAGGTTTGTAAATCGCCTACAAGCTCTTCTAATTTCGTAGAGGCTAAAGTTGGTAAAGAGTTTAAAACGGTCACTTTTGGAATAAATCTATCGGGTAGGGACCTTAAAATTTTCTTTACAACTCGGTTGTCGGGTATTTTCTCTCCCAAATTAAAAGATGAATTGACAATATCGGAAAGTCTAGCATAAAATTCATCAAAAGTTTCATTATCGTTCATTTTGATAGTTTCAAATTGAGTGGTGAGGTTTTGGAGTTTCGAAGCTTTAACGACACTAGTTCCTTCATGAGTTAGTTGTAAAATATCCCAAGCTTCTTTAGCGGTTTCACACGTCATAATACGTCAGAATTCATCTGGTGTGACAACGTTAAACAAGGTATTCAAACCACGGGAATTTAAATTAGAAAGTTTAAACTCATTTTCAGTCCATCTATCGGACGGTTTGGGAACACGTTCATTTTCAACTAAGTGAGTTGGTGGGGACCACCCGTTAACAACAGACATCCAAACTCTCTCGTCGATAGATTTTAGTGCCGATTTCATTCGCGCTTTCCAATACGCGTAGTTAGAACCATCGAAAATAGGAAATTTAGAAAATGGGAAAAATTCCATTTTAGCCAAAAATTATTTGAAGGATCTTTAACGAAATAATTTATCGCTTTGTCTCTGATACCACTTGTTGGAATGCGGCTGCGGATCCCCGGTTTTGAAATCTTCTCAATTAAAATATTTATTATTTCCTTTTATGTGTAAATCGATATGCGGAAGCGCTAGGATGGTTCAACAAAACAAACGAACACTAAATTTTAATTTTCTTAAACAAATTAAAATTAAACACACAAATATTAAATAACACTTAAACCAATTAATTCAAGTCCTCGAATTTTCCTAAGTCGTATTTTTCATTTAAACAAAATAGGCAAAACTAATTTTAACACATCACTTGAATTAAATAAACAATTACCCAATATTTATTTTTAGCACCAAAATAAATAAATAGTGATTAAACCAATTTTATCTTTTTAACCTAAGTATGCATTCTAGGTGAGTGAGAAAGATAAAATAAAAACAAGAAATCACTACGCCGCAATGTACGAGGAAAAACCCAAGACGGGAAACAACCTCGGACGGCCCTTGCCACAAATCCACTAGCTACGGATTTACAAATACAAGACAGAAAGGCTTACAACACACGACTCGATCCCTCTCAAGCCCCGACGCTTCTTCTTTTAGATACCTCTTCCTAGCGGATAACTTTGGAGCTCCACCGCGGTCTCGAAATCCACCGATCGGACTTTATATGGTCACCGTCACCCGAACTAGGAGCCTTTCTCCAAGTGGGTAATGTTGTAACAAAAACTCTTCTTCTTTTTTTATGGGAAGTAGAAGAAACACCCGAAACTTCTCTTTGAACGGAAGAGATGAACCCGATGCCAAACTGCAAGCAAGAAATATAAATATGGGAACTTGGAAGAAACTAATTTAGGTGTAAACTAGAGTGGTGTATATTTTTTTCTTTGATAAAAACTCACTCAAAACAAGAACATTTTCCTTAAGCAATTTAGCTCTCAAATTCTCTCTAAGAGATGGAATGGAATGGAAAAGTTCAGTTGGAAAATGTTATTCCCGCACATAATAAAATTTGAAAAAGGTTGGTTAAGAACCAAGTGGGGAAGTGGGTGAAAAACTGCTTAAAACTGCCAAAAACTGTTCCCGCCTGGCATCTCGTTCGAACGAGTCTTCTAACGAAGTTCCAGTATGAACTCGTTAGAAACTCGTTGGAAATCTCGTTAGAACGAAATTTCGTTCGAACGACATTTCGAACGAAGTTCCAGTGTGAACTTAATGGGAAGTCGTTGGTAATCTCATTCGAACGACGTCTGGTTCGAACGACAATCTCGTTCGAACGACATATCGAACGAACTTCCAGAAACTTTGGAAAATTCGATTTTGGCCCAGAAAACTTTATAAACTTATTTTAAAGTTTTAATTAATTCTTTCTGAAAATAAAACACAGTTTTTATTAAACCTATCACCCAATAAAACTTGTTCCAAGCTCCTATATATATAATATTGCATTTATACCTTAGGAGCATGGAACCATAGTTGATGACGTAGAAACGAGGCACGCAAACCGGCATATTGATGAAGCTTTATACTCTTTGTCGCTACGTCTTCAACAAACACTTCATAGGCTTGAGAATATTACAATTAAATACAATCCTATGAATAAATGTTTTTGTCCGGAATTGAGCCAACACTATACATGGACTCAATTGAAAATTTGTGTCCTTACAGGCTGAGGAACCCCGTATTCCTCATTTGGTTGAATAAATTCTTCAACATCCAAAGACTTGGAAGAAAAATCATCGTTGGATTTGAAAAATGCATCCAACTCTTACTCCCAACAATGGTTTTCCTCTTGATAAAAGTTGTCAAAATTTTCCATCTTTAAACTTTAAAAAAACACACCAAATGAATTAGGAGGTTTCACAACTTGTCCAAATTGACTAATTTGAGAACTATTATCGTACATTTCAAGCTTATACGTATAATACCTTTGAAGGTTATTATCATAAAAGTTCGTAGAATTACCATCACAATGGATTTCAACTTTGTAATTGTAATAAGTTTAAGACATCTTGTCATTAGAATAAGTTTCAAAAGTCCCCGCATCGTTAGTTTGATTTTTTAAATACTCGCCAAAAGTAATCTTGCGATTTGCATTCTTTATAACATGCAAGTATTCACCAAAAATTATAGGCTTAGAGGGACTTTGAAAATTATTCTTAGGACAAACATGCTAACCCAAACTGTTACAATCACCGAAAACATTAGCATAAGGCATGCTTACCCAAAATGTCTCTTTGATTGAAGATCAATAATTTGGCATGAGGGCGCTAATTCAACGTTTCTTGGCGCTCAGGTGTCCAATCATACAAAACCGGTTAAAACAGAAAAAATACAAATACAAAGAAAAATAGTAGGCAATACGAAGTCAATAAAATTCTAAAATAAAAATTTCCCGACAACAACGCCATTTTGGTAGACGCGCAAACTTATGTATGTATGTAAAATATGTCGTTGGGGTTTATGCCTTATACAAATAAATACCAAAACATGGCATGCTAACTATGGAGTGTAGCATCAAGTAGGGATCTAATCCATAGGAAATAGCCATTAGAAATCTATTAATATATTACTTCTGAAATAAAAGTGTAAAAGGAGATGAGTGAGTAAAGCATTGAATTAGGGGAGTAATAAAACTAGATTAACAAAACAAATAAAACTATAGATTGAGAATTGCATCCCTCACACGGACTAAATAGCATTAATAGTTACTTCGAAAGAAAAGCATTTAAAAATTAATCTCATTTGGACAATTAATAAAACCTAGAGTTGTCACCCACTGAATTCTCATAAAAGATTAATTTGAGTCCGTCGTCAACGCATATTATCGAAAATACACCTGAAAGGTCGTAAATATAACACATACGTGATATACACGGTTAAATTTCTTAGGTGCAATAACAAGAACAATTAACCCACTAAAACTATCATAAACCATCATACCATAACAAAGAAACTAATTAACCCATGTGAATTCAACAATCACAACCTAATCTAAATTACTTACAAATCATAGTAAATAGCATGTATTTAATAAAATCAATTAAGAAAGTAAGAAACCTAATTAATCAAAGCCATAACCTACTTATCAATGCAAGAAATAACAAGAAGAAAGCTTAAATTAATTAGAGAAGAAGATAAATAGTACAATACATACCCAAATGGGCAAAAATGGCAATACCGTGGTGGGAGGAGGAGAAACTCCTAAAATCCTACTCCAAACCATAGAATACAAGGCGAGCGCTAAGAGGAAACAAGATAAAAAAAAGATATTTACAAAGGAAAATAAAGTTGCTATTTATAACGAGTGGAATCAAAACCAAACCATTTGAACCACCAGAAGAATCAGGTATCTGATCGACCGATCGACCACTGATTGGGAGATAAACCCCATAAGTTGCAACCGTAGGCAAATTCAGCATCATCGATCAACCTCTTATTTTGGACCGGTCGATCGGTCCCCTGTTTTTAGCACAATTTCTCCTTTTAATTCAAGAACAAAGCTACTTCAAGAAAAAATGATCATAACATGATTGTTAGTAACTGGGTTGATGGATTATTAATGGATATACGAAGCTAACTCAGAGACCTTCAACTATTGTGAAGAGTTCGGCAATAAAGCTTGAACATATAAATGAATCAAATGCCCCCGAAGTTGCTTAATGCATTAAAACTTTCTTGAAAAGCACATAACTATACCATTCAGCATTCCAATACCGAGAAAAGATCAAATAAACCTTGCAATATATATATATATATATATATATATATATATATATATATATATATATATATATATATATATATAATAAAGGTTATACAGTATATGAGCTTAAATATGGGAATTAACGACTATAATTGTGCTAGACTACATAAGTATAGCGGGCGATAATATATAAGATTTGTGACTAATCATAATCCCTCCAACTTGGACATTCCACGAGTTATGCCCTCCTACACGGATCGGTCCCTCTACTCCACAACTAATGGTAGATCCTAGGCACCCAAGTATCCTAAATTATCTAGAGATAAAATGTTTGCATAAAAAGGGGTCTCACCGCTCTCCTAAGCCCACCCTGAGGAACCCGTATTAGTCCCTCCTAGCCATAGGTTCTCCACCATCACATTATTCGGGCCAAGGAAGTCCCTTAACACCAGTCGGTAAGACCCCCTCCAAGGCCTAGGTTGCACTCTATCTCCGCCACCCCTTACTGGGGCCTTCCCCCCGGGCCTTCAAACCCTCCGACCGGACCTCCCTATGTACATCCCCAGCCACCTTGATCACTGTCTCCCAAAACCCCTCGGTCTTCAAAACCTTTTCATCTCTCTATCGTTCATCTCTAACCCTCTTTGACTCCAACTTTGGGGCTACTTACTCCCCTCCCCCTTCTATAATCACCTCATCCATCAAAACTACTCCGACTCAGACTAATAAGGATGCCCTTGTCATGGGGAGCCGCATCAACATCACTTGATGCTCCTCAAAGTACTGATAGTACAAGTCACCCCTCAAAAGGTCTACTGAGGGAAAATCCTCCATAAAAACATGTCGATCATCCTCTGTCAAACCCTTTGCATGTCTCATATGGTGAGGAGGGGGTAAGGGTGCTCTCACCGACACATCCCATATATACTCGCGAGTCACTCTCTTTCCCACATAAAAGACATCCCTATACAGTTCATCCTTCAATAGTCTCCTCCAAGACATCGCCACCTCAGCTCTTGATATGTGGCGGATCAATCCCCAAGGCAACTGAAACAAGAAAAACGTATAAGTACCTAATTATAAAAGAAATACAATCAATATGTGCAAAAAACTTTAAAAATACATAAAGTATCAACGTCATCCCATTGATGAGAGCCCTCGTTGCATCTGTTGTCATAGATGGCCCCGTCCTAAAATTCCCCCGAGCATAATGAATGAAAAGGGGAAAGATACTCTCCATCGGCCCCCAGGCCCAATACGGATCATATAAATAGCCATACAAGCAAAAAATCGTAGCTACAACAAAACACAAAAATAAGAAGAAAGCATTAATATGTGTGTGTGTGTGTATATATATATATATATATAAACAATTGAAATAACAAAAAACAAAGACGATAAACACATACCTCCCACAAATAGGAAAAAAACATAGGGTGCGTGAGACCAACATCTTTAGGAAGAAATAAATTCGGGTTATTTGGAGATGTCCGTAAATGAGTGAAGAACTTCGGAAAAATATAAAGGAACATTATTTTATCATTGGATTAGATAGGGATGAATCCGGGGTATGGATTTAGGCGTATTTATAATGAACGATACTCGATAATATATGTCGAAAAGTTACGAATGTATTCGAATGGGAATTTTGGATGAATTTAGCATACGGGCGGGTATCTTAAGGTGGAATTTAATTGATAGAAATTAAATGGAACCTAATACTTTGAGTCTTATGGGATGAGTATTAAGGACTATAAAATTTAATAAAGGTGTTAAACTTATTAATCGAATTTCGTGAAATGAATTCTAAAATGTTGAAATACGAACCAATAAAGGGAGTCCAAGCATTTTGGTTGAGTGATACCACTTGGATAAAATTAATTAAGGTGATAATAATGAAATTAAGGGTCGGGGTTTTGACTCTGATATTTCTCAGGTTAGTGCTACGGGAGTTAGACACAGATTAGCCGGTTTAATTTATTATAGATATATATAACAAATTATCGAATAGCGAATTTAATGAGAGGTGTTAACCTTAATAGTGGATTTTTGTGTAACAAATTCTAAAGGGTCAAGATATGGACCATATGAGTGAGTCGGAGTATTGTAGTTGGGTGACACTAGTTTAATAAATTAATTAATATGAAATTGATTAGATTAATCAGTACAATTTGAAATGTAAAGAATCTGGGGGATGAGCGAACCTATGACTTAGATCAGTAGGATATGAGTGAACTACCTATTAAAATATTTTAAAGGATAATTGGCATACTTCGAGTAGTGAGGGATACTCGAAAATATACGATAAGATGTATAATTGAAATTAAATAATACGTAGGATATTCGGGAGATATATATTCTATGTATGGAATATATGATATAGGTTGTGTGTATACCTAAACTAATTTGTATGATTTATTATGTGTATGACATACCTACCATACTTGCTATCACGGGAGGTTGCGAAGGAGACAGTCTTATCTTGAGGAGCCTTCGGGGGGATACTTGACTTGTACCTCGGAGCATAGGGCCTAAGGAGGACTTATCGATGAGTTGATCAGTTTGGGTGATATGGGTGCGTAGGTATGTGCATAGCCCATAAAGATGTGGTTTGTGTTCGCCTCCAATATGTGTGATTTGTATTGATACGGTTCCACAATGATTTGGAATCTGTAGTCCTTTATACAGTGCGTGATGTACCGGGACTTGATAACAGAGTATTCATGCACCGCAGGTCTCAGCCTAGTGTATTGTTTATATATAATTAGTGTGATAAATATTTATACTTGTGATTTATTCTACTACGTGTGTTTGGTAGATGATGTACGAGGACATTATAGTATACACGCACCGCAACTCAGCTTAGGGTATATATATATATAACAGTGTGATATATGTATACATGTGATTTTATTCTACTGTGTGGGTTTAGTAGAAGAGAAAGAGAGTGACATTAAAAATAACGATATTATGGGGAGAAATAAACATATACTGAGAAATTTATAATGGGGAAAAAGACATGGAAATTCGGTAACATATTGTATGGGTAATACGGGTGGGTACAATGAGTTAGTATGTGGAAGGAGAGTTGTTATGGCTAGTTAGGTGGGGTATCTTAACTAGTAAAGGTAGAAGGCCAACGTTAAGTGTGCACATTAGATGAGAGGTAAGCTATGTCTCAAGAGAGTGAGACACTAGCTTAAATAGAAAAGTGTGCATGCATATTTTATTATTTCAATTTAATTGCTTACTAAATATTTTCAAAATGTTTTACTTCAACACTGGCCCGTGTCAAAATATTTTTCAAAAATTGATGCCTAGTTTGAGGATTCTATCCAGGAATGCACAGCTGCATCTTATGTGGAAGTTGCAGGACCTTGTTATAGACGCTTCGTTCATTTACTCCTAGTGTAAAGTACTCATTTGGGCATGTCGCCCTCAAATTTTGTATTTAGTTTACTTATCGGACTTTGTGTCTCCAGGTTATTATTTCAGTTACTGTTGTATTTTACGATTGAACCGATAGTTGATTCGGTTCTCTTGATTTATGTTATTCATCTGTGTGGGATTCATTTATCTCCCCTTGACTCAACTGGCTCAATGTCACTATCTCTAAGAGTGGCTTTATTCGCAATCTCTTTGCCCTTTTTCTTTATCCTAGTGGGACACTCACGTGCCTTGTGCCCTTTGTCCTCACACTAGTAAAACCTTATATTTCCTCTTTCTCACTGTTAATCTCTACCTCATTCTTATTTTTTTTTTTTAAATCTCTTTAATGGAAGAATTATTTTTGAAAATTTTAAAAAGTTTTTATATTTTTTTGTAAACAATGTCAAGTCGTCAAAATCACAATCTCCCTCAGATTCAGACTGACAAAATTTTTCTTTCTTCTATTTCTTAGTCTGAGTCTTTAAAACTACCCCCATATCCTTAGGTTTAATGGTTTTACGGAACATATCAATCTCGTATGTTTGATGATCTCCTATAAGTTCTTCTATCCTAAGAGTTTCTAGAAACCCTAATGAATTAAGCATTGTGACTTCAAGAATAAAGTGGGCAGGGAGTGACCTCAAAATATTTTTCACAACTTTTACCTACGAAATTTTCTCACCCAAGTAAAACTTGAATTGACAATGTTCGCGCATAAAACTTATCGAATGAATCGAACTCTAAAATAGTGATGGTTTCAAATTGAGTGGTCAAATTTTGAAGCTTTGACCCTTTACAGCGTCGATAGCCTCATGAGTGAGTTAGACGGTATCCCACGCTTCCTTAGACATAGTGGACGTCATGAAAGATGGTGTCCACCAAAGGTATCCCCTAACTCCTTCACCCCTCCAAACCATACCTCCCAAGCCCCGATGCAGCCCCCACACCCCTATAAGTCCTTCGGCAAGTACAACCAGCCCCCGATCTAATTTCCCCTACCCAATCTGCCACAACATCTCATAAACCTATTTTCTTTTACCAGGAACGCCTTCCTTTTACCCATACTGCAGCTCACTTCTAGTGTTTGTCCCATCCTTTTCTTTCCCTCAAATAATAACCCAACCCCCACCATAGACTAGGTGCATGCCCGAGTGAGCCTCTGAGCATGAGTGCTTCATAGGCCTGTGGTCGGCCTCTCCAATTGGACCATATAAAAATCCTAATACATGGTGATACCCTAGACTAAGTTCACTCCCGAGCGAGCCTCGACGCATGAGTGCTTCATAGGCCTGTGGTCAGCCTCTCTAATTGGACCATATAAAAATCCTAATACAAGGTGATACCATAGACTAGGTGCACGCCTGAGCGAGCCTCAACGCATGAGTGCTTCATAGTCCTGTGGTCGGCCTCTCCAATTGGACCATATAAAAATCTTAATACATGGTGATACCCTAGATTAGGTGCTCGCCCGAGCGATCCTCGGCGCATGAGTAATTTATAGGCCTATGGTCGGTTTCTCTAATTGGACCATATAAAAATCCTAAAATATAGTGATACCCTAGACTAGGTTCACGCCCGAGCGAGCCTCAGTGCACGAGTTCTTTTTAGGCTTGTGGTCGACCTCACCAATTATAACATACAAAATCAAAATACAGGGAAATACCCTAAACTAGGTACAGGCCCAAGTAAGCCTCGGTGCATGAATGCTTATCAAGCCTATGGTCGGCCTCCCGAATTGGATCAAAACAACGAACTACGATTGACCTGATCCCATGAGGGTACGTAATAAACTCAACGTGCTCGGGTTTGGTTCCCATAACTATTGAACGTCTCTCAACTTAAGAAAAGCACTCCTCTGAGACATTATAAAGGCAAGGGGATCAACTAAAGAAGTCTTAAAAGTAGAAAGATAATTCAAAGAACGCCAGTCAAGATCACATTGACAACTACGCAAGTTTGAAGAGATTACAGACCATCTCCCAGCTCATCTTAGAATCAACTTAGCTGAACTACGACATATGGGACTATTGTGGGTGGGGGGGGGGGGGGAAATACACCCGCATTAATAGCGTGACACGTGGCGGGCACATCGGTCAAGATGGCGACCCATACCAACTCTGAAAAGATACGGACGACTAAGAGTCCTAGATAAAGTAGAAGACTAAAAAGCATTATTTGATTGTAACTTAAACTCTACGAGGATATGACTTGTCCAATTGTAACCCCTAACTCTATATAAAGGGGAAACCCCCTATTGTGAAAGCAGGGCTCAGAGGCTATACAAACACTCTAATGTAAATTATATTAAGTTTATAATGAAACCCAATTGAAGCCCCGTGGATGTAGGACATCAATGGTCGAACTACGTACATCTTTAACTCTCTCTCATTTATTTTTATACTCGCATTGCGATGATTTGGCACCCCCTACGAGTAAAGTTTTTGACACCACAATTTATGAAACACAGTTGAAGCCCCGTGGACGTAGGTCATCAATGGTCGAACCACGTACATCTTTATCTCTCTCTTATTTACTTTATACTCGCATCATGATGGTTTGGCACCCCCCCCCCCCCCCAACCCCCACGAGTAGATTTTTTGACACCACAATTGGCACCGTCTGTGAAAAACGACAAAAAAAGTCTTTCCTTTTCGTGAGAAGAGATGAAGATTTATGTTTATAGATCAATGATTAATATGAAGCAATAGCTTAGTTTTTTCTTTCTTTGCGTATAAATAATTATATGTTGTGCACACATATTTTCATTTAATCATGATTCTCATATGTTTATATTCATAAACTTTGTGATCAATTCTTATTTGGGAATTTACAAAATAATGGGTTTATAATCATAAGTATTGTACGAGTCCATGAAAATATAGACTCTCTTGAGAATATCCTGACCGAACCCGTTTATTTATTGGGTTATATCAGATATCTTGATTCCCACATCTCAAAATTTCTACCAGGGGATAAACATTCAAAATGGCTCTCTCTCATCCGGAATGTTGACCATATCTTTACAAACATATCTGATGAGTTTATTTCAATAGATATTTTTTCACAAGTATATATAGATTTTGCGGACACAAGCAGGCCGACAATTTTTATCTCCATTCACATTTGCGCGATCAAAGTGAAATCACGAAGAAACCAATAATTTTCTGGTCATCCATTCTGATCATCTCCGACCTGCGACCTGAGGTCGTCTTCGGCCTGTGATATGGGGCTCTCATCCTATCGGGCAGCACCAAATGCTATTCTATGTATCCGTTCCTAACGTCCCACGTATATCGATGAAGGGACAATTAAGAATTTCACTCATTCAGTGCCAGTGATGTACCGGGTATCTTTACCCGTTGTCGTGGAGTTGTTATCTTTCAATCGGGCACACGTCAAACGAACCACTTTGCTAGTCATCGATCAGCGTACGAGGATGAGTAACATTGGTTTTCTGGTCATTATTTTTGTCATCAATCTCAGTAATGTCAATCTAACGGGTCGTCGGCAAGTATTTGAGGACAACAGTAGAATCGCCTTTCTCTCGTGTACGTTCTCAGATGGGACTCAGAGGCTAGAGAAACACTCTCGTGTAAATTCTCTCAAGTTTATAATGATACAAAGTTGAAGCCCCATGGACGTAGTCCATCAATGGTCAAACCGCGTACATCTTTGTCTCTCTCTTATTTATTTTTATACTCGCATCGTGATGGTTTGCCCCCCCCTACGATTAGTTTTTTTTTACACCACAATATTTATACCTCCTTTTGGATTCATTTGGTGATAATCATATGAATCATTATAAAAGTAATTATTAGATTCAAATGTGATACTAACATATAACAAACAATCACTTTAATAACATAGTTAAAATTACGATTATTACCAAAAACAGTGGACTCGTTATGTAATATTTTTCTAGTTCATATTTGTCCGGTGGTGTTTCTCTCTGATTTTTTTTCCAATTTCTTTCTGACTATCTAGACAACATATCCCCCAAAGTATCAATTACCTGCATTAATATTAGCACATACAACCAATTATAATTACAATACTTTAAAAAAATCGCAGTGCCAAATTTTAATGATATTTCTCACAGTGAAATAACATGGCGAAAATCATTGGAAATTTGTATAGTTATATCTCACTGTGAAATAACATTATTTTTTCGCACTGCGAGGGTGAAATATTTTTTAGGCGATTGAATTTGACTGTTGCATTTTTCACAATTAGAATGTGACCAAATATTATCATGAACTTTATGGGTCTTGGGCATCTTGGAACAAATAACTTCAATATGGATTTGAGGTGTTGACCTGATGACTGTTAATGACTCGGAAAAAGAGGTGGGTGGATTATCATCCACTTATTTTAATTATTCTTGAAGTAGGAGTTGTTTATCTCTATCTTTGTTCTTTATATGTTTTACTATTATATGTTTAATTTTTAGTGTTGACGTCCAAAAATGGAGGCAACAAATAATAAGAGAAATAATCGATAAGAAATAATGATTGTGAAGAACGGGGACGAGAGACAGTGAGAATACAAGGATTTTTATGTGGTTCGCCCCTTGAATAGGAAACCTATGTCCACGGTGGTATTATTACACTTCTTTGCGTGGTTACAACTTAGGGTTTTCTGATACAACTCCAAGCCTGAGAAGGTATTAAAAAAATGGTTCCGGTTATGTATCTTCCTCTTATTTATAGGTGGATCTCAGATATTTACAAAGAGACGGAGTGCCCTTATAAAATGGGCAGTTACATCTTAATACACGTTTATTATAATGTATATATGCATGCTTTGATGTGCGGAACTACTTTGACAATGAAACGTCCAGACAATCATGAGATGACCATTTTAGCAGTTGTGGTCTCACGTGGTTGATAAGATGTGTCTTGTGTGTAAATCCTCATGGGGATATATGTGTATCCAATCTTACAGTAAATAGGTGGGCCGAGAAGTCCAATTACTGAGAGGACCTCTATAGATGACGAGGCCGAGCACTTCAGTTAGTCCCCTTGGATTATTTAGAACTTATTTTATACTAAGGGTATGTAGGTATAACAGAAATCCCCCAAGACCTCTTGCAGGAATGTCTCAGTTTGAGACCAAGTGTGACACACCCCAACCGAGTTACTTATCATTAATTTTGAAAGTCAAAGTGAGTCAAATCATAATTACCTTAACCAAAACATAAATGCGGATATCATTTTTAGTTATTAATATGAATCCATAAAACAAAACTTTTAACAATTTTAAAGTAATTATGCTTATTTAAACTTACTGAAATGATAAGTTGTCTTAAATTACCCCATTTACGTTTGACAAAAACCATGGTTTTATGCATCCCTGGCTAACCCCGTCGACCTACTAGATTTGGCAGTGATATCACAATACTTGAAAAACATAAACATAGGAACCGTGAGCAAAATATCTTAGCGAATGCATCACTACTACACTATTGCATAAAATTAAATGCAATATAAATCATATCCATGTGGTAATATATATATACATCCGGATCAATCGTAAAGAATTACCAATTATATACTTATCCGGATCATTCATAAAGAATGACAAATTATATACTTATCCGGCTCATTCATAAAGAATGAACAATTATATACATATCCGGCTCATTTGTAAAGAATGACCAACTTTTCGAATCATGATTCACATATTTTGTCTGCAATAGACAATTCTCCCTCATTTCGGGTCGAGGTATAACCTCCCATTTTGGTAAACTGGAATGAAAAGTTTCATATTCATAACATTATGATCATATTCATAACCATGCATAAATACATCTTACCAGTGAGTAATATTCTGATCTTATCCATAGCCATGTATAAATGCATTGTACCAGTGAATACTCCTCCCTTTCTTATCATTCTTACAATATTAGCATCGTCATAAGAATGTTAACAATACAAAGAATAACTTAAACTTAACCCAATTTATAAGCATCATATAATCCCATTCAAATCATTTATCGTAAACGAAGTCCAATCTAACTTCATAGCAAGATATTTACCATACCCAAATCATAGGCCAAATATATTTTAATTTCCTCTTAGTAATTTAATCCTTAACATATTAGGTTCCCAATCCAAAATACGACGCATAATTTCAAGTTTCCTAAAGCAAGATATGACATTTTCTTTACTACATTGCAAATCTGCCCTATAGGCTCCTCTATCGTTCAATCAACTTTCAGGAATTTTCATAATTTTTCTATATCATAACTGTAAGGACATTTTTCACATGTCCGAAATGTTTCATTTATTTATGTCGTACGCCGCTACATTTGGCACGTCTCCTCACGATCTCACATGACGGCCTCTATCCGAATTTCGGGAATCAAGCATGTATTATCTCCACTAATATGTCCCACATCTGCCTCAATGACTTCACGTTCCAAGATTTTAGGGACTTAATGCAAGTGGTACGCAAGGGAAGTCAAAACAGTGAAAAAAAAGGCACAATAGTAGAGTTCAAGGGCATTTTCGTAATTTCACATCCATAGTTCGGAGGTCTGGTCAACTAGAAAGTTGAAGAGCTCGCCGCAACGAAAATACTGGAAAAAACGGCACCTCAATCCGAGCTACGGTGAAGGAGTTATGACCTTTTGAAGATAGAGAAAATTCCTTAAAGAATGTTGTTTTTTTTGTACGCTGGATAGAATTTTAGAGTTTTAAGAACGTGGGACTCTTCATATTTTTTCCTATAAATACCAACTTCGGGGGAGTTGTTTTGCAAGACTTTAGGAGACGAATTTGAGAGTCCAAATACATCTAGTCTTCATATTTTTGAGTCCCAAACTCATGTTTTGATTCACACATCATTGCCAAACCTTTGTGAATCCTTTTGCAACCCAAGAACACAACTTTGGTTTGTTCAACCCTTATGGAGGAGACCGTTCTTCATCTTCATTGCAGCCCTACTGGAAAGGGATAATTCCAGCCGCGACTACAGAATCCGATACCCGAGGGTAATTCTTAGTCAACTTGTATTTTCATTGTAATCCGATTGTAAGCCGTTTTCTTACAAATTATAGTGAAAATAAATGGTTTTGCCCCTGAGGGGGATTTTTCCTTAATTGCATGTGTTTGAATGTTCTTGCGTAGATTATCTATTTATTCAATCACATACAGCTGCATGTTTAGGGTTTGTTTGTGTTAAAAGGGTTTTATATATGGTTTGATCATTTGAACGCGAGCACACACGTTTCTCAAATTGGTATCAGAGCGGGTTACGCTAATTTATCGCGTGATCCTGATTTTTCAAGGATTTATTTTTTGTGATATAATTTGACTTCTCACGTTTTCAAATTGGTATCAGAGCAGGTTACGCTAATCTATCGCGTATTCCTATTTTTCGCAAAAATTTGTGTGATATTGATTTTTTAAAATCAGTTTTGTGAAAAATCGCAATTTTTCCAATGGAACGCCCATTTAATGAGGAGCCTATTTTTGAAAAAATTCACGACCATGCTGAAAATTTAAAAAGTTTGAATTTGAAACTTTGCAAAAGAATTAAAGTTTTGGAAAAAGAAAATTCTCTCTTTAAAATTAAGATTGAATATTTGCAAGAGTTCCAAACTCAAAGTAATATTTGTCGTGAGCACTTTGGTAATTTGTGTATTGATTTTGATTCTTTGAAAATTGCCAAAAAGGAGAGTGATGATAGGGTCCTATTTTTAGAAAAGGAATTGGAGGACCTTAAAAATTCGATGGTTTATGTTTGTGCCAAAGATGAAAGAAATATTTTAATCAATGAGTTTGTGGCACGTGAAGAGACTCTTAGGGAAACGTTTGCTTTAATTGAGGGGGAGAGGGATACCCTTTTAGAAATTGTTGAAAATTTGAAAAACAATCCTTGTCTTGGGAAGAGTCTAATTTGTTGCTTGAATCAAATATTTTGAAGATGAAAAATGATTTAAACGATTCAAGTAGGTTTGATTGTGATGGTAATGGCTCATCTTGTTCTCATGCTTCTAGTGCTAAAGCCAAAACCATTATTTGTTTTAGAGGGTCAATCAATCCCAAGGACATTAGAAAAGATCACACTTTAGGTAACATTCCTTCCGTTTACACATGTTCACATTGTGGTAGGAAAGGTCACCTTAGGCGTTTTTGTTTTGATCTTGGAAAATGTCCTAGGAAGTTTATGTCTAGTGTTCCTGTGGTTCCCGAAGCCTCCACACGACGTTTCACATCTATTTGGGTTAGGAAATCACTTTTGGAGGAACTAGATTTTAGACAAGTTGATTCCCGTTTGCTTGCACATGATTCTTCTCTTGCCATATCATATAGATGATTGTGTTTGCATGTTTGTCATACGCTAGTTATGCTTTTTGATATATTTTTTTGCTAGCGTTGTGACATGTACTTTTTGTATATATTTTTTTTGAAAATTTTTGAAAAATACAAAAAGATTTTTGTTTTTTTTGGGTTGCACCGTTTATGGATGGACACTTAGGATGACCGAGTCACAAAATTATTCCATTATTTTCATGTGACTATTTGATAGTGTTTTGAGACTATAGGTCAATTCATCCATGTGCTTTATAATGTTTGGAGTCATTAAGATGTAATTAAGTGTTACTTCCTACATGTTTGACTCATGTTTCCTTTATTGCACACATGCACGGATTTGTTTGATTATTGTGCTTGTCTTATCACATGTTGGTTGGGTGTTTTCACTTCAATCCTGTCTTTAAAATGAACCAAGCGCGATAATTTTTATAAGGAAATTGTGCATATAAAAACCGTTTTGTGAGTTTGTGTGATTTGTTTGATAACGGGGAGGGGTTGCGAAAGATAATCATCTATTCTTTGCGCAAAAGCCACCATTAAAAAGGACCTAAAAAAATTGAGAAATTTTATTATCCGAGGTCCAAAGAGGTTAAAAGATCCCAAAAAAAATTAAAAGCAATAAAAAGAAATCCATGCCAAATTATGGGCCATTTAGGTTTTTGCACCAATTCTCCAAAGTTTGAGAATTTAGATTACCTCTAAAAGAAAATATATATGAGGGTGTTTGGTTGGATAATTAAAACGGGTTTGCACGTCCTTGATATTTGAAAATGCGCTACATAGTTTTGGACGTTATTGGTGTGGAAATCACTTTGACTTTGATTTGTTGATTTGCATAAGACGATGTCATCTAAATTCAACAAATTTTTTACACCTAAGGATACTTTTGATGCTCATTCGTTAGGGGTACACATATGCATCGTGCACATATGATTGATTGAGTTGATTTACCTATTGAATGTGTTCACACCCATACATTCCGTTCCCATGACTTGGTTGTTTGAGTTTAAATCTATGGTGTGATTTTTTTTGTATCATGTTTTACATATTTTTTTCAAATGGTATCAGATTTTTTTTTTTGAAAAAAAAAATCAAAAATAGTTTGTGTCTTTTTTTGTATACCGTGACACCCCGATTTTGCTTTTTTGATTCATTCTTCTTATTTGTCTATTTGGGGACATCATAAAAAGGGGGAGAAAGAATTATCATTTTATGGGGGAGTTTGAATTTTGGGGGAGTTTTGAGATTTGACTTATGCTTATCATATATTGGTATCTATGTTTATCTCATTTCAAACTCGATACGTCACTTGGTATTTTTTTTCTTTATCTCATGTGTGTAGGTGCTACATTGATGATCTCTGAATTTCACACCCTATGAGAAAAGATTTGAGATTCCTGAAGATTTGAAGAACAAACGATGAAGACTATTCATTTGTACCTTTTCCAGTTTTGGGTTCATGGGAGGGTAGATTTGTATAGGCAATTTCATATTTGATAATTCGGATTTTTTATGTATGTACCGGCATAGACATAGGGGGAGATTTGTAAGGACATTTTTCACATGTCCGAAATGTTTCATTTATTTATGTCGTACGCCGCTACATTTGGCACGTCTCCTCACGATCTCACATGACGGCCTCTATCCGAATTCCGGGAATCAAGCATGTATTATCTCCACTAATATGTCCCACATCTTCCTCAATGACTTCACATTCCAAGATTTTAGGGACTTAATGCAAGTGGTACGCAAGGGAAGTCAAAACAGTGAAAAAAAACGCACAATAGGAGAGTTCAAGGGCATTTTCGTAATTTCACATCCATAGTTCGGAGGTCTGGTCAACTAGAAAGTTGAAGAGCTCGCCGCAACGAAGATACTGGAAAAAACGGCACCTCAATCCGAGCTACGGTGAAGGAGTTATGACCTTTTGAAGATAGATAAAATTCCTTAAAGAATGTTGTTTTTTTTGTACGCTGGATAGAATTTTAGAGTTTTAAGAACGTGGGACTCTTCATATTTTTTCCTATAAATACCAACTTCGGGGGAGTTGTTTTGCAAGACTTTAGGAGACGAATTTGAGAGTCCAAATACATCTAGTCTTCATATTTTTGAGTCCCAAACTCATGTTTTGATTCACACATCATTGCCAAACCTTTGTGAATCCTTTTGCAACCCAAGAACACAACTTTGGTTTGTTCAACCCTTGTGGAGGAGACCGTTCTTCTTCTTCATTGCAGCCCTACTGGAAAGGGATAATTCCAGCCGCGACTACAGAATCCGATACCCGAGGGTAATTCTTAGTCAACTTGTATTTTCATTGTAATCCGATTGTAAGCCGTTTTCTTACAAATTATAGTGAAAATAAATGGTTTTGCCCCTGAGGGGGATTTTTCCTTAATTGCATGTGTTTGAATGTTCTTGCGTAGATTATCTATTTATTCAATCACATACAGCTGCATCAAGGAATGTAAGTTTACTAAAAAATCTATAATTTATATCATTTTAATCAGTAATATAAAGAAACAACAAGATTTGTGGATAGAATTACCTTAGGGACTTTGACGTAATTTCCTATGGATTTTTCTCCAACTTTTCCTCGCCTTTCTCTTCCTAAATTTTCCATTTCTCTCTCTTCAGGCCAAACTTGATAATGGGTGAGTTTGGATGAAGAAGGAGGTTATTTCAAGGGTTTAAAGTCAGCCAAACCATCACCCCTTCTAACCAATCAAATTCAACCATTTCTTGTACGTATAAGACAAAATACCACTTAATGAATGGATATATTTGCCCTTGTTTTGTAATTTCAACATAACTCCTTACTCGGACCTCTGTTTTACACACCGTTTGATGTGTTACAAACATAACTCACATATCTACAACTATCTAGTTTTCACCTCAAGTCAATTGTTATATTATAGTGGTCAAAATTAGTCTTCACCTTGAACATTCTGATAAGCACCCAAAAGTGTATATTTTATTACCTGAATAAATGCATTTTAGTCGCTCGTTTTGAATAAAAATGACCTTATGTTCGTATTTTATTATTTTTCAGGTCAATACGCAGTTGCGGTACAAATAATGCTCAATCAGTGCAATTGCGACACAGAAGCGGTCAAAAGCGTGCATCGAAAAAATTCAAAGAGACCGTGAAGTGAGAAATCCATTATGAGCTTACCCCGATGTGATCCGATGCCCTGAATCAGTCCCGTAACCCAAACATAAGCCTACACTGAGCCCAGACCATTCCCCGAGCCCCGTGTGTGTTGAATTTGTACCTTTATTATTTTTATAGATTTTTATTTTTAGTCATTTTATTTTTAGGATTTATTTAAAAAATTTTAGGATTTATTTTCTATTTTTTTTATTTTTATTTTTATTAGTTTTTAATTTTTTATCTTTATTTTAATTTATCATTTTTCATAGGATTAGTTTTTAGAAATTTATTTTATTTAGTTTTTAGTTTTAATTTATTCAGTAGGATTTTTAGTTTTTTTTATAGATTTTTATTTATTTATTATTATTTCTTTTTAATTTTTTTTTAGTCTCTTAGTAATAAATTAGAGTTTTTCTAGATTTTTATTTTTTATTTTAGTTCTAGTTTTAATTTTTTTTAGTGTGCCATTTTTTTAAGAATACAAATTAAACACACACACACCCCCCTTATCCTACACTCCAATACACCCATTTACACCTAAACTAACAATATCACCCATACCATACACCCTACACCTCAGACACACCTAACACCCCTCATCCTACTATTCATCTTCTTTCCCCATCACCCAACACCATTTCTCTCTCATATCCACCGTTAACACACAAAAAGAAAGCCCACCATTCACTCATCTTCTTCCTTCTCTCTCATCAACCATTAAACCCATCACCACCTCTCATCTCTCTCTTACACCTCCATCATCAACCCAATCCGGAACTCCTAAACCTGCCGGCGACTCCGGCCAGCCCTTCGATCACGTCGCCCCATTCGGCCACACCACCAGCGGGCGAGACCCCCTGCCAGCCCACCGACCCATCTTCAACCCGCCACCCGAACCCAGCCTTAACCACCCTTACCCGATTTCGTCCAGCAAAAGCCTTAAAACCGGACCTGCTATGGTCCGGTCTGCCCGATCCGACGAAGAGCCCAAGACCCACTTCCAAAATTCCAACCTCCAGCCTTATCTATCCCAAAAAAATAGGAACAAAACAAATTTCAAGGCTTTTCCAAATCCCTAAAAAATCTCTTCATCCAAACCCATCGTGGGTGAATCAAAAGGGAAGGGATACTCACTTAAAAAACAAAAGGACTCTCACAGAATAGAAAAAGAGAGACGTTCCAGAAAAATGCAAAAAAATTAGTTTAGCTTTAGAATAAATTTTTAGGTTTGTTTTTTATTCTTTTTGGTGTAATCAAGTGCTGAAAATTGTAACGAAGTTGGACGCATTTCAAGACAAATTTGGAAAAAAAATTACGTATTGTATTTCTACATTCTCTTTTCAATTTATTTCCTTCTTGACATATTATCTATTGTTGTTTATGCACACATGAGAATGTTTGGCTAAGCACCTCGTTCAAAGGGTGGGATGCACTACGAATGATATTAATTTAATTAATTGGTTTCATTAATTTTATATTTCTAGGTAAATTAATTTTAACTGTCACCAATTAATTTATGTAACGAGAGTTAGTAAATTAATTGAATGAATTAATGTTTGAATTTAGGAATCGAACTAGAGATAGGTTTTTTCGATATTTGAATATTAGTTTGGAATTGAAATTTGAGGATTGATATTGTTTTCTTTAAATTGATCCTAGCGGGTAATTTTCTGAAAATAGTATAAGTCATAATTTTTCATTGTGTGACATTTTTAAATTAATTTTCTAATTTTTTTTTTATTAAATTTATAATTTTAACGAGAGTTAGATTATCGATTTAATAGTATCTCGAAATATTTCAAATTAATAAATTGAGAAATAAAATTAATTAAAAATACAGTGTAATCCCATCTCTTGACTTTCTCACATTTATCACACTCGATTGCACATTCTTTTTCATTATTTAGTCATTTTATAATTTTTAGCATTTTTTAGTTAATTTTTCCCTTGAAATTGTTTTTAAAAATAAAAAAAATATTTTAATAAAAAAAAATTGAAATTCCACGTTTTCACATAAATTATTTCACCTTGAAAGTAGGATTGATACCCGTACTTACCGCAATACGAGTTATTTTTAGATAAGTTTTGTAGGTACTCAAGGATATTGTGAGAGTGGCTTTTGCACAACAACGACACGTACCCAAAAAGCTTATCATCACATTCCTATCAAAAACTTCAAAAATTTGTGTTTGTAAGTAATTCGATATTTCACGAATTATGAAGGTAGGATTAGACTAAAAATAATAACTTAACACTATATACACTAATAACACATTTTCCCCATCCCATAAGGTAAGCATGATTTAAACATGATTTATCAAAATTATATCCGAGTTGTTACAAAGTGAGTGGGAGAGGTGTTATCTGATGCTCGTGCTCTGCCACTAGAGGTCAGATCACCGTGGTCGGCTCGTCTTAATCGGCCAAAGTCTGATCAGATTTCCTTCTGTTTTCTCACGATATAGTAAGGACACATGTTAGGCAACTGAAGAGTTCACTGTGTAATGATGATGACCGATCACCGCTGATACTCTGTATTGCCATTTTAGTTTTCTACAGGTTTGTTGACGTTTTGTCTGCAGCGTATGATCAATATTTTCATCAAAGGGCATAAACACACTCTAATTGTTTTGTTTTCTTCACTTGTAATATTTTCACGGAGTTAAAGAGAGAGAGAAAGTCTTTGAGCATCGTTTTCTTTCTTTATGAAAGCTTAATCGTTTCGTGTTCAAAATTCCTCAGTGCTTCCTTCTTCATTCTTCGTAAGTTATTCCGCCATCGTCTAACTTTACCAGGAATGATTTTCTTTTCTTTAGTTAGGGCTTTATCGTTCTAGTATTTTTTTGGTTGATTCTTGCTGTTTATCTTGGTTATTGCTTCATTTAGACGGTCATTGAGTCGGTTGGCTTAGGTTTAATTGATTTAGCACTTTGAGGAAACACATGAATTTCCCTCCTCACGTCCAAAGAGTTTGTGTTTTTTAGGAGCTTAGAACCAGAGCGTCCTGTTATCACAGAGAGGAGGTTTCCCCATTCTCTATAGGTGATTAGACTAGAAGAGGAGTCAGGTCATCCCCGTTTTTCCCCTAACTCTCCTTTTAGTTATGCTTCCTCCATTGACCCAAGTGTGCCGTACATTTCTTCCCAAATTTTAAAAACCGCTTGCTCTGTCCCTTCTGCTGGTGAGGGTGAGTTTCTAAACATAGTCTCTATGGATCCTCTGAATCCTAATTCCCTTTTTGAGGACCCTACCACGGATAGGGCTGAAGATAATAGGCCAGAAAGTGTGGGTCCCCACCTTTCTCTGGTCGGGTCTCTTGCTGAGACTTTTGGGGAAGATGAGGAAGAAGAAGTAGATCCTATTGGTTCTTCCAGTAATTATAACCCTGATGAGACAGATGCCCGTTGGTATCAATGCACAGTGACTGAGGAATAACTTGATGCAATAAGAGAGAGATGTTCCCTCCCCATAGCCATTTAGACTAGAATGCCCGATGTTTCTAAGAGGTGTTATCATGTTCGAGACTCGGAGGAAATTTTCCTTCCCTTGTGGGCACTTCAAGTAGGATTAAGGCTTCCTCTTCATCCCACTATTCGCTCCATCCTGAGAGGTTATGGCGTGACCTTGACTTAATTTCCTTTAAATGCATATAGAACTATAATGGGGGCAATGATGCTCTGGAAACTTAGAATGGGATTTGACTTGACAGGGGACCTTTTTAGGTATGTATACAACTTGAAAGACAATGACAAAGCCCCAAGTTATTATTACTTTTGTGCATGAAAACCTCAATATAGGATGGTCACAGTGGTTCGATCTAATAATACAATTGGAAAGGTTTGTATATGTTTATCAAGGGAGATTGGGAATTTAGGGCCCATAAAAGGGACAAGTCATGTAGGGTCCCCAGAGAATGGAATGGGCCAAATGACATAGGTAACACCTTTTCTACTTTCGTCTTCATGATTTCTTATTTTGGATTACTTTATTGTGCTGAAGTTGCTGCTATGCTTTTGAGTATTTCAATGAAATGAGCTCCCAAGATTCCCAAGTCGTTGGTTGGTCTAGTTGTCTCTTATTATGAGAAAAACCTCCCACTTTCAAGGATTTGTTTACTGTAGAGAAGTTTATTACTCTTGGGCATTACACACATCCAGGTGACAGAATCCCTTTGGAGTTTGAAGTTCCCCATGACGGCTGAGTGGCGAAACTCAATTTGAAACTGGTGATCAGGTTATTGACAAGGCAGGTAGCTTAGAAGCAGGTAGGTTGTAACATTAAATTGTGTAACCTTTTCCTCGGTTGGCTGTTCGTAATAATATTTATTGGTTCACTTATCTTTCCAGGTGGGGAAGAACATCCTTTCGAAGAAACTTTAGGCATGGCTCCTCACTTTATTAACCGCAAAGCGCTGACTGAGGCTCACCAGAAAAGAGCTGGGGTCATCCAGAAGTAGGTAGAGGTCGAGTAGGCAGCCGACTAGACTACTCAGTGTCAGGAGGCGTCTACAGCTGCTAAGGGTAAGGGAAAAGTCCCCATGGATCCTTTAGCATGAGGTAAGAGGTCGAGAGAAGACGAGGAAGATAGGAAACCTCTTCGTAAGATTCTGAGGGGAATTGGTTGTGCGTCCGAACCAAGAGTTGAGTCAGGTCCTGGCCACACGTCTTTCTATGGGAAGGTTACGGAATTTGACTTCAACCTTGAGCACAAAGTTTCATATGAAGACTTGAGGTATGATTCTAACTCTATCTTTTACCATGCCAAAAAATCTTCGGACATGCTGAGTTACTGGGGTCATATGAAGGACTTTGAGTTCTATAGCTTCTCTGATCCTGATATCCTATGGACCCTGGCCCAGCACTAACTATCTGTGGTATGTATTTCCTATTGATTCTTAGTCACTGATTTATAAGAGTCCCATTGTCGTACTCTGGCCATGCCTTATTATTTGTGGCTTAGGCATCCATGGATTGTACCTTCCTAAGAGAGAAGTTCCTGGTTAATCACGTGGCCTTCAACGAGCTAGTTGAGGAGAATCATATGCCAAAAGCTAGTTGTGATAAGGTTTCTGAGGAGTTGAAGGAAAAGGATTGGGAGTTAGTGTCCAGAACGGAGGAGCTGAGCAAAATGGGCACAAAAATGTGGCTTTCAAGGAGAAATCCAATATGCCAAGATCCAAAGCTTGAATGATGCTCTTATAGAGGAGAATGAAAAGTATGAAAAGGAGTTACAGGTGACTCACGACGCTCTAGATAGTGATGGTACCACTGTTGTTGAAGCCTTCAAGTCATCGACTGACTTTACTACTAAGTGCTTGGGCTATATCTTGGACGGGTACGAGGAGTTGAAAAAAAGGGTGGCTACCCACTTCCTCGACATTGCTAAAATCGTGAATGGTTGGCAAAAAGATGATGAGGAGGCTGCCAACCTTGCTGGAGAAGAGGGTGATGACCCACCTGCTGATGCTTGATTTGATAGATTTCTTGTTATTTTTGTGAATCATATTTTTGCTTGACATTAGCTCTGTAACTTTAAACATATTCTTTTGATATAATCTTCACTACATTTCTACCTTTTAAAATGCGGATTTATTTAGTTACATCTTATTTCTTTGTTGAAAATTTTGTTTGGTGCTTCTGTTTGTAACCTACATGGTTGTACAGAGCTTCTAGGTAGTGTAACTGTGGATTGACACAAATATAACTGTTTGGGATTATAAGGTCGTACAGATCTTAACCGATCACATTGTGTTATGACCTGTGAGGCCACACATCAGACGCAATTAACTACCTCGTTCGTAACTAACGAAATCATACAAGGGTTTCATAAAACTCGAGGATTTGAGTTATTTAACTGTTTGCTACCCGTGAGGTCGTACAACTTTTCTAGCCGACCACATTGTTCGAAAGCTGTGAGATCGTACATGTAGCCGACCACCTCATTCGTGACCCATGGATTCATACAAGGGTTTGGTGGATTTTTGGGAATATGTTTGTTCCATCTTGACTATTTGTAGTTTATGGGGTCATGCTATCAACATGTTGTTGATTGCGCCACTTTTTATACTTATCATATGTACGAAAATAAATGAAATAAGAGAATAAACTTTGTTTTATTAATTGAAATGGTGCTTGATACATAAATAAAATAACTAATTGGCTACTAATAATACTTCTTAAGATGCTCCAAATTCTAGGGGTTTTTGCAAATCATTGACACTTATCACATCTTCTCGCGTAATCTGTGAAATCAGCCTTCATGGTTGGCCAGTAGTATCCTTGGGTTTCTATTCGCTTAACCAACGATTTTCCGGTCGAATGCACCCCACAGAACCCCTCGTGTACCTCCTTAATGAGCTTATTAACTTCTTACGGATGAACACATTTCAGGAGTGAGACGGTATACCCTCTTCTGTACAATACTCCTGCTTCCAGAGCATATCGTCCTGCCTTATAGCATAACTTTCTGTCTTCGTGTGAGTCTAATGGAAGCTTTCCTTCTTTAATATATGCCTGTATGGGATCCAACCAAGAAGGTCCTAGGCTTATCTCAGTCACGTTAAGTGTTGCCTCAATGCTCCCACTACACCAAAAACAGCAAATTGGCACACCCTGATATTAAAAATCTGGCACAGTTTAAAACTGTGCCAGATTCTGGCACGGTTTAATGAAAATCTGGCACACTTTAAAACAGTGCCAAAATTTGGCACTGTTTTAAAGTGTGCCAAAATTGAGTACAGTTAACTAAAATATAAAAGCCCTAAAAAAATAATACCCCTCACAATTTTTTTTCTCTCTCGCTCACTTTGATCTCTCTTTCTAGTCTCGCTCTCTCTCTCTCTATCTCAGCTTGGTCTTTCTCTACCGATTCAAGTCTGGTAAGGGTCGGGCGTTTCTCTATATGGGAGATTTGGGTGATTTTAGCCCCGGTGAAGACCACGTCGCTCCTACCCTCTTTCTTCGTGGTCCTGATTGGGCTTCTTTTTCCGGCGATCGAAGGTTATGGGGCTGGGTGCGATATGGTGGTGATAAGGAGGTGGCTTGATGTGGTGTGGTTCGTGGTGTTGTGCTGGGGTTGCTATGGTGGTTGCAGTTCTGAGAGTGGCGATCCCACGGAGAAGCCATGGAAATCCGTCCAGTGCCCAAACCCAAACCCTTGCAAAGATCACATGCTTCGATTCGTAAACTTGTCAAAAATCCAAGAGTAGCCCTCATCATCACCTACGTCCCCTGTAAGAATCATCTTTACTCTCCCTATCTCTGGATTGATTCTCTCTCAATCAATAATTATGTTTTTGTAATAGTTTACTTGTATAATTTTAGATACAAAGATAGACTGGGATGCATACATGTCACAGGTATGGATTTGTCTTTATTTTTCGAGTTGGATTTAATTTACTGTTCATACTTCATATGGTATGGTTTTATTTAGATTTTGAATGATTTGCAAATAGGTTAATGGGTTCCTTGAAGGGGAGAGAGATTACACAAACCTGAAAGGTGACACAGGACCTCTGGTCTACCCTGCTGGGTTTCTATATATGTACTCAGCCATACATTTTGTTACAGGAGAGCAGGTGTACCCTGCTCAGGTATTTTGTTTCTTTTTATAAGTTTTGAATGGCTTCTTGAACTTGTGATCATTGTTTCCATAATCTTGAATTGTTCTTTGATTTCCCAATTCAATCTGTGTTCTTAAGTTAACTACATGGAGAAACACATACCTCTATAATGTTTGTTTATTCTTTTTTGTAGGTTTTATCTTGCGAATCAGACTCACTTTAGGCCTCCTGCCGAGTAGCAGGTGAAATCGATACAAGGTGCTAAATTGTTTTTGTTTTTGTTTTTGTTTTTGTTTTTGTTTTTAGTATTTTGCTATGTAATGTCTTTGTGTTTGGTCAGGTGTAGGTTTTTGATACAAGGTATCAATAATAGTCCCACACTGTATAATATTGGGTTTCAAGATGTTTCGGGTTATTTTTTTTCATATAACTCTTGGAAATAATTTGAGGTACGATTCTTCTTTTTTTATTTTCTTTTTTATGAATTTTGCTTCATTACCCTCTATTTGGAGTTTATACTGATGAAACTCATAATATCAGATCACTCTTCTTTGTTTATAAAGGCTGATGATGTTGGTGCATTCGTACAATAGGTATGAGGTTTAATATGTCCTTCTCCCTGTCTTGCTATTTTTTTTTCTCTTTTTCATATTTGAATGCGAGTTTTTAATCTAAACAACCTCATTAAACACCCATCAGTGCAGCAGCTGAGTTCAACGAAGATGAATGTGAAGTGATTGCACTTGCTCTGTTTGTAGGTTCACGTGGAAGAATCAAACATACGAGAATATGAAAAAGTACAATTGTCTTTCCTAGAGATCCAATATGAAAAACTATAGCCTCTGAGATGGGATTTGAGGAAAAAATTTAGTGCCGATAGTGGGGGCTCACAATTTTGATGCATATGCATATGCATATACATATATATGGGCATATGCATATATATGCAGTGCAGCACTCACACGCACACACTCAAACACGCACACACGCGCACCCCTTTCCCACTCACATGCGCACACAAACACACACGCACACACTCTCACTGCATATGTGGTGAACCTAGTCTTCCTTAGTCAATGGCAAATTTCCTGCATTTGTGCGAATATTTGATATTCTCATTAGTCCAATAGAGAATTTAAAACTCTTTTTTTTCTATTTGTACTGATAATTGAGAAAAATTAAAGAAAAATTAGATCAAGAGTTCAGGTGTTAATCAAAATTTGTGTTATCGTCTACTTTACACAGGTCAAAAGTGTGCTAGATCCGTTAGCTTGGGAGCTAATTCTGTCCAAAGAGATGATGATTCTGAATCTGACAGCGAGGTGATTCATACATTACATTATGAGTATTTTTTTACTTAAGGGTCTCGCTAAGGGACAAAATTAGACTTTGGTACATCTTTCGTACATTTTTTGTCATCGAATATAAAATGGTTTACTTTATGAGCTTATTCAGTTAAATTGGTGGAAGGGATTTGCTGGTGGTTTGGTTTTGGAATTTGCTGCTGCTGTTGAGTTTATTTCAAATGTTAAAACATGTTGGATTTAACGAATAAACAAATGAAACTATGTCAAAATTTTCTAAAATCAATAAACGAGACCAATGTAACTTGTACGAACTGACCGCGTAGTCCCGAGGCTCCCGGTTTGAGAATACGACGATAATTGGCAAAAATCAACACTTAAACTTAAAAACAAGCCGTTAAAGGGTGAAAACCCAAACCAGCCCCCAAACGACCCCGTAGAGGTAACGAACACCTCGCACGGGACCAATGTAACTTGTAGGAACTGACCGCGTAGTCCCAGGTCTCTCGGTTTGTGAATATGACGATAATTTGCAAAAATCAGCACATAAACTTAAAAACAAGCCGTTAATGGGTGAAAACCCAAACCACCCCCCCAAACGACCCCGTAGGGGCACGAACACCTCGCACGGGACCAATGTAACTTGTAGGAACAGACCGCGTAGTCCCGGGTCTCCCGGTTTGTGAATATGACGATAATTTGTAAAAATCACAGTTAGTTAAAAACAAGTCGTCAAAGGGTGAAAACCCAAATCACCCCCCAAACGACCCCGTAGGGGGCACGAACACCTCTTACGGGACCAATGTAACTTGTAGGAACTGACCGCGTAGTCCCGGGTCTCCCGGTTTGTGAATATGACGATAATTTGCAAAAATCAGCACTTAAACTTAAAAACAAGCCGTTAAAGGGTGAAAACGCAAACCACCCCCAAACGAACCCGTAGGGGGCACGAACACCTCGCACGGGACCAATGTAACTTGTAGGAACTAACTGCGTAGTCTCGGGTCTCCCGGTTTGTGAATATGACCATAATTTGCAAAAATCACACTTAGTTAAAAACATTCCGTCAAAGGTTGAATACCCAAACCAACCCCCAAACGACCCCGTAGGAGGCACGAACACCGCGCACGGGACCAATGTAACTTGTAGGAACTGATCGCGTAGTCCCGGGTCTCTCGGTTTGAGAGTATGACGAGAATTTGCAAAAATCAACACTTAAACTTAAAAACAAGCCGTCAAAGGCTGAAAACCCAAACCACCCCCCAAACGACCCCGTAGTTGGCACGAACACCTCGCACGGGACCAATGTAACTTGTAGGAACTGACCGCGTAGTCCCGGGTCTCCCGGTTTGTGAATATGACGATAATTTGCAAAAGTCAGAACTTAAACTTAAAAACAAGCCGTTAAAGGGTGAACACTCAAACCACCCTCCAAACGACCCCGTAGGGGGCACGAACACCTTGCACGGGACCAATGTAACTTGTAGGAACTGATCGCGTAGTCCCAGGTCTCTCGGTTTGAGAGTAGGACGATAATTTGCATAAATCAACACTTAAACTTAAAAACAAGCCGTTAAAGGGTGAAAACCCAAACCAGCCCCCAAACGACCCCGTAGGAGGCACGAACACCTCGCTCGGGACCAATGTAACTTGTAGGAATTGATCGCGTAGTCCCGGGTCTCCCGGTTTGTGAATATGACTATAATTTGCAAAAATCAGCACTTAAACTTAAAAACAAGCCGTTAAAGGGTGAAAACTCAAACCACCCCCCAAACGACCCCATTAGGGGCACGAACACCTCGCACGGGACCAATGTAACTTGTAGGAACTCACCGCGTAGTCCCGGGTTTCCCGGTTTGTGAATATGACGATAATTTGCAAAAATCATACTTAGTTAAAAACATGCCGTCAAAGGGTGGGTACCCAAACCAACCCCCAAACGACCCCGTAGGAGGCACAAACACGTCGCACGGGACCAATGTAACTTGTAGGAACTGATTGCGTAGTCCCGGGTCTCTCGGTTTGAGAGTAGGACGATAATTTGCAAAAATCAACATTTAAACTTAAAAACAAGCCGTTAAAGGGTGAAAACCCAAACCAGCCCCAAACGACCCCGTAGGAGGCATGAACACCTCGCACGGGACCAATATAACTTGTAGGAACTGACCGTGTAGTCCCGGGTCTCTCGGTTTGAGAGTAGGACGATAATTTGCAAAAATCAACACTTAAACTTAAAAATAAGCCGTTAAAGGGTAAAAATCCAAACCACCCCCCAAACAACCCCGTAGGAGGCACGCACACCTCGCACGGGACCAATGTAACTTGTAGGAATTGATCGCGTAGTCCCGGGTCTCCCGGTTTGTGAATATGACTATAATTTGCAAAAATCAGCACTTATACTTAAAAACAAGACGTCAAAGGGTGAAAACCCAAACCACCCCCCAAACAACCCCGTAGGAGGCAAGAACACCTCGCACGGGACCAATGTAACTTGTAGGAACTGATCGCGTAGTCCCGGGTCTCCCGATTTGTGAATATGGCGAGAATTTGCAAAAATCAGCACTTAAACTTAAAAACAAGCCGTCAAAGGGTGAAAACCCAAACCACCCCCCAAACCACCCCGTAGGAGGCACGAACACCTCGCACGGGACCAATGTAACTTGTAGGAACTGATCGCGTTGTCCCGGGTCTCCCGGTTTGTGAATATGACGATAATTTGCAAAAATCAGCACTTAAACTTAAAAACAAGACGTTAAAGGGTGAAAACTCAAACCACCCCCCCAAACGACCCCATAGGGGGCACGAACACCTCGCACGAGACCAATGTAACTTGTAGAAACCTGCCGCGTAGTACCGGGTCTCCCGGTTTGTGAATATGACGATAATTTGCAAAAATCACACTTAGTTAAAAACATGCCGTCAAAGGGTGAATACCCAAACCAACCCCCAAACGACCCAGTAGGAGGCACGAACACCTCGCACGGGACCAATGTAACTTGTAGGAACTGATCGCGTAGTCCCGGGTCTCTCGGTTTGAGAGTAGGACGATAATTAGCAAAAATCAACATTTAAACTTAAAAACAAGCCGTTAAAGGGTGAAAACCCAAACCAGCCCCCAAACGACCCCGTAGGAGGCACGAACACCTCGCACGGGACCAATATAACTTGTAGGAACTGACAGCGTAGTCCCGGGTCTCCCGATTTGAGAATACGACGATAATTTGCAAAAATCAAGACTTAAACTTAAAAACAAGACGTTAATGGGTGAAAACCCAAACCAGCCCCCAAACGACCCCGTAGGAGGCACGAACACCTCGCTCGGGACCAACGTAATTTGTAGAAACTGACCGCGTAGTCCCGGGTCTCTCGATTTGAGAGTAGGACGATAATTTGCAAAAATCAACACTTAAACTTAAAAACAAGCCGTTAAAGGGTAAAAACCCAAACCATCCCCCAAACGACCTCGTAGGAGGCATGAACACCTCGCACGGGACCAATATAACTTGTAGGAACTGACCGCGTAGTCCCGGGTTTCTCGGTTTGAGAGTAGGACGATAATTTGCAAAAAATCAACACTTAAACTTAAAAACAAGCCGTTAAAGGGTGAAAACCCAAACCAGCCCCCAAACGACCCCGTAGGAGGCACGAACACCTCGTTCGGGACCAATGTAACTTGTAGGAACTGACCGCGTTATCCCGGGTCTCCCGGTTTGTTAATATGACGATAATTTGCAAAAATCAGCACTTAAACTTAAAATCAAGCCGTTAAAGGGTGAAAACTCAAACCACCCCCCAAACGACCCCGTTGGGGGCACGAACACCTCGCACGAGACCAATGTAACTTGTAGGAACTGACCGCGTAGTCCCGGGTCTCCCGATTTGTGAATATGACGATAATTTGCAAAAATCACGCTTAATTAAAAACATGCCGTCAAAGGTTGAATACCCAAACCAACCCCCAAACGACCCCGTAGGAGGCACGAACACCTCGCACGGGACCAATGTAACTTGTAGGAACTGATCGCGTAGTCCCGGGTCTCTCGGTTTGAGAGAAGGACGATAATTTGCAAAAATCAACACTTAAACTTAAAAACAAACCGTTAAATGGTGAATACCCAAACCAACCCCCAAACGACCCCGTAGGAGGCACGAACACCTCGCACGGGACCAATGTAACTTGTAGGAACTTATCGCGTAGTCCCGGGTCTCTTGATTTGAGAGTAGTACGATAATTTGCAAAAATCAACACTTAAACTTAAAAACAAGCCGTTAAAGTGTGAAAACCCAAACCAGCCCCCAAACGACCCTGTAGGGGGCACGAACACCTCGCACGGGACCAATGTATCTTGTAGGAACTAACTGCGTAGTCCCATGTCTCCCGGTTTGTGAATATGACGATAATTTGTAAAAATCACACTTAGTTAAAAACAAGTCGTGAAAGGGTGAAAACCCAAACCATCCCCCAAACGACTCCGTAGGGGGCACGAACACCTCGCACGGGACCAATGTAACTTGTAGGAACTGATCGCGTAGTCCCGGGTCTCCCGATTTGTGAATATGACGATAATTTGCAAAAATCAGCACTTAAACTTAAAAACAAGCCGTCAAAGGGTGAAAACTCAAACCACCCCCCAAACGACCCCGTAGGAGGCACGAACACCTCGCACGGGACCAATGTAACTTGTAGGAACTGATCGCGTAGTCCCGGGTCTCCCGGATTGTGAATATGACGATAATTTGCGAAAACCAGCACTTAAACTTAAAAACAAGCTGTTAAAGGGTGAAAACTCAAACCACCCCCCAAACGACCCCGTAGGGGGCACGAACACCTCGCACGGGACCAATGTAACTTGTAGGAACTGACTGTGTAGTCCCGGGTCTCCCGGTTTGTGAATATGATGATAATTTGCAAAAATCACACTTAGTTAAAAACATGCCGTCAAAGGGTGAAAACCCAAACCACCCCTCAAACGGACCCGTAGGAGGCACGAACACCTCACTCGGGACCAATGTAACTTGTAGGAACTGATCGCGTAGTCCCGGGTCTCTCGGTTTGAGAGTAGGACGATAATTTGCAAAAATCAACACTTAAACTTAAAAACAAGCCGTTAAAGGGTGAAAACCCAAACCAGCCCCCAAACGACCCCGTAGGAGGCACGAACACCTCGCACGGGACCAATGTAACTTGTAGGAACTGATCGCGTAGTCCCGGGTCACCCGATTTGTGAATATGACGATAATTTGCAAAAATCAGCACTTAAACTTAAAAACAAGCAGTCAAAGGGTGAAAACCCAAACCACCACCCAAACGACCCCGTAGGAGGCACGAACACCTCGCACGGGACCAATGTAACTTGTAGGAACTGACTGCGTAGTCCCGGGTCTCCCGGTTTGTGAATATGATGATAATTTGCAAAAATCACACTTAGTTAAAAACATGCCGTCAAAGGGTGAAAACCCAAACCACCCCTCAAACGGACCCGTAGGAGGCACGAACACCTCACTCGGGACCAATGTAACTTGTAGGAACTGATCGCGTAGTCCCGGGTCTCTCGGTTTGAGAGTAGGACGATAATTTGTAAAAATCAACACTTAAACTTAAAAATAAACCGTTAAAGGGTGAAAACCCAAACCAGCCCCCAAACGACCCCGTAGGAGGCACGAACACCTCGCACGGGACCAATGTAACTTGTAGGAACTGATCGCGTAGTCCCGAGTCACCCGATTTGTGAATATGACGATAATTTGCAAGAATCAGCACTTAAACTTAAAAACAAGCTGTCAAAGGGTGAAAACCCAAACCACCCCCCAAACGACCCCGTACGAGGCACGAACACCACGCACGGGACCAATGTAACTTGTAGGAACTGATCGCGTTGTCCCGGGTCTCCCGGTTTGTGAATATGACGATAATTTGCAAAAATCAGCACTTAAACTTGAAAACAAGACGTTAAAGGGTGAAAACTCAAACCACCCCCCCAAACGACCCCGTAGGGGGCACGAACACCTCGCACGGGACCAATGTAACTTGTAGAAACTGATCGCGTAGTACCGGGTCTCCCGGTTTGTGAATATAACGATAATTTGCAAAAATCACACTTAGTTAAAAACATGCCGTCAAAGGGTGAATACCCAAACCAACCCCCAAACGACCCCGTAGGAGGCCCGAACACCTCGCACGGGACCAATGTAACTTGTAGGAACTGATCGCGTAGTCCCGGGTCTCTCGGTTTGAGAGTAGGACGATAATTTGCAAAAATCAACACTTAAACTTAAAAATAAGCCGTTAAAGGGTGAAAACCCAAACCAGCCCCCAAACGACCCCGTAGGAGGCACGAACACCTCGCACGGGACCAATGTAACTTGTAGGAACTGATCGCGTAGTCCCGGGTCACCCGATTTGTGAATATGACGATAATTTGCAAAAATCTGCACTTAAACTTAAAAACAAGCAGTCAAAGGGTGAAAACCCAAACCACCCCCCAAACGACCCCGTACGAGGCACGGACACCACACACGGGACCAATGTAACTTGTAGGAACTGATCGCGTTGTCCCTGGTCTCCCGGTTTGTGAATATGACGATAATTTGCAAAAATCAACACTTAAACTTAAAAAGAAGACGTTAAAGGGTAAAAACTCAAACCTCCCCCCCAAACGACCCCGTAGGGGGCACGAACACCTCGCACGGGACCAATGTAACTTGTAGAAACTGACCGCGTAGTCCCGGGTCTCCCGGTTTGTGAATATGACGATAATTTGCAGAAATCACACTTAGTTAAAAACATGCCGTCAAAGGGTGAATACCCAAACAAACCCCCAAACGACCCCGTAGGAGGCACGAACACCTCGCACGGGACCAATGTAACTTGTAGGAACTGATCGCGTAGTCCCGGGTCTCTCGGTTTGAGAGTAGGACGATAATTTGCAAAAATCAGCATTTAAACTTAAAAACAAGCCGTTAAAGGGTGAAAACCCAAACCAGCCCCCAAACGACCCCGTAGGAGGCACGAACACCTCGCACGGGACCAATATAACTTGTAGGAACTGACCGCGTAGTCCCGGGTCTCCCGATTTGAGAATACGACGATAATTTGCAAAAATCAACACTTAAACTTAAAAACAAGACGTTAATGGGTGAAAACCCAAACCAGCCCCCAAACGACCCCGTAGGAGGCACGAACACCTCGCTCGGGACCAACGTAATTTGTAGGAACTGACCGCGTAGTCCCGGTTCTCTCGGTTTGAGAGTAGGACGATAATTTGCAAAAATCAACACTTAAACTTAAAAACAGGCCGTTAAAGGGTGAAAACCCAAACCAGCCCCCAAACGACCTCGTAGGAGGCATGAACACCTCGCACGGGACCAATATAACTTGTAGGAACTGACCGCGTAGTCCTGGGTCTCTCGGTTTGAGAGTAGGACGATAATTTGCAAAAATCAACACTTAAACTTAAAAACAAGCCGTTAAAGGGTGAAAACCCAAACCAACCCCCAAACGACCCCGTAGGAGGCACGAACACCTCGCTCGGGACCAATGTAACTTGTAGGAACTGACCGCGTTGTCCCGGGTCTCCCGGTTTGTTAATATGACGATAATTTGCAAAAATCAGCACTTAAACTTAAAAACAGGTCGTTAAAGGGTGAAAACTCAAACCACCCCACAAACGACCCCGTAGGGGGCACGAACACCTCGCACGAGACCAATGTAACTTGTAGGAACTGACCGCGTAGTCCCGGGTCTCCCGGTTTGTGAATATGACGATAATTTGCAAAAATCATGCTTAGTTAAAAACATGCCGTCAAAGGTTGAATACCCAAACCAACCCCCAAACGACCCCGTAGGAGGCACGAACACCTCGCTCGGGACCAACGTAATTTGTAGGAACTGACCGCGTAGTCCCGGGTCTCTCGGTTTGAGAGTAAGACGATAATTTGCAAAAATAAACACTTAAACTTAAAAACAAGCCGTTAAAGGGTGAAAACCCAAACCAGCCCCCAAACGACCTCGTAGGAGGCATGAACACCTCGCACGGGACCAATCTAACTTGTAGGAACTGACCGCGTAGTCCCGGGTCTCTCGGTTTGAGAGTAGGACGATAATTTGCAAAAATCAACACTTAAACTTAAAAACAAGCCGTTAAAGGGTGAAAACCCAAACCAGCCTCCAAACGACCCCGTAGGGGGCACGAACACCTCGCACGGGACCAATGTAACTTGTAGGAACTGATCGCGTAGTCCCGAGTCTCCCGGTTTGTGAATATGACGATAATTTGTAAAAATCACACTTAATTAAAAACAAGTCGTCAAAGGGTGAAAACCCAAACCACCCCCCAAACGACCCCGTAGGGGGCACGAACACCTCGCACGGGACCAATGTAACTTGTAGGAACTGATCGCGTAGTCCCGGGTCTCCCGATTTGTGAATATGACGATAATTTGCAAAAATCAGCACTTAAACTTAAAAAACAAGCCGTCAAAGGGTGAAAACTCAAACCACCCCCCAAACGACCCCGTTGGAGGCACGAACACCTCACACGGGACCAATGTAACTTGTAGGAACTGATCGCGTAGTCCCGGGTCTCTCGGTTTGAGAGTAGGACGATAATTTGCAAAAATCAACACTTAAACTTAAAAACAAGCCGTTAAAGGGTGAAAACCCAAACCAACCCCCAAACGACCCCGTAGGAGGCACGAACACCTCGCTCGGGACCAATGTAACTTGTAGGAACTGACCGCGTTGTCCCGGGTCTCCCGGTTTGTTAATATGACGATAATTTGCAAAAATCAGCACTTAAACTTAAAAACAGGTCGTTAAAGGGTGAAAACTCAAACCACCCCACAAACGACCCCGTAGGGGGCACGAACACCTCGCACGAGACCAATGTAACTTGTAGGAACTGACCGCGTAGTCCCGGGTCTCCCGGTTTGTGAATATGACGATAATTTTCAAAAATCATGCTTAGTTAAAAACATGCCGTCAAAGGTTGAATACCCAAACCAACCCCCAAACGACCCCGTAGGAGGCACGAACACCTCGCTCGGGACCAACGTAATTTGTAGGAACTGACCGCGTAGTCCCGGGTCTCTCGGTTTGAGAGTAAGACGATAATTTGCAAAAATAAACACTTAAACTTAAAAACAAGCCGTTAAAGGGTGAAAACCCAAACCAGCCCCCAAACGACCTCGTAGGAGGCATGAACACCTCGCACGGGACCAATCTAACTTGTAGGAACTGACCGCGTAGTCCCGGGTCTCTCGGTTTGAGAGTAGGACGATAATTTGCAAAAATCAACACTTAAACTTAAAAACAAGCCGTTAAAGGGTGAAAACCCAAACCAGCCTCCAAACGACCCCGTAGGGGGCACGAACACCTCGCACGGGACCAATGTAACTTGTAGGAACTGATCGCGTAGTCCCGAGTCTCCCGGTTTGTGAATATGACGATAATTTGTAAAAATCACACTTAATTAAAAACAAGTCGTCAAAGGGTGAAAACCCAAACCACCCCCCAAACGACCCCGTAGGGGGCACGAACACCTCGCACGGGACCAATGTAACTTGTAGGAACTGATCGCGTAGTCCCGGGTCTCCCGATTTGTGAATATGACGATAATTTGCAAAAATCAGCACTTAAACTTAAAAAACAAGCCGTCAAAGGGTGAAAACTCAAACCACCCCCCAAACGACCCCGTTGGAGGCACGAACACCTCACACGGGAGCAATGTAACTTGTAGGAACTGATCGCGTAGTCCCGGGTCTCCCGGTTTGTGAATATGACGATAATTTGCAAAAATCAGCACTTAAACTTAAAAACAAGTCGTTAAAGGGTGAAAACTCAAACCACCCCCCAAACGACCCCGTAGGGGGCACGAACACCTCGCACGGGACCAATGTAACTTGTAGGAACTGACTGCGTAGTCCCGGGTCTCCCGGTTTGTGAATATGATGATAATTTGCAAAAATCACACTTAGTTAAAAACATGCCGTCAAAGGGTGAAAACCCAAACCACCCCTCAAACGGACCCGTAGGAGGCACGAACACCTCACTCGGGACCAATGTAACTTGTAGGAACTGATCGCGTAGTCCCGGGTCTCTCGGTTTGAGAGTAGGACGATAATTTGCAAAAATCAACACTTAAACTTAAAAATAAGCCGTTAAAGGGTGAAAACCCAAACCAGCCCCCAAACGACCCCGTAGGAGGCACGAACACCTCGCACGTGACCAATGTAACTTGTAGGAACTGACCGCGTAGTCCCGGTTCTCCCGGTTTGTGAATATGACGATAATTTGCCAAAATCAGCACTTAAACTTAAAAACAAGCCGTTAAAGGGTGAAAACGCAAACCACCCCCAAACGAACCCGTAGGGGGCACGAACACCTCGCACGGGACCAATGTAACTTGTAGGAACTAACTGCGTAGTCTCGGGTCTCCCGGTTTGTGAATATGACCATAATTTGCAAAAATCACACTTAGTTAAAAACATTCCGTCAAAGCGTGAATACCCAAACCAACCCCCAAACGACCCCGTAGGAGGCACGAACACCGCGCACGGGACCAATGTAACTTGTAGGAACTGATCGCGTAGTCCCGGGTCTCTCGGTTTGAGAGTAGGACGATAATTTGCAAAAATCAACACTTAAACTTAAAAATAAGCCGTTAATGGGTGAAAACCCAAACCAGCCCCCAAACGACCCCGTAGGAGGCACGAACACCTCGCACGGGACCAATGTAACTTGTAGGAACTGATCGCGTAGTCCCGGGTCACCCGATTTGTGAATATGACGATAATTTGCAAAAATCAGCATTTAAACTTAAAAACAAGCAGTCAAAGGGTGAAATCCCAAACCACCCCCCAAACGACCCCGTACGAGGCACGAACACCACGCACGGGACCAATGTAACTTGTACGAACTGATCGCGTTGTCCCGGGTCTCCCGGTTTGTGAATATGACAATAATTTGAAAAAATCAGCACTTAAACTTAAAAACAAGACGTTAAAGGGTGAAAACTCAAACCACCCCCCCACCAAACGACCCCGTAGGGGGCACGAACACCTCGCACGGGACCAATGTAACTTGTAGAAACTGACCGCGTAATCCCGGGTCTCCCGGTTTGTTAATATGACGATAATTTGCAAAAATCACACTTAGTTAAAAACATGCCGTGAAAGGGTGAATACCCAAACCAACCCCCAAACGACCCCGTAGGAGGCACGAACACCTCGCACGGGACCAATGTAACTTGTAGGAACTGATCGCGTAGTCCCGGGTCTCTCAGTTTGAGAGTAGGACGATAATTTGCAAAAATCAACATTTAAACTTAAAAACAAGCCGTTAAAGGGTGAAAACCCAAACCAGCCCCCAAACGACTCCGTAGGAGGCACGAACACCTCGCACGGGACCAATATAACTTGTAGGAACTGACCGCGTAATCCCGGGTCTCCCAATTTGAGAATACGACGATAATTTGCAAAAATCAACACTTAAACTTAAAAACAAGACGTTAATGGGTGAAAACCCAAACCAGCCCCCAAACGACCCCGTAGGAGGCACGAACACCTCGCGCGGGACCAACGTAATTTGTAGGAACTGACCGCGTAGTCCCGGGTCTCTCGGTTTGAGAGTAAGACGATAATTTGCAAAAATCAACACTTAAACTTAAAAACAAACCGTTAATGGGTGAAAACCCAAACCAGCCCCCAAACGACCTCGTAGGAGGCATGAACACCTCGCACGGGACCAATATAACTTGTAGGAACTGACCGCGTAGTCCCGGGTCTCTCTGTTTGAGAGTAGGACGATAATTTGCAAAAATCAACACTTAAACTTAAAAACAAGCCGTCAAAGGGTGAAAACTCAAACCACCCCCCAAACGACCCCGTAGGAGGCACGAACACCTCGCACGGGACCAATGTAACTTGTAGGAACTGATCGCGTAGTCCCGGGTCTCCCGGTTTGTGAATATGACGATAATTTGCAAAAATCAACACTTAAACTTAAAACCAAGCTGTTAAAGGGTGAAAACTCAAACCACCCCCCAAACGACCCCGTAGGGGGCACGAACACCTCGCACGGGACCAATGTAACTTGTAGGAACTGACCGCGTAGTCCCGAGTCTCCCGGTTTGTTAATATGACGATAATTTGTAAAAATCACACTTAGTTAAAAACAAGTCGTCAAAGTGTGAAAACCCAAACCACCCCCCAAACGACCCCGTCGGGGGAACGAACACCTCGCACGGGACCAATGTAACTTGTATGAACAGATCGCGTAGTCCCGGGTCTCCCGATTTGTGAATATAACGATAATTTGCAAAAATCAGCACTTAAACTTAAAAACAAACCGTCAAAGGGTGAAAACCCAAACCACCCCCCAAACGACCCCGTAGGAGGCAAGAACACCTCGCACGAGACCAATGTAACATGTAGGAACTGATCGCGTAGTCCCGGGTCTCCCGGTTTGTGAATATGACGATAATTTGCAAAAATCAGCACTTAAACTTAAAAACAAGCCGTTAAAGGGTGAAAACTCAAACCACCCCCCAAACGACCCCGTAGGGGGCACAAACACCTCGCACGGGACTAATGTAACTTGTAGGAAATGATCGCGTAGTCCCGGGTCTCCCGGTTTGTGAATATGACGATAATTTGCAAAAATCACACTTAGTTAAAAACATGCCGTCAAAGGGTGAAAACCAAAACCACCCCTCAAACGGACCCGTAGGAGGCACGAACACCTCACTCGGGACCAATGTAACTTGTAGGAACTGATCGCGTAGTCCCGGGTCTCTCGGTTTGAGAGTAGGACGATAATTTGCAAAAATCAACACTTAAACTTAAAAACAAGCCGTCAAAGGGTGAAAACCCAAACCAGCCCCCAAACGACCCCGTAGGAGGCACGAACACCTCGCACGAGACCAATGTAACTTGTAGGAACCGATAGCGTAGTCCCGGGTCTCCCGGTTTGTGAGTATGATGATAATTTGCAAAAATCAACACTTAAACTTAAAAACAAGCCGTCAAAGGGTGAAAACCCAAACCACCCCCCAAACGACCCCGTAGGAGGCACGAACACCTCGCACGGGACCAATGTAACTTCTAGGAACTGATCGCGTAGTCCCGGGTCTCCCGGTTTGTGAATATGACGATAATTTGCAAAAATCAGCACTTAAACTTAAAAACAAGCCGTTAAAGGGTGAAAACTCAAACCAACCCCCAAACGACCCCGTAGGGGACACGAACACCTCGCACGGGACCAATGTAACTTGTAGGAACTGACCGCGTAGTCCCGGGTCTCCCGATTTGAGAATACGATGATAATTAACAAAAATCAACACTTAAAGTTAAAAACAAGACGTTAATGGGTGAAAACCCAAACCAGCCCCCAAACTACCCCGTAGGAGGCACGAACACCTCGCTCGGGACCAATGTAATTTGTAGGAACTGATCGCGTAGTTCCGGGTCTCTCGGTTTGAGAGTAGGACGATAATTTGCAAAAATCAACACTGAAACTTAAAAACAAGCCGTTAAAGGGTGAAAACCCAAACCAGCCCCCAAACGACCCCGTAGGAGGCACGAACACCTCGCACGGGACCAATGTAACTTGTAGGAACCGATCGCGTAGTCCCGGGTCTCCCGGTTTGTGAGTATGACGATAATTTGCAAAAATCAACACTTAAACTTAAAAACAAGCCGTCAAAGGATGAAAACCCAAACCACCCCCCAAACTACCCCGTAGGAGGCACGAACACCCCGCACGGGACCATTGTAACTTCTAGGAACTGATCGCGTAGTCCCGGGTCTCCCGGTTTGTGAATATGACGATAATTTGCAAAAATCAACACTTAAACTTAAAAACAAGCCGATAAAGGGTGAAAACCCAAACCAGCCCCCAAACGACCCCGTAGGAGGCACGAACACCTCGCACGGGACCAATATAACTAGTAGGAACTGACCGCGTAGTCCCGGGTCTCCCGATTTGTGAATACGACGATAATTTGCAAAAATCAACACTTAAACTTAAAAACAAAACGTTAATGGGTGAAAACCCAAACCAGCCCCCAAACGACCCCGTAGGAGGCACGAACACCTCGCTCGGGACCAATGTAATTTGTAGGAACTGACCGCGTAGTCCCGGGTCTCTCGGTTTGAGAGTAGGACGATAATTTGCAAAAATCAATACATAAACTTCAAAACAAGCCGTTAAAGGGTGAAAACCCAAACCAGCCCCCAAACGACCTCGTAGGAGGCATGAACACCTCTCACGGGACCATTATAACTTGTAGGAACTGACCGCGTAGTCCCGGGTCTCTCGGTTTGAGAGTAGGACGATAATTTGCAAAAATCAACACTTAAACTTAAAAACAAGCCGTTAAAGGGTGAAAACCCAAACCAGCCCCCAAACGACTCCGTAGGAGGCACGCACACCTCGCACGGGACCAATGTAACTTGTAGGAACCGATAGCGTAGTCCCGGGTCTCCCGGTTTGTGAGTATGATGATAATTTGCAAAAATCAACACTTCAACTTAAAAACAAGCCGTCAAAGGGTGAAAACCCAAACCACCCCCCAAACGACCCCGTAGGAGGCACGAACACCTCGCACGGGACCATTGTAACTTCTAGGAACTGATCGCGTAGTCCCGGGTCTCCCGGTTTGTGAATATGACGATAATTTGCAAAAATCAGCACTTAAACTTAAAAACAAGCCGTTAAAGGGTGAAAACTCAAACCAACCCCCAAACGACCCCGTAGGAGGCACGAACACCTCGCACAGGACCATTGTAACTTCTAGGAACTGATCGCGTAGTCCCGGGTCTCCCGGTTTGTGAATATGACGATAATTTGCAAAAATCAGCAGTTAAACTTAAAAACAAGCCGTTAAAGGGTGAAAACTCAAACCAACCCCCAAACGACCCCGTAGGGGACACGAACACCTCGCACGGGACCAATGTAACTTGTAGGAACTGACCGCGTAGTCCCGGGTCTCCCGATTTGAGAATACGATGATAATTAACTAAAATCAACGCTTAAACTTAAAAACAAGACGTTAATGGGTGAAAACCCAAACCAGCCCCCAAACGACCCCGTAGGAGGCACGAACACCTCGCTCGGGACCAATGTAATTTGTAGGAACTGATCGCGTAGTCCCGGGTCTCTCGGTTTGAGAGTAGGACGATAATTTGCAAAAATCAACACTTAAACTTAAAAACAAGCCGTCAAAGGGTGAAAACCCAAACCACCCCCCAAACGACCCCGTAGGAGGCACGAACACCTCGCACGGGACCAATGTAACTTGTAGGAACCGATCGCGTAGTCCCGGGTCTCCCGGTTTGTGAGTATGATGATAATTTGCAAAAATCAACACTTAAACTTAAAAACAAGCCGTCAAAGGATGAAAGCCCAAACCACCCCCCAAACGACCCCGTAGGAGGCACGAACACCCCGCACGGGACCGTTGTAACTTCTAGGAACTGATCGCGTAGTCCCGGGTCTCCCGGTTTGTGAGTATGACGATAATTTGCAAATATCAGCACTTAATCTTAAAAACAAGCCGATAAAGGGTGAAAACCCAAACCAGCCCCTAAACGACCCCGTAGGAGGCACGAACACCTCGCACGGGACCAATATAACTAGTAGGAACTGACCGCGTAGTCCCGGGTCTCCCGATTTGTGAATACGACGATAATTTGCAAAAATCAACACTTAAACTTAAAAACAAGATGTTAATGGGTGAAAACCCAAACCAGCCCCCAAACGACCCCGTAGGAGGCACGAACACCTCGCTCGGGACCAATGTAATTTGTTGGAACTGACCGCGTAGTCCCGGGTCTCTCGGTTTGAGAGTAGGACGATAATTTGCAAAAATCAATACTTAAACTTAAAAACAAGCCGTTAAAGGGTGAAAACCCAAACCAGCCCCCAAACGACCTCGTAGGAGGCATGAACACCTCGCACGGGACCATTACAACTTGTAGGAACTGACCGCGTAGTCCCGGGTCTCTCGGTTTGAGAGTAGGACGATAATTTGCAGAAATCTACACTTAAACTTAAAAACAAGCCGTTAAAGGGTGAAAAGCCAAACCAGCCCCCAAGCGACCCCGTAGGAGGCACGAACACCTCGCTCGGGACCAATGTAACTTGTAGGAACTGACCGCGTTGTCCCGGGTCTCCCGGTTTGTTAATATGACGATAATTTGCAAAAATCAGCACTTAAATTTAAAAACATGCCGTTAAAGGGTGAAAACTCAAACCACCCCCCCAAACGACCCCGTAGGGGGCACGAACACCTCGCACGAGACCAATGTAACTTGTAGGAATTGACCGCGTAGTCCCGGATCTCTCGGTTTGTGAATATGACGATAATTTGCAAAAATCACCCTTAGTTAAAAACATGCCGGCAAAGGTTGAATACCCAAACCAACCCCCAAACGACCCCGTAGGAGGCACGAACACCTCGCACGGGACCAATGTAACTTGTAGGAACTGATCGCGTAGTCCCGGGTCTCTTGGTTTGAGAGTAGGACGATAATTTGCAAAAATCAACACTTAAACTTAAAAACAAACCGTTAAAGGGTGAATACCCAAACCAACCCCCAAACGACCCCGTAGGAGGCACGAACACCTCGCACGGGACCAATGTAACTTGTAGGAACTGATCGCGTAGTCCCGGGTGTCTTGATTTGAGAGTAGGACGATAATTTGCAAAAATCAACACTTAAACTTAAAAACAAGCCGTTAAATGGTAAAAACCCAAACTAGCCCCCAAACGACCCCGTAGGGGGGCACGAACACCTCGCACGGGACCAATGTAACTTGTAGGAACTGACCGCGTAGTCCCGAGTCTCCCGATTTGTTAATATGACGATAATTTGTAAAAATCACACTTAGTTAAAAACAAGTCGTCAAAGTGTGAAAACCCAAACCACCCCCCAAACGACCCCGTCGGGGGAACGAACACCTCGCACGGGACCAATGTAACTTGTATGAACAGATCGCGGAGTCCCGGGTCTCCCGATTTGTGAATATAACGATAATTTGCAAAAATCAGCACTTAAACTTAAAAACAAACCGTCAAAGGGTGAAAACCCAAACCACCCCCCAAACGACCCCGTAGGAGGCAAGAACACCTCGCACGGGACCAATGTAACTTGTAGGAACTGATCGCGTAGTCCCGGGTCTCCCGGTTTGTGAATATGACGATAATTTGCAAAAATCAGCACTTAAACTTAAAAACAAGCCGTTAAAGGGTGAAAACTCAAACCACCCCCCAAACGACCCCGTAGGGGGCACGAACACCTCGCACGGGACTAATGTAACTTGTAGGAACTGATCGCGTAGTCCCGGGTCTCCCGGTTTGTGAATATGACGATAATTTGCAAAAATCACACTTAGTTAAAAACATGCCGTCAAAGGGTGAAAACCCAAACCACCCCTCAAACGGACCCGTAGGAGGCACGAACACCTCACTCGGGACCAATGTAACTTGTAGGAACTGATCGCGTAGTCCCGGGTCTCTCGGTTTGAGAGTAGGACGATAATTTGCAAAAATCAACACTTAAACTTAAAAACAAGCCGTCAAAGGGTGAAAACCCAAACCAGCCCCCAAACGACCCCGTAGGAGGCAAGAACACCTCGCACGAGACCAATGTAACTTGTAGGAACCGATAGCGTAGTCCCGGGTCTCCCGGTTTGTGAGTATGATGATAATTTTCAAAAATTAACACTTAAACTTAAAAACAAGCCGTCAAAGGGTGAAAACCCAAACCACCCCCCAAACGACCCCGTAGGAGGCACGAACACCTCGCACGGGACCATTGTAACTTCTAGGAACCGATCGCGCAGTCCCGGGTCTCCCGGTTTGTGAATATGACGATAATTTGCAAAAATCAGCACTTAAACTTAAAAACAAGCTGTTAAAGGGTGAAAACTCAAACCAACCCCCAAACGACCCCGTAGGGGACACGAACACCTCGCACGGGACCAATGTAACTTGTAGGAACTGACCGCGTAGTCCCGGGTCTCCCGATTTGAGAATACGATGATAATTAACAAAAATCAACACTTAAACTTAAAAACAAGACGTTAATGGGTGAAAACCCAAACCAGCCCCCAAACGACCCCGTAGGAGGCACGAACACCTCGCTCGGGACCAATGTAATTTGTAGGAACTGATCGCGTAGTCCCGGGTCTCTCGGTTTGAGAGTAGGACGATAATTTGCAAAAATCAACACTTAAACTTAAAAACAAGCCGTTAAAGGGTGAAAACCCAAACCAGCCCCCAAACGACCCCGTAGGAGGCACGAACACCTCGCACGGGACCAATGTAACTTGTAGGAACCGATCGCGTAGTCCCGGGTCTCCCGGTTTGTGAGTATGACGATAATTTGCAAAAATCAACACTTAAACTTAAAAACAAGCCGTCAAAGGATGAAAACCCAAACCACCCCCCAAACTACCCCGTAGGAGGCACGAACACCCCGCACGGGACCATTGTAACTTCTAGGAACTGATCGCGTAGTCCCGGGTCTCCCGGTTTGTGAATATGACGATAATTTGCAAAAATCAGCACTTAAACTTAAAAACAAGCCGATAAAGGGTGAAAACCCAAACCAGCCCCCAAACGACCCCGTAGGAGGCACGAACACCTCGCACGGGACCAATATAACTAGTAGGAACTGACCGCGTAGTCCCGGGTCTCCCGATTTGTGAATACGATGATAATTTGCAAAAATCAACACTTAAACTTAAAAACAAGACGTTAATGGGTGAAAACCCAAACCAGCCCCCAAACGACCCCGTAGGAGGCACGAACACCTCGCTCGGGACCAATGTAATTTGTAGGAACTGACCGCGTAGTCATGGGTCTCTCGGTTTGAGAGTAGGACGATAATTTGCAAAAATCAATACATAAACTTCAAAACAAGCCGTTAAAGGGTGAAAACCCAAACCAGCCCCCAAACGACCTCGTAGGAGGCATGAACACCTCGCACGGGACCATTATAACTTGTAGGAACTGACCGCGTAGTCCCGGGTCTCTCGGTTTGAGAGTAGGACGATAATTTGCAAAAATCAACACTTAAACTTAAAAACAAGCCGTTAAAGGGTGAAAACCCAAACCAGCCCCCAAACGACTCCGTAGGAGGCACGAACACCTCGCACGGGACCAATGTAACTTGTAGGAACCGATAGCGTAGTCCCGGGTCTCCCGGTTTGTGAGTATGATGATAATTTGCAAAAATCAACACTTAAACTTAAAAACAAGCCGTCAAAGGGTGAAAACCCAAACCACCCCCCAAACGACCCCGTAGGAGGCACGAACACCTCGCACGGGACCATTGTAACTTCTAGGAACTGATCGCGTAGTCCCGGGTCTCCCGGTTTGTGAATATGACGATAATTTGCAAAAATCAGCACTTAAACTTAAAAACAAGCCGTTAAAGGGTGAAAACTCAAACCAACCCCCAAACGACCCCGTAGGAGGCACGAACACCTCGCACGGGACCATTGTAACTTCTAGGAACTGATCGCGTAGTCCCGGGTCTCCCGGTTTGTGAATATGACGATAATTTGCAAAAATCAGCACTTAAACTTAAAAACAAGCCACTAAAGGGTGAAAACTCAAACCAACCCCCAAACGACCCCGTAGGGGACACGAACACCTCGCACGGGACCAATGTAACTTGTAGGAACTGACCGCGTAGTCCCGGGTCTCCCGATTTGAGAATACGATGATAATTAACAAAAATCAACACTTAAACTTAAAAACAAGACGTTAATGGGTGAAAACCCAAACCAGCCCCCAAACGACCCCGTAGGAGGCACGAACACCTCGCTCGGGACCAATGTAACTTGTAGGAACTGATCGCGTAGTCCCGGGTCTCTCGGTTTCAGAGTAGGACGATAATTTGCAAAAAGCAACACTTAAACTTAAAAACAAGCCGTTAAAGGGTGAAAACCCAAACCAGCCCCCAAACGACCCCGTAGGAGGCACGAACACCTCGCACGAGACCAATGTAACTTGTAGGAACCGATAGCGTAGTCCCGGGTCTCCCGGTTTGTGAGTATGATGATAATTTGCAAAAATCAACACTTAAACTTAAAACAAGCCGTCAAAGGGTGGAAACCCAAACCACCCCCCAAACGACCCCGTAGGAGGCACGAACACCTCGCACGGGACCATTGTAACTTCTAGGAACTGATCGCGTAGTCCCGGGTCTCCCGGTTTGTGAATATGACGATAATTTGCAAAAATCAGCACTTAAACTTAAAAACAAGCCGTTAAAGGGTGAAAACTCAAACCAACCCCCAAACGACCCCGTAGGGGACACGAACACCTCGCACGGGACCAATGTAACTTGTAGGAACTGACCGCGTAGTCCCGGGTCTCCCGATTTGAGAATACGATGATAATTAACAAAAATCAACACTTAAACTTAAAAACAAGACGTTAATGGGTGAAAACCCAAACCAGCCCCCAAACGACCCCGTAGGAGGCACGAACACCTCGCTCGGGACCAATGTAATTTGTAGGAACTGATCGCGTAGTCCCGGGTCTCTCGGTTTGAGAGTAGGATGATAATTTGCAAAAATCAACACTTAAACTTAAAAACAAGCCGTTAAAGGGTGAAAACCCAAACCAGCCCCCAAACGACCCCGTAGGAGGCACGAACACCTCGCACGGGACCAATGTAACTTGTAGGAACCGATCGCGTAGTCCCGGGTCTCCCGGTTTGTGAGTATGATGATAATTTGCAAAAATCAACACTTAAACTTAAAAACAAGCCGTCAAAGGATGAAAACCCAAACCACCCCCCAAACGACCCCGTAGGAGGCACGAACACCCCGCACGGGACCATTGTAACTTTTAGGAACTGATCGCGTAGTCCCGGGTCTCCCGGTTTGTGAATATGACGATAATTTGCAAAAATCAGCACTTAAACTTAAAAACAAGCCGATAAAGGGTGAAAACCCAAACCAGCCCCCAAACGACCCCGTAGGAGGCACGAACACCTCGCACGGGACCAATATAACTAGTAGGAACTGACCGCGTAGTCCCGGGTCTCCCGATTTGTGAATACGACGATAATTTGCAAAAATCAACACTTAAACTTAAAAACAAGACGTTAATGGGTGAAAACCCAAACCAGCCCCCAAACGACCCCGTAGGAGGCACGAACACTTCGCTCGGGACCAATGTAATTTGTAGGAACTGACCGCGTAGTCCCGGGTCTCTCGGTTTGAGAGTAGGACGATAATTTGCAAAAATCAATACTTAAACTTAAAAACAAGCCGTTAAAGGGTGAAAACCCAAACCAGCCCCCAAACGACCTCGTAGGAGGCATGAACACCTTGCACGGGACCATTATAACTTGTAGGAACTGACCGCGTAGTCCCGGGTCTCTCGGTTTGAGAGTAGGACGATAATTTGCAAAAATCAACACTTAAACTTAAAAACAAGTCGTTAAAGGGTGAAAAGCCAAACCAGCCCCCAAACGACCCCGTAGGAGGCACGAACACCTTGCTCGGGACCAATGTAACTTGTAGGAACTGACCGCGATGTCCCGGGTCTCCCGGTTTGTTAATATGATGATAATTTGCAAAAATCAGCACTTAAACTTAAAAACATGCCGTTAAAGGGTGAAAACTCAAACCACCCCCCCAAACGACCCCGTAGGGGGCACGAACACCTCGCACGGGACTAATGTAACTTGTAGGAACTGATCGCGTAGTCCCGGGTCTCTCGGTTTGAGAGTAGGACGATAATTTGCAAAAATCAACACTTAAACTTAAAAATAAACCGTTAAAGGGTGAATACCCAAACCAACCCCCAAACGACCCCGTAGGAGGCACGAACACCTCGCACGGGACCAATGTAACTTGAAGGAACTGATCGCGTAGTCCCGGGTGTCTTGATTTGAGAGTAGGACGATAATTTGCAAAAATAAACACTTAAACTTAAAAACAAGCCGTTAAATGGTAAAAACCCAAACTAGCCCCCAAACGACCCCGTAGGGGGGCACGAACACCTCGCACGGGACCAATGTAACTTGTAGGAACTGATCGCGTAGTCCCGAGTCTCCCGGTTTGTTAATATGACCATAATTTGTAAAAATCACACTTAGTTAAAAACAAGTCGTCAAAGTGTGAAAACCCAAACCACTCCCCAAACGACCCCGTAGGGGGAACGAACACCTCGCACGGGACCAATGTAACTTGTATGAACTGATCGCGTAGTCCCGGGTCTCCCGATTTGTGAATATAACGATAATTTGCAAAAATCAGCACTTAAACTTAAAAACAAGCCGTCAAAGGGTGAAAACCCAAACCACCCCCCAAACGACCCCGTAGGAGGCAAGAACACCTCGCACGGGACCAATGTAACTTGTAGGAACTGATCGCGTAGTCCCGGGTCTCCCGGTTTGTGAATATGACGATAATTTGCAAAAATCAGCACTTAAACTTAAAAACAAGCCGTTAAAGGGTGAAAACTCAAACCACCCCCCAAACGACCCCGTAGGGGGCACAAACACCTCGCACGGGACTAATGTAACTTGTAGGAACTGATCGCGTAGTCCCGGGTCTCCCGGTTTGTGAATATGACGATAATTTGCAAAAATCACACTTAGTTAAAAACATGCCGTCAAAGGGTGAAAACCCAAACCACCCCTCAAACGGACCCGTAGGAGGCACGAACACCTCACTCGGGACCAATGTAACTTGTAGGAACTGATCGCGTAGTCCCGGGTCTCTCGGTTTGAGAGTAGGACGATAATTTGCAAAAATCAACACTTAAACTTAAAAACAAGCCGTTAAAGGGTGAAAACCCAAACCAGCCCCCAAACGACCCCGTAGGAGGCACGAACACCTCGCACGGGACCAATGTAACTTGTAGGAACCGATCGCGTAGTCCCGGGTATCCCGGTTTGTGAGTGTGATGATAATTTGCAAAAATCAACACTTAAACTTAAAAACAAGCCGTAAAAGGGTGAAAACCCAAACCACCCCCCAAACGACCCCGTAGGAGGCACGAACACCTCGCACGGGACCAATGTAACTTGTAGGAACTGATCGCGTAGTCCCGGGTCTCCCGGTTTGTGAATATGACGATAATTTGCAAAAATCAGCACTTAAACTTAAAAACAAGCCGTTAAAGGGTGAAAACTCAAACCAGCCCCCAAACGACCCCGTAGGGGACACGAACACCTCTCACGGGACCAATGTAACTTGTAGGAACTGACCGCGTAGTCCCGGGTCTCCCGATTTGAGAATACGATGATAATTAACAAAAATCAACACTTAAACTTAAAAACAAGACGTTAATGGGTGAAAACCCAAACCAGCCCCCAAACGACCCCGTAGGAGGCACGAACACCTCGCTCGGGACCAATGTAATTTGTAGGAACTGATCGCGTAGTCCCGGGTCTCTCGGTTTGAGAGTAGGACGATAATTTGCAAAAATCAACACTTAAACTTAAAAACAAGCCGTTAAAGGGTGAAAACCCAAACCAGCCCCCAAACGACCCCGTAGGAGGCATGAACCCCTCGCACGGGACCAATATAACTTGTATGAACTGACCGCGTAGTACCGGGTCTCTCGGTTTGAGATTAGGATGATAATTTGCAAAAATCAGCACTTAAACTTAAAAACAAGCTGTTAAAGGGTGAAAACCAAACTAGGCCCCAAACGATCCCGTAGGAGGCACGAACACCTCGCTCGGGACCAATGTAACTTGTAGGAACTGAACGCGTAGTCCCGGGTCTCCCGGTTTGTTAATAAGACGATAATTTGCAAAAATCAGCACTTAAACTTAAAAACAAGCCGTTAAAGGGTGAAAACTCAAACCAACCCCCAAACGACCCCGTAGGGGGCACGAACACCTCGCACGAGACCAATGTAACTTGTAGGAACTGACCGCGTAGTCCCGGGTCTCCCGGTTTTTGAATATGACGATAATTTGCAAAAATCATGCTTAGTTAAAAACATGCCGTCAAAGGTTGAATACCCAAACCAACCTCCAAACGACCCCGTAGGAGGCACGAACACCTCGCACGGGACCAATGTAACTTGTAGGAACTGATCGCGTAGTCCCTGGTCTCTCGGTTTAAGAGTAGGACGATAATTTGCAAAAATCAACACTTAAACTTAAAAACAAACCGTTAAAGGGTGAATACCCAAACCAACCCCCAAACGACCCCGTAGGAGGCACGAACACCTCGCACGGGACCAATGTAACTTGTAGGAACTGATCGCGTAGTCCCGGGTCTCTCGGTTTGAGAGTAGGATGATAATTTGCAAAAATCAACACTTAAACTTAAAAACAAGTCGTTAAAGGGTGAAACCCCAAACCAGCCCCCAAACGACCCCGTAGGGGGCACGAACACCTCGCACGGGACCAATGTAACTTGTAGGAACTGACCGCGTAGTCCCGAGTCTCCCGGTTTGTGAATATGATGATAATTTGTAAAAATCACACTTAGTTAAAAACAAGTCGTCAAAGGGTGAAAACCCAAACCACCCCCCAAACGACCCCGTAGGGGGCACGAACACCTCGCGTGGGACCAATGTAACTTGTCGGAACTGATCGCGTAGTCCCGAGTCTCTTGATTTGAGAGTAGGACGATAATTTGCAAAAATCAACACTTAAACTTAAAAACAAGCCGTTAAATGGTGAAAACCCAAACTAGCCCCCAAACGACCCCGTAGGGGGCACGAACACCTCGGACGGGACCAATGTAACTTGTAGGAACTGACCGCGTAGTCCCGAGTCTCCCGGTTTGTGAATATGACGATAATTTGTAAAAATCACACTTAGTTAAAAACAAGTCGTCAAAGGGTGAAAATCCAAACCACCCCCCAAACGACCCCGTAGGGGGCACGAACACCTCGCACGGGACCAATGTAACTTGTATGAACTGATCGCGTAGTCCCGGGTCTCCCGGTTTGTGAATATGACGATAATTTGCAAAAATCATGCTTAGTTAAAAACATGCCGTCAAAGGTTGAATACCCAAACCAACCCCCAAACGACCCCGTAGGAGGCACGAACACCTCGCACGGGACCAATGTAACTTGTAGGAACTGATCGCGTAGTCCCTGATCTCTCGGTTTAAGAGTAGGACGATAATTTGCAAAAATCAACACTTAAACTTAAAAACAAACCGTTAAAGGGTGAATACCCAAACCAACCCCCAAACGACCCCGTAGGAGGCACGAACACCTCGCACGGGACCAATGTAACTTGTAGGAACTGATCGCGTAGTCCCGGGTCTCTCGGTTTGAGAGTAGGATGATAATTTGCAAAAATCAACACTTAAACTTAAAAACAAGCCGTTAAAGGGTGAAACCCCAAACCAGCCCCCAAACGACCCCGTAGGGGGCACGAACACCTCGCACGGGAGCAATGTAACTTGTAGGAACTGACCGCGTAGTCCCGAGTCTCTCGGTTTGTGAATATGACGATAATTTAGAAAAATCACACTTAGTTAAAAACAAGTCGTCAAAGGGTGAAAACCCAAACCACCCCCCAAACGACCCCGTAGGGGGCACGAACACCTCGCACGGGACCAATGTAACTTGTAGGAACTGACCGCGTAGTCCCGAGTCTCCCGGTTTGTGAATATGACGATAATTTAGAAAAATCACACTTAGTTAAAAACAAGTCGTCAAATGGTGAAAACCCAAACCACCCCCCAAACGACCCCGTAGGGGGCACGAACACCTCGCATGGGACCAATGTAACTTGTCGGAACTGATCGCGTAGTCCCGAGTCTCTTGATTTGAGAGTAGGACGATAATTTGCAAAAATCAACACTTAAACTTAAAAACAAGCCATTAAATGGTGAAAACCCAAACTAGCCCCCAAACGACCCCGTAGGGGGCACGAACACCTCGGACGGGACCAATGTAACTTGTAGGAACTGACCGCGTAGTCCCGAGTCTCCCGATTTGTGAATATGACGATAATTTGTAAAAATCACACTTAGTTAAAAACAAGTCGTCAATGGGTGAAAACCCAAACCACCCCCCAAACGACCCCGTAGGGGGCACGAACACCTCGCACGGGACCAATGTAACTTGTATGAACTGATCGCGTAGTCCCGGGTCTACCGATTTGTGAATATGACGATAATTTGCAAAAATCAGCACTTAAACTTAAAAACAAGCCGTCAAAGGGTGAAAACCCAAACCACCCCCCAAACGACCCCTTAGGAGGAAAGAACACCTCGCACGGGACCAATGTAACTTGTAGGAACTGATCGCGTAGTCCCGGGTCTCCCGGTTTGTGAATATGACGATAATTTGCAAAAATCAGCACTTAAACTTAAAAACAAGCCGTTAAAGGGTGAAAACTCAAACCACCCCCCAAACGACCCCGTAGGGGGCACGAACACCTCGCACGGGACTAATGTAACTTGTAGGAACTGACCGCGTAGTCCCAGGTCTCCCGGTTTGTGAATATGACGATAATTTGCAAAAATCACACTTAGTTAAAAACATGCCGTCAAAGGATGAAAACCCAAACCACCCCTCAAACAGACCCGTAGGAGGCACGAACACCTCGCACGGGACCAATGTAACTTGTAGGAACTGATCGCGTAGTCCCGGGTCTCTCGGTTTGAGAGTAGGACGATAATTTGCAAAAATCAACACTTAAACTTAAAAACAAGCCGTTAAAGGGTGAATACCCAAACCAGCCCCCAAACGACCCCGTAGGAGGCACGAACACCTCGCACGGGACCAATGTAACTTGTAGGAACTGATCGCGTAGTCCCGAGTATGATGATAATTTGCAAAAATCAACACTTAAACGTAAAAACAAGCCGTCAAAGGATGAAAACCCAAACCGCCCCCAAACGACCCCGTAGGAGGCACGAACACCTCGCACGGGACCATTGTAACTTGTAGGAACTGATCGCGTAGTCCCGGGTCTCCCGGTTTATGAATATGACGATAATTTGCAAAAATCAGCACTTAAACTTAAAAACAAGCCGTTAAAGGGTGAAAACTCAAACCAGCCCCCAAACGACCCCGTAGGGGACACGAACACCTCGCACGGGACCAATGTAACTTGTAGGAACTGACCGCGTAGTCCCGGGTCTCCCGACTTGAGAATACGATGATAATTAGCAAAAATCAACACTTAAACTTAAAAACAAGACGTTAATGGGTGAAAACCCAAACCAGCCCCCAAACGACCCCGTAGGGGGCACGAACACCTCGCTCGGGACCAATGTAACTTGTAGGAACTGACCGCGTAGTCCCGGGTCTCTCGGTTTGAGAGTAGGACGATAATTTGCAAAAATCAACACTTAAACTTAAAAACAAGCCGTTAAAGGGTGAAAACCCAAACCAGCCCCCAAACGACCCCGTAGGAGGCATGAACACCTCGCACGGGACCAATATAACTTGTATGAACTGACCGCGTAGTACCGGGTCTCTCGGTTTGAGATTAGGACGATAATTTGCAAAAATCAACACTTAAACTTAAAAACAAGCCGTTAAAGGGTGAAAACCCAAACCATCCCCCAAACGATCCCGTAGGAGGCACGAACACCTCGCTCGGGACCAATGTAACTTGTAGGAACTGACCGCGTAGTCCCGGGTCTCCCGGTTTGTTAATATGACGATAATTTGCAAAAATCAGCACTTAAACTTAAAAACAAGCCGTTAAAGGGTGAAAACTCAAACCAACCCCCAAACGACCCCGTAGGGGGCACGAACACCTCGCACGAGACCAATGTAACTTGTAGGAACTGACCGCGTAGTCCCGGGTCTCCCGGTTTGTGAATATGACGATAATTTGCAAAAATCACGCTTAGTTAAAAACATGCCGTCAAAGGTTGAATACCCAAACCAACCCCCAAACGACCCCGTAGGAGGCACGAACACCTCGCACGGGACCAATGTAACTTGTAGGAACTGATCGCGTAGTCCCGGGTCTCTCGGTTTGAGAGTAGGATGATAATTTGCAAAAATCAACACTTAAACTTAAAAACAAGTCGTTAAAGGGTGAAAACCCAAACCAACCCCCAAACGACCCCGTAGGGGGCACGAACACCTCGCATGGGACCAATGTAACTTGTAGGAACTGACCGCGTAGTCCCGAGTCTCCCGGTTTGTGAATATGACGATAATTTGTAAAAATCACACTTAGTTAAAAATAAGTCGTCAAAGGGTGAAAACCCAAACCACCCCCCAAACGACCCCGTAGGGGGCACGAACACCTCGCATGGGACCAATGTAACTTGTAGGAACTGATCGCGTAGTCCCGGGTCTCCCGATTTGTGAATATGACGATAATTTGCAAAAATCAGCACTTAAACTTAAAAACAAGTCGTCAAAGGGTGAAAACCCAAACCACCCCCCAAACCACCCCGTAGGAGGCACGAACACCTCGCACGGGACCAATGTAACTTGTAGGAACTGATCGCGTAGTCCCGGGTCTCCCGGTTTGTGAATATGACGATAATTTCCAAAAATCAGCACTTAAACTTAAAAACAAGTCGTTAAAGGGTGAAAACTCAAACCACCCCCCAAACGACCCCGTAGGGGGCACGAACACCTCGCACGGGACCAATGTAACTTGTAGGAACTGACCGCGTAGTCCCGGGTCTCCCGGTTTGTGAATATGACGATTATTTGCAAAAATCACACTTAGTTAAAAACATGCCGTCAAAGGGTGAAAACCCAAACCACCCCCCAAACGGACCCGTAGGAGGCACGAACACCTCACTCGGGACCAATGTAACTTGTAGGAACTGATCGCGTAGTCCCGGGTCTCTCGGTTTGAGAGTAGGATAATAATTTGCAAAAATCAACACTTAAACTTAAAAACAAGCCGTTAAAGGGTGAAAACCCATACCAGCCCCCAAACGACCCCGTGGGAGGCACGAACACCTCGCACGGGACCAATGTAACTTGTAGGAACTGACCGCGTAGTCCCGAGTCTCCCGGTTTGTGAGTATGACGTTAATTTCCATTCATATATGTAATTTTTTTGTTTTGAGTATTTTTTTTATAAATTATTGGGTTACTAATATCGTATCTTTTTTGTATTCTATTTTTTTGCAGGATAACAGTTTATCGTTGGCTTTTATTCGCGTGGAACACACAAAGAACTCAGTGGTTTACAACAAGGGGTTAATTAATGAATCCATTTTTTTGTTTCATGACCGTACGGTCTTTTTTTTGTTTTATTATTGACTTTTATGGCCATGAGGGCTTTTGTAAGTTAATTGTTATATTTTGTGGCCGTGCGGGCTTTATGTTAGGCAGGTTTTGTATTAACAGGTTTTGGAATGTCCAGAAAATTGAGGAAACTTTGCCCAATTTTTTTTAGGCCTATGAGCGGTTAAAGACTTGTAATATTTTGAAGTTTGTATGTACATTAGTTTATTAATAACGCGCAATATTATTAATTTGTGAATTTTGTGCTTTCAAATATTTTTTTTTTAAATTGAAAAAAAATTGGCACAGTTCAAAACCGTGGCAAAAGTGTATCATATTTTGGCACGGTTTTAAACTGTGCTAATTTTTTTTAAATTATGCTGAATCTGGCACAAGTAAAAACTGTGCCAAAAGTGTGCCAGAAATATCAAATTCTGGCACGGTTTAAAAGTGTGCCACAAGTGTTCCTATTTTCCTGAATCTGGCACAATTAAAAACTGTGCCAAAAGTGTGCCAGAAATATCAAATTCTGGCACGGTTTAAAAGTGTGCTAGAAGTGTTCCTGTTTAACTGATTCTGGCACACTTTTAAACCGTGCCAGAAAAAAATTCCCATTTTGGAACACCTGATTCTGGCACAGTTCAAAACCGTGCCTGATTTGATCTAGCACAGTTTTGAACTGTGCCAGAATCCTGTTTTTGGTGTAGTGTCCTCCGCACAAGCACTGCAATTGGTATGGTTCTTATTAATGATGTTCTGGTTGCTGAAGTTAACCTGGCTAGGGCGTCGGCTCGTACATTTTCCAACTTGAGGATTCTCAACACTTTTGCTTCTGTGAATCCTCCTAACCTCTGCTGAACTATGTCCAGGTACCTTGCCATAGATTCATCCCTAGGCTCGTAAATTCCCCATATTTGGTTGGTGACCAGTTGGGAGTCACTGTGTTTTGCGATATGCTCGACGGCCATGGATGCATCTAGGCTAAGCCTGACGATAAGGGCCTCATATTCTGCCTAATTATTGGGTTCTTTGAATTAGAAGCATAGAGCGTATTCCACTTCCATATCATCTACTGTGGCGAGTATAATGCCAGCACCACTTCCTATCGAGTACGACGACCCATCAATGTACAACTTCCATATTGGACAATCTCGCGTGAAATCACTTTGTTCTATTTTTCCAGACTTAAAGAGCCGGTGGGACTCATCGTGTTGTCCCTTTTCTCCTTTGGGGGAGCTTTCCCCTTGAGGAGTCTGCTTTGTGTTTCTTGGGCTAGCGGTTTCTGCCAGGCTTGGTGTTTTGTTACTATAGGTAGAACTCTCTCCCGGAGGAGTCTGCTCAGAAGATTTTTGTTCATAGGTGAATTCTGTAATGAAGTCTGCCAATACCTGCCCCTTTATTGTGGTCCTCGATTCGTACCAAATATCATACACGCCTAGTTCCACTGCCCATGCTATGAGCCGATCGAATTTTTCAGGTTTGTGCAGAATATTCCGTAGCAGTAAATTGGTGTAGATTACTATGGTGTGAGCCTGGAAGTATGGTCTCATCCTTCGCGAGGCTTCCCTTAATGCGAGGGCTAGATTTTCCATTTGTTCATATCGGACATTGTCCCCCAGGTAAGCTCTACTGGTATAATAAACGAGTTTTTGAAACCTGCATTCTTGCCTCTCCAGCGCTGAACAGGCGGCTAATTCGGATATGATAAGATACAAGTAAAGCGTTTCTCCTACGACAGGTTGCAACAAGAGGGGTGGGGAGCCCATATAGCCCTTCAATTCTATGAACACATTTTTGCATTCCTCGTTCCATTCAAAGGACTTCCACAAAACCTTAAAAAAGGCAAGCATTTGTGAAGAAAAGATTTAGGGTTAAAAGCTTGTTTACAAGATTAATAACAAACTGTTACAAGTTGAGTAAACTCCGAATAAACTTTTTGGGCAAAACTCTTTTCGAAAAACACAAGATGTGTTATAAATTACTTTCTGAATGTATGGTTTGAATTTGATAGTTGGTTACCTTCTTTTTAATTTTTAATAAACATCTACTAAAGTTACCATGCAGTCCCAATCACAATAACGGTTAATAACATTCAAAGAAATAGACACAGGAATTTTAACGTGGTAAAACCCTTAAACAAGGGAAACATCCACGGTGCCCTCTACGGCACAAAACAAAAATTCACTAGAATAAAGAATAAAGTTACAACACTTCAGAAAACCACAAATATCCTAACCTAAGTACAGAATATACCTACTTGAGATTCTCCACTCCAAAGGTAATCTGAATTGGACTGATCTTTTCTTGCCGCTTCTTTGCTTTTTCCTTGATCTCCTTCTCTTTGAATTCTAATTCCAATAACTCTTTCAAAATCTAAGATTCTCAGACAGAACCACAGTGTCTAAGTGTTCGTGTGATATAGGGTTTGTGACGTGCTACTACACGCAAACATGCTACTCCCCCTCTCAAAATGTATACAAACTTTCCTAAGAAATTACAACAGTTCTAAACTAATAGGTTATTTCTGAATCTGATTTTTCAAGCCAAGACTTATTGATCTTTTATTTATCTAAAGATTTCAAGGATACCTTGCTCAGAAGACGGTTCAAGGTCTTAAACAATTTCAGTATTTTGAAAATATTTTTCAAATTGTAAACCTCCAATTGAGATGCAAACTAAACTAGAAGTCTACTTTATTAAAACAGATTCAGACTTAACATGCAGAGACGGATTCAACATATTTTGGTATAAAACTTCTTTTCTCAGATCTATGGTTATGCTTTAAAAATCTTTAACTAAAGTTCTTTATGCTCTTTTTATTTTGTACACACAAATTTCATAAAAATGAAATAGAAAAACACAAACACAAACAACTCACTAGATCTGAAAAAAATATTTGAAACTTAAAAGAGTTTTTATTTCAAAATTTGTTGAAACAGAATAAATCTAAAATACCAGATTTAAAAAGAGAAACAGAAAACAAAACGTGAGATGTTCTCTTTTAGAAAAACTCAGTTTCAACAATGAAACTTAAGTCTCTCTTAGAGATTAGTTCTGAGAGAATCAAAGATTTGAAGAGGTTTTCAAATGAAAACTCAACACCAAAAACATAGAAACCCTAGAAGGATCTAACTCTAAAAAAATATGGGTTTTCTGGTGTATGGGACTTATAGGTTTTGGTGTTTGGTTTGGGAGAAAACACTCAGAGGTTTGAACTACGAAGAAACTAGGGTTTCTTCTTTCTAATCTCTCTCTTTTCTTTCCCTCTCTTCTCCCTTCTCTCTCTTTTCTATCTACTCTCTCTTTTCTCTCAGAATTTACAAAATGGAAAAGGTCTCAAAATGCTGAGGCTTGGGTCCTTTTTATACTAATCGAAGAAGGATCCAGAACCTTGAACTCAGTCCAATGGCTGGGATTGAATCTTGACTGATTGACTTTAATCCAACAGTTCATCACAAGCAGTGGGCTAAATGTTTGGTGATTGGTTTAAACTGGTTTCACGAGGATTGACTTTCAACACATGCAGGACGTTGATAAGGTTGATCCAAGGAGATTGGTTAAACAGAATGAGTCTACGAGAAAGCACAAATCCAATTATTAGGCTACCAACACGTGTATGAACCAGATGAAGGCAAAATGCGTGTTTGAAAGTAATTACAAAGCCTACCCTGAATTCTCTAGCGCTTTTGGATTCTACCCAGGCAAATAATCAGCAAGAAATTAACTTCTTGAAATTCAATTTTTACCCACAACACTTTTCAAAACATTTTAATTAATTCAAAAATCATTTGAAAATTATTTAAAAATATATAAAATGATTTGAATTAAATTAAATTGATTTTAAAATGACTTGAAGTGTTGAAGAACCATTAATGCAAATATGTGATATGAATGATGCATAGTGTGTGTCCTATTTGTGGTTTCAAGGATAGAAATAACTTCCCTTTGCTGGTTCTCTTGGACAAGATTTATTTTTTGAGTTTGTACCTTTGAGGAGATGGAGTTTTCATAAAAATCTAATCTATTTTGTCTAGATATCCAAACTAGTTGGAACTCCTATATATGTAGACTCAAGTAAGTCAATATATAGAGTGTTCTCAATCTCTCCCTTTGGATATTATAGAAAAATTGCCTTGAGTATTCAGAACTCATGGGTCAAAATAAAAAGAAATCCTATTTTCCCTATACAAAATTTCTAACTACACATTGCCATCCTAGAATCGAAAATAAGGTAAAAAATACATCACTCAACTATATACAGACCAATACCCTACAAAATAGTGACAAGATATACAACGGGTCTGAAATGCCTGTGACAAAATAAACACTTGAATGGCATATTGGTAAAGTTAGAATCAGGAATAAATAGTAAAATCGATAAGCAATACTCAAGATCCTCTCCCCCAATTTTTCTCAAATATACAAGGGGTATAAATCACAAAAAAGCAGAGATTAATTGAGAGTTATCATGCCTATAACTATGCGAAAATACTCAAATCGAATGTTATCTATTGGTTTGGTAAAGAGATTTGGGAGCTTCTTTTGAGTATTTAGATATTCAATAATGAGATCTTTGGATTAGATAAGGTCACAAACAAAGTGATGTCTAATCTTGATATGCTTAGTTCGTGAGTGCATTACAGGATTTTTGGAAATATTAATGGCACTTTGGTTATCATAAAACATGGTTAATTATTTTTCCGTGAGACCATAATCACTAAGCATCTATCTAATCCATAGTAATTGAGCACAATAACTACCAACTGCTATATATTCAGATTTGGTGCTAGATAATGAAATATGATTATGTTTCTTACACGAACAACATACGAGATTATTGCCTACGTAGTAGCAAGCACCAGAAGCGCTCTTACTATCGTCAGAACACCCAGCCCAATCGGCATCGGTGCATCCTACAATAGAACTAGTTGTATCATTTGTGTACCAAATACTAAATTTTAAAGTACCCTTAATATATTTAATAATCCCTTTTACACTTAATAAGTGAGATTCTTTAGGGTTACTTTGATATCTAGCACAGATACACATGGTAAAGGATACATCTGGTCGAGACGCGATAAGATACAACAAACTCCCTATCATACTTCTATAAAGAGTGGGATCAACACTTTTCCCAATATCATACTTAGAAAGTTTAGTTGAAGTACTCATGGGGGTTCTAGAAGTTTTAGCATTTTCTAACCCGAAATTTTTAACTAAATCTGCAGCATACTTGGATTGAGAAATAAAAAGACCATCACTGCATTGTTTGACTTGTAAACCCAGAAAATATTGTAGTTCACCCATTAAAGACATATGAAATTCAGTATTCATGATATCAGATAAGTTCTCTACTTATTTAGGACAAGTGGTACCGAAAATAATATCTTCCGCATATAATTGCGCGATTAAGACATGTTGATTTTCCTTTCTAACAAACAACGTTTGATCGTTTCCGCCACGGACAAAATTGTGAGACACTAAAAAGGTAGACAGTCGCTCATACCAAGCTCTAGGATCTTGTTTCAAACCATATAAGGCTTTCTTAAGTCTAAATACATAGTCCGGGTATTCAGGATCAACAAATCCTTTGGGTTGTTCAAGTATACTTCTTCAAATAAAATTCCATTCAAGAAAGAGGATTTAACATCCATTTGGTATAATTTGAATTGCATATGACAAGAAATTTCAAGGAGGAGACGAACTGATTCTAGACGAGTAACAGGTGCAAAAGTTTCATCAAAATCAATTCCCTCAATCTGGGATTATCTCTGGGCAACCAACCTAGCTTTATTTCTAATGACCTCCCCATTTTCATCAGTTTTGTTTTTAAATATCCATCTAGTGCCAATAACCTTCGAATCTTTTGGTCTAGGAACAAGATTCCACACATCGTGACTCTTAAATTGAATTAGCTCTTCTTGCATGGCATTTATCCAAAATGAGTCAGTAAGGGCATCATTAACATTTTTAGGTTCCTCAAGAGAAACAAAATAAGAAAATTGTGCCACTTGTCGAAGTTGAGATTAGTTCTAACTAGTGTTGAAGGATTACCGACAATGGTTTCAGTGGGATGATCTTTAGAAACCCAAGTGGGTACAAAAGGACTCTCTGGTGGAAGTGAATTAGTGTCCTTTGGAGGAATAATGGATAAATTAATTTCATCCTCATCAAATGCTACTGGTTGACTTTCACTATGCCTTACACTAGTATAACCTACAACTACATTAATTGATTCCATAATGGTTTTGGTTCTATAGTTAAAAACACGCAAAGCCCTACTATTTTTGGAATGGCCAAGAAAAATTGCCTTCTATCCTCGGGTATCAAATTTTGAAAGTTTCTCTCTATCTTTGCAGATATAGCAGATACTACCGAAGGTTTTAAAATATTTCAAGTTCGGATTTTTGTGGAACCATAGCACATAAGAGGTTTATTTGGAATTTTTCCTGAGGTACATATGATTAATAATATGACACGCGGTTTGGAAAACTTCTACCCAAAAATATTTAGGGAGATTCTCAGCATGTAACATAACCCTAGCCATTTATTGTAAAGTCTTATTCTTACGTTCAGCTATACCATTTTGCTGTGGGGTTTTGGGTGCACTAAACTCATGCTTATAGCCATTAGCTACACAATACTCAGAAATTCCAGAGTCCTTGATCTCTCCACCTCTATCACTCCTAATTTGACATATCTGGGTATCCTTCTCATTCTCAATTTTCTAGATGATTCTTAAGAATTCATTGAAGGTATCTGATTTTTGTTTCATAAAGGCTACCCATGTATATCTCGTATAGTCGTTCACTATAACTAGGATGTAAGAGTTTCCATAGAATCTAACAGTTCTTGAGGGACCCATGAGGTCCATGTGGATAAGTTCTAGAGGCTTAGTGGTAAGGATATCTTTAAGTTTCTTATGAGGGGATTTACTTATTTTGCCTTCCTGACAAGGTCCGCATACAGGATTAAAAGAATTTTTAATTTTAGGTAAACCTCTAACTATATCTTGGGAACTCAATCTTATAAGGTTATCATAATTTGTGTGTCCCAATCTATTGTGCCATAGATCAGAATCCTCTAATCTGGCAACATTACAAGATTCAGAATTTGGAATTACTGTGTAACAGTTTTCCGATGTTCTGTTTCCTGTTAAAATACAATTACCTTTTTCATCAATAATTTTGCAATCATTTTTAGAGAAGGTAACTGAGTGATTGGAGTCACAAAATTATGATATACTTAAGAGATTGGCTTTAAGGCCTTTAACTAAGAGAACATAATTCAGTTCAGGAAGCCCATGCTCACTCAATGTTCCCTTACCTATGATTTGAGATGAAACACCATCTCCAAACATGACACTACCTCCAAGGAAGTTTATCTTGTTCTTCAATTTGGTTTCGTCACCGATCATATGTTTAGAACATCTGAAGTCCAAATACCATCCAATTGAAGTGTTTTGTGCCTTTAAAGCAGAAATGACAATGTTGCACTTGAGCTGGGGTAGTAGATAATCTTTTCTAATCCGAATAGGCCTAGCTTTAAAATTTTTGTGACCTTTTGACTTAGAAAAGGTTTAAGGGGTTTTTATAAATGATTTTTTCTTAGTCTTGGACCCTCCCTTTTTATTTTTAGAGTTAGATTTGTTTGTGGCCTATCTAGGAAGTACATAAGTATTTCTTGATTTCCTAGAGTAGTTAAAGTTTTGGTAGGTTGGGGTATATAACCTTTGCTGGAAACATTCATCAAGACTATGGCCAAAATTATCGTAGTAGGGGCAGTACTGTTGGGTATAGGACTTGAATTTTTTGCTAAAGTCTTTGAAAATTGGTTTGGATCTATTGAGTTTAGTGGTCCAGTTGTCATTAGGTTTTGGTTTCTGTCTTTGGTCTTTGGCAGAAGGATAAACGTATTTGGTCTGACTGTTTGGTTTCAACTGTTGATTGTACTGATTATGTGTTGTTTGAGAGACATTGAGACTAGGTTCACCTTTTTGAACATTTTGAAAAGTTTGGCCTTGTTTTATAAAAGTAACATTTTCAGGAGAAACTGCGGTCTTACTTGTATGCTGATTAGGCATAAATTCTTCCTAATTTATCCCTTAATTTAGTTACTTTTAGCACCTCGAACAACGTAATCAATTTGACTTTATCTCATAATCTTTCTAATGACTTATCCTAACAAGTACACCGAGTTTCTGGTATTTCGTATGAGTTTTACAGGTATTTGATGTCAAGAAACAAAAGAAGGAGATCGGAAGAATAAAGAAAGACAAGAAGGAAAGTCAAAAGGGCAAAAGCGTAATTTTTACCCGAAATTCGGATGAGGTACCTAAAGAGAAGTTAAAGATATCTCATTCATGAGCACATAGGAAGAAACGACACCTCAACCGGAGTCCCGAAACAAAATATATGAGTTGTCAAAGATGAGGAAAAAAGTCAAACAAGCAGATCAGTCCGCCCCTACCCCGGACCGGTCCGCAGTGCAGAACTACAGAAGACCCCGGATCAAAAGCAAACCGAAGAAGGGTGAAAAATAAAAGAACCGATCCGCCCCAGACCGGTCCGCCAGAAAATAAAAGGAATTGATCCGCTTGGGAGGAAGACCGGTCCGCCTTAGGCCCGGACCAGTCTGGCCATCGAGATCTTCAAATCTTATCTTCTCCTAAAAAGAATCCTAGTGCAGCTGAAACTCCGAAATTCTTGTAGGGTATAAAAACCCATTTTATTATCATTATTTGCACGGAGAATTAGGGGGAATTAATAGAATTTTCCTTTCTTTTCCAGCAAACCCTAGTTTAGATACAATTCCCAGTTTTAATTGCAATTGTAAGGATTATTGAGAAGTTCTTTGATTACCAGTATTCGTAATTGCTGTAGTTACTGTTTTGGTAAAATTAGTGAGTTGTTTCTTCTCTTAAATTTCTTTATACATCAATTTACAAGTTTTCTTTAAATTAATCATGGTTTTCTGCAAATCAAACACTGTTTTCATCACTTTCAGCATGCTAGGCTAGATTTTCTAAGGCCGGGATACATGAACCCAGTCTGATGTGTTAGTTGCATGTGTATAACATTAATCCTCTGAATTTAGTGATTGATTTGCATAGGTACGCAACTATTGTAGATCTTTATATCTCATTTGCCTCTGGGTAACCGAGATGATTTAGAATGCAATTCGAGTGTCACTATCGCGCTACCGATTTACTCGTCCTCAGATTAAGTATGACGCGGGCTTGAACCTCGTATACATAATGCTTGGGAGTACTAAATTCTGGGTCAAATTAATCAGTTAAATTTACGATTAGTATTATAACTGGAATACACTAGGGTTGGGGGATTGTATTCCCGTCCTGTTTTTCTCATTCATAGTTTAAAGTTTTAAACTAGTTTTCATTAGCATTTTAGGTAATTTAGTATAATTTCATCTTTTCATAATTGCATTTAGTTTAATCATTCCCACAACCAAATCATTTTCTCTTTTTCTTTTTAGAGTCAAAGTTAGGATTCCTTAGTCTTTTCCCGTCGTTACAACTTCGTTGTCTTAGTTCCCTGAGGATCGATACCCGACTTATCGGATTATTACTTGAGCGACAGGCTTGCACTTGAGCCTAGATTGAACGCATTTTTGAGACACATTTTCAGTCGCGTCAAGTTTTTGGCGCCGTTGCCGGGGAATTAGGTAGACTTAGGATTATATCCAGTTAATCTAAAACTTTGACCAAAAATTTTCAAAAACCCAAAAACATAAAAAATTTCAAAAAAACACAAAAACATTCATCACTATCTCTCACAAGCTTTTAATGCAAAATTCTGAACTCACTCCCACACCTCATAATACTCCAACCAGCATTCACGAAAATCCAATAGTTGAGTATAGCCCCAATAGTCCCCACACTCCAAACCCCCCACAGTTCTGGATCCCACCTCCCACACCGTTACACTCAATCTCCAATAAAACTACTTTTTCCTTCTTAGGACACACCTCCGAACACACTTCAAGCACACCAAGTGAGAGCACCGAGTCGTTAAGTGAGAGAGAGATGTCACAATACAGTAATGCACCTGCCGGTGAGGAAAAGGCCCCGTACCGCCCGCTGAGAGAATATTTATATCCCGAGCGCACTGTCACTCCGGGATGCATTATACTCTCGTATAATGCCAGGCAATTTCGCTTTAAAAGCGGGATGATCCAGATGTTACCACATTACCACGGTATGGACTCCGAAAAGCCATATCTCCACATTAGGGAATTTGAGGATATGTGCGATACTCTCAATGATCAAACTTGCACACAAGAGGTGATCCGCCTCAAACTCTTCCCCTTCTCGCTCAAAGATAAAGCTAAGACCTAGCTATGGTCTTTACCTCCAAGCTCGATTCCATCTTGGAACGAGTTGCAATCGAGATTTCTCAAGAAATTCTTCCCACCACATCGAACAATCTCCATAAAGGCTCAAATTCAAGTGTTCAGACAACCTAAAAAAGAGCCATTTCATCGATGTTACGAACGTTTCAATGAGTTAGTTACTTCATGCCCCCATCATGGATTTTATTCAGCGCAAATCATCTCTCTTCTCTATAATGGACTGAATCTTAACTCCAAGCAACTTGTTAAAACCATGGGAAGTGGTCCATTTGTCGATTTAGACACCCACGATGCTGAGCTTCACCTAAGGTATGTCGCCGAGACTACCCAATTCTGGGATACATCTGACCCTAATGCTCAAAATTAAAATCGTCAAGTGACCACCAATCCATCGGCGTCCGACCTATTTCATGTAGAAAAGAGCTCTATAGCGGACAGTCGAATCGATATACTTGAGAAAGAAGTGTGAGACCTACGTGGGATATGTGGAAGAGGACCAACTGGATCCATACCAAACCCCATTGAAAAGGTGTGTGTAATTTGCGAGGCGGGTCATTCAACTGAGGAATGCCCGACTATACCCGCCTACAAAGTGATGCTTCAGGAGCAAGTTAGTGGTATATGAGGTTTTAAGGGTAATTTCGGTGCACCACACGGGAACTCTTACAACCCTTCATGGAAAAACCATCTTGGTTTTAGCTATGGGCAATAACATGCTACGATGAACCCTACTTCCCATGTTGCCCCTCCTCCACCACAAAACTTTGAACAAGCCCCACACATGCAAGGACATGTGCAAGCACCGCCACCTCAAGGATCTTATATCCCGCCACCGAGGAGAACTCTCAAGGATACCATGAATCAATTTATCGCAAGCCAGACTACAACCAATGCTAAATATGATCGTCTGATTAGCGACGTAAATGCGAATCTGTCAAAGATACAATCCTTATTGAGTGTCCAAGAGAAGGGAAAGTTTCCTGCCCAGGGCTAAGGACCTCCCCAAGGTCAAACTAGTATTAGCTCCACTTCTACTGAATATCAGGAGCAATGTCAAGCTGTGACCACTCTTTGTAGTGGGAGAGTCATTGATTTATCACCTCCCCCACACGACACAACAAAAGATAAGGAGATTTTTCCCGACACGAAAGAGGCCGAAGATGTCCCCTTAAATGAGATTGACAAAGAAGATGCTAGTGAGCCTGAGGTAGTCGTGAAACCACCCTCCACGGCACCGTTTCCTCAAAGGTTGATTCCTTCCCATAAAGGAAACCCACGTGAAGACGTGCTAGAAGTGCTAAAACAAGTCAAGCTGAATTTACCTTTCCTTGATGCCATTAAGCAAATCCCAGGTTATGCAAAAGTCATCAAAGACTTGTTAACGGTAAAGAGAAAGATAAAGGTAAAGAATAATGTCTTTCTAGCCCAGAACGTGAGCTCCATTCTACTAAATGATCTCCCGCCTAAATTCAAAGATCCCGGTGCACCTACCATTTCCTACATCATTGGAGAAAACAAAATCGAAAAAGCCTTACTTGATTTGGGAGAAAGTGTAAATATCCTTCCTTACTCCATCTATAGTCAACTTGACTTGGGCGACCTCAAGCCCACAAAGGTCACTCTCTAATTAACGGATCGAACCGTGAAGATCCCAAGAGGCATAGTCGAGGACGTGATCGTCCAAGTTGACACTTTCTACTTCCCGGTAGATTTTGCCATTTGGGACACGGAGCCCTCCTTCAACCCGAGCAATCATGTTCCCATCATCCTTGGGCACCCATTCTTAGCTACGACTAACGCAATCATCAATACTTGAAATGGGCGAATGCAACTCACCTTTAGGAACATGACCTTGGAAACCAACATCTTCCACAGAGCCCAACATACGGGGGATGAAGATGATCTTCACGTGGTAAGCTTTATAGATGAGATAGTAGAGGAGTGCTTTGAGGAAAATTATTGCGGCGACACCTTAGGATCCTGTCTAGTGTCGAGTCACGAGAGTGAGGGGACGTACACCGACTTCGCGAGGGAGGTTAGGGAGTTGAGAGAATTACTCGATGAGAGAGCGTCGGACGAGGACGCGAGAGATGTTAACTGGGTTTCTAGATTCGAGGAATTACCACCGAGGGATACACGCATAGTTCCCTCCGAAGAAAAGTTTTCAACCCTTGAATTAAAGAAACTCCCCTCCCATATTAAATATGCATACCTAGGAGAGGATGAGACATTTCTTGTTGTTGTCTCCTCTAACCTAGACAAAGAGCAGGAGGGAAAATTATTAAAAATTTTGAGGAAGCACCAAAGTGCTTTTGGTTGGTGCATTGCTGATTTGAAGGGGATAAGTCCTTTGATTTGAACTCACAAGATCCATCTCGAAGAGGATGTCAAGCCCTCAAGAGAAATGCAAAGAAGGCTAAATCCCAACACGAAATAAGTAGTGAGAACTGAGATTATCAAATTATTGGATGCCGAAATTATTTACCCAATCTCGGATAGCAAGTGGGTGAGCCCCATTCAAGTCGTCCCAAAGAAGTCGGGCATGACAGTGATTGAGAATGCTAAGGGAGAGCTAGTTACCCAACGTACCACCACCGGGTGGCGCGTTTGCATTAATTACCGAAAACTCAATACGGGAACTAGGAAAGACCATTTCCCCTTACGATTCATTGATCAAATGCTTGAGAGAGTAGCGGTCCACCCTTACTATTGCTTCCTTGATGGTTATTCCGGATATAACCAGATTGAGGTAGATGTACTTGACCAGGAGAAAACAACCTTCACTTGCCCTTTTGGTACGTTTTCCTACAAACGTATGCCATTCGGCTTGTGTAATGCGCCCGCAACCTTCCAAAGGTGCATGTTGGATTTATTTAGCGACATGGTCGAGAGAGGACTCGAAGTGTTCATGGACGATTTCAGCGTTTTTGGCACCTCTTTCGACCGTTGTCTAGAAAAATTATAAAAAGTACTTACCCGGTGTGTGGAAAAGAACTTAGTGCTGAATTGGGAGAAATGCCATTTCATGTTCACCGAGGGAATAGTTCTTGGCCACATAGTATCATCCAAGGGAATAGAAGTTGATAGGGCAAAAATAGATTTCATAGCTGATCTTCCCCCACTAAAATCTCTTAAGGACGTGCGCTCTTTCTTGGGACACGCGGGGTTTTATCGAAGGTTCATTAAGGACTTTAGCGCCATCGCTAGACCCTTAAGCAATCTACTCGTGAAGGACACCCCATTCGAGTGGACGAAAGCATGCCAAAGCTCTTTTGAAAAACTGAAGACCATTCTTGTGTCCGCTCCCATCACGTAAGTTCCAGATTGGTCTTTACCATTCGAACTTATGTGTGATGCTAGAGATTATGCGATAGGGGCTATTTTGGGCCAAATAAAAGATAAGCAAGCTCATGTCATCTACTACGCTAGCCGGACTCTTACCGGACCACAACTCAACTACTCTACCACGGAGAAAGAGTTGCTAGCGGTAGTCTTTGACCTTGATAAATTTTGGTCATATCTCATCGGTTCTCCCATTACTTGCTTCACCGACCACGCGGATTTAAAATACCTACTTGGCAAGAAAGACGCAAAGCCGCGCCTCATAAGGTGGATCCTACTCCTACAAGAGTTCAATCTCTCCATTAAAGATAAGAAAGGAGTAGAAAACGTCGTTGTCGACCACTTATCACGGCTTTCATCCGACGTACCTAGTGATCCCATACCCATAGACGAATACTTTTCGAATGAGCAACTTTTTGCTACCTTTCCTTTGCCTTGGTTTGCGGATATAGTGAACTACCTTGTCACGATAGTCGTCCCTTCCGACTGGACACCGCAAGATAAGAAGAGGTTTCTTATTTGGTGGCGCATGTTTTTCTATGACGATCCATTCCTTTTTAAATATTGCACCGACCAAATCATCCAACGATGTTTATCGGATGACGAGATCCCAAAAGTCATTCAGTTTTGTCATTCAGAAGCTTATGGAGGCCACTTTTCGATGAAAAAGACGGCCGCTAAAATTTTGCAATGTGGCCTCTATGGGCCCACAATATTCCGGGATGTAAACGATGCTTGCAAATCTTGCAATAGGTGCCAACGGATGGGAGCCATTACCCGACGAGACATGATGCCTCTTACCCCCATACTCATTATTGAGATCTTTGACTGTTGGGGTATTAACTTCATGGGCCCTTTCCCCCCGTCCTTTGGTTTCCTATACATCCTTGTCGCGGTAGACTACGTTTCCAAATGGGTGGAAGCTATAGCTACTAAGACAAATGACAACAAAGTGGTGAGAAAATTCCTTCAGGAACACATACTTTCCCGCTTCGGTGCTTCGAAAGAAATAATCAGTGATAATGGCAAGCACTTTTGCAATAGGCCATTCGCGAAGCTAATGAGAAAGTATGGTGTTATTCACAAGGTTGGAACTGAAAAACGTCGCTAATGCTGTTTAACACAAGGTTAAACTGTATAAGCAACTCCGAATGTTTGTTGGAGAAACCCTTTTCTTTTGAAAATAAAAATTATAAACAAGATTTGTTTACAAAGAAACTTATGTACGAGATTAATTAAGATTGTGTAATCAGTTTTAAAACTAAGACAGTTTCAAAAATTCAGCACACTTAAAGAATGAGGTGAGTAGATGAAGATAATCAACACAATGATTTTTAACGTGGTAAAACCTCTCCCAACAGGGGAAACATCCACGGTGACTTCTAAGTCACAAAAACAAAAGTCCACTAATAACAAAAATCAGTTACAAACAACACAACATGCAAGCACACAAATCAACCTATTCTAAGTTTAGGAATATACCCCACTTGGCTCCTTCTAACTTCTGATAGATCTGATTTGTTGATGATGTTCTCCGGTTTGCTAACTTCCTTTGCTTTAGCTTCTTTACGTCGACTCAATGATCTCAGATCTTAAACACAACACTTCCAGTGTAGTAGTGTGTAAAGTGTTTGTGTAGTGAATCCTATTCACATGCATGAACTCACACACACTTAGATTTACAAACAGTCCTATACAAATTACATATAAAGTCTATATGCAGTGATTTTGTTATTTTTCTTTCTTACAAAACAAAAAACCTTTTGACCTTTAAATATAACCCAGATTCCACGGAGATCTTGCTTAAGAAATCGGTCAAGACCTTTCTCAATCTCTTTTGAAAATATTTAGGAGATTGAAAACCTTCCAAGTGCGAATCCAACTAGGTCAGGTTAAGTTTTGTAAAAACAGAAACTATAAAACATTTTTAAAACCAAAACAGAAATGATTTTCTTAAACCAAGTTGAAAATATGCAGATCTAGTGAAAAATGTAACATTCAGAGTATAGATCTAACGTTTCTATGAAAAAGAAACTAGATCTTCACTCTAACGTTTAAGTTGTGTACAAGATCAGAAATCACGAGGTTACAGCAACAATATGAACAAACCACTCTCTCTCTCTCTCTTTCAAACACTCAGGTTGTGTTTTGGGTAAGGTTTATTTGAAGGTTTGTTTCAGAGACGAAGTGTTTAGGGTTAGGGTTTGGTTTTGGCTAACTGTTTCCCTTTCTCTCTCTTCTCTCTATTCTTTTCTCTCTTCTCTCACTTCTCTCTTCTCTCTCTTATTTTTTTTCTCTGGAAGACGAATGCCCAAAAGTTCTCTAAGGCTGAGAAGTGAGGGGTATTTATAGTGCCTGGGGAAGGTTCTGGACGTTCGAGGCAAATCAAAGGCTGAGATCAAGTCTTCAAAGGTTTGACTTGATCCAATGGTTCTAAAATAGCGGTGGTTTAAAACGATTCTAATTGGTTCAAATGGATAGCACCGGGATTAACCAAGAACGCATGCAGGCCCTTGATAAGAAATGATCCAACGATCAACAATCATCCATCCAACCCTCTCACATAAGAAACACAAATACATTAACCCGGAGGATGACAAGTGTTGGCTGGTTATAGGCTCTCACACGCGCGTCAAAATAATTACAAAACCTCACCCTGAAGTCTCTAGCGCTTTGAGATCGTACCCAACCAAACAATTCAGTGAAAAAAGAAGTTTCTAAAATAGTAAATTAACCCCAAAAACTTTATTATCCCATTTTATTAATAAAAACAATTATTAAAAAAATGTTTAAAAAAAGTTTAAAAAGATTTAAAAATTATTTAAAATTCCCAAAAAATTATTAAAGCTCCAAATCAAGGGGAATTAAACACACACTCAATTTTAAGTAATATGAACACATGCATGCACTTCTAATTGTGTGTAGTGTGATTCATTTTGTATCTTCATAGATCATTGAAGGGGATTAGAGAGATAAGTTCTGAGGCTTTTTGGATTCTAGGATGGACTACAAATTTTGTCAATATTTCCAAATTAGTTAAGCACTTATAAAATGTAGACTTAAGCAAGTCAAAGGTATAAGGTGCTTCAATCTCCCCCTTTGGAAATATGAGACAAAATCTCCTTTGAGTTAGCTTAAAACTCGTAGGGAACAAAAAAAATAAAACCTAGTCCTATACAAAAGATTCTATCTACCCATTTCCTAGAAATTCAAAAATTACATAACTCAACTATTTACAAGTATGTACACTAGAAACGGTAGACAATCACAAGAAGAGATTCCTGCAAATATACACACTAAGATCAAGCAGTTTAGATGTAATGAACAAAAAATGAACTCATAAAACTCAAATTTCTCCCCCATTTTGTCTCAAATGGACAAAGGGTAAAACTTAAAGTCTTGAGAGTTTAATCAGCGCATACCATGCCTATAGAATTTTGCAAATACAGAAATATGTTATAGTCTAAAGGTTTAGTGAACATGTTTGCAAGTTGCAGATCAGTAAGCAGGTAATGAATTTCTAATTCCTTAGTTTCAACAAGTTCACGAATGAAATGATGCCTTATTTTAATATGTTTAGTTCGCGAGTGTTGAACCGGGTTTTTAGATATGTTAATGGCGCTTTAATTGTCACAATACAATTGTAATTGTTCTTCTTTAATCCCATAATCACTTAACATCTTTTTGATCCATAACAATTGAGCACAACAACTTCTTGCTGCTAAATATTCGGACTCAGCCGTAGATAAAGATGTGCAATTCTGTTTTTTACTACTCCACCCAACTAAATTATTGCCGACATAATAACAGGCACCTGATGTACTTTTACTATCATCAGTACAATCAGCATCAGTATACCCTATGATGGTGCTACAGGTATCCTTAGTGTACCTAAGTCCAAGGTTGAGAGTGCCTTTTATATACTTTATTATACGTTTTACACTCGATAAATGGCTCTCTTTAGGGTTATTCTGGTAACGAGCACACAGACATACAGCATACATTATGTCTGTTCGTGAGGCAGTTAGATAGAGTAGGCTACCAATCATACTACGGTAAAGTGTGGAATCTACTAACGTACCATTTTCATCTTTGCTTAATTTAACGGTAGTACTCATAGGTGTTTTGGCAACTTTAGCATTCTCTAAGCCAAATTTCTTATCAAGGTCTAAGGCACACTTAGTTTGAGAAACAAATAGACCATCAGTATTCTGTTTCACTTAAAATCCTAAGAAAAGCTGTAGCTCCCCCATAAGGGACATGTGAAATTCCTTATGCATACTACCAGAAAAGGATTTAACTTCAGAGTTTGAAGTTGACCCGAAAATGATATCGTCTACATAGACTTGGGCTATAATAATGTTTTTGTCAAAATGTTTGACAAATAGAGTCTAGTCATTTCCTCCTCTCTTAAAACCCTTATCCAACAAAAAGTTGGAAAGGCGTTCATACCAAGCTCTAGGAGCTTGTTTTAAGCCATACAAAGCCTTTTTTAGACGAAAGACATGATTAGGGTATTTAGGATCAATGAACCCTTTGGGTTGTTCTACATATGTCTCTTCGGACAGAATTCTATTTAGGAAGGCAGATTTGACGTCCATTTGATAAAGTGTGAATTTTAAGTAACACGTTATGGCGAAAAGAAGTCGAACAGATTCAAGACGAGTGACAGGGGCAAAAGTCTCGCTGAAGTCTATCCCTTCTATTTGAGAGTAGCCTTGAGCAACTAGTCTAGCTTTGTTTCTAAGGATTACCCCATTTTCATCAGATTTGTTCTTAAAAATCCAACGTGTTCCAATAACATTTTTATTTTGAGGCCGAGGTACAAGATACCAGACATCGTGAATGACAAATTATAAAAGTTCTTCCTGCATAGCAGAAATCCAGTATGTGTCATTCAATGCTTCATTAATATTTTTCGGTTCCACAAGGGAGACGAAACATGCATAATTAGCATAATTTCTTAACTGGGATCTAGTACGAACTGGCTCATTAAGATTACCGACCACGTTGTCAATGGGATGATCTTTAGATACCCAGCCAGGTACTTCTTGATTCTCAATAGGTAATGAGTCATCTATTTCTGGTGAATCAGTTTTGAAATCATTTTCAGATTCAACCACAATAGGTGATTCAGATATCTTATTTTCGACAATAGTGTCACTTACAATTACATTTATCGATTCCATAAGAGCCTTAGTACGCAGATTGTATATACGATAAGCACGACTATTTGGTGAGTATCCTAAGAAGATGGCTTTATCACCACGAGTTTCGAATTTAGACAGATGTTCTCTATCTTTACAGACATAACACTGACTTCCAAAGGTTCTTAGGTATTTCAGGTTAGGCTTCTTACCGTACCACAACTCATAAGGGGTTTGTTTAGAGTTTTTCCTAAGATAGACCCTATTAGTGATATGACAGGCAGTTCTAATAGATTCTACCCGAAAGTATTTAGGTAGGGATTTGGCATGCAACATGACACGTGCCATCTCTTGAAGAGTTCGGTTTTTCCTTTCAGAAATACCATTCTGCTGAGGAGTCTTAGGGGCACTGAATTCATGTTTGTAACCGTTGTAGTCACAATATTCCACTATTACCGTGTCTATGAACTCTCCTCCTCTATCACTACGAATGCGATTGACTTGTGTGTCCTTCTCATTTTCAATTCTTAAAAGAATTTTCAAAAAGTTCTGAAACGTGTCAGATTTATGTTTCAAGAAGGCAACCCAAGTGAATCGTGTGAAATCATCAACCATGACAAGGATATAACTGTGTCCACAAAGACTAACAGTTCTAGAGGGACCAATAAGGTCCATATGGATGAGATCTAAAGGTCTAGAGGTAAGGATGTCTTTAACCTTTTTATGCGAAGTCTTAACTATTTTTCCTTCCTGGCAATGACCACAGACAACACTGGAAATAGATTTAATTTTAGGAATACCTCTAACTATCTCTTGACTAGACAATCTACCAAGGATATCATAACTTAAGTGACCCATACGATTATGCCAGATCTCATTGTCATCCATTCTGACAATGTTACATGTTTCAGAACTAGTCTTGACAGTATAACAATTGTCAGGTGTTCTAAATCTTGTAATAATGCATTCACCTTTATCATTTAAAATTTTACAATTGTTCTTTGAAAAGGTGACTGTATGGTCAGAGTCACAAAATTGTGATATGCTTAGAAGGTTGGCTTTAAGGCCTTTAACTAATAGAACATTTTCGAGAACAGGCATTCCTTCTTCTTTTAGGGTTCCTTTACCTATGATCTGGGATGAAACGCCATCACCAAAAACAACTTTCCCACCAGCAAATCTGGTTTTGTTTAGAAGTTTTGTTTCATCTCCTGTCATATGTTTGGAACATCCTGAATCTAAGTACCAACCAGATGAAGTGTGTTCAGCTTTTAAAGCAGTGATGACAATGTTACACTTCATTTGGGGTAAAAGATCCTCTTTTCTAACCCAAATAGCTCTAGTTTTAATTTTGCGCAAGTTTGCTCTCATTTGATAAAATTTTCGAGACGCTTTTTGTCAAAAAACATTTGGAGCAGCAAACTGATTGTTGTGAAAAAGTTGAGCTTTTGGTTTAGGAAAGTTTCTGGGAGCCTTTCTCTTAAATGAACTCTTAGTTTTGGTCTTTCTATTTCTGTAGTTAGAGTTCTTATCAGGTTGTCTTGGAAGGACATAATTGTTACGACTTTGCCTAGAATAGTTGAAGTTCTTATAGACAGAAGTATTGTATATAGGGGTGTTTAGACGCCTAGCATAACAACCTTCAAAGGAGTGACCATAAATGTCACAGTAAGAGCAATATTGATTGCTTGAGAGATGAATTTCCTTAGGAAAACTTCTAAAGATAGGTTTGACAGCGTTCTGTTCATAAGTCCTATTTCTAGGGGGTATGGTCTTATAGGTAGAATCAACCTTTCTGATCAAAGGACAGACGTATTTAGTCTTAAGTGCAGTGTCAGCCTTAGAAGTACTAGACTCTCCAATGTCTTTTTGTTGTTTCTTTTGATCAAATTCATTTTTAATCAAATGAAAGTCTGGACATGTTTCAATTGGTCTTTTGCCCCCAGACACAAACTTAATAGGTTCAAGTTTTGTTGTTTGAGATTTGTTCTTAGGGCAAAATCCAATACCGGTTCTATCATCAGAATTGGTCTTGGAGTCAATAACAAAGTCAGTAAAACAATTTGAATTGTTTTCAAACTTAGAAAACTTTTTGAAAATAGTAGCAGTCTTTGTTTTTGCTTCCTCCAATTCTAATAATGTTCCCTTATATTTCATTTCCAGAATTTCATTAGTTTTAGTCAACTCTTTTAATTTTTGATCAAAAGTTTCAATTTCAGATTGATGAGTCAGACACTGGTTAGTGTACTCTTCAGCATTCAACTTCACTATAAGACTTAGATCATCTAATTTCTTAGTCAGGTCTCTAACAGTCTTCTCCAATCTAGTGCCTTTTTTAAGAGTCTTAGCATACAAGGTATGGATATCAGGGAGGTCATCTGCGTCTGAGTCGCTAAGTGAAGTGTGTGTAGTGACCCCTAACGATTCAGTTTTAGTACTCACGCACCCATTGGCATCGTCATTATCGAGATCACTTTGACTCACACACACGGAACTAGAAACATTTTCAGACAATAAAGCATCTAGGCCAATCAAAGGAGTATTCACACAAGCAAGAGTAGAAGCATCATTATCACACACAGGCATATCATCATTGTAAATGATCTTAGCATAAAAGGACATGCAAGGGTCAAGTTCATTTGATGACTCAAGTTCCTCTTCATCAGAGTCACTTGAATCATTCCAAGTTTTACAGACATTGGCTCTATTGTGTGTGTTGGCTTTATTCAGATTAACTCTGCAATCGTGAGCAATGTGACCTAGTTTCCCACATCTAAAACATTCAATCTTTTTAAGGTCTCTAGTGGGTCTGTAATTGTTGTCCTTAGGATGTTTGTCAGAGCCTCTATGATGAGGTTTGGGATTAGACAGAGTAGGATAATTAGGCTTGTCTTGTTTAGTTGCCTGTTTGTTTCGAAATTTGACAATTTTCTTAAATCGTTTAGACATTAAGGCAATCTGATTATCTAGTTTATCTATATCACACTCCTCATCAGAGTCATAGTTGGTCAAATTAGACTCAAGTTTGGGTATCTTGGAGGCAAAACTCAAGTTAGAGTTGGGCTGTTTTCTTTGAGAATGATTCAATTGTTTCTTAAAGTCTAATTCCATTTCCACAGTTCTAAGTTTGCTACTGAGTAACTCAGGAGTAAGGTTTTGATCATTCATTTCCTCAATAGCATACCTCTTACTGTCGAACTTTTGTGGTAATGACCTTAGGATTTTAGAAATAATTTCATTTATATCATAAGTAATACCATTAGCATGCAACTTAGTGACTATATCAGTGAAGTTCATGTAAAAATCATCAAAAGATTCAGAATCAGATATGATCAAAGAGTTGTACTGCTGGATAAGCATTTGGGTTTTAGCAGCTTTGACTCTTGAGTCTCCTTCATGTGCAGTGATTAATGTGTCCCATGATTCCTTAGAAGTGGCACAAGATGAGATTCTTTTGAACTCATACTCATTAATGGACATAAAAATGGCATTCTTGCCTTTATTGTTATTTCGAGAAATGGTTTTCTCTTCTTGGGTAAATTCACTTAAGATTTTCTTTACCCTCTCATCACTTCCTTCAGTGGCTGGTTTAGTAGGATAAGTGTATCTATTTTCAATAATGTCCCAGACATCATCTCCTAAAGTCCCTTGGATGAAGGCAACCATTCTTACTTTCCAGTAAGCAAAGTTGTTTCCATCAAAGTGAGGAGGTCTGGAGAGATTACCAAACCTTTCATTCTTCTCGTCCATAGTTAGGTTTTTCAGAAAACGATTTCAGAAACACAAGATCTTTGAAATAAAAAGTTAACAGGGCTCTGATACCAATTGAAAAACGTCGCTAATGTCGTTTAACACAAGGTTAAACTGTATAAGCAACTCCGAATGTTTGTTGGAGAAACCCTTTTCTTTTGAAAATAAAAATTATAAACAAGATTTGTTTACAAAGAAAATTATGTACGAGATTAATTAAGATTGTGTAATCAGTTTTAAAACTAAGACAGTTTCAAAAATTCAGCACACTTAAAGAATGAGGTGAGTAGATGAAGATAATCAACACAATGATTTTTAACGTGGTAAAACCTCTCCCAACAGAGGAAACATCCACGGTGACTTCTAAGTCACAAAAACAAAAGTCCACTAATAATAAAAATCAGTTACAAACAACACAACATGCAAGCACACAAATCAACCTATTCTAAGTTTAGGAATATACCCCACTTGGCTCCTTCTAACTTCTGATAGATCTGATTTGTTGATGATGTTCTCCGGTTTGCTAACTTCCTTTGCTTTAGCTTCTTTACGTCGACTCAATGATCTCAGATCTTAAACACAACACTTCAAGTGTAGTAGTGTGTAAAGTGTTTGTGTAGTGAATCCTATTCACATGCATGAACTCACACACACTTAGATTTACAAACAGTCCTATACAAATTACATATAAAGTCTATATGCAGTGATTTTGTTATTTTTCTTTCTTACAAAACTAAAAACCTTTTGACCTTTAAATATAACCCAGATTCCACGGAGATCTTGCTTAAGAAATCGGTCAAGACCTTTCTCAATCTCTTTTGAAAATATTTAGGAGATTGAAAACCCTCCAAGTGCGAATCCAACTAGGTCAGGTTAAGTTTTGTAAAAACAGAAACTATAAAACATTTTTAAAACCAAAACAGAAATGATTTTATTAAACCAAGTTGAAAATATGCAGATCTAGTGAAAAATGTAACATTCAGAGTATAAATCTAACGTTTCTATGAAAAAGAAACTAGATCTTCACTCTAACGTTTAAGTTGTGTACAAGATCAGAAATCACGAGGTTACAACAACAATATGAACAAACCACTCTCTCTCTCTCTCTTTCAAACACTCAGGTTGTGTTTGGGGTAAGGTTTATTTGAAGGTTTGTTTCAGAGACGAAGTGTTTAGGGTTAGGGTTTGGTTTTGGCTAACTATTTCCCTTTCTCTCTCTTCTCTCTATTCTTTTCTCTCTTCTCTCACTTCTCTCTTCTCTCTCTTATTTTTTTTCTCTGGAAGACGAATGCCCAAAAGTTCTCTAAGGCTGAGAAGTGAGGGGTATTTATAGTGCCTGGGTAAGGTTCTGGACGTTCGAGGCAAATCAAAGGCTGAGATCAAGTCTTCAAAGGTTTGACTTGATCCAATGGTTCTAAAACAGCGGTGGTTTAAAACGATTCTAATTGGTTTAAATGGATAGCACCGGGATTAACCAAGAACGCATGCAGACCCTTGATAAGAAATGATCCAACGATCAACAATCATCCATCCAACCCTCTCACATAAGAAACACAAATACATTAACCCGGAGAATGACAAGTGTTGGCTGGTTATAGGCTCTCACACGCGCGTCAAAATAATTACAAAACCTCACCCTGAAGTCTCTAGCGCTTTGAGATCGTACCCAACCAAACAATTCAGTGAAAAAAGAAGTTTCTAAAATAGTAAATTAACCCCAAAAACTTTATTATCCCATTTTATTAATAAAAACAATTATTAAAAAAATGTTTAAAAAAAGTTTAAAAAGATTTAAAAATTATTTAAAATTCCCCAAAAAATTATTAAAGCTCCAAATCAAGGGGAATTAAACACACACTCAATTTTAAGTAATATGAACACATGTATGCACTTCTAATTGTGTGTAGTGTGATTCATTTTGTATCTTCATAGATCATTGAAGGGGATTATAGAGATAAGTTCTGAGGCTTTTTGGATTCTAGGATGGACTACAAATTTTGTCAATATTTCCAAATTAGTTGAGCACTTATACAATGTAGACTTAAGAAAGTCAAAGGTATAAGGTGCTTCAGGAACGACTTATCACCCACAAACAAATGGGCAGGCCGAACTAGTAAATCGGGATATCAAGAACATTCTTAAAAAGACCGTCAATCCTACCCGGAAAGATTGGTCACTTAGATTGAACGATTCGCTGTAGGCCTATCGTACCGCATATAAAAATCAACTCAGCATGTCCCCATTCCACTTTGTGTATGGAAAACCTTGACATCTTCCCGTTGAATTATAGCACAAGGCGTATTGGGCGATTAAGCAATTAAATTATTCCATGGATAAGGCCGGTGAAGCCCGAAAGCTTCAATTGAATGAGTTAGAAGAACTACGCAATGATGCATATGAGAATGCTAAAATTTCAAAAGAAAGGATGAAACTCGCACACGATAACATCATTCGACGCAAAGAGTTTCTTCCTGGGCAAAAATTTCTTCTCTATAACTCTCGGCTTCATCTCTTTCCGGGCAAGTTGTGGTCACGATGGTCTGGCCCGTTCGTTGTGAAGAATGTTTTTCCTCACAGAGCTGTTGAATTAGACGATTTAAAAGGGGGAAATACATTCAAAGTGAATGTACAACGCCTAAAGCCATATCTAGAGGCGTGTGCGGAAGAAGTCGACACCGTTTGGTTATCGGACCCCATTTATGGGGTAGAGTGAGCTGTTACAGCGAGGTCGTCGCACCCCCGACGCATATGGGGTGATAGTCGCGTGTGTACAGAGAGTCATGTGTGTAGTGAACGTCGATAGGATTAGGGTACATTCGAGAAAGAGCATTCGCATGTTTCGGGAACATTGAGTCAAATTGCGTTGGTCATGGCTACCGAGAGGTTTTTAATCCATATTGATCGGGAGTATGTTGCGAAAGCAAAAAATTTCGGAGAAGAGCGTTCGAAATTACGTTAGGGGAAAATCCAGCCCAAAAACCCTGGGCCGGACCGGTTCCTTTATTTTAGGTCCGGATCGGTTCCTTTAATTTTTAAAAGGACCGGTCCGCTAGTCGGATTTGCCTCAAATTTAAAAGGACTGGACCGGTCCGCCCCTACCGCGGATCTGTCCGCCTTCTGCAGATATGTTTTTAACCCTTCCCAAGATTCACCCCCTTCTCCCCAATCCCATTCATTCCCTCCAATTCGTCTTCCCAACTCCCAACCCTTCCATTTCCCTCCCAAATTCACCCCCCTTTCCCTCCAAACCTTTTCCCTCCAAATCTAACCCCTACCCACACCCTTTCACCTATAAATACACACCCAAACCCTCCCTTTCTCTTCACACCTTCAACCAAACTCTTCTCTTCTCCCTCCCTAGTTTTCCAAGCCTAAAATCTCTCTTGTTCTCATGGCCCAACGTGCTTCCCCCACCAAGTATGACTCCACCGACATCCACCCCTCCAGTCATGGCGAATTTCGCTCCCGCCAAGAGGAGCGATGGTGACATCGATTTTTCGATTTGGATCGTAAACTCCATATGGAGCGCGATGTCCAATGGATCGGGCTTCCCAACTCTGTCATCACCCTATTCATGGCTAGGGGGTGGTGCCGATTCCTCAACGAACCCTATGAAGCAGTTTGGGCAACCGAGGTCCGATCCTTTTATGGCACCCTTGTTCGGACGGGCCAATTCGAGGCCCAAGCTTACGTGGATGGGAATGTCATCCCATTTTCTCTGGCTCTTCTCACGGCCAAGTTGGCCGAGTAAGATGTTCCGGACGTTCAAGAATTCACCTATCCACGAAACGTCCCCCCGATCGCCAAAGAAGTTATCATGGCCCGCATTGCACCGAATGTGGCTTGGACGGGGCAAATCGTCGCCGTTGGACGCCTTAACGAGAAGGCGCGCCTCACTTTTCAAATTGTGTGCACAAACATATTGCAAACGTCCAACGATTCCGCCATGCAGCCCCGGAAGGCCACTTTGACCTACTATCTTTTTGACCCACACACTTCCATCCACCTGTCTCGCACCTTATACGCCGATATCATCAACGCGTCCTTGGATGAGAAGGGTGCTGCCCCATTACCCTATGCCCGTTTGATCACTTATATCCTCAAGGATGCTGGCATGGCGGCGCCGCTCGATCATACTCGCATTCCCGGTCCTTTTGGATAAGGGACCCGCACAAAGAGCGTCAAACAACTAGCTGTCCTACGGGCACGGCGAGGAGGTGTTAGTGAAGACGAGGTTGACTCGAGCGAGAGCGATGAGGAAGAAGAGCCAGCCGATGCGGATGTCGAAATGGGGGATGTTGGTCCGGACGAAGAATCAGCGAACGAAGAAGACAACCCAGATTTTGAGTGGGCGAGTAGTATTCTCACCAACCGCATAACGGCACTCGAGACGAACTTCGGTAACTTTTTGACCAATTACCGTCGCGATACGAGCTTGATACTCCGATTCCAAGCGAACATTTATCGACGCCAAGGGGAGCCCAATGAGCCACAAATTTGTGAAGTTTTAGAAATACGTCACAAATTTTAGAAATACGCCAAGGGGGGGTCCCAAGTGCGTATTTCTAAAACTTCACAAATTTTCAAAAATGCCCAGAAATTTCCAAAAAAATCATAAAACTTTGAAAAATTCAAAAATATTTTTGTTCAAAATAAATAAAAATTGGAATTCAAATTTTTCAAAAATATCATTAAAAGTCGTTTTAAAGTCTCAAGTTGTAAAAATTCAACATACACAAAGCCAAAATTGACTAACGATGGAAATTGAACGAAAATTGACGACTTAACGAATAAGTGTGGAGATTAACAAACCCGGTGAGATTCGAGCCTATCACTTTATGTGAGTTTTTAAATCAATCCGAGTTAATTGTTAACTCAAAGTTCTTTTTAGCGCCTAAAAAGTCGTCGAGGATCTCAACCCTTTCATTTTGATCGGTTATGAAAAACGTGTGTGATATTGCTTTGAAAAACGTGTCAAAACTGATCTCTAAACTTAATTCATCTCGAAACGCATATGGTAACGCAATTGGCATTTTGGACAATGAAGTAGGCCCTCGTTTGTCAGCCAAAAATATTGGCCTGAAAAAGTAGCGAAAAATCACCCTTTTTGCAACCCAAATTGATCTGAATAAATTTTATCTTTCGTTTGACAACCCGAAAAACCAAAATATACCGAAATTGTGAAAAATGAAAAAAATTCAGAATTTAGTCCAAAAAGTGCATAAAAAGGGGCAAGAAAAAAAATAGATATGCTCAACAAAAAAAAGGCAAGAAAAGAAGTGAAAAATAGAAAAAATAGAGAAAAAGAAGAAAAAATGAGCAATAGCCCGGAAAAAGCAAAATGGACATCATAAATGACTTTTCCAATTCCAACCTTCCCTACCTCTTTCATTTTACCCAATATGACTTAAACCCCGAAAAAGTCCTAACCGAGTCTAAATTGCGAAATTGGTTACCGCGTGGAGAGCTAATACACCAAAAGATAATAAAAGAGTTTGAATGCGCTAATAAGAGGCAATGTTCCTATTTTGAAAAACCGTAATCCGTTGATGAGATCCTATCACTATAAAATTTTCGTCTTTCTACTTGTATGCGTGACTTTACGTCCATTACATTTACTCTTTATATGACGCATACCGAGAGAATAGCCACATTCCGAGTGATTCGTTTGAGAGAGCATTCCATGAGATTTTGAAATCAAAACGAATTTTTGGATAAGTAACGCAATGATCAATCGGTGGAAATCCGCGGTTATATTTTCGGCTTCGCACACACACTACGGTTTGAGACTTGTAAATATGACTTGATGATGACTATTTTCTGGAAAAGTTTGAATTGTACAATTTTTAGGTATTTTGAATTTTTCTTTGAGTCGAATTTCGTGGGTATATTCACTGCAAACCCTCACGAGACACAACTCGTCCTACTAGGGTGACCTAGGGGTTTAAAGGCTTGTTGCATACGCTAAATGCAATCTATTGCCAGCGAAAAAGGTATTATATCCTAAGAAAATGTTTTTCAAGAATCGAGCCGTGCTAGGATTCTTTTACATTGCTCGGGACGCGCAAAGTTCTAAGTTAGGGGGTTTGATTAGGCATAAATTCTTCCTAATTTATCCCTTAATTTAATTACTTTTAGCACCTCGAACAACGTAACCGATTTGACTTTATCTCATAATCTTTCTACTGACTTATCCTAACAAGTACACCGATTTTCTGGTATTTCGTATGAGTTTTGCAGGTATTTGATGTCAAGAAACAAAAGAAGGAGATCGGAAGAATAAAGAAAGACAAAAAGGAAAGTCAAAAGGGCAAAATCATAATTTTTACCCGGAATTCGGATGAGGTACCTAAAGAGAAGTTAAAGCTATCTCATTCATTAGCACATAGGAAGAAACGTCACCTCAATCGGAGTCCCGGAACAAAAGATATGAGCAGTCAAAGATGAGGAAAAAAGTCAAACAGGCAAACCGGTCCGCCCCTACCCCGGACCGGTCCGCAGTGCAGAACTCCAGAAGACGCCGGATCGAAAGAAAACCGAAGATGGGTGAAAAATAAATGAACCGATCTTCCCCTGACCGGTCCTTCAGAAAATAAAAAGAACCGATCCGCTTGGGAGGCAGACCGGTCCGCCTTAGGTCCAGACCGGTCTGGCCATCGCGATCTTCAAATCTTATCTTCTCCTAAAAAGAATCCTAGTGCAACTGAAACTCCGAAATTCTTGTAGGGTATAAAAACCCATTTTATTATCATTATTTTCACGGAGAATTAGGGGGAATTAATAGAATTTTCCTTTCTTTTCCAGCAAACCCTGGTTTAGATACAATTCCCAGTTTCAATTACAATTGTAAAGATTATTGAGAAGTTCTTTGATTACCAGTATTCGTAATTTCTGTAGTTACTGTTTTGGTAAAATTAGTGAGTTATTTCTTCTCGTAAATTTCTTTCTACATCAATTTACAAGTTTTCCTTAGATTAATCATGGTTTTCTTCAAATCAAACACTGTTTTCATCACTTTCAGCATGCTAGGCTAGATTTTCTAAGGCCGGGATACATGAACCCAGTCTGATGTGTTAGTTGCATGTGTATAACATTAATCCTCAAAATTTAGTGATTGATTTGCGTAGGTACACAACAATTGTAGATCTCTATATCTCGTTTGCCTCTGGGTAACCGGGATGATTTAGAATGCAATTAGAGTGTCACTATCGTGATACCGATTTACTCATCCTCAGATTAAGTATGACGTGGGCTTGAACCTCGTATACGTAATGCTTGGGAGTAATAAATTCTGGGTCAAATTAATCAGTTAAATTTACGATTAGTATTATAACTGGAATACACTAGGGTTGGGGGATTGTATTCCCGTCCTGTTTTTCTCATTCATAGTTTAAAGTTTTTAACCAGTTTTCATTAGCATTTTAGGTAATTTAGTATAATTTCATCTTTTCATAATTGCATTTAGTTTAATCATTCCCACAACCAAATCATTTTCTCTTTTTCTTTTTAGAGTCAAAGTTAAGATTCCTTAGTCTTTTCCCGTCGTTACAACGTCGTTGTCTTAATTCCCTGAGGATCGATACCCGACTTATCAGATTATTACTTGAGCGACATGATTGCACTTGAGCCTAGAGTGAACGCATTTCTGAGACACATTTTCAGTCGGGTCATATGCACTATTTCTCCAAAGGTTAGGCCAGACGCATCTTCAGAGTCAAATTTTCTTCTAGTAATAATTTTTTCATAAAACTTAGTTTGTGTTTCAAAGTGGTGGCATTTTTTAAACACATTTGAAACCTTTTGTTTTGACTTTTCTAATTCAATAAGGTTTGCCTTGTATTTTTGTTCAAATTCATGGTTCTTTTGAATCAAAGTATTTATTCTCAAGGTATCGTTCTCAATCTTAGTCTCATAAGCAACACATTGGGAAGTATATCTTCAGTGTTCTTCCTAATGGTCTAGTTAAGTAAATAGATATGCTCACTTAAGGTTTTTATCATTTTTTCTAGACGAGCACTCTTCTTAACCGTTTTAGTGTATAACTCATGTAAATTAGGCAGGTCATCATCAGACTCACTATGTGCATCGTGTGAAGTGTCCCTTATGTTTTTGGTAGGTTTTTTACTCACGCACACATTCAATTCGTCATCAACATTATCACTTTGACTCACACTCAATCGTTCAGTAGCTATAGGAACAGAATTATTAAGAATATCATTAACAACATCAACAGGCATAAAAGGTTCATGAGCAGGCAAGCATGCATCATCATTATATATTATCTTAGCAAATAAAGACATGCAGTACTCATTTATCTAGGTTAACTCAGTTTCATCTTCATCAGAATCATTAGAGTCTTCCCATGTCTTACACATATTGGCCCTGTTATTGTTATTAAACTAGTTGGACATTTACTAGCATAGTGACCAAGTTTACCACAACGGTGACATTTAATATCTTTTATGTCAGGTTTAGGTCTGTTGGGATCATAATTCCTCCTATTGTCATAAGTGTGTTTGGTATTATCTCTGTCATGAGGTCTGTGAGATTGATTACGTTAATAATTTAATTTGCCTTGTTTAGAGGCTACAGCATTTGTAAATTTCAAAATCTTTTTTAAATGTTTACTTATAAGAGCTATTTCATTGTCAAGGTTTTCCAAATCACAGTTTTCAATACAGTCAGTGTCAAATATATAGTGTTCAATTTAGGCACTAGGAATTTAGAAGAAAACACAACATTAGAACTAGAGGCTTTATTAGTCTGTCTGGTCAATTGCTTTTTGTAGTCTAGTTCCAATTATACAGTCCTCAGTTTACTGCTAAGTAATTCAAGAGTCATATTAGGGTCATTCATTTCCTCAATAGCATATCTCTTATTGTCAAATTTAGATGGCAATGACCTAAGAATCTTTGAAACAATTTCCTTTCTACTATAGGTTATACCATTTGCATGAAGTTTTATAAAAATATCAGTTAACCTTATATAGAAATCGGCAAAGGATTCATTGTCATTCATAAGTATGGTGTTATATTGTTGAATGAGCATTTGACTTTTTCCAGCTTTGACACGTTCTTCACCCTTATGAGCAATGACTAAAGTGTCCCGTGCCTCTATAGAAGTGGAACATATGGATATTCTTTTGAATTCATGTTCGTTTATGGACATAAAGATGGAATTCTTTCCTTTGTTATTATCTAGAGACAATTTTTTCTCTTCCTTAGTAAATTCATTGAGAAGTTTATTAATCCTTATTGGATCAGTGGCTGAAGTTCATTTAGTAGGATGTTCAAACCTTGTTTCAATCATTTCCCAGACTTCACCACCCAGGGTTCCTTGAATGAAACAGTTATTCGCACTTTCCAGTACGAAAAATTATTTCCATCAAAGAGTGGTGGTCTGGATAGGTTACCTAACTTCTCAATTTTTTCTTCCATATTTATAAATTTTTCAGAAAGAAGTTTTGAAAACAATTTCTCAAGTTTCAGGATCACAAAAGGTGTTCCTACTCTCATACTAGTTGAAGAAAATCTTTAAGGTTAAAAGCTTGTTTACAAGATTAATAACAAACCGTTATAAGTTGAGCAAACTCCGAATAAACTTTTTGGGCAAAACTCTTTTCGAAAAACACAAGATGCGTTATAAAAGACTTTATGAATGTATGGTTTGAATTTGATAGTTGGTTACCTTCTTTTTAATTTTTAATAAACATCTGCTAAAGTTACCATGCTGTCCCAATCACAATAACAGTTAAGAACATTCAAAGAAATAGTCACAAGAATTTTAACATGGTAAAACCCTTAAACAAGGGAAACATCCATGGTGCCCTCTACGACACAAAATAAAAATTCACTAGAATAAAGAATAAAGTTACAACACTTAAGCAAACCACGAAGATCTTAACCTAAGTTCAGAATATACCTATTTGAGATTCTCCACTCTAAAGGTAATCTGAATTGGACTGATCTTTTCTTGCTGCTTCTTTGCTTTTTCCTTGATCTCCTTCTCTTTGAATTCTGATTCCAGCAACTCTTTCAAAATCCAAGATTCTCAAACAGAACCACAGTGTCTAAGTGTTCGTGTAAGATAGTGTTTGTGATGTGCTACTACATGCAAACATGCTACTCACCCTCTCAAAATTAATACAAACTTTCCTAACAAATTACAACAGTTCTAAAATGATAGGTTATTTCTGAATCTGATTTTTCAAGCCAAGGCTTCTTGATCTTTTATTTATCCACAGATCTCAAGGATACCTTACTCAGAAGACGGTTCAAGGTCTTAAATAATTTCAGTATTTTAAAAATATTTTTGAAATTTTAAACCTCCAATTGAGATCCAAACTAGACTAGAAGTCTACTTTATTAAAATAGACTCAGACTTAACATAAAGAGACTGATTCAACATATTTTGGCATAAAATTTCTTTTCTCGGATCTACGGTTATGCTTTAAAAATCTTTAACTAAAGTTCTTTGTGTTCTTTTTATTTTGTACATGCGAATTTCATAAAACATGAAATAGAAAAATAGAAACACAAATAAACCACTAGACCTGAAAAAATATTTGAAACTTAAAAGATTTTTTATTTCAAAATTTATTGAAACAGAATAGATCTAAAATACCAGATCTAAAAAGAGAAACAAAAAACAAAACGTGAGATATTCTCTTTTGGAAAAACTCAGTTTCAACAATGAAACTTAAGTCTCTCTTAGAGATGAGTTCTAAGATAATCAAAGATTTGATGAGGTTTTCAAACGAAAACTCAACACCAAAAAAACAGAAACCCTAGAAGGATCTAACTCTCAAAAAGATGGGTTTTCTGGTGTATGGGACTTTTAGGTTTTGGTTTTTGGTTTGGGAGAAAACACTCAGAGGTTTGAACTACGAAGAAACTATGGTTTCTTCTTTCTAATCTCTCTCTTTTCTTTCCCCCTCTTCTCCCTTCTCTCTCTTCTCTCTCTACTCTCTCTTTTCTCTCAGAATTTACGAAATGGAAAAAGTCTCAAAATGCTGAGGTTTGGGTTCTTTTTATACTAATCGAAGAAGGATCCAGAACCTTGAACTCAATCCAATGGCTGGGATTGAATCTTGACTGATTGACTTTAATCCAACGGTTCATCACAAGCGGTGGGTTAAACATTTGGTGATTGGTTTAAACTGGTTTCACGAGGATTGACTCTCAACACATGCAGGACGTTGATAAGGTTGATCCAAGGAGATTGGTTAAACATAATGAGTCTACGAGAAAGCACAAATCCAATCGTTAGGCTACCAACACGTGTATGAGCCAGATGAAGGCAAAACGCGTATTTGAAAGTAATTACAAAGCCTACCCTGAATTCTCTAGCGCTTTTGGATTCTACCCAAGCAAACAATCAGCAAAGAAATTAACTTCCTGAAATTCAATTTTTACCCACAAAACTTTTAAAAACATTTTTTAATTAATTCAAAAATCATTTGAAAATTATTTTAAAATATATAAATGATTTGAATTGAATTAAATTGATTTTAAAATGACTTGAAGTGTTGAAGAACCATTAATTCAAATAGGTGATATGAATGATGCGTAGTGTGTGTCCTATTTGTGGTTTCAAGGATAGAAATAACTTCCCTTTGCTGGTTCTCTTGGACAAGATTTCTTCTTTGAGCTTGTACCTTTGAGGAGATGGAGTTCTTATAAAAATCAAATCTATTTTGTCTAGATATCCAAAATATTTGGAACTCCTATATATGTAGACTCCAGTAAGTCAATATATAGAGTGTTCTTAATTTGTTAATAGCTCTGAAGACGAACATGTTCAGCGCTGCAACACGCTGGGTTAGTCTTTATACCTCCTTCTTCATTGTTAGAGACGACACGTTAAGAAGAGCCTAAATATTATTCGGATTTTCTTCGATCCCTCATTGGTTCATAATAAAACCTATAAGCATCCCTTCTTTACTCTAAAGATGCACTTGGGGGATTCAGCTTTATCTGATATTTCTCCAATTTATCGAAGGTCTGGCCGAGGTCCCTAATGTGGTCGGCGGCCACCTTTCTCTTAGCGAGCATGTCATCCACGTAAACTTCCATGTTAACCCTTATCTGGTCTTCAAAGACTTTGTTTAACAATCTCTGGTAGGTTACGCCCGTGTTCTTGAGATCGAACGACATGATATTGTAACTGTAGGTGCCTCTATGCGTTATATCGGAAGTTTTCTCTCTGTCTGAGGGATTCATTCAGATCTGGTTATAACCTGAATATGCGTCCATAAAACTGAGTAGCTAGTGGCCTGCCATGGCATCGATGAGCTGGTCAATCCTCAGTAGCGAGAAAGAGTCTTTCGGGCAGGCTTTGTTGAAGTCAGTGAAATCGATACACATCATCCACTTATCATTCTTTTTCGTACCATGACCACGTTGGCCAGCCATTCCGAGCACATGACTTCGTCAATGAAGTTTGAGGACTTTATCATGAATAGCACGATTCTTACTGGCATCGAAAACCCTTCGTTTCTATATAATCGATTTGGCGCCCTACATCACATTTAATTCCTGGCACATGAAGTCGGGGTATATCCTTAGCATGTCCTCATGGCTCTAAGAGAACACTATTTTGCATTATCGCAGAAAGCCGATAAGCTCTTTCCTTCAATGAGGATCTAATGATGACCCGATCCGTATCATCCTTTCTGGGTGGCTATCGTCAAATGAAACTGTCTCGATCTCTTCGATAGGCTGTCCTTTGACCAGTTTTGCCTTGTATCGGGGATCGATGATCTCGATATGGTAAGTGGTTGTCAATTTCTTTTGTTATTATTGATTTTTTGAAATGAAATAACATTCACGCGCCACCTTTTGATTTCATTTGATGATGCCTACCCCAAAGTGGGTTGTAATCTTCAAACATTAGTTCACGGTAAATGGGATAACTTTAAATTTTTTCAGGCCGGCCCTTCCAAATGTGATATTATAGGCTGAGAGCACGTTCTTATCAAGGACAAAGAACCATATTTTCTCTGTTTGGATGATCGTCCAGGTGTCGACCATAACTTCCAGTTTTATTATCCCCAGTGGGTACACCCTTTCTCGTGAAAATTCGATCAGAGGCTGATGATATGGTGTGAGCTCCACGTCTTATAGTTTTAGCTTCTTGAAACAACTATAGAACATCACGTCTGCAGAGCTTCCATTATTCAGTGGGATCCTTTCTACTCTTCCTTTTTGGATAACCATAGTGATGACCAGAGGTTATTGTGGTGATACAATACCCCGGAGAGGTCATCCTTCGATAATCTTATGATTAAATCATCTTTGTTCACCTTTTATGGCCTACTGTCGGATCTCGCGGTCAGGCTGACTTGTGCTTGTTCGTATGATTGGGCCTCGTTGAGGTAGGACATCCTTTATGTAGGGTCTTCTCCACTGCTGGTTCCACCTCCAGTGATGAAGTGACAGTCGAAAGCTATCATGTTGACATCACATATGGGTTCCTTGGGATTTTTAAAAAGATCTAAATTATTATCCGAATCATCGTCCCTCGCCCTTTTCTTATCGACCGTCCTCCGACAAGGTGACTCTGAACGTCTCCTACCTTTGCCATCTTCTGGGTTTGGTTGGCCATCATTATCAACATACTTAGACATCTTGCCCCTCCTTATCAGACCTTCAATCTCATTCTTCAAAAATATACACTGGTATGTATTATTACCGTGGTCCTTATGAAATTCAGAATACTTGCTTCTGTCTCTCTTATTTTGTCGGTAACTTTAGCTTTCCCGACCATCTGAGATCTTTAATTTCCAGAATTTCCTCCAAGATATGGTGGACTCCAATCGTGAGGGGCGAGTACACATCGTACTTTCTCGACTGGTCTCCCTTCTTATCCTTTTGTTCATGTTTCTGATTTTTCTTACCACTGAAGGCTTCGAATTGTTGGACTCTTTAGCTGCCATCGCCTCTTCGATGTTCATGATCTTCCCCATTTTCACTAACAGCTTAGTTATGGTCTTGGGCGGCTCCTTGGCTAATGCCCATAATAGTTTGCCTAGTCACAGCATGCTCATCAAGGCTGTGATGGCAATGAGCTCGTTGTAGTCTACTACCTACAGCTTTTCAGTGTTGAACCAAGTAATATAATCGCGGATGATTTCATCTTCCCTTTGGTGGAAGTCGATAAGGAGGCGACTTGCTTTCCTAGCGTAGCGTCAAAGAAGAAATTGCTAACGAACAGGTCGACCAACTGTTGAAAATTCTTGATCTGCCCCTTAGGCACTTGTATTATATATGTGCTGAGTCGGTTATGGTACTGAAGAATGCCCAACACCTTATTTCATCTGGTATGGAGTATATGTTTATTGCAGACTGGTATTTTTTAATATGCAAGATGGGATCCGTCTTCCCGTCGTACTTTGGGGTAATGACTGGTGGTTTAAATTTCGCCAGAGTAGGGTACACTACAGCATAGGGAACAAAGGGCGATCCCTTTGTGAAATCGTTCTGGAGGGGGTCCTCAATCTGGCCATTTCATCGAGGTGGTATTCTATGCGGTGGATGCAGCCTTTCCATGGTTGGTTATCTCCCTCGACTGGTTTCTTAGCTCGTCCTTGGCTTTCGACCAAACTCTCCTCCTAGGAGGTCTGCTCGGCTTTTGTCGATGCTCGAGCAGAACGATGGGAAATCTTGGTAGTAGACCTTTCTGATATGCTTCTTTAGGAATGATCGCACGATGATGTCGATATTTACTAGCAGTTGCAATGTGGGCCCAATCAGTCGAACGCTGATCCTATGCATAATCGCTCGAAAGCTCTAGGGCTGATCATAAAAGTGGCTGGGCGATTGGACGGAGAAGCTAGCCAGGATGGTACATCTGGTCCCATTGTGAGCCGATTCGTATGGAAAAACTGGTGTTAGTACAATATCCCAGGTTTAATCTCCTGGGATTCTCTAGTGCTCCCCTATGGTATTCGTACTACCTCTCCTTATGATGCGCTAGAGGTAGTCGCCTGTCGCCGCTGCTAGACACCTCAGGTCTGGGAGTCACGTTATCCGGGTTGAGTGGAAGTGGCCTAGTCTAAAAGGTGTGTGTCAATTGCCTGAGACTTTCCTGCATCACTTCTTACCCCTTAGCAATGCTTACTAGTATGCTATGGAGGTTTTCGACCCCGGTGGGGGAAGGTGGTGTCTGCACCGCTTCCATGTGACTGCTTTCAGGGTGATTTGCCATTTAAACTATCTCCGTTGAAAATTTGAATAAGTTTTTTTTGGATAGGATCAACAATGTCTTGTTACAACCTTCCCATAGACGGAGCCAATTTGTTGACGTCCAAAAATGGAGGCAACAAATAATAAGAGAGATAATCGATAAGAAAAAATGATTGTGAAGAATGTGGATGAGAGATTGTGAGAAGACAAGGATTTTTACGTGGTTCGACACTTGAATAGGAAACCTCATCCACAGTGGTATTATTACGCTTCTTTGTGTGGTTACATCGTAGGGTTTTCTGATACAACTCCAGGCTTAAGAAGGTATCAAAAAAAGTGGTTCCAGTTACGTATCTTCCTCCTATTTATATGTGGATCTCAGATATTTACAAAGAGATGGACTGCCCTTATAAAACGGGCAGTTACATCTTGATACACGTTTATTATAATGTATATATGCACGTCTTGATGTGCGGAACTACTTTGATAAGGAAACGTCTAGAAAATCACGAGATAACCATTTTGGCAGATGTAATCCCACATGGTTGATAAGATGTGTCTTTCGTGTAAATGCTCATGCGGATATATGTGTATCCAATATTACATTAAATAGGTGGGACAAGCAGTCCAATTACTAAGATGACCTCTTTAGATGACGAGGTCGAGCACTTCTGTTAGTCCCCTTGGATTATTTAGAACTTATTCTATACTGAGGGTATGTAGGTATAACATTTAGTATATTCATTGCTTCCCCTTTTGTTATCTGAGCGAAGTATCTAGTTGTTGTGTTTGACCCATATTTCTTATTCTTTCCCAAAACTTATTTTTAAATCCTATTCAAATTCTTACTTTCGTTGCGTCTATTCTTATCCCGTTATGATCACCTGAGCAATAATTCCTAGATCCAAACAATAAGTCCCAAGTGTGTGGCCTATGCGAATAAGTATTAAAGGGTATGTATTAAAACATTTGAGGAAAACATACATGATAATTGTAAGAAGTAGAAATTAGGTTTCTCTAAAAACTTTAGAAGAACTGAATAAGTTATTAAGATCCAATTCTTCGGCCAGTTCTAGGTCTTCTTTACATTTTATTCTAGACATGGAAAACGTAGAAGAACATCAATTTGAAGAAGTAAATATAGATTTAAATTATAGGAATGTACCCAAAGTCCTAACAAAAGAAATTTACAAAACTAGTTTCCTACAGTCATCTTTTAGAACTAATTACAATGTTAAAACTATTAAACATGTTTATGTATTAAATAAAGCAACAGACAAATGTCAACTGTTTGCTAGAAAATTAGTTTCAAGACATAGGGAAAATAGATTTAATTTCCTACACATAGATTTAATCCAATTTGCAGTTAACACATTAACTAGTAAAGGAATAAATGCTTATATTCTCTTATGTCTTAAGGACACCCTACATACTAATTACGACACAAGTACTTTGAGAATGATGACTTGAGCCTTTTTAATGGTCCAATTCATTTCAATTGTTTCCCATATTTTTCTTTAAGTTTAACTTCCTCGTGTGTTAAAAGCTATGATATTAAATATTAGATAACACGATATGAAATGTTAGAAGGAAGTAAACCCTTAGCCCTAATGCATATATTTTATTATAAATGTATGAAAACTAAGCTAAATGTACAAGCCTTAATAAAAAGTCCAAAAGTCAAAACCCTATTAATATAAAGTAGTACAAATGATGCCAATATTCAGGTCCCTAAATCAATAAGTTGGAAAGACAATAATCTACTCAGTAACCGCTTATTAGAAAATGAAAACCACCCCAAAATATTCCAAAATAATGCAGTCAATAATGATTGCATCCACTAATACCTTGATGGAACCGTTGGGATAAGTTTTGATCAATCGCATTTTAGACAGCCTCTCCATATTAGAGACGATTGTAACACCCCATATTTTTTAGTATTTATTATTTAATTAATTCGGGTAATTATAAATTACAGGTGTGCCGTAATTTAATTGAATTAATTATCACGTGTTTATTAAAATATTAATTGGGAGAGATAATGGTTAATATTTGTGAAATATAATTATTAAGTGTATACTAAGCATTTATTTTACATCATAGCGAGTGATAATGATGTGTCAATATTTTATCTCAACCGGGAGCCGGTATAGATTATATGGGGTCGAGATAGTAAATTATTATAGAGTGACTTGGATGGCGATTTTAAGGTCACGATTGATTCCGGATGGGTCGAGAAAGTCGGAATAGTGTACCCCGAGGTTAGTAATTGGGTCCCGGGGCCTTTTTAGTCATAACCGAGCTGACACGGGAGTGTTAGGATCATTTAGGCTTGACCCATTAGCCTAATTTCAAGATTAGGGGTCCTAAACCTAAGTGTTGGAGTTAGAGGCATCCATAACTCAAATTGAAAACCTTAGAATTGAGAGAAGAGAAGGAAGAAAATGAGAGGATTTTAAAGACCAAATTCAAGGAGGAATCGGTTGTGGTTTGTCAAATTCTTCATCTTCTACACGAAATCAGACCCTACGAATCATATAAGGCAAGTGATTATCTCGCTCTTGATTTAATTTGCAGAAATTCGGATTTATATCATAGTAGGAGTATTCCAACCCGTTTTTGGGAGGGTTGTCACGTATTAAATTGGGTTTTGAGGGGATTTAAACTCTAAATGTGAAATTGATGTTTAATTAATGTAGAGATACAATCATATGATGTTAAGATCTGATTTAGAGATGAAATCCAGTAGCCGATGTTGTATAATTTGGATTTTTGAATTTTGATTGAATGAATTTGAGAAAAACCCAATTCGTGAATTATATGAATCGTAATGAGAATCAGGGATGTTGACAATTTATATTAGTGTTAGAACCTATTTATGAGTATAGTAAACATTAGTAATATGTTAGTTGAATTTTGGATGGGATTTAGGAAGCTTTAGTTTCATCCATGGAGGAAATACAGCTCAGAGACGAGAGTTGGGTATTTGATTGATCGATCGATGGCCTCTGGTTTTGGGAAATTTTGGCTTATTTTAATTTTGAGGTTCTAATTTCGTTAGGATTTATTCTAAGATTTTTTATTTCATGAAAAATAAATAAAGGTCCTATTTCCTAGTGATTATAAGTGGATATGATTGGGATTAGGAAAGTGAGAAAAGGGTGTAAGATATTAATAATGAATTAAGTGAGATAAACTCATAAAGGTTTAAATAAGGGCCGATTGGATGAGTCCGGATATCTTAGCAAGTGAAGCTACACTAATTTATTTAATGGATGTGAAATTAAATAAAGTAAGATTCGGGGAAATGGACTCGGGTAGTATGGGCTATTGCTACGGGAGTTAGGCACGGGTTAAATATATACGAAAGGTGTGATAATGTATATATATACTTGTGTCATTTATAAATATCGGTGTTAGATATTTATGTGATTACATACCCCTCTAGTGCTATTATAAGAGGTTGGGCGATGTGGGTGAATCCCTTGGCTAGTGAATGCAGGGAGAGTATAATCCCCAGGTCATAGCGCCCGATATTTATTTGTGTGATTTCTTTTCGAGATAAGACGCTTTGGGTATGAGTCGGTTTCACTCTCGGGGAACTATGACTGCCTCCGCTATGCTTAGGATTTTTATTACCTAATTTGGTGTGAGTTAACCATCTTATGGTATTCGGGTTGGATGTGTATACACGGGGTGATAGTATTTTAGAGGAAGCATCCGGTGAGTTATTACTCAGGAGGATGGTTACTATACGCGACATGTGTGTGAATGTTGTATTATACTAGTACGTATATAATATGAGTAGATAATTATATACGGGGTTAATACATAAAGTGTGAATGTATTTCATATATATAGCTATTGTGAACGTTACGTGATTAAAATGGGCTTCATATATAACTAGTCTAAACGTTATGTGCTTTATTAAAGTGAATTGATTAATAAGTGAATGTGTAAAATAAATTAATAATCAAAGTAAGAATACTAAGGTTAGAGTAGTGCGATAGAAAGGAGTTTAACAAGGGTTGTTAGGTGGGGTAGCATAACTAGTTGGGTTAGTAGGCAAGCAATAGGTGTGCACATTAGTTGAAGGGTGAGTTATATCTCAAAAGAGTGCGACGTCATCTTAAATATGGAAAGTGTTCGTTAATATTTAAATTATTGTATTTTAATTGCTTGAGAAAAAGGTTTTCTTGGACCCTCACCCGTGTTAAATTATTTTCCAAAACAATTATAGGTGTGGACGCCCAGCTTGAGGATTATGTTTAGGGATGCATAGCTGCAACATGTGTAGAGGCTTGCAGGATTTTGCTATAGACGCTTCATTTATTCATTAATACTCTTGGAATTCTAATCAGTATTCATTGGGCATGTCTCCCCTCAGACTATTTCAATACTTCAGTTGTTTATTAGACTTTGGGTATTCAGTTTATTGTTTCAGGCTTGTAGTTGGATTTTATTATTGTTAACCGATAGTTTATTCAGTATTATTTATTTATACATCTGTCGTGTGATTTTATTCAGATTATTCTATTATTGTGTGGATGGTTTGATTACATATATTATTGTGCATGTCGTTATGTTAATGAAAGATAAAATGTGACACTGCTTGTTAAAGTAATTAGGTGGTTAGTAATTAAACATATTTCAACAGTGATGCTAAGAATGAGCCATATAAGACCAACATTTTATTTTAGTAGAGGTTTGGACACCCGTTATTTTAATAAGCGGGGTGTCGCAGATGGTATCAGAGCATCAGGTTCTAAAGTCTATAGGATTTATGTGGCTTACTACGATTTCAGCTTAGCGTTTCTTTGATATAGAGCCCTATTATTAGGACTGTTGCATTCATGTTTATGAATTCGAGATTATGTTCTCCAGCTATTTAGTATAGTTAATGTAAATCATATATGATTTCGATTGGGCTTCATACAACGAACCATATAGGACGACCGATGAGGGTCGTAAGGAGAATTCTAGAGGAGAGGCTCAACCGAAACCATAGAGTATTCTAGGAACGGTGACCAGAGAGGGACACCCGCAAGAGTTCGACAAAGTGCGTAAGGGTGATTTACCAATGGAAGGAGATCATCCATATGGGATTACGTGTGGAGGAGTGTAGTGGCACTCAAGACTAAATTTCGAACAAAATGTTTAGCTCATAGGAGCAACGTAAGGTGATGGGAGTCAGTCTCCACATCCATGGAGAGATACCATGAATAATGAGGAATTTGGGGTGCGGTGGAGTTTAACCATAAATCCTCTCATCAGTTGTTTGAACAGGGAGGCAAAGAAAATTTCAGTACTTATTTCAAAAGGGTCGGACCATAGCCAGACATGAGGAAAGTTAATTTGATTAGCGAATTTTTTTACCTAATTCGGTGTGATTTTTATTACCTACGCTTAGGATTTTTATTACCTAATTCGGTGTGGGTTAACCGTCTTATGGTATCCGGGTTGGATGTGTATACATGGGGTGATAGCATTTTCGAGAAAGCATTCAGTGAGTTATTACTCGAGAGGATGGTTACTTTACGCGACATATGTGTGAATGTTGTATTATACTAGTACGTATAAAATATAAGCAATGTTCTAAAAGGCATGCCTAGGCTCCGTCTAGGCGCACTTAGGCTTGAGGCTTTGGCGAAATTCCCCGCCTTAAGCCTTTTACGTCTTATTCTTGGTAAAAGACTTAAGAGGTACTTTTTTTTTAAACAAAAATGCTTTAGTGAAACGATATCGCCTTTTAAAGACTTTTTAAAAAATTGGATCGATATCTCAGTTAAAACAATCAAAAGACAAATGATATTACAAACCTCTCTTCCTCTAGACCAAAAAGACGCGCGTTTTTTCTTTTTTATTATTTTCTTCTTAGTATTTAAAAAAATAGTACTTTAGTTTGCATGTATTCAGACATATTTTAAGGTATATACCATTTCAGTATTTTTAATAGCCTTGTTATAGTTAAAAATGTGAAAATATATTAAAAAAGGCCTAAACGCCTATTCACGCCTAAGGCCCGCCTGGGATTATAAGGCTTAAGGCTTGGCCTCCATGCCTCAATCACGACCCACGTTTCTTAGAACCTTCAATATGAGTAGATAATTAATTACGGTATTAATACATAAAGTGTGAATGTATTTCATATATATAACTAGTGTGACAATCATGTGATTAAAATAGGCTTTATATATAACTCATGTGAACGATATATGCTATATTAAAGTGAACTGATTAATAAGTGAATGAGTACAACAACTTAATAATCAAAGTAAGAATACTTGGGTTAGAGTAGTGCGATAGAAAGGAGTGTAAAAAGGCTAGTTAGGAGGGGTAGCATAACTAGTTGGGTTATTAGGCAAGCAATATATGTGCACATTAGTTAAGGGGTGAGTTATATCTCGAGAGAGTTCGACACCAGCTTAAATATGGAAAGTGTTCATGCATATTTAAATTACTGCATTTTAATTGCTTGCTAACTATTTTCAAAAGGTTTTCTTGGGCTCCGACCCGTCTCAAATTATTTTCCAAAACAATTATAGGTGTCCAGCCACAGGGACGCCCAGCTTGAGGATTCTGTTCAGGGATGCGTAGCTGCAGCACGTGTGGAGCCTTGTTGGATTTTGCTATAGATGCTTCATTTATTCATTCCTAGTTTAGGAATTCTATTCGGTATTCATTTGGGTATGTCACCCCTCAGACTATTCCAGTACTTCAGTTATTTATTAGACTTTGTGTATTCAGTTTATTGTTTTAGGCTTGTAGTTGTGTTTTATTGTTAGAACTTATGGTTTATTCGGTATTATTTATTTATACATCTGCCGTGTGATTTTATTCATATTATTCTATTACTGTGTGGATGGTTTGATTATATATATTATTTCGCATGTCATTATGTTAATGAAAGATAAATTTGACACTGCTTGTTAAAGAGATTAGGTGGTTAGTAATTAAACTTGTTACGACAATGATGCTAAGAATGATCCATATAAGACCACATTTTATTTTAGTAGGGGGTTAGTCACCTATTATTTTAATAGGCAGGGTGTCACATCGACATTAAATCTCAAACGAACTCTTCAACATGCAAAGATAGTGATTTAATTCAATGAAATATTCTTAAGTTTAAATAAATTCATACAACCTCTTATGGTGACAGTTAAACTTAACGCAAAATAACAAGCAAAGACAATCACCAGAATAAATAAGGAACTTGAAACAATAGCAATCACACACAACACAAGATATACGTGGTTCGGCAAGAAGGCCTACGTCCACGGTGGTTCTCTCAGTATTTTATTTCTCTTTACTCCCGGGAGTGTTTACAAATTGCATGACCTTTTGCCCCGGGCTGAGGGTTTTATATATACATGTTGTTTCTCGGAGAGTGGGGGTGTTGGACTCCTCCACGTTAGCCCATAACTCCTAGAATATCTCGTGAGAGATTTTAGGGGTTAAATGGATCATAACCGAATTTGTTGTGCATGTGGCCTGCAGACTTTGGGTCGGTTTGGAGCGGGCTACTTATCTGGGCCAGAATTCTTAATCGAGGCACCCACAATTGCCCCTAAAATTTATAGGTCACAATTTGGGCTCAACGATTTTAAATAATAGCCTTAGTGACATTTTTGTGAATCGTGTGACATCTTTGGACTGAAGCGTCCTTCTTGAATTGATTTAGGCGGTAGATTTCTTCGTTCCCCGTGCATTATGATTAGAAAGGTTTAAATCATTTTAGAGAGGTTATTCTCTGAACATCGCTTCAGATTTCTTTGTATTCTCTAAATTTCTTCAAGATTTCACTATTGCTTTCTCACTTTTAGGTCTCATTTTCCATCTTCAAGCTTCTTTCTCATCTTCTCGTCATACCTGCTTGCAGCTTTGCATTGTCCCAAGCTGAATTTTACTTCGTAAGTTTTTCACACTCCTTTTTTTTTCTTTTTTATTAGAATTTCTTCATACTCGATATTAGGGTTTCTTCTTTCTGATGACGAAAATAGGCAATAGGTATATCATTGAGTTTCGGAAGTTCTATAATGTTCCGAACTGGGTAAACATCGAGTGTGCCCCTGTTCCTCGTAATGTCAGGGATATTGAGGACGGCCATTGGATACATGTTCTTTTGTTGTCCTGGGGGGTCTTACTTTTCCCCCAAATCGCTTATTTTTGCACTTTTTCAATACTTTTGTATAGTTCCTGCACAGTGCTCGCCAAATGTTTGGGACAATGTCAATGGTGTGCATAGAATTAATCAGCTCTATGGCACCAATCTGGGGCTTGCTGAACTCTGCTACTGTTACTCTTTCTCTCAATCAATCTCTGGTCTTCTTTACCTCAAGGCTAGTAGTCTTGATAGGGTGTTGGTAGTAAATCAACCTGATTCCCATAAGGACTACTGGCATGAGGGGTTTATCACCAGGAACTGGCAGTTCCCTCCCCATGCTGAAGGGGAGAGGTACAGGGGACCTGTGATTCCCTTCTATGGAGAGGAGTTTATAGGTAGACATAGCTCTTTGTTCTGCTTATTGACTTTCTGCTGGTTTATGGTCTCTCACATATCTTTCTCTTTTCAGCGAAGGCAAAGAACTCAGAACCTCCTCTTCGCGAGATTCGAGCTGCTGAGCTGGTTAAGGCTTGGAAGATCAGGGATCTCTTAACTGACAGTGAGCATCCTCGATCAGCGGCATTCCTTCCGGAATATAAGAACTTTGGGTCCAGTTTCATCTCACGACCTGTGAATAGCATTCTTAAGCTAGATATCACAGAATAAGTTGCTACTGACCCAATTCAATTGGACGAGGAGGAAAGCGGATCTGGTGAAGAGAGTGAGGGAGATAATAGGGGTGGTGTTGAAGGTGATTTCAGTGAGGAGAGCTCAAGTAGTGAAGAATCTTCCAGCTCGAAGGGGGGTTCAGAGGCTCAAGAGTCTTTAGGGGATTCAAGTAGCTCTGGCAAGGAAGATATGGCTTCTCCCAGAAAGATTTTAATCCACGAGGATGATGAAGACAATGTGCTGCTTGCTCGCCGGTCGAAGAAGCAAAAATCTGGTGGCATGGATGTTACCACTGGTTTCGAGACTGCTACCTTTGAGCAGGAGAAGAAGAATGATGAGGAGGCACAGGTGAGAGAGAGAGAGAGAGAGAGAGAGAGAGAGAGAGAGAGAGAGAGAGAAAGAAATAAGAGGAGCAGAAGAAGGTAGAGGAGAGAAAGAGGATAGAGAAAGAGAAGAGGGAAAGAGAAGAAGAAAAGAGGACGGAAGAGGTGAGGACAAAGGCGAGGTAGTTAATGGTTCCCGTGTTCGCTCTGCCTGAGGGGGTTGTTTCTCTTACCCCTCAGTTAGCTCTGATGGTTCTTGAGAGGGCAGTGCTAATCGCCAAAGGTCGACAAATCACTACAAGAAAAATGAATATTAGGGACGGGAGTATTAGGGACGGCCGTGTCCTTTTGTCCCTAATACTATACCAGAAGGGACGGTTTTAATTACCGTCCTTTTTTATAGTAACAAAAGGGATGGTTTTTAAAAAACCGTCCCTTTTGGTATTTCTCAAAAAGGACGGTAATTAAAACCGTCCCTTAAAGCATATACGGTTTTTTAGCGCTAATTTTTCCCGGGTTATTTTAAGGGACGGAATTTAAAACCATCCCTTTTGCTATATCAAAAGGGACGGTTTGTAAATTCCGTCCCTTTTGATATAGCAAAAGGGACGTTTTTAAATTCCGTCCCAGTTAATAAAAATTAATTTTTATTTTTTCCAAATGAGTATTTGGGACGGATTGTTTTAACCGTCCCTTTTAAGATACCAAAAAAGACGGTTTTAAAATCCGTCTCTTTTAGTATAAATTATTTTTTATTTTTCCCCCACTTTTTTGGGCAAAAGGGACGGTTACATCCGACCCTTTTAATGTTTTCCCTAATTTTCCCCCACTTATTCCAAAAATTGGCCTAATTCTATATTTTGGACTCCCGCTCTCTCTGTGTGCTCTCACGTTCTCTCTCGCTCTCTCTCGCTCACTCCCGCTCTCTGTGTGCCCGCCGCCGCTGCTCCCTACCCCCTTTGCCTCCGTGCTGCGCATCCCTAACCCTCCGCCGCTGCTCCCTACCCTCCACTGCGCATCCCTAACCCTCCGCCTCTCCCCCTGCTCAGATCCTGAGCCTCCGCCTCTCCCCTGCCTTACCCCCGCTCCACCCCTCCGCCTCCTCCTCTCCCCCTTTGCCTCCACCTCTCCCCTGCGCACATGTATTAATCCCTTCTGCAATATATATATATAGACACACACACATATACATTATCTGTATTGATTTGTTTAGACATTTTTTAGGGATTTGTTTAGATTGTTATCATAGTAGTTTATGCATTTTTTACAGTTTTGTTTAGTGATCTCTTTACATATTTTAACATACTAGTTAGGGCTTTTTATGCATTTAACATCAATAAGTGTAAAACAGATTTTTAATTATTTATAGCAAACCAGATTTAAAAAATAAAAAACAAAAATCAGATTGGATTACCGAATCGGACTACCGGATTGTTAACAAATTCGGATTCGGTTGCCAATGTACTGATCCGTGTCTGACTATCAGATCCCGTCCGAATCCGAAAATGTCAAACGGATTCTAGCTACAAAATTTATAGCTTTTATAATTTTCTAAATCCCATGTGCCAAATGAGAACGAAGGATTTCATTTTTTTCCAGTTTATTGTTGCTTTGTACTCCATCCATATTTAATTAGGAATTCATGTTTATAACATTGATATAGACACTTTTAGAACATTGACACGAACAAATGATATTCAAATGCAATTTTGTATATATTTATAAATCTTTTTTTCAATTTGTAATAGGGGTTCAATAAGATCAATATGGATAAGAGTTGGATCGGAGGAGATATGACCACAAAGGCGTACGCCGATGGAGTTCAAATCTTTATTGATTTTGCATATAGAAATAAGGATATTCTTACTTCTAGCATCAAATGCCCATGTAGTACTTGTGTTAATCGTGTCTACTATAACTCACAAACTGTGAGGAATCACATAGAGATGTATGGTTTGAAAAGAGTTACAAGAATTGGATTTATCATGGGGAATCATTGGGTGATTTTAATATCAACGTAAATAGTTGGAGCGATGGTATGGTTGTTGATGATGTATTAGCTGATTTGAACTCGGGGGCAAGCATGATTGCAATGGTTCAAGAAGGAAGGGGGATTCCATGTAGAGAGGAAAATATGGTCAATGATGAAGAACCTAACATCGAAGATCATGACGTGCCCGACGCAGACCTCCCAGAATATTTTAGACTTTTAAAAGAGGCACAAAGTGAGTTGTATGAGAATTGTCCTAAGGACATTACCGAGTTGTCATTTGTTGTTGAATTATTGCACTTGAAACAACTAAATGGATGGACAAATCGTTCTTTTACGATGTTGATGTTATTCTTGCAGAAGGTGTTCCCGAAAGCCAAGATTCCAAAATCCTTTTATCAAGCTAATAAATTGACAAAAGATTTAGGATTTAAGTATGAAACGTGGGATGCATGTCCTAAGAGTTGTATGTTGTTTCGAAATGAGAGCGAGAATCTTGAGAAATGCAAAATTTTTGGGGAACCTAGGTTCAAAAATGAATTTGATAGTGGTGAGGGTACAAAAGTAGCAGCGAAAAAGGTAAGGTATTTTCCTTTGAAACCGAGATTACAACGATTGTATTGGTCATCGCATACTGCTCCACTAATGAAATGGCATGCTGGTGAACGAATCGATGATGGCATGTTGAGGCATCCTGCTGACTCCCTTGCATTGAAGACATTTGATGAGCGAAATCCATATTTTGCGAGTGATTGCCGCAATGTTAGACTTGCACTAGCAACTGATGGATTCAATCCGTTTGGTAATATGAGCATTGCTCACAGTACTTGGCCTATTGTGCTAATGATATTAAACTTGCCCCCGTGGTTGTGTATGAAACAACCCCACTTAATTTTGTATGTTCTTATTGACGGACCAAAAGGGCCCGGTGATAAAATTGATGTATATTTACAACCACTAATTGATGAGTTGAAAGAGTTATGGGCTATTGGGGTACGTACTTATGATGAATCAGTGAAACAGTTTTTTCAGTTACATGCGGCGTTGTTATGGACAATTAGCGATTTTCCTGGTTATGCCATGTTATCAGGATGGAGCACAAAAGGTGAATTTGCTTGTCCTTGTTGCAATAAGGACCATCAAGCTATACGATTGAATAACGGTCGTAAGTACTGTTATTGGGGTCATCGCCGATTCTTACCAATGCGACATAAATTTCGGAAAGAAAAAGTTACATTTAATGGCAAGGTTGATATGAGGCCACCACCATTGAAACTAACTGGATCACAAGTTCTGCAACAATTAAATGAGCTTGACGTTGTAACTGAATATAAGAAAGAAGACGTGCTGAAAAGGATGATAAGAGACCAAAAGGAAATTGAGCTTGCAAAAAAAACTAAAGGTAATATTCCAAAAAATAGACTGAATTGGAAGAAGAAAAGTATATTTTTTGAATTGCAATATTGGGAGCATAATTTGATTCGCCATAATCTTGATGTCATGCATATTGAGAAGAATTTTTGTGACAATATTCTTTTTAGATTGTTGGGCATCAAAGGGAAAACAAAGGATAATTTAAATGCTCGCAAAGACCTCAAAGAGATGAGTATTAGGCGCGTGCTACATCCTCAACCGCGAGGAGTAAATCAACAGAATGTGGCCCCAGCAGATTTTACGATGAGCAACAAAGAGAAAGATATATTCTTGAAAGTGTTGTTGAATCTCAAAGTTCCAGATGGTTATTCTTCGAATATTTCACGATGTGTGCACCCTCTAGAGAGAAGCATTTGGGGACTTAAGAGTCATGACAATCACATTCTAATGCAACAACTACTCCCGATAGCTGTACGTAGGGTATTGCCAAAGCATGTTGTCAAAGCTTTAATTGAATTAAGTAATTGCTTTACGATACTATGCTCAAGTGTAAATACTTTAGCTGACTTGGAGAAATTTGAAGACCGTATGGCTCTTACTTTATGCAGTCTAGAGGAGATATTACCTCCAGGATTTTTTTATGTGATGGAACATTTGCCCATGCATTTGACTGATGAACTATTAATTGCCGGGTCAGTGCTTTATCGTTGGATGTATCAAATGGAAAGGTATCTACACACATTGAAACTCTATGTGCGAAATCGTGCTCATCCTGAGGCCTCAATTGCTAATTCTGTCCTTTTAGAAGAGTGCATGACCTTTTGCTCGAGGTATTTGGGTGATAACGTGGAAACCAAGTCTAGTCGACCTATTAGAACAGATGACAAAGGTAATGACTCTGGTCGCGCTGTTGGGAAAAAAGTTCAAATTCAACTTGATGAAGAAACATTGGTTCAAGCTCATCGTTATGTGCTTTTCAACACTGATTCAGTGGCACCGTCCATCGAGTAAGTTAGGTTTTTGCCTTAACAACTTGCACAACTTTGTTACTTGTAGGTTTTGATACATTCATTAAGAAATTGACATATGTGAATTTTTATAGAAAACATCTTGTGGAACTTTCAAAAGAGTATCCTCAACTTTCACAGCACCATATTCAACGCCTTCATAACGAAAAATTCAGCACATGGTTTAAGAATCATGTAAGTCGGTTTATTCCTTGTTAATCTTAATAGTGCTCTAGTATATTTGCTATATAAAATTTTGATTACCTTTTTTGTTGGGAAAATATCAGGTGCGCAGTTTGACAAATAACGCCCAACTACCCCATGAAATTAGGAGTTTGTCTTTAGGCCCTCTAAAGGATGCTTTTAGATTCCACTCTTATATTATTCGTGGTTTTTGATTTCGGACAAAGGCAGTTGATCAACGTAGAAAAACTCAAAATAGTGGGGTGGTTCTAAAAGCTGCACAGATGAGTTATTCTAGCCGTAGATACAAAAATCCTCTTTTAGGGGATGTTACTTTCTATGGACAGGTTACAAACATCATTGAGATTCGTTACCTTAACGGCATGAAATTTGTCTTATTCAAATGCGATTGGATCGATAACCGTATGGGTAAAAAATTAGATGAATTTAACTTTACGCTCGTTAACTTCAACTATTTGTTATACAAAGATAACCGAGTTGGTGATGAACCTTTTATCCTAGCATCTCAAGCAGAACAAGTTTGGTATGTGGAAGACCCGTTAGAATCAGACTGGCATGTTGTTGTTTCGATGACACCAAGAGACAAATTTGATGGATATTTAGCCAATGAAGACTTAGATGTCCATGAAGTTGAGCCATTTAGCATGCAACAACTAGATCAAGATCAAAATGTATCTTGGACGAGGCAAGGGATAGATGGCTCCATAATTGACACAACCGTTCTTGATGATGACGATGGCACGGAGGAAGAAAGGGATGAAGTTATTGAGGAATGAAGGGATGGTGGTTGAAATGCTTGAACTTTTTTACCCCTGTATTACGTTAGTGAGAACATATCAGAATTACAAAATGATGATTGAAATGGATGTTTTATTAAATCTTTGTTCTCGTATTCACGTGTGTTGCCTTTTATTTTTTAATATTAACGGTTATGTTATAAATGATGTGCTTAAATGTTTTTTGATATTGTGACAGGAAACAATGCGGTCTTCTGTAAATTTTAATGATAATATTAAGAATGCATTAGAAGAATTTGAACATTGATCTTTTAAAGAGGGCACTCCAATTACTTTGTATGCATTCCGTAAAATTGAATTATGTCGTTACTTGCAAAAATGTGGGAAACAAATATCAGAACAATATTTGTTTGAAAAAATACTCCAGACGCTACCACCATGTTGGGATCAAGCAAAAGAAAATATATTTCAAAAGCATAATCCAACACGTGGAGAGAAATTAGTAGAGCTACTAAATGAGGAAGAACGAGAGTTTCATCCTTTATGGATAGAATTTGAGCAACATAAAATGAGCCCAAATTTAAATGTGCGAGATCATATGCATAACAAAGAAAGAATATACAACATTTTAAAGAGGAGAGGCTTTTGTCCTAACATAATTGTTCTCGTGCATGCGATTGTCAGTACGCTTCCACCCACTTGGCCAATTTCATCTATTATTAAAAGGATAAAATGTGGTTGGCTCAATATGAGGGATTTGGCAGATTTTTTGGAAGAAATAGAAAGGTATTGAAAATGCATACTATCAAAGGAAATACGATGTATTATAAGTTTTCATTTTGTGTTTCATGTATAACGTTTATTCATATTTATTTTGACATATATGTTTTTTTATACATATCTATCATGCCAACTAAAAACCCTTATCATTCCATGGGAGTAGGAGGGTCATCGAATTCTCAAGCAGAAATGGCCCCCCCATGTGCTCAGACATCTATAGGATCACATCGGTCTCAACCAGAGTCATCTCAGCCAATGATATGCCAACCCTCAGATAATATGGGTGGAGGTATGTGTCTACCTATATAATAGATAATTGTAAAATTCTGCTACAAATATTTTACTTTTATAATTATTCATGTCATATTTTCTTTTGAAATTTTATCAGGTAGTGCTGAGGGTACACCATTACCAACTCAAAATGGTCCCGCTACTAGTGTGAAACGTAGAGGGTTTTCAAAACCATGGAAATAATGGGATAGTGGTCAAAAGTTGATAATTGTGTGGAATAACGACTGCCAGCCAATCGAACCCAACGGGAAGAAGCTTGCGAGTCAGTTGGGATATTTCGCTAGACAAGGATCGTTATTTCCTTTGGATGTGGACGATTGGAGAAGAGTATTGAAGGAAAATCTCGATATAGTTTGGGATAGTGTGACGGTACTTGTCTATCATTGCGAATATAAATTTGAATATTTTAAAATGCTCAGTTAGTACGTCAATCAAATGATCTATTTATAATTTATTTATATTCTTTTGTTTGTAGCGCAATACAAATGCCCCTGAAGGATTTAAGCCAATTTGTTTTCAAATGCTGGACAATGCTTGGAGGCGCTTTAAGTATCATATAAAAAAGGACTATTATGAGGCATATGACAATGACACAGATCGACTTGAAAATGTACCTCTCCAAGTTGATCCCGATATATGGCCTAAATTAATGTCTTATTGGGGTGAAAAAGAAACCGTGGTATGACATATGTAGAATTACTTTCTATTTATTTTTGTTGATTGTTTATATGTATCAAAATTGTAACATGATTTAACTCTTTATATAGAAAGTGGCGGCCAAAAACGCCGAAAATAGGGCAAACCTTTGTGCCCACCCTAGGATTGGGAGGACGTCAATTCCTCAAGTTGTAGAAAAGGTTAACATCATATTTTATATTCCTTACATATTCTTTTATGCTTTTAGTTTGAGGACGATAATGTTGAATTTCATCATTACTATTATGAACGTAATATGTTTTTTTTCTTATCTTACTTAAAAAATAATAGATGAAAAAAGTCGACTTGCCTATCGACAAGCTTAGTGTGTATAGAGAGACTCGAAGGTTGAAGGATAAGACGTATAATATGGAGGATGGAGTGGCTGGTATAGAAGTATTATATTTTAATGTCCATCCTTGTTACCTAATGTAAAAAATATTGCAATAAATGCTTTATGTTATTGCACACTGTTTAAAACTCTTTTCTTAATTTGTAGGAAAGTATACAAAGACAGTTGAATGCGATAGAAGAAGAACAACATAATGACCCGAAAGTGAGAGATAAAATCTTTGAGGATGTCATTGGTCATGACGGACATGGACGTGCATTATGTAGGGGAGTTGGTATTCGACCGCCATCTGTAAGGTCCATGCCTTCTCACTTTTACGAGAGCGAGATCGAAAGGTTGCAAAAGAGGATTGAGGAGGGAGAGACTCATCATCGTGAAGAGATTCAAGAGTTGAAAGAGACCACCAACAAATTGTTTCGTATGATACAAAATGCTGGATTCCCAATACCACCAGATGATTCCCCGAGTACTTCCAATGTTCAGCTGTAGGGAACAGGTATCCTCATTTCTCATCGTTATCCAATTATCAAAAAGAAATTATTTTGGATAGGAATACTAAATTGTACAAAGAAAATTGGCGCATTTGTTTCGTGTCACTTCCTGTGTGTGTGTGGGGGGGGGGGGGAGTACATAAGCATAAAAACATGCCATCGATGGGTGAATATGTAAAACAACCACAAAACGGTACCGTAAGAGTCACGAACAACTCGCACGGGACCAATGTGACTCGTAGGAAGCGACCGCGTAGTCACGGGGATCCCGGTTTGAGTGTACGACGTAAATTTGCAAAAAATAGACTTAAAGCATAAAAACATGGCATCGAAGGGTTAAAACGTAAAACAGCCTTAAAACGGTCCCGTGAGAGTCACGAACACCTCGCACGGGACCAATGTGACTCATAAGAACAAACGACGTAGTCACGGGGCTCCCGGTTTGAGTGTACGTCGTAAAGTTGCAAAAAATTAGACTTAAGCATAAAAATATGCCATCGAAGGGTGAAAATGTAAAATAGCCTTAAAACGGTCCAGTTAAGAGTCACGAACACCTCGCACGGGACCAATGTGACTCGTAAGAACAGACGGCGTAGTCCCGAGGCTCACGGTTTGAGTCTACGACGTAAAGTTGCAAAAAATTAGACTTGAGCATAAAAACATGCCATCGAATGGTGAAAACGTAAAACAGCCTTAAAACGGTCCCGTAAGAGTCATGAACACCTCGCACGGGACCAATGTGACTCGTAAGAACAAACAGCGTAGTCCCGAGGCTCCCGGTTGGAGTGTACGACGTAAATTTGCAAAAAAATAAACTTAAGCATAAAAACATTCCATCGAATGGTGAAAACGTAAAACAGCCTTAAAACGGTCCCTTAAGAGTCACGAACACCTCGCACCAGCCTTAAAACGGACCAATGTGACTCGTCGGAACCGATCGCGTAGGCACGGGACTCCTGGTTTGAGTGTGCGACGTAAATTTGCAAAAAATAGACTTAAAGCATAAAAACATGTCATCGAAGGGTTAAAACGTAAAACAAACCCAAAACGGTCCCGTAAGAGTCACGAACACCTCGGACGGGACCAATGTGACTCGTAGGAACCGACCGCGTAGGCACGGGACTCCCGGTTTGAGTGTACGACGTAAAGTTGCAAAAAATTAGCCTTAAGCATAAAAACATGCCATCGAATTGTGAAAACGTAAAACAGCCTTAAAACGGTCCCGTAAGAGCCACGAACACCTCGCACTGGACCAATGTGACTCGTAAGAACAGACGGCGTAGTCCCGAGGCTCCCTATTGGAGTGTACGACGTAAATTTGCCAAAAAATAAACTTAAGCATAAAAACATGCCATCGAAGGGTGAAAACGTAAAACAAACCCAAAACGGTCCCGTAAGAGTCACGAACACCTCACATGGGACCAATGTGACTCGTCAGAACCGATCGCGTAGGCACGGGACTCCCGGTTTGACTGTACGACGTAAATTTGCAAAAAATAGACTTAAAGCATAAAAACATGTCATCGAAGGGTTAAAATGTAAAACAAACCCAAAACGGTCCCGTAAGAGTCACGAACACCTCAGACGGGATCAATGTGACTCGTAGGAACCGACCGCGTAGGCACGGGACTCACGGTTTGAGTGTACGACGTAAAGTTGCAAAAAATTAGCCTTAAGCATAAAAACATGCCATCGAATTGTGAAAACATAAAACAGCCTTAAAACGGTCCTGTAAGAGCCACGAACACCTCGCACTGGACCAATGTGACTCGTAAGAACAGACGGCGTAGTCCCGAGGCTCCCGATTGGAGTGTATGACGTAAATTTGCCAAAAAATAAACTTAAGCATAAAAACATGTCATCGAAGGGTGAAAACGTAAAACAAACCCAAAACAGTCCCGTAAGAGTCACGAACACCTCACACGGGGACCAATGTGACTCGTCAGAACCGATCGCGTAGGCACGGGACTCCCGGTTTGACTGTACGACGTAAATTTGCAAAAAATAGACTTAAAGCATAAAAACATGTCATCGAAGGGTTAAAATATAAAACAAACCCAAAACGGTCCCGTAAGAGTCACGAACACCTCGGACGGGATCAATGTGACTCGTAGGAACCGACCGCGTAGGCACGAGACTCACTGTTTGAGTGTATGACGTAAAGTTGCAAAAAATTAGCCTTAAGCATAAAAACATGCCATCGAATGGTGAAAACGTAAAACAGCCTTAAAACGGTCCGTTAAGAGCCACGAACACCTCGCACGGGACCAATGTGACTCGTAAGAACAGACGGCGTAGTCCCGAGGCTCCCGGTTGGAGTGTACGACGTAAATTTGCAAAAGAATAACTTAAGCATAAAAACATGCCATCGAAGGGTGAAAACGTAAAACAGCCTTAAAATGGTTCCGTAAGAGTCACGAACACCTCGCACGGGACTAATGTGACTCGTCGGAACCGATCGCGTAGGCACGGGACTCCCGGTTTGAGTGTGCAACGTAAATTTGCAAAAAATAGACTTAAATCATAAAAACATATCATCAAAGGGTTAAAACGTAAAACAAACCCAAAACGGTCCCGTAAGAGTCATGAACACCTCGGACGGGACCAATGTGACTCGTAGGAACCGACCGCGTAGGCACGGAACTCCCGGTTTGAGTGTACGACGTAAAGTTGTAAAAAATTAGCCTTATGCATAAAAACATGCCATCGAATTGTGAAAATGTAAAACAGCCTTAAAACGGTCTCGTAAGAGCCACGAACACCTCGCACGGGACCAATGTGACTCGTAAGAACAGACGGCGTAGTCCCGAGGCTCCCGGTTGGAGTGTACGACGTAAATTGGCAAAAAAATAAACTTATGCATAAAAACATGTCATCGAAGGGTGAAAATGTAAAACAACCTTAAAACGGTTCCGTAAGAGTCACGAACACCTCGCACGGGACCAATGTGACTCGTAGGAACTGATCGAGTAGGTACGGGACTCCCGGTTTGAGTGTACGACATAAATTTGCAAAAAAATAAACTTTAGCATAAAAACATGCCATCGAAGGGTGAAATCGTAAAACAGCCATAAAACGGTTCCGTAAGAGTCACGAACACCTCGCACTGGACCAATGTTACTCGTATGAATCGATCGCGTAGGTACGGGACTCGCGGTTTGAGTGTACGATGTGAAGTTGCAAAAAATTAGCCTTAAGCATAAAAACATGCCATCGAATGGTGAAAACGTAAAACAGAATTAAAATGGTCCCGTAAGAGCCACGAACACCTCGCACGGGACCAATGTGACTCGTAAGAACAGACGGCGTAGTCCCGAGGCTCCCGGTTGGAGTGTGCGACGTAAATTTGCAAAAAAATAAACTTATGCATAAAAACATGCCATCGAATGGTGAAAACATAAAACAGCCTTAAAACGGTCCCGTAAGAGTCACGAACACCTCGCACGGGACAATGTGACTCGTAGGAACCGATCGCGTAGGCACGGGACTCCCGGTTTGAGTGTACGACGTAAATTTGCAAAAAATAGACTTAAAGCATAAAAACATGTCATTGAAGGGTTAAAACATAAAACAAACCCAAAACGGTCCCGTAAGAGTCACGAACACCTCGGACGGGACCAATGTGACTCGTAGGAACCGACCGCGTAGACACCGAACTCCCGGTTTGAGTGTACGACGTAAAGTTGCAAAAAATTAGCCTTAAGCATAAAAACATGCCATCGAATTGTGAAAACATAAAACAACCTTAAAACAGTCCCGTAAGAGCCACGAACACCTCACACGGGACCAATGTGACTCGTAAGAACATACGGCGTAGTCCCGAGGCTCCCAGTTGGAGTGTACGACGTAAATTTACAAAAAAATAAAATTATGCATAAAAACATGCCATCGAATGGTGAAAACGTAAAACAGCCTTAAAACGATCCCGTAAGAGTCATGAACACCTCGCACGGGACTAATGTGACTCGTAGGAACCAATCGCGTAGGCACGGGACTCCCGATTTGAGTGTACGACGTAAATTTGTAAAAAATAGACTTAAAGCATAAAAACATGTCATCGAAGTGTTAAAACGTAAAACAAACCCAAAACGGTCCCGTAAGAGTCACGAACACCTCGAACGGGACCAATGTGACTCGTAGGAACCGACCGTGTAGGCACGAGACTCCCGGTTTGAGTGTACGACGTAAAGTTGCAAAAAATTAGCCTTAAGCATAAAAACATGCCATCGAATGGTGAAAATGTAAAACAGCCTTAAAATAGTCCCGTAAGAGCCACGAACACCTCGCACGGGACCAATGTGACTCGTAAGAACAGACGGCGTAGTCCCGAGGCTCCCGGTTGGAGTGTACGACGTAAATTTGCAAAAAAATAAACTTATGCATAAAAACATGCCATCGAAGGGTGAAAACGTAAAACAAACCCAAAACGGTCCCGTAAGAGTCACGATCACCTCGCACGGGACCAATGTGACTCGTAGGAACCAACCGCGTAGGCACGGGACTCCCGGTTTGAGTGTACGGCGTAAAGTTACAAAAAATTAGGCTTAAGCATAAAAACATGCCATCGAATGGTGAAAAAGTAAAACAGCCTTAAAACGGTCCCGTAAGAGCCACGAACACCTCGCACGGGACCAATGTGACTCGTAAGAACAGACGGCATAGTCCCGAGGCTCCCGGTTGGAGTGTACGACGTAAATTTGAAAAAAATAAATGTAAGCATAAAAACATGCCATCGAAGGGTGAAAATGTAAAACAACCTTAAAACGGTCCCGTAAGAGTCACGAACACCTCGCACGGGACCAATGTGACTCGTAGGAACCGACCGCGTAGGCACGGGACTCCCGGTTTGAGTGTACGACGTAAAGTTGCAAAAAATTAGCCTTAAGCATAAAAACATGCCATCGAATGGTGAAAATGTAAAACAGCCTTAAAATAGTCCCGTAAGAGCCACGAACACCTCGCACGGGACCAATGTGACTCGTAAGAACAGACGGCGTAGTCCCGAGGCTCCCGGTTGGAGTGTACGACGTAAATTTGCAAAAAAATAAACTTATGCATAAAAACATGCCATCGAAGGGTGAAAACGTAAAACAAACCCAAAACGGTCCCGTAAGAGTCACGATCACCTCGCACGGGACCAATGTGACTCGTAGGAACCGACCGCGTAGGCACGGGACTCCCGGTTTGAGTGTACGGCGTAAAGTTGCAAAAAATTAGGCTTAAGCATAAAAACATGCGATCGAATGGTGAAAACGTAAAACATCCTTAAAACGGTCCCGTAAGAGCCACGAACACCTCGCACGGGACCAATGTGACTCGTAAGAACAGACGGCGTAGTCCCGAGGCTCCCGGTTGGAGTGTACGACGTAAATTTGCAAAAAATAAACGTAAGCATAAAAACATGCCATCGAAGGGTGAAAACGTAAAACAACCTTAAAACGGTCCCGTAAGAGTCACGAACACCTCGCACGGGACCAATGTGACTCGTAGGAACCGACCGCGTAGGCACGGGACTCCCGGTTTGAGTGTACAGCGTAAATTTGCAAAAAAGTAGACTTAAGCATAAAAACATGCCATCGAAGGGTGAAAACGTAAAACAGCCTTAAAACGGTCCCGTAAGAGTCACGAACACCTCGTACGGGACCAATGTGAATCGTAGGAACAGACGGCGTAGTCCCGGGACTCCCGGTTGGAGTGTACGACGTAAACTTGCGAAAATACTGATTAGGGCGAGGCACTTGTCGCTCGTCCCTTCTTTACGAAAATACCTAGCTTTATGCTTTTTTCGAAAATAAAAGTTTCTCGTCAACCTAAAAACGGAGGAGTTACCTCACTCCAACCGGTATGCATATATATACTGCATATACTAGTATATATAGGAGTATATATACATTATATATATGCATATATATATACTAGTATATATACTGTATATATAGTTTATATATGCAGTATAATATACAGTATATTACTGCATATATATACTATATATACAGTATATATACTGGTATATATATGCATATATATGCATGTATATAACTGCATATATATGCATATATATACTGTTATATATGCATATATATAACTGTATATATATCCATATAATAAGATATAATGGTTTTTGAATTCAAAAAATATAAAAGCACAAAAACGATATTGATTTTGCCACATCTCCACTCATCAATTCAATGGTTGTGATTCACCCTCAAAATCAATTATCCCGCCCGTATATTTCAGCTATCCCGCTCAAACATTTCACACGCATTTTCACCTTTAATCCAAACATGTTTCTTTGTTACCCAAATGATGTTACCTCTCTCTGACTATTCTTTCTCAAAACAAAAGACAACCCTCTCTCTCTCTTTCCAACGCTACCCATCACTGTGATTGCATTTCTCACAAATCCCCACCATTCCTCTACCACCATACATAAACCAACAGGAGAGTTGCATGACATAGCTTATTGAAATCTCATCTGTTTAATTTTTAATGATCGGTTTGTATTTTTACAATTTTTTTGATTTCTTTCATTTCTGATTTATATTTTGCATTTGGTTTCTCATTTTTAATGACAGGTTCACGTTTATTTGGTGTGGAGAATCATAAATAAGTATTCTATTTTATGTTCAGATATTTTTTTTATTTTTGAATCATGAATAGACAATCCCCTCTCTCTCTCTCTCTTTCCAAAGCCACACCAATCTATTGTTGTTTTACCCATTCTCTCTCATGTTTATGTTAAAACTGTGATATTAATTTGTCTTTATTGTTTATAATGGCAACAGGGTTAAGACAAAGAGAGGGACGTTTGTGTTTAAGCAAATGCCCAAGGGCTTGAATCAACTAAGCTTTACACAAATCAGATCCAAAATGTACAAATTAAACTTCGAATTTTGTGGAGGAACAAAGTGAAAATGTCAGGTACATACATTGAATTCATTTCTTTCTATTCCTTTCAAGTACTGATCTTAAACAATTCAAATTCAAGGTTATATTTTTTTGCCTTATAAGGATTTTTACAATTAGAGTTAGTTTGTGGGTATCTAAGTTTATTTTGTGCGTTTTGATTTGGGTTTGTGAACTGAGGTTTTGTTTTTGATCGTTTTTGTTTCAAAAAGGGTTTCAGATTTTAGAATGGTATATTTACTTTAAAATCAAGGATTATCAATGTGGATGTTTGGTTCAACATAGAATTTTTTAAATTTGGAATTTATGATAAAAATAAGATTTATCCATTGCATTGGATTTGAGTTTAAGTCTTCTAACTAAAACTGTACATAGTTTACATATAGATCGTGTCTCTTTGTTGTTCAATTTTGTTTAACATTTAGTTTAAGGAACTAATTTGTTCTTTCTTATATGATAATATTTTGCTGGATGTGGTTCGAAAATTAATCCCAAATTTTGGCTTACTAATTTTTTGGGTGGTTGTGTGAAATGATCTGGTGCTTTATTTGATTTTTTCCTCAGTACTATTATAGTACTCAAAGATAGTTATGTCACATACTGGAAGCTTTAAATATGTACCATCTATTAGTAAGTTAAGTAATACGCTTATTCTTGCACTTATATTCATTAGGTTAATAAGGAATGTTACTTGAAAAGATAAGTTAAGTAATACGCTCAAAAATCAACCATTTTAATTTTATGGCATGGATAGAAGAATGGAATATATATATCCATTTGAAATTGAACAAAAAATGGGGATATATATATCCATTTGAGGATACTGAGGCTGCTACTGAACTAAATATGGAGCGGAAGAAAAATGCATTACGGTAAAAATTGACATAATAATTTTGATGGGAACGGTTGATATTCATATCCACGTCCCTCGCGCTAACTGTTTCTTCTCTGTGTTGTGATAAACATGGGTCAAGTGCTTGGCCATTCACTGCCAAATGGGGCAGCCAAATGATGACTCTAGAATTCTATGGTATTTTGCCTGTTTGGAGGGGCAACACGCTGCCGTAAAGAACGGTATGCTGGAATTTTTGTTGCTTCCTCCCCAAGAGCAGAGGTTGCGCCCATACTCCTGAATATCAATTATTTTTCTTACTAACAAAAACACATAAACATCAAAACACATAAATTGTTTTTCTTTGTTATTTGTGACTCTTTAATCAGTAAATCATCCTCTATGTTTGCCACTTCTTTGAAGATATTTTTGAATGAGCTCCTGTTCTAAAACCTTTAAATCATTTTTTGAGCATTTTCTGTTTGAGGGAGAAAGAATTAAGAGGGCTGCCATGTATGACACCATCCCAAGAGTTCTGCACTATAGACAAAATTTGATTATGGTTACACTACATACTTTGGAACTTGAATGGCTTAATGACTTGGTCTTGAATATTACAAAAAGATACTAGCAAAGGTGAGTTATCAGAGCAGTTTTTATTGAGAATATTCACAACAGTTAATGGGAATGTATCTAGACATTTTTTATTTTATTAAACCTCTGAGTTCCTGTTTTTAAACCAAGTGAATTTAGTACCAAAATACCCATGGTCGGTTAGGCCAGAATTGTAGATACACCTGTTGAACTCCTCCACCCCTGTATAATCAATATTAAGGCCACCAATCTTTTCAGTGTTGTCAATCACTGTGTTAAAGTCTCCAACAGTAAAGTAAGGTTCATTATGGCATTGATTAGATTTAGATTCTATATTCCTCCATAAACCCATTCTATCAATCCTATAACACTTAAACATAAACTATATAAAGAAATATGCTTGAAGAAAGTATGAGACATTTTCAAAAGAACATCCTGCTCTCCATGAATCATAATGTTGCAATCAACATCATATCTCTACAGGCATATGTACAAGGTACTACTTCCTTCTTTTTTATCTTCTTTTATTTTTTCCTTATCCTAGAATACGTATGCATATTATCCATTGAGTTTCGACTAAGTTTTTATCGTAGTTAGTGGTATTTGTTGCTGCATATAAGTCGATGGAGTTTGTTGGCTCTATGGTTGAAAGTTTATCAATAAGATTAATTGAAGTAATCTCTGTGTAGAATTTTTTAAGAGTAGTTCTAGACTGACCCAATGATGAATTTTTTCAGGTCCAAATTTTCTCACTTCTGTTAACCCTATGACTCCGTGGGAGATAATGTCTTAGATATTGCGGGAGATAATTTCTACGATGACGGATGGTTGTGATTATGTTAGCTTTCCTGAATATTGCCGCGCCTTTTTGCACGACCTATTTATTACGTCTGAAATTGATGTGAAAAGAAATCTTTGGTAGTTTATTAAGACATAAGTTTTGTTGGCGACTTAATTTCACCGTACATGTACTTTGTTTAAAAAAAATACAACTATGCCTATTCGCCATTTTGCCGATTAGGTACTTTGAAAATCTGCATATATATGCATGTATATACTGTTATATATGCATGTATATACTGTTATATATGCATATATATAACTGTATATATATGCATATATATGCAGTATATATATTCAGTATATATATATATATATGCAGTATATATATGCATATATATATATATGCATTATATATGCAGTATATATACATTATATATGCATGTATATAACTGCATATATATGCATGTATATAACTGCATATATATGCATATATATACTGTTATATATGCATATAAATACCAGTATATATATGCATATATATACTGCATAACGATTTGTTTGCACTTGAAACAAACATATATTTTAGCATACTAGTATTTTAACATCTTCTGTCTAGGATTGGTAAAACATTAGTTCAAGTTGGTTTGTTACGTAGGAACTAAAAATTGTTAAAAAATGTTAAAATGAGTAGGAACTAAAAATTTACGTAGGAACTAAAAATTGTTACGTAGGAACTAAAAATTTCTTCCATTAACACTAGTATTGTTAAAAAATGTTGGTTTGTTACGTAGGAACTAAAAATGAGTGAATATTGATCACAAGTTTTTAAGGGTTAAAAATTGCAAAACAAGTAAAACTAACTTTTTTGTTTTCTTTCTTATATTTTTTTGCAGGTTAACATTTTAGGGGTATATTTTATTCGGGTGAAACACATGAACGAAGCAAAGGTTTGCGACAGGTAAATTGTTTATTTATTATTGTTGTTGATATGCGAGATTGTTTTTTTTTTACTGGCCGTGCGGGCTTTTGTGTTGATTAAACAGGTTGGTTTTCATGTATAAACAAAGGAGACTCTGCCAAATTTTTTTAAAAATTGTAATGAATTGTTGATTTGGGAGATTTTTCAATTTTTTTATGGCCGTGCGGGCCTTTGTGTTCATTAAACAGGTTTGTTTTCATGTATAAACAAAGGAGATTTTGTCGAATTTTTTTAAAAATTGTAAAGAATCGTTGATATGCGAGATTCTTATAGCTATGCGGATTTTTTATTGATTAAAAAGGTTGGTTTTCATGTATAAACAAAGGAGATTTTGTCAATTTTTTTTAAAATTTGTAAAAAGTTGGTGGTACGATTAACTAATATATTTGGATATTTTATTTTACTATAATATTATTTTGATAAAATGATTATTTATTGATTGCATGTTGTGCACAAGAAGTTGAAGAGACGGGATTTTGAGTGTCTACTATATGCGACACTAAGAGAAGTTTTTGAAGCGTGACAACCATATTTATCTTCTTAATTTAGGGATGATATTTTTTTGACAGTTGTATATCTTATTAATTAGTATGATTTTGTACTCATTTAAATATTTCGACTTGAATGTAGTTTAATGGAAGAAATTGTTATTAGATACGTGCTTCAATGAATGTGGTCGATATATTGTGTTTTTGATCGGATGATTTGATTTATAAAGCATATTGGACGTCAATTATTATTGCAACATAAAACATATAATAATATAACTATTTATGATAATTTTTTATTTATTAATTGGGACGGTTATAAACCGTCCCTAATACTTATTTGTATTAATTGAGAATACCTTTTGGGACGGTTTTTACCGTCCCTAATACTCATTTTTGCATCAACTGAAATTACCTTTAGGGACGGTTTTTACCGTCCCTAATTGGGTTGCTAGAATCTCAGTAGTATTAGGGACAGTTTATCCGTCCCTAATACTATTGGCGGGAGCGGGGATTTTTTCGCGGGAACACTATTTGGGACGGTAAAATCCGTCCCTAATGTCAAATGCAGAGTGTTCATGAATTAAAATTTAGGGCGGTAAAATCCGTCCCTAAAATATTTAGGACGCCTAGTATAAGGGACGGATTTTTGTCGTTGCAAAAACCGTCCCTAATACTCTTTAGGGACGGTTTTTGTACTTTTAGGGACGGTTTTTTACCGTCCCAAATACTCATTTTTCTTGTAGTGAATATAAGGACCGACCAGTTAGCCCTGAAGGCGAGTCAGGGGCTAGCCTTGGTAAGCCTGCTCTTACCCTTATTTTCTTACAATGCTCTGCTCAATACTTTCTCTACTAATATTTTCTTTTTCTCTGTAGTCCGTGTCTGATTTCATTGTCCTTTACCGCAACTGCGATGAGTTGGCGAGGAATAACGCTGAGCTGGATAGAAAAAATGTCGAGCTAGAGGCTAGCTTGAAGGCTGTTAGTTTTGCTCAAAAGTCTTCTGACCTCGCCTTGGCCCAAGCCAATGAAGTGAAGGTGGCGGCAACCAAGGAGATTGAAGAGCTGAGGTAGTCCTACGATTTGGTCTGCACGAGCAAGTTAGCTGTGGTTACGAAGAATAAAGTGCTCGTGGGGAAAGTAAAGAAGGTGGAGTCTGAAGCTGCTACCCTCAAGGAGAGCTCGTATAATACTGGATGGGTTGTAGCGTACGAGGATGATGAGGTTCAAATTGGCTACATTAGCCGTCTCAACTTCAATAAGGGATGGAACAAGGCTCTGCTTAGTGCCGAGGTGGACATTGACTCCCCACTCTTTGATGAGCACGGCCTTAGCCCAAAGATTATTATGGATGAGACGCCTGCTCTAGTTTCTAGCGAAGGTGCTCCAACCGTCCAAGCCATCTCTGCTGGTACTCCCCTTGACCAGAGGACAGTGACCACTCCGACTGAGGGAGGCATACCTGGGGCCACCACAGATAAGGGAAAATAACCAGCAACCTCAGAGCAAACTGAGGTTGCTAGCTAGTCTTCTATAGGGAGCTCCTTATATTTTTGTTGTTCTTTCCTATTGATGATGTACTTTTAAACTTCTCTTAATAAAATAAAATTTAATTCCCTTTCGCATACTGATTTATTTATTCTTCAATGCTTATATGGTTTGTAGCTGATTGATGTTGATGAGTATATACCTGCTACTTCCCAACTAGGAATGATTCTGGTCCCTAATGTGAGCATTCAAGTTCGCAAAGCCTTTGTAAAGATCTGCAAGTCTCTTAGGTCAAGAAATTAAGACTACAAGGACTAATCAGATCTCGTCGCCAAGCTGAAGGATAGGCTCCGAGAGATGGAGGCGATTGGTGCTTCTGTCTAGGGAGAAGTGGATGCTCTGAAGGCTAAGCTTTTGGATGCCTTCGAGGTCAATCAGGTTGGAGAGGTAATCCAGCAAGAGAACAAGGCTTTGAGGAGAGAAGTCTTGCGACTCAGAGAGAACGCATCGAGCATTGCTCCTCGAGTTCTACGTGGTTCCTCTTCATCGATCGAGTCGTGAGCTGGTGCTAATGACAGAGGTTCGGCTCGGGAAACTGCCGAGTTTCGAGGTGATGTTCATCGAGCATATGTGATAGTTGGTGGTCTTCAAAGAGATGTCACCCTAATGAGGCATCTATTCAAGAAAGGTCCTCGATGAGTTTGGGCTGATGGTTATGATCAGGGTTAGACAGATGCTCCTACGAGGTTAGGGGAGTTTAAAGAGCTATCCTTTATCAGGGGATGGCTGAGTGCTCTTAAAGAGCTGCGGGTCCCCAAGAACTGTGTCCTCTGGTATCGTCATGAGATCTCTCCCTCAACTTTGAAGCCAAACCCCTTCAGGAGGGATGATTAGTGGGTCCCCATAGATGCCAAGTCAAGGGGGAATTGGCTCATTACCGTAATGATGGTCGAAGAGTGCAAGTCGCTGACTATCTTGCTCGGAGGCCCAATCCTCATTAGGATTTATTTAATTCAACATATGTAACTCTTTGTAAACGTAATAATGTAATAAAATAATTATGTTTGGGGAGATTCGCCGACTAAACATGTGTTGTGTATTTTTTACTTCATTGATTTTTTGTTCGACTATCTTAGGCTCTTCTTAGACGACTAGATTTGATATAGGCAGAGTTATTTTGTTGAGTGAGTATCCCCCCAGTTCACTATGCTTATAAGATACTATTTTGCCTCACTTTACCTTTTAGATTGTGTCGTCACACTCCCTTAGGCCTAAGTGTGGCAATGGCGAGGACACACCTAGTGTTGGATGTTCTATCCGGGCAGGGTTTTGTTTTTAGCCAAACATTATTTGGCGACCAGCCTGGGTTGGCCGAGCTGCCTAAGGGTCCCCTGTAGGGATTCATATATTGCTAGGGGCAATGCTAGGAGCTTCTTCTTATTTGATGACGAAGACCTGAGGAGGGTAACACCCTGCTTTTATATGTTAAGAGGAGAGCCTGTAACTTGGAAAGGGTGCATAAATTATAAAGTATCTTAGACAAAATCAACACTTTGTGGAATGCCACTACCAAATAATCTTTTATTAATCAGAAATGAATTGCAAATTTCAACATTGTAATAAAAGATCAACACAGAAAACTAAAAGTAGAATCTCTTTAAATTGGTTGCGTTCCAAGCTCGAGGTATCTCCCTGCCCTCCAGCGTTTCTAAGTGATAGGCTCCTTGTAGATTGTCCCTTATCACCTTGAATAGTCCCTCCCAGTTTGGCCCTAGCTTGCCATCTGATGGTTTTACTGTGCTGCCAAGAACTTTCCTTAGGACGTAGTCCCCAACTTGGAATGCTCTCGGATTGACCTTCTTATTGTAGTGCTTTGCTAGCTATTACTGATAGCTTGCTAGTTTCACTAGAGCCGGCTCCCTTCGTTCCTCAGCTAGGTCAAGTTCAGCGAGCAATGTTGCATCGTTCTAGCCTTGGTCGACCAGGGTGGACCTCATGGTGGGGAGGCCAGCTTCCAAGGGAATGACTGCCTCGTACCATATGTTAGTGTGAATGGGATTTCCTCAGTTGCTCATTGTGGGGTAGTTCGATAGTCCCATAGGATGTGTGGCAGCTCACTCACCCATAAACCTTTGGCTCGCTCTAATCGCTTCTTCAATCCATCAATCACTGTTTTATTGGAGGCTTTAGCTTGTTGCTCTGAGGCTATGCCACAGAGCTGAAATGGTGCTTAATGTCATGGTCATTACAAAAACCCTAGTAGAGGCCACTTTCGAACTGGGTTCCGTTGTTAGTGATGATGGTCTTGGGGATCCCAAAGCGGGTGATAATGTTCTTCCATATGAATCTCATCATATCCGCGTCTCTGATGTTTGCTAGCGGCTTTGCCTCTATCCATTTGGTGAAGTAGTCGATCGCGACCAATAAATACTTATGATTATCGACAGTGGTGGGAAGAGGGCCTACGATGTCCATTCCCCATTGTGCCAAAAGTCTATGGGCTAGTAAGTGACTTTAGGTTCCTCACCGGTTGGTGAACTATAGGAGCGTGAAGTTGACATTTTTTGCACTTGCAAGCATATATCCCAGAATCCTTCTACATGTACGGCCACCAGTAGCCTTCCTTCATTGCTTGGAAAGCTAGCGACTTGACCCCAATATGACTCCCACAGATTCCCTCATAAATCTCATGCAGAACTTGCTCGACGTCCTTAGGGTGAACGCTTTGGAGGTAAGGGCCGGTGAAAGATTTCTTATATAGTTTTCCTTCAGGAGATAAGTGAAAGATAAAATATTTGACTCTTATCTGATGAGCGGCCTTCTTATCGTCTAGTAGGGCACCATTTTTCAAATAATCCCTTTAGGGGTCCATCTAGCTGGGGGCTAATTCAATCTGAAGAACATGACTTATGTTTGGCAGTTTCTCGATCTGGGTAATGCTTGGCTGGGTAAGGAAGTCAATTGGAATTGTTCTCTTCAAGTCCAAATTAATCACTGAGCTCAAGGACGTTAGGGCTTCAGCATGGCTATTTTATCCTCTGGGAAACTATTAGACACTAACCTGTTCAAAGTTAGACATTAATTTCTTCGCAGTGACGAAGTAGGGCGTCATTCTATCATCCCTTACGTTGAAGTCTCCACTTATCTGATTGGAGACCAGTTGTGAGTCGCCGAACACCTGGATTTGTGCCTTATGTAGGCATTCTATCAGTGCTTCATATTCTGTTTCATTGTTGGAGGCTTCAAATCTAAGCCTGATTCCTTGCTTGAGGATTGCATCTTCGGGGGTAACCAACACGATGCCCCCTTTGGAGTTGGAGGCTCCATCAACGAATAGTCACCAAACGCCTTGTGCTGAGGGGTTTTCCCTTTATCCAATAGGTTGAGGTTAATCGCAAGGATATTCCCCTATGAATTCTGTGATGAAGTCGGCGAGGACTTGTCCCTTAATTGCATTCCTCGGCTGAAATTGGATGACAAATCGCCCGAGCTCAACTGACCACTTTGATAGTCTACCGGACAGATCTTCTTTTCGTAGGACTGATTTAGGGAGTGAGATGTAAGGGCGATGATGGAGTGAGCTTCGAAGTAATATTTCAATTTCCTCGAGGCTACCACTAGTGCAAAGGGAAGCTTTTATAGGGGTAGGTAACGTTGTTCATCATCCAAGAGGGTTTTGCTTGCATAATAGATCGGGTGCTGGATCATTGTTCTTTCACATACTAGTGCAGAACTTACAGCGTGACTGAAAACTGTGAGGTACAGGTATAGGGAGTCATCTTCATGAGGGATTACGAGCAGCGGTGGTGTACTGAGGTAAGCCTTGAGTCCTTCTAGTGCATTCGAGCAATCCTCGTTCCACTCTATATTTTTGCTTTTCTTCAAAAGTTAGAAGAATGGCTGACAGCTTTCGGCTGATTTTGAGATAAATCGATTTAGGGCGGCGAGCATTCCTGTGAGCTTTTGTACATCTCTGATCGTAAGGGGGGCCGGACCCTATTGATGGCGTCAATTTGGTCCAGGTTGGATTCAATGCCTCTCTTGCTAACCAAGTACTCGAGAAACTTTCTTGACTGGACACCGAAGGAACACTTACTTGCATTTAACTTCATTCGGTATTTCCTAAGGATTTCAAAGGTCCTTAACAGGTCTGAGAGGTGTTCTTCTTTACGCCTGCTCTTAACGAGCATATCATCGATGTAGAACTCCATGGTGTTTCCCATCTAGTCTTTAAACATTTTGGTGACTAACCACTGGTAGGTTGCTCCTGCATTTTTTAGCCCAAATGGCATGACCTTTTAACAATACAACCCGACGGTGGTGATGAATGCTATCTTATCTTGGTCTGGCTCGTGCAGAGGGATTTGGTGATACCCAGAGTATGCGTCTAGGAAACTCATTCTTTCATGAGCTGTTGTGGCGTAAACCAACTGGTCAATCTTTGGGAGAGAAAAACTGTCTTTAGGGCACGCCCTGTTAAGGTCGGTGAAGTCAATACAGACTCTCCATTTTCCATTACTTTTTGGGATCACTACTGGGTTGGATAGCCACTTAGGGAATTGAACTTCCCGTATGGATCCTGCATCCAGTAACTTCTCCACTTCTTTCTCCACAACCTTGGCCTTCTCGGGTGCAATTTGTCGTGCCTTTTTCTCTATCGTCTTGAAAGCAGGGTCAACGTGCAACCGATGACAAACCACACTGGGATCAATCCCAGGTAACTCATAAGGTTCCCACGCGAAGACGTCCAAGTTATTCTGCAAAGCACTATTAGTTCCTTATTCTCTCGATCTGTAAGAGAGGCTCCGATCAAGAACATCATATCTTTCTTGTTGTCGCCGGCTGCGACTTCCTGCTGGTTCTCAATGACCCGCTCAGAGGGGAGGAGCCTGGTCTCCTCCACTCCAGGTCTTCCATATTTTAGTTACTATTTGGAAGGTATCAAGTCTTCCTAATCTTTAACCTTCTCCTTAGCCTTCTCGACCTTCTTCTCCGAATTTGGGCGAATGTTTGCCATAAATCACTTTCTCCCCATTTCTTGAACTCCATGGATCTCCATCACTCCTCGCTCAGTCACATATTTGAGTTTCTGGTGGTAGGTATAGGGGATGGCCTTTATCGTATATAGCCACCCTCGGCCAAGGATAGCCTCGTATGGCGAGTCAATGTCGACCACCAGAAACTCGATCATTTTGGAGACACTTCCTACCCTTACTGGCAGTACAATCTTTCCCAAAGGGATGGTTATTTTACCAGCGAAGCCAACTAGAGGGACAGTGGTTTCCTTTAAGTCGGCGACACTTAATTTCAACTTTCTGAATAGGTCGAGATACATTACTTCGAATGAGCTACCCTGGTCGATGAGTAACTTTTCGACATCATATATAGCTATCTTGAGTGTAATGATCAAGGCATCGTGATCTGGGGTCCTTACACCCACTAAGTCTTCATCCGTGAACGCAATGTGTTTGTTGTAGTCGACGTCACCAGCTTGCCGACGCTTTCCTACCTGCGTCTTAGCTGGATCGATTTAAAAAGCTTGCATTACTTTCGTAAGATTTTTTACTTCCATCCGAGCTGAGTTTCCTTGAATCTTCTTTAGATCTGATGCCTCATATATCACTACGAACTCATGACCGACATCTTCCTCGAGCACATTTTTAGGCCTCCGATCTCCATTGGTAGCTACCTTCTCTGTTTTTTTCTCTATGAACTCATTCAGGTTCCCATCTTGGGTTAGCTCTTTGAGGTGGGACTTGAGAGCTTTGCAGTTCTTGGTTTTGTGCCCCCCTCCTTGTGGAATGAACATCTCAGTGCATTATTTCTTTTTGAAGGGTCTCCTCCCATCTTTCTGGGACACTTAACGAACGGCTCGTCCTTGATCTTTGCTAGAATCTTGTAGATTGGTTCTTTAAAAACGATGTTCACTGCCTTAAATGCTTTTGGAGCATCATTTTTGTTTCCATTCTTAGGGTCGCTCCTGCCTCCACTCTTACTTCCCTTCTTTTGATTTTCATCTTTGTCGCTGCCCTTGCTGGTGAACTTGGCGTAACCGTTCTCTCCTACACTAAGATGAGTCAAATCTTTAACATTGGCGTATTTTTCAATACGGGCTATTAAGTCGTCGATGGTGGTGGCTTCCTTCTTGGTGAGGGATTGGTGCAAGAGGCAGGTGATGGGAAAACCAATCTTAAAGGATGCAACGGCAACCTGCTCCGAGCAGTCCTCGACTTCATTGAATAGCTCCTAATATCTTTTTGCGTAGTCTCTGAGGCTCTCCTCGGGCATTTTCTTCATTATCAACAAAGCATCCATCCTCTTTGGATAGGAGCTAATGGTAATAAAGCGAGATATGAAGAGCTCTGCTAGGGACTCGAAGCTTCTGATGGATCTATTAGGGAGTTTCTCGAACCACTTCTGGGCTACATCATGCAAGCTTGATGAAAAGATCCAGCACATTAACGCGTCCTTATGGTTCCAGAGGGTCATGGCCTGAAACTGCCTAACATGGTCGATAGGATCAGTCTTTCCATCGTAGATTTTGAATCTGGCATCGCAAACTTCTTGGGGACTTCTTATTCTTCTATCTCCCTTGAGAAAGAGGATTTCATCTGGGTCCTGAGAGCATGCCTAGCTAGTTCTCTGGTCGACCTGGTACCCCGATGTGCTGGGTATTAGTCCATTTCTCTCCGGACCAAGTTTCGTATGTCATCATTTCCTCGACCTAGGCTCCTGTAACGATGAGCTGGTTGTTGTTGCTCGGGAAGGTCGTCATCTGACCTATATTCCTCAAATATTTGAGACCCACGTCTAGGGCTCCTTCCTCGGCTGCGAGATTTGCTCGCCTGAGGGCTAGGAGTGCGATATTGATGTTACCTTGTGCTACGATGGAGTTCTCTCTCCATTTTTTCCATTCTTCTCTTGAGACGAGCATTCTCTGCTTCTTGCTTGCGAGTGGCCTCCTCTTTCTCTTGGAGCCTGGCCTTATAGGTGTTGATTAGCCTGAAGACCTGTGTGAACCTGGCTGGTCCCTGACATTCTTCTGAAGCTTTCCGTTCTGAGGATTTGAGCGTCGAACTTCATATCTGACCCTGGAAGGAGCAGGTTGCTCTTGAATATCCCCTACTTGAGGGGCATTGCTACTATTACCATACATTCCAAATTCCTGTTGGTGAAGGCTTTCTTTAAGGAAAACAAACCTTTCTCATAGACAGCGCCAATTGTGGTGATAATAAAACTCAACACAAAATAACACGAAAAGATAATCACCAGAATAAATAAAGAACTTAAAACAATAGCAATCACACATGACACAAGATATAGGTGGTTCAGCAAGAAGGCCTACGTCCACTGTGGTGCTCTCAGTATTTTATTTCTCTTTACTCTGGGGGAGTGTTTACAAATTGCATGCCCTTTTGCCTCGGGCTAAGGGTTTTATATATACATGTTGTTTCTCGGAGAGTGGGGGTGTTGGACACCTCCACGTTAGCCCATAACTCCTAGAATATCTCGTGAAAGATATTAGGGGTTGAATGGGTCATAACCGAATTTGTTGTGCATGTGGCCTGCAGACTTTGGGTCGGCCTGGAGCGGGCTACTTATCTGGACCAGAATTCATAATCGAGGCACCCACACCTCTCAATAAGTAAACCTTGTTATACATCTACCTCTAAACTTGACAATGAGGATGAAGATCAACATTGCCCCACTCAAAAAGATTTTAAAATAGGTTTAACAAATGTCCAATTATTAACAATCAACAAGGATTATAAGATTGACATGATTAAACTAGGAGCGAACTTTGAGTCAAAAGAAATTCGTACGTAACAATGATCATATATAGAAAATACTCTCAATGAGAGAAAGCCGGAATAATAAGAAAATGGAAATCTTTATTGAATGAATTAAGAACACACACACATATATATATATATATATATGTGTGTGTGTGTGTGTGTGTGTGTGTGTGTGTGTGTGTGTGAGAGAGAGAGAGAGAGAGAGAGAGATTATTTAGACAACTACTATCAAAAGATAAATGTTTTAACCAAGTAAAATGGATTAAACAAGATAAAAGTACAGTTTCATCTAGTCACCCTCCACTTGAAACCATATTAGTAGATCATAAGGGATCATAAGTAATTGCTACGCCGTTTAAAATAACTTCCACTAATGATGAAATTAAAAAGTTATTTAAAAAAATGACTACACTAATAAATACCTTAATAATTTAGAAAAACAATTAGATTACATTAAAAATAAGTTAGAAACACCAACTTTACCAAAAAAAAGAGAAATACCTTTAATTAAATTACCCAAAGTAAGAAAAGGAATAATTTTACATACAAAAACTGAAAAGGCTTCACACAAAGTAGAACAAATACTCAAAGAAATCAAACCAGAATTAATAAGAACCATTCAAACTATCAAAAGAAGTAATAAGTATATTAATCAAACACACTCATTCCAATAGTCTACTACAAATGAATATATCCAATCTATTGAAAAACAATTTACTAATTTTGAATTAAATAGAATAAGAAACTCCAAAGTAACTTCAACTATCCTAACTAAAAAATGGTGCACAAGACCAAACCCCCCAGATATGCAATATGAAGAAAGGAATTTACAAAATCAATTCTTTGTTTCATCATACAGACTTTATGAATGGGCAATAAATGGTTTATCTGAACAAGAAATTTTAAACAAAATGCAAGACGTATCGATGGTTGCCAATAGTTACCTAAATGTTCAAAACATCCCATAACCAGAGATAGTTGGTCTCCTGTCAACAGGATTCACCGGAATGTTAAAATCTTGGTGAGATAAACATTTTACTATGGAATCATGAGAAAAAATTAAAAATGTTATCCAACAAGATACTAATGGCATCCCCATTTTTGATGAAACAAGAATGGGAATTCCAGATGAAGTAAACAATCTAGTTTTTAGAATAACAAAACAATTTTTAGGAACATCAAGCAATATAACTTCACGAATTCATGATCAAATAAGTAACCTGAAATGTCATACTTTAAGTAATTTTGGATGGTACAAGGATGTTTTCACATCACGAGTAATGATTAGAGAAAATATCAATTATCCATTTTGGAAGAAAAAATTATTAATGGATTACCAAATTTATTTGCTCACAAAATATGAGAAGTTTTAAGTAATACAATGGATGCATTGATTATAACAACCTCACTTATGGAGATATAATTAGTACAATCCAGAGGGAAAGATTAAAAATGTGTACAGACATTAAAATCAATAAGCAAGATAATAAAGAAAAATTAAAAGCTAAATATGCAATGGGTAGTTTATGTGAACAATATGGTCTAAACCCTATTGCACCTTCAAGAAATAAAATTAAGAATTACACGTCATACACAAAGTAATACGAAAGGCATCCAAGAAATTATTTTAAAAACAATGAATTCTATAACAAGAAATATAATGAATTCTACAAAAGGAAAAATAAATCAAAACCACATAAACAATATAAGAAAAGTGACAAAATTAAGGTCAAGTGTTATAAATGTGAAAAAACTAGTCATTACAAATCTATGTATATATAACATAGAAGTCAAACATGAGGAGAAGGTGACACGTGGCACCATTCTTTAATTAAGAATCAATACTCTTGAGTTTTGCAACTGAATAGACACACAATTCTATCTACCATTCGTTTCCCAGGCTACATAGAACATCTATAAGTTAGAGGTGCCATTATTATACAATTCACTATTTATCTCCCCGAAGTGATAAAACTCTTCTTATTCATCCACCTTTTATGTTTATCTCTCCTCTCTCCACTAATTTTCTCGAAAACCACATAACCTTTCATTTTTCTATTGCATTTCTATGTGCTATTGATGAATTTGAAAGGACATGAGGGTTTGGGCTTTATAAACCCAGTTAATCTATCTAGGGTTTTAGGAGGCGAGGAAGAAGAAGACGAAGAAAGAAGAGCGATAGCTGCTGTCATCTAATTGTCAATGCCTATTTTTCTTTTAACCTCCTCTCTTTTCTCATCCTTTCTGCTATTTATCTAATTACATTTTGTCAAATGAAGGAACATCCCCCTCATGAAAGCATGGATGGAAATTTATATCCTGATATATGACCAAATAAATATTGATGTTCGAATGAATCTCAAAGCTCGCAGGTCTCTCTCTCTAGGCCTGTAAACGGATCGGATTCGGACCGGATCAGGCCAATCCAAATCCGAATCCGTTTATGTTAAACGGATTCGGATCCGATCCGATTATCCGACGGATTATCTGTTAGGGTTCCGAATCCGATTTGTTAAGAATCCGTTAATCCGATCCGTTTATCCGATCCGATCCGATTATTTATTTATTTATTTTGATTATGATTTTCATTAAAAAAAATGTAATTTTAAGTTAAATTTACATTTTTTAACCACTTAATTTGCAACATATTTTTATGTCATAATGATAGTTTCAAATCCAAATAATGATATTTCCAAATCCGATTTTTATTTTCATCCCTTATTTCATAAATTTAATTTGCAAATGTTTCCAAGATGAAAGTCCAAAATTTATTCTTATATTTAATTTTCAAATGTTTCCAAAATCAAACTAACACCAAGATAGAAGTCCACCATTCAAATATTAAACACACCATCCATCACAAATAAACCCCAGATGAAATTCAACAACATTCAAAATCTAAAAATTACAAACATGACTTGGATAAAAGTTCAAAATCAAAATACACAACCATCTTCACTTCAACTTTCTCCTTCAAAGCCACCCTGAAAAACAAAAGAAAATAATGAACATTTATCCTTCAAACATAAATACAAATATTAGATAACATATGTTAAAAAATAAAAGAAAATAATGAAATCTACAGATTTTTTAAAATATTAGATAACATATGTTAAAAAATAAAAAATAAAATCTATCGTTTTTTTTAAAAGTTTAAACAAAATCTACAGATTTTTTAAATAAAATCTACAGACTTTTTATCAAACAGTTTATAATAATATCTACAGATTTTTAAAATAAAACCTACAGTTTTTAGTTAAAAAATCCGTAGATTTTATTTAAACTTTTCAAAAAAGCTGCAGATTTGATTTAAAACTGTTTTATTAAAAAAAAATTACACTGTTTTCTGTAAATATAAATAAAACACTAGAAAAAACTGTTTTCTATAAATATAAAAAAAAAACTGTTTTAACTATTTTTTAGTGTTTTATTTATATTTATAGAAAACAGTAACATAGAAAAAACATAGAAATTATTGTACCTGCGAAATCTGATTCAGATGTGTAGTTACAAAAAAAAAACATAGAAATTATTTTACACTATTATAATGAATCAGTAGAAGAAATCAGTAGAAGAAATATCATTACAAGTCTACAATGAATACAAATCTGCGGATGTGTGAGGAAGAAGAAAAAAAATAAAAACATACCTGCGGATAGAAAAAAAATACTTGTGAGGAAGAAATTATTGTGAGGAAGAAGAAATATCATTACAAGTCTACAATAGTAGAAGAAATTATTGTCCTAACTCCTAAGTAATTACAGAGGAAGAAGAAAAAAAATAAAAACATACCTGCGGATGTGTGAGAGTGATGGCCGTGAGAGTGATGGCCGGATCTGATCAGAGTTGATGGCCGGATGTGTGAGATGACGGCCGGATGTGTGAGATGTAGTTGATGCCCGGATGTGTGAGAGTGAGAGGAGGATGTGTGAGATGCGCCGCCGCCGCTCAGCGTTTAGAAATTAGGTTTAGGTTTTTGGTTGTGTTTTTGTAAATGTGTAAATGTGTAGTGTGTGCGTGTGTTTATGCTGTGTGCGTGTGTTTATGTTTTGTGTGGTTGTGTCGTGTGACTGAGTGGAAGTCTGAGTCGTCTGTGTGCGTGTGTTTATGTTGTGTGCGTGTGTAGTTTTTTTTTTGACATATATTATTATATCAATAAATTGTATGATATATTAATAATAATAATATATATATAAAAAAAATATTATATATATATAATATATATATATATATATATATTATAAATATTAATCGGATCGGATTATTAACGGATCGGATCATATGAATCCAAATCCGCTCCATTTAATAAACGGATAATCGGGTAATCGGGTAATCGGATTTCTGGCTTGATCCAAATCCGTATAAATGGATCGGATTCGGATTCGGATTCGGATAAAATCCGATCCATTGACAGGCCTCTCTCTCTCTCTCTCTCTCTCTCTCTCTCTCTCTCTCTCTCTCTCTCTCTCTAATGTTTTGGGTTTCAATGGGGTTTTAGTTTCGGGTTTGGGAAGGTTTCTAATACGTATGGTATTTAATTTTCTTTTTTGTTTGGAACACACTTCATTTTAGGTGTAACTGGCATTAAAGTTATGTAGATATGATTCCTTTCATGAATCATTTTGAAACTTTTGTCTACTACCGGACGGGAAAATATTATGATAATTTTTGTTCTGATGTTTGCAGCTTAGTATAGTTATTTAAATGAGTTACAATAATCCTTTGAATACAATCCTTTGAATGAGTTATTATAATCTCATATAGTTTATTGCTCAATATAAAAAATAGCATTTTCTCCCTCTTAGGAAGTTAAATTGATAAGATATTCGTGTTTTTTTTTCAAACCCTCTTATTTTGTTTTTATTTGAGTTTGGCTACCTCTGAGTGATATATTTTATTTCTTTATTTGAATGCCATCATTACATCCCATATGTATTTCTCAAAACAAGTTCGATTTATAGCGTTTTGTTCTTGGCTAAAACATTAACATCTCTCCCAGTTTCTAATTGCTTATAGGTGCAACAATTTGAAATGATCCGTAGCCTTCTAAGAAAACTGCAAATAATTACGTTCATATTGTTCACCTATGGTTGGATGTTATGGAATTAAATTTTGATGATGGAAAGATCGAAAAGTGACGTTATTGATCATGAATGAAGGTTGAATAAAAAAAATATTAGAAGTGAAGGTTTATGAAATGCTTCTTCTTATATCTAAATATAATTTTGATGTCTCCTCTTACAGAATTGACACGAATACTCATTTTTTAACGTTGAACGTTTACTCAACTATAGAACATTTACTCTCCCCCTAAATTTGTTGACTTTTCCCCTCTCACTTAAATATGATCCCTTCATATCTTTTCTCTCCAATTCCCACTACCCATAGGGACGGCAATATGGATTCTTGAGGATGAAATTGTCCATAATCCATCCAAAACAATGTATTTGGTTCTCATTAATTGTGTTTGTGGGTCAAAATGGTTTGAACGATCCAATAAGATGGTTTGTTGGCGGGTCATTAGCGGGTCAAAATGGTTTTGGACCCTCACAAAAATAAAACTCAAATTACTAAAGAGCTAAAAGATTTTTTTTATTCAAGTATTTACTTGTATATTTTTTTTCAAAATTATTATACCATATTTATTTGTATATGGTATAATAATTGTTTTAAAAAAAAAAAAAAAACGGGTCAACCCGACCTGATCCGGATTTAACCCGACCCGATCCGGATTTAACCCGATCAAATTCGCTCAAATTATTATGTCCGACCCGCTTTTAACCCGCCCTAATTTATTCATATCTATTTTTGACCCGTCCATAACCATCCATTTTTCACTACTACCGTTAGCTAACACCTAAAATTCCTCATATATATACTCCTCATATCCCCTCTTTGCATCCAGATTGCTCTTTACATCGTTCTTAAAGTACCCAGTGATTCTCACAGGGGAACCTCGCAACCCTAAGGCCAATAGAGAAAAAATGACTGAAATTATGTTTGAGACTTTCATTATTCCTGCCATGTATGTTCTGTTCTCTCTCTATACGTCGGTGGTCGTACAACCGGTATTGTGTTGGATTCTGGAGATGGTGTCTCACACCGTGCCAAACTGCGAACGGTATGCCCGTCCACACAATCACTGGATCATTATATTCATTAACTTATATTACTATTAAAACTATCGTGCCAATATGCGTTTGATGTGGAGATTCAATATCGTCAACCCACTAATAACAGTGCTGCAATATGGAGAAAAGAGAACAGCAACAAAAAGGTTTCTATTTGTCTATGATATATTACACGCATGAGCTACTTACGAATTTATATTTTATACAAAACAGTACAACAGTTATAAACTGGTATACCACGTTTATAACTGCTGAACTCCACTACATCACTACATTAAAAACTTCCACGTCTTCATGCATGTGTCCATTGCCAACCTCCATGAGCATTGGATGAGTGATGCCCACTACATTAACTGCTATGCAGTCACTGATTTAATACTCCTGCTATGCATCCTATGACAATGGTGTGGTCTCTGTTTGCATGTGCCAACTTGATTTGTATGAGCAGGTGTTAATACCCACAATCACTGGATCATGAAAAAAATCCAAGCAATTTCGGTATTTACGAAAGATGGAGTAAATGATATATTTTCTAGCTACTAGTAAACGCGAGATATGAAAATCTCACGGAATATTCAATATATAATATAAAATGAAGACAAGACTAAATATTTTATTTATCATTCTTAAAACTAAGTTTTGTTTAAAAATCAATTCTTTTATATTTTAAATAATTGGTTCGCACGGGCTACAAATGAAACACTAAGAATTGGCATCCAAATATATGAAGTGTTCGTATTTAAGGTTTTGACAAAAACATTCCATCATGTCATATCACGAACATAAATTAGGGTTGCCATTATTCTCTTTAATTATTTAAGAACATATATATTTATATTTATACTAGATTTTTAAAAGTAAAGTCATACAACATGCTACATAAAAGATGTCCACGCATTGTGCAGGGTTAAACTCTAATCAGAATGTAAAGCAAAAGCCAAAATTAACTAATTATAACCATCATCTGAAGTAACACAAGAAATACACAAATTTCTTGAACTAAAAAATACTTTAAGTGAAAATGAACAAGACATTGATTATGAATCATTAAGTGATTACCAATCAAGTATAAACTCTATTTGTCCAAATATATAATTAGGATGCAAAGATAATTGTCATAAAATAATCAATGTTCTCACTAAACGGGAAGAACAAGGAGAATTATTAATTTATTTATTTGAAAAGATAGAAAATCGAGAATTAAAATCAAAATATCTTTCAAAATTCATAAAACTATTAACTAAAGAAGAAAGTAATATTAATAAATAAAACAAAATAAGCCTTGAAAATACTTTGAAAAGTTTTAAAATGAACAAAGAAGTTACATTACAAGATCTCCAATAAGAAGTCAACCTGATTAAACAAGATATCAAAAATTTTAAGATAGAAAGTGGAGAATTAAAACAAGATGTCACTATTTTAAAAGTAGATCAAAATCTTCACAATCAACAGGTCATTTTCTCAAATGAAAATTCGATAGAATGTGAACCCGAGTCATCCAATACAAAAAATTATGAAATATAAGAAAATGACCATCAATTAAACATCATAAACCAAATTAGCTTACCAAAATGGCAATAATAAGTAACTGTAATTATCAACAAAGAATATGGGATAAAAGTCATAACACTAATTGATTCCGGTACAGATTTAAATTGTTTACAAAAAGGTTTAATTCTAACAAAATATTATCACAAAACATCTTTAACAATAAACTATACTAACGGTAGTAAAATGAAAATTAAGTATAAATTACCTAAAGCAAATATTTGTCAAAATAATATTTGATACAAAACTCCTTTTGTCCTGGTAAAAAACATGACTGACAAAGTAATTTTAGGAATTTCTTTTCTTTGTCTTTTATATCAATTTACAACCAACGATAATGGAATAACCTCACAAGCAATTGGTCAACAAGTAAAATTTAAATTTCTTTATAAATCAAAATACAGAGATTGAAAAATATTAAAAGATTTTTCTATTTTCAAATCAATAAATCACATCTAGTACAAAATAAAAAAATTAAATGAAGAAGTAAAGTACAAAATAATTGAAGAAAAACTTATCAATAATACAATACAAAATAAAATAGAAAATTTTAAGAAAAAAATTCCAAATGAAATTTATTCTGATCTACTCAACACTTTTTTACATAGAAAGAAACATATAGTAACTTTACCATACACCAAAGATTTTAGTGAAAATTTATCCCCACAAAAGAAAGACCAATACAAATGAATCAAGAAGATATGGAATTATACAAAGATAAAATAAATAATTTATTACATGAAGGAATCATAAGAAAGAGTAAATCCCCTTGGCCATGCCCTTCATTTTATGTAAAAAAAATGATGAATTGAAATGCGAGACACCCGGACTAGTCATAAATTATAAAACCTTAATAAAGTTTTAGAATGGATAATATATCCAATCCCTAACAAGCGTGACCAAATCAATCGACAAAATTAATCAACCATTTTCTCCAATTTTTATATGAAAAGTGATTTCTGACAAATTCAGATCCATGAAAATGACAGATATAAAAATATACCTACTACTCCTTTGGACACTATGAATGGCGTGTCATGCGATTTGGATTAAAAAATGCACCTAGTGAATTTCAAAATACCATGAATGAAATATTTAACCCCTTTTCTCATTTTACAATAGTCTATATTGATGATGTCCTCGTTTATTTCCAATCCGTTGATGAACAGTGGAAACACTTGAATTCATTCATAGAATAAATAAAAATTAACGATTTTGTAGTTTTAGCCTCCAAAGTCAACATATTTTAAACAAAATTTAGATTTTTACGTCATAACGTTCATTAAGGTAAAATTAGCCCCATAGATAGAGCCATGCAATTTGTTGATAAATTTCCTGATGAAATCCTTGAAAACCCCAACTTTAAAGATTTATTGATTCTCTAAATTACATTGTTGAATTTTATCCAAATCTTCATAAACAGCGTAAACATTTATTTGAACGATTACAAACTAACCCTACGCCTTGGACTTAAGAACATACATCAATCGTTCGGAGTGTCAAGAAACATGTCAAAACCTTGCCATGTCTTGGTCTTTACACACAAAATCATTCAAACGGATGCTTCTAATATTGGTTATGGAGGTATTCTTGAACAAAAAATCAACCCTCAATCTTCTAGACAGATTATTCGTTCCATTCTTAAGTTTAGAACAAAGCGCAAAGTGATTAAAGTACTATTGAAAAAATAAATTTTGTCTATTATTTGATGAATTTTAAAATTTCAAAGTGATATTCTAAATCTAAAGTTTTTAGTCGAAGTCGATTGCAAAATGCAAAATATGTTTTAGAAAAAGACATCTAAAATATTGATTCTAAATAGATTTTTGTTGGATGGCAATCTATATTAAGTATTTTCGATTTTGATATTGAGTACATAAAAGGAAGTCAGAATTTTGTGCATAACTTCCTCACACATGAATTTCTGCAAAACAACAATGGCAGAGAAAAACCCGCAGAAGCCAACTTAGGCCAGTACAGCTCTATCTCTACCTTCTAGTCAAATTGCGTCACCCTTTCACGTGACAAATAAATACCATGTCCTTGAGAAAATCCCAGGACCACAATTTAGTTACAGTTCCACTCTTGTAACTCCTACAGAATTTGGTCCTTCATTCAGCCAATACTTAGTTAATAACCCATTTTCTCGACAGATAATACAACAAATCACAACCCAAATATTATAATTATCCTAGTAAAACAAATTATTTTCTCAAACTAAAATTTTCAAATTTATATCTTATTGAGCCTAATCACAGTTATTTAAAAAATCCCATTGAATTAGTTAAAAATTATTTCCCTCCAACTTGGAATGTCACTCCTCTCATCCAACCAAATATCTAAAATTTTATAAATATATTCTTTATTTCACTTCGTTAATCCATATCAAACCAATCTTTAATCGTAATGATCCAGCTAAAATTATTTACTACGTCTTATACATCTATAAAACAATCTATATTCAATAATGGGGACCCCATCCTTCAATTCTCAAGGATCTCCTAGATCACCAAATTCAATTCAGTTACTATGACTATATTGACACCTAGTTCAAAGTCCTTCTTTACCAAAATGAGTCTTTCACTTATTCTTGGTTTTTATTTTTTGATAAAAAAATTCAAAAGTCAAATTCCTTATTGATTTTTTCGGTGGTGGACACAACACGGTTCAATCCCTGAACTTCTCCCTACAGATCTACAATATCAAGTCAAATATTTCTCAATAGCTTTTAAAGTAAACCAACACAATTCCCAGTTCCCGAATTAGTTTTATATTCCGGTAAATACAAGTTATCATGGATCTTCAAGTGGTAATATGAAATACAGTAAAATACAGTATTCCAGTAATTTTATATTAAATGGTGGGACTCTTTCAAGCATCAAAGGATAATTAACCAAGCTAAATTGGATTTTCCTTGCCAATAAGTTGCAACTCCATTCCAAGTCTAATCGATCAAGAAAAGTAGTCCAAAATGCTCTATGGAAACAACTTTAGCCAGTTCAAAATCAAAGAAGTCACAACAACTCAAAGATTCAGCTAAGAAACTCCTACTTCAGTCAGAATTAGAAGAGGAGGATGATAATTTTCCCACCTCTTTTATTGGGTTATCAAACAGTCATTAAGTCAACACCTCAGATCCATATTCAAGTTCTTTGTCCCAAAATGTCCAAGACCCATATAGTCTGTGATAATATTTGGTCACATTCTAAACGTAAAAAGTGCAACAATCAAATTCACTCACGTAAATAATATTTCACCCAATAGTAGTTAAATTCACCTAGAGTAAAAGACATTTTATCTGAGCAACAGACAAATTTACCTAGAGTAAAAGACATTTCCTATGAGTAAAAGACATTTGACCTAGAGTAAAAGCATTTCACTCTACTTTTGGTGCATCGGTCAATAATTCACCAAGAGTAAAAAAATGTTATCCATCTTTCAGCACAACAATCCAAGGCGCAATAATCCCAGTCAAGAATTCTAATTCAAAAGCTCTACTATAAATATGGTCCTTAAACTTTCATTTGAGGCAGGAATTAACTCCACAGTACATTAGTTCTCTCAATTCCTCTTACTACCATTTCTCCATTTTTAATATTTGTAATTCTTTTGTAAACCTTTAATCATGCATTCCAGTTCAAATTGTTGTAACCTTCAGTAATCTCTGTTACTACTATTGTAAGTTTACTCCAGTAATTGCAATTTTAATCTTTATTTTTATTTATTTTATTACTATATGTAATTTCAATCGTTGTTCTTTGTTTATTTTTTACTTTTATATGTTCAATTTTTATTATATGTGATGCTTCCTCTTTTGGTATCACAGATAAATATATAGTTGTTGTGTTTGATCCATATTTCTTATTCTTTCCCAGAAGATATTTTCAGATTCTATTCAAATTCTTTCTTTCATTGTGTTTTTTGCAGTGCAAAATAACAATGCTCACAATGCTTTTTCATAGTGCCAAATTATATGATATGTATTTTAATACTCACAGCACTGGACGTCTCCTGCTTGTTATCAAATGAAACGTGTCATCAATATAAACTAGCAATTATCCAAAGGTCCACATTATTGTCTTATCTTATGATCATAATAATGTTAGTAATACAATACAAAAATCTAATGTAATGAAGATTAAATATTTTACTGATAGTTATTCTTACTCTTTGCCACTCAATGGCATAGTTTTTTTAAGAAGCATCTTCTTAGCATCTATCAAGCCATTATAAATGTTGTTGGAAGTTGGAAATGGCATTTTAGGTTTTAAAATTGAAGAATTATCACCCTCATCTTGTTGCTTCTCATTATTTTGAGATTCCTTATTTGTTCTTTTTTAGACTCTTTCACGTGCACATGTTTTCCCATTTTGAATTTTCCTTCTGCATTCAAATCGTCTCCAATTGGATTTAACCGTATTTATTATATTCTCTTTCACACAAACAACAATGGTGTTCACCTCATTATTCATGATTTTTTTTATTTATGGTGTTTTATGCTCTACATTAAGGATTTCAGTCTCCCCTAACTTATTCATAACTTCTTTATTGACAGTCATTTCTTTTGTTTGAAGATCTTCCATTATTTTCTCTTTCTCTTTATTGATATTTTCAAGATTTGATTTCAACAAATCAATCTCAACATCACTCCTTTCTAACTCTCTCTTCTACTTGTCAATGATGACATTAGCATTAGTCATATTGTCCGTAGTTATTTATCTTATTGATTCAACACTTACACTTTTCGCTTATGACAGGCCTGCAAATTATTTTAACTCACTATCCCTTATTTTTATTGTGTTCTTTCTACTTATTCTAATAACTTGTGCTTCTCTTTCAATTTATTCTCATTTTTATTCTTCTCTTCCACTAATTCTCCTATTATATCTTCATATAGAGTAATTGTCAATTGCACATCCTTCTCAGATTTTCTAAGTCTTTCTTTATATGCATCTAATATTTTCTTCAATTTATTTACATAGGATTCCTCCTCCTCCGGGTTCCTATGTTCATTATGGAGAACTTTTGCTTCCAACCTTCCTATTAACTCATTTTTCTAGGCCAATTCAGACGATTGTTTGAAATTTTTCTCGTCCATTTCCTTCTGCAATTCTCTTAACTTTTTCAATAGATAAACATTTATAGATTGCACATTTTTTATTTTCTTGATATCATCTTCATGATGGAATCTAAGTTCATCATTTTCCTTTTAAGCGTTTTCACTCACTTGTGACATTTTCAACCTACATATTCAAAGCCTTTTATAACTCTTTATATTTTGTCTCGATGTGTTCAAACTCTGCGCTTTTATTGTTTTCCCAGTCATTTCTATCAGAATTACTAGATTGTTGTATTTCTTCTTCAACCTCGTTATCAGCTGGGTATACAAAAATGGGTCTCCAAAGGCCAATTTTTGGTTTTCCATTGATAATTCCATTATACCTTTCACTACTTCTCGTATGTATCCCTCAACAACAACTTCTGTTGTACTCTTATTAATGGCATCACATAATTATCCAAGTGACTCATGTGTTAAGACAAAATCACGGCATGGAATTTTATCATAATCCATTGTAGCCCCTCATCATGATATTAGTCATCATCATTTACTCTGTCATCAGTATTATTATCTGCAATCCCAATTTCAACCTCAACTTTAACTTCAACAGACTTGGATTTCTTCCTCTTCATCTGGTTAATTCATATTAAATTATTTTAATTGCTGCGAAACAGCATTACGAAATCACATTGAACAATTTGAATGTTAAAATTCAAACTAAAAAATTAAGCTGAGATTTATTAATTCAACCTTACCTTCAGTTTCAATAGGCTTGAATTTCATCCTCTTCAACTATATATTTTATATTAAATTATTTTAGTGGCTGAAAATTATTTCATTGCGAAATATCACTACAAAATCACACTGCGAAATAGCACTATGAAATCACACTAAGCAATTTGAATGTTAAATTCAAACTTAAAGAACCAAGCTAGGATTTATTGATAATTATTGTGGGGGCTCATTTATTCAAGCCCAACATGTGCAACGGACTGCTCAGGCCAACAAATACACCTAATTTAGTGTCGTGTATTTAACATGTGCTTAAATTCATGGAGAAAAAATTAAAACGGTTACCAAAAAATTTCGAAGAAAATATTCAGAGACATCTTCGAGTTATCTACAGACTGGTTAAGCTACTAGTACAATTCAATCACTTATTTTTACAACTATCAAATGTAAACCCTAACTCAGGGAAAAAGGTTGTAACTCCAATCATTTGAGAGACACTAATAGAAAAATAATAACCTCTCCAGGGATGTAGATAAATTTTCGAACAACGTACATCTGTTGTTGTGTGTGTGATTGTTCATCTTCTTCTTGATATTATTTTGTAGATCTTTTATTGTAATAATAATTTCACCCACAATTAGCGTCGTCTCTGGTAAACGATTCTTTTTCCTACAAAGCAGTTATCAAAAGAAAGCCCATGATGTCTCACAACAACAGCAACCTTCCCCAAGTTGGCGATGCGCAGGATGACCTAGTTCCACCTAGGGTCAGGTCTGAGATTCGCCAGTCGCAAAATCCTAGGTTCTTCTAAGAAAGGCAACCTTTTGAAGAAAGTCATGGAACACCTAGTCTACTCAGATATCTAGGTTGATCAACGCTTACGAAGCCCACCTTCAAGATTAGGAGGAGGAAAGACGCCTCCGAATGAAAGAGAATGCTTGCCTAAATAGGCGACTTGAAAGTATAGAGAGGGATCTCCATAGAGGTACCAGGCAGCATCACGATTAGTATCCTAGTCCCCATGCGAACAATACTTGCAGCCCAGAAAGGAGCCCTAGATGCACCCAAGAACGATATGATCATGACAGGTCAGAGCGTTCTCGATCAGAATGTGGCCGACCAGAAAGGTACCATAGAGATGTTGATCGTCAGGATGAGGATATTAGGATTATGGTCCGTAAAAAGGTGGACCAAAATCTAGCCCACCGAGGGGCTAGATCCACCAAAGGGCTAGCCAGGAGAGCTCTTAACACTCAAATGTAAATCCCCTTTTTCAAGGGCGATTGAAGAAGAGGAGCCTCAAAGAAGTTTGCCATTCACTGGTTCAAAACCTACAATGGAAAGACTGACCCCATAGACCATGTCCGACAGTACAGGAAAGCTATGATAATATGGAGCCATAACGACGCTCTTATGTGTCAAATGTTCCCTTCTAGCCTACACGACGTAGCACAAAAGTGGTTCGAAAGGCTACCCCACGGGTCGATTAAGAGCTTTTAGGCCCTCGCTGAGGCCTTCACTGCTCATTTCATTATAAGCAGCATCCATCCCAAAAGAATGGATTAATTGCTCACGATGAGGAAAAAACTACAAGAATGCCTTCGCGACTATGCCAAAAGGTATTGGGAGGTCTTCAACGAAGTGGAGTATTTCTCGGAGTAGATAGCCATAGCATTCTTTAAGATTGGTCTGCCGGCCACATCTTTGCTACACCAATCCCTGACGAAGAAAGAGGCAAACACCATTGATGACCTCATGGTGCGTATTAAAAAATACACTAAGGTTGAGAATGTGGTTCACTCTTATCCACAAGACAACAGTCGCACGAAAGCGGTCAAAGGAGAGATAAGAGCGACACTCAAAAGAAAGGGAATAAGAACGGGGGCAAAAATGGATCCAATAATGGCAGCAAGGCATATCCTCCAAAGGCTTTCCAGGATGTCAACACAGTATTCAAGGAACTAATTTACAAAATCTTAAGCAAGATCAAGGATCAGTCATTCGTCAAGTGGCCCAAGAAGATGAGTGGTGACCCAACGACGAGGTAAAACGCATTAAAATGCGCATTCCACAAAGACGTTGGCCACAGGACAGATAGTTACAAAGACCTAAAGTCGCACTTGGAGGAGTTGGCTTAAGCTGGACATCTGAATGAGTATGTAGAGAAGAAAAGTGACAAAGTCGCAGTCAATGGCGACCAAAAGCCAAACAATGTCCTTGATAATGACATGGGACATGAATTTGCAGTGATCGTCTGACCTAAATCAGATCTAAGAAAACGATGCTTGAATGGAGCTAAATAAGGTCACAGCTCTTATGGAGGCACTCCAGATTGACCCCATAAAAAGTCAGGTTGGCAAGCGCCGGCGGCCAGAGGATGTCGACATTGTATTCACAGATGAAGATCTGGTAGGGGTAATGACCCCACACCACGATGTCTCCGTGATCACTCTTAGAATTACGAACTGGTATGTCAACAAGTTATTGGTACACTAAGGAAGCTCATTGGAGGTGATGTACCTAGAGCGGTTCCATAAATTGAAGGTTAATATAGTAGAGTTAAAAGAGATGACCGTTCCACTGGTCTGCTTCGTGGGGAAGATTATAATGCCAATAGGAAAGATAGCCCTTCCAGTAATGGCAAGGAATATTTAAAAAATGATTGAGTTTTTGGTGGTAGATATTGAATCACCATACCATGCTATTCTCGGCAGTGACTGGTTGCATGCCATAAAAGACATACCATCTACATACCACCAGAAACTCAAGTGTATTATCGACCGAGGTGTGGTCGAGATTCGTGGCGACCAGGCCCCCGCGAGGAAATGCTTCATCGCCGCCATTCGTCCCCGAAAGGAGAAAAAAGAGGAACCAAAAGTCCCTCTAGAGGAAGCCCAAAATGGGGCTACACTCTCTAAATAGCAACTACGGTATGGACGACCAAGGGTGGAGGACACCTCGATTCACCCTATTGATAGGGTCGTCGAATCTTGGAGGAAGTTGAGGCTGATGACAACTTGGAGGATAGAAAGTTTCTAATCGGGACCACTCTCACTGATCACAAAAAAAAATAATTGATTGCTTTCCTAAGGAGAAATCCAAACATTTTGCCTGGGAGCTTTACGATCTGCCTAGGATTGATCCCAGCGTAACCTACCACCGTCTCTATATTGACACAACCTTCAAGACGATTACTCAAAAGACGTGCTAAATAGCCCCTAAAAAGGTAAAAATGGTGAAGAATGAAGTCGAGAAGTTTCTGGATGCAGGCTCCATTAGAGAAGTTCAGTTCCCCAACTGGTTGTCCAACCCAGTGGTAGTATGAAAAAATGATAACTGGAGAGTCTGCATTAATTTCACAGACCTCAACAAAGCATACCCCAAAGACAGTTTCCCTCTGCCAAAGATCGATCAACTAGTGGATGCCACAGTGGCCCAAGAAAGAAGGATTTTTCTGGACACCTATTCTAGATACCATCATATCCCACTGTTCTGCCTCAACTAGGACAAAGTATCATTTATAATCCTATTACTTATATATTGCTACAAAGCAATGTCATTCGGTATAAAGAACGTAGAGGCGACTTATCAGAGTCTGGTCATGAAGATGTTCAAACAGCAGATGGGAGATACCATGGAGGTCTACATCGACGACATGTTAGTTAAGAGCAAGGACATAAATGACCACCTCAAAGGCATGGCCAAAACTTTTTAAATCCGCAAGACCACCTCAAAGACATGGCTAAAAAATTTTAAATCCTAAGGAAGTACCGAATGAAACTCAATGCAAGAAAATGTTCATTCAATGTCCAATCAAGAAAATTTATGGGTTATCGAATCAGTAAGAGAAGGATTGAGGCCAATTCAGATCATATTAACACAATCAATAAGCTCCAACTGCCAAGGACATTGTGAGATATTCATAAGCTTATTGGAATGCTCGCAGCACTCAACCGCTTCATCTCCAAGTCCTTAGAATGATGCCAACCATTATTTTAGCTCCTGAAAAAGGATAAAGGCCTCACCTGGGATGATGAGTGCTTAAAAGTTTTGGAGGAGATCAAATCATACCTCAGCAAGCCACCCCTACTAGTAATCTATGATAACGGATACCTAATGTACCTCTACCTCACAGTATCAGACCACGTTGTTAGCTCAGTTCTGGTATATGGAAGGGAGCACAGAGTACCCCATCTAATATGGCAGAAAAACACTCTTTGATGCAAATCAATGCTACTTTCCTTTGGAGAAACTTGCATATACTATAGTAGTTGCCTCCAGGAAGCGGAAGCACTGTCTTGAAACTTACTCAATAACAGTGATCACTTCCTTCCCCCTCACGGTTGTTCTTCAAAAAGTCGACCTCTCTGAATGACTGTCAAAATGGTTAGTCGAATTAGAAAGGTTCGATATCCACTTCTAATTGAAAGCAACAATCAAGGGGAAGGTCTTGGCTGATTTCATCACCGAATTCACGGGAGATCAGCCAATTAACCAACTGATGATGGAGCAGTCAATAAGCAAGGAATCACAGTCCAAGGACTGGACCCTATACGTTGATGGATCCTCTAATTCCAAGGGAGAAAGAGTAGAGATTGTCCTAGCCATACTGGAAATACAATTTCATCGAACAAGGAATTAAGTTGGGATTTGAAGCCTCCAACAACGAAGCTGAATATGAAGCACTCATCGCTATCCTGTAAAAAACCCAACTGCTGGGGGCAAAGCTCCTTAATGTATTCGATGACCCCAAACTAGTCTCCAAATAGGTGAGCGGATATTTCAACACAAAAGATGACAAAATGGTAGCCCACATTACCGTTGTGCATAAGTTAATAATAGGATTTGAGGAAGTCCACTTTCAGCATTTCCCCCGAGGACAAAATAATTATGCTGATGCCTTAGTAACCTTAAGCTCAGCAATTGACTCCGAACTTAGAAGAACTATCCAAGTTGAGTTCCTCGGCCATCCAAGCATCTATAATATAGTTGTTGCCGAGCACGTCCTCCCAGTAGAAAAATCTCCTAACTGGATGAATCTAATCACTGCCTACTTGTAGAATGAAACGGCCCGACAATGGAAAATTAGCTCACTAAATAAGGGTGAAAGCTGCCCAGTTCCATCTTGATCCAGGAGGAAAGCTCTATAAGAGATCTTTTGCAGGTCCTTATCTCAAATGTGTCCACCCATAAAACACCTAGAAGATTCTCAGCAAACTTCATGATGGTATATGTGGGAGTCATATAGGAAGAAGATCCTTAGAATTATATGCATTCAAAGAGGGCTACTGGTGGCCACACATGCAAAATATGCAAGTGCCTATATTCACAGATGTGAAAAGTGTAAAAAATTATCCCTTATGGTTCATCAACCAACCAACAACTTAAAATCTTTAACCAGCCCTTGGCCATTTGCACAGTAGGAGTTGGACATAGTGAGACCACTACCTACCACACTTGGGAATCACAAGCATTTATTGGTCGGTACAGATTACTTCACCAAGTGGGTAGAGGCAGAATGACTAGGAAACATCTGAGATAACGATATGACAAGGTTCATCTGGAAGAATATCGTAATGCGCTTCAGGGTACCAAGAGCTATTATTACTAATAATAGCATATAGTTGGAGACTGGCTTCTCTAGTGAACACAGTATAAAGCATCACTTCATCTCAGTAGCATACCCTGAGATCAATGGTCAAGTAGAAGCTTCCAATAAGACTATGCTCGACGACCTGAAGAAAAGGTTGGAAAGAGAAAATGGTGATTGGGTGGATGAACTCCCTCATGTCCTTTGGGCATACTGTATTATGCCTAGAAGACCCATCGAGGAAACACCTTTCACGTTAGCTTCCATTTTATAATCTATCACCCCACTTGAAGTAGGTCTCCCTATAATGAGAACCAGCCTGGTCGACCAAGGGCTAAACGACGATGCCTAATGCACTGAAATTGACTTAGAAGATGAACAAAGAGAGGAGGCCATGATTAATATGGCTTCATATTAGCATCAATTGGCCAAGAAATACAATAAGAAAGTTAATTTGAGGAAATTCCAGGTAGGAGATTACGTCTACGAAAAGTCCTCAGCATTGCAATAAGACTATTAGACAAAAAATTGGGCCAAACTGGGAACGATCTTTCAAGGTAACCAGGAACGGCCTTCAAGTAGCTTATCACTTGGAAACGCTGGAGGGTAGGGAGATACCTAGAGCATAGAATGTGCCCAACCTTAAGAAGTTATATTTTTAGTCTTCCTTAGAACCTTTAGTTTATGCAAATTTACATCTTAGACTTGTGTTGTTTTTAGCAATCACTTAATGAATAAAGGCCTGTTTGCTCTTATTTCTTAAACGCTTCATTTTTATATTATATATCACGATTCTATGCACCATTTCCAAGTGATACCAAGAAGAGCTACACTTGGTTACAACAGGCTGTTTAGTGTGCTTCAACCAAGGAACTCTCTCGTGCATAACGAAATTCTTTTGGATTACAATGAGTTATTCAACTCATTCCAGATAAAGAATTACCTCACGCCGAGCACAGTTCATAACTGATTGTAATAAATAATTAAGGTTTGTTCCGATTAAAAAGAACCCTCACTTTTTGTCATATCAAGCACAAAGGGCCTCACTAGTTGCCCCGGTAATAATAAAAGCCCTACATGGGATACTTAGGCAGAAAAGCCAACTGAGGTTGGTCTCCAAAAATCCTAATCGGGTGGATGACCCTTTAACTAGGGGAATTCTTGCCATCATCTTTCCTATGCCTGAGGGAGTGTGACGACACAACCTAAAAGGTAAGGCGAAGTGAATGATATTTATAAAGCAATATTGGACTAGATTAACGACTAACGCCAGTTATTAACTCATTTATCTGGTAGAGGCCCAAAATGAACAAGATTATTTACTAACTCAATTAGTCGGCAAAGGCCCAAAATGAACAACATTAGTTATTAACTTATTAAGTTGACAGAAGCCTAAAATGATTAAAAACACTATTTAATTGGCTAAATCCCTGAGTGTTTATTAACCATATCTAGTCGAAAAGTGCCCAAAATACACCATAGTTAATAAATAAACTTTATTTATTTTGTATTATACATGAAAGTACAAAGATACAAGGGATTACAACAACTCGAACTAACTGCGGATGACGAGTAAGATAATCACCTATTCGCTCCCTTCAACCATCATCTCGATTGGGGACAAACATCTCCCCGTCATCTTCAAGGTAAAGGTTCAAAAGTTGGGCATGAATGGCGTCAATAGGGATCCACTTATCATCCTTCGATAAAGGGGGCTGACAATAAGTCGGGCAATCTACCTTGTTCTTATATCACAAGTATAAATCCTTTGGAATCTTGCGCTCTCTAAGAGCAGACAGCCACCCACACGAGTATGCCACTTCTTCGGCTTCCTTCAGCCTTACTGGTGCATCAGTCCAGCCCTCATCGTAGTCCGCTGCCCACGCTTCCCTTGGACCCATTCTAAAAAGATCCCTCAGACTGGTAACATCTCTCTAAAGACCGGTCACGATGACGTACGCTCACTGGACATCCCCCTTTAGCTCAGAAACCTCTTTCTTTAAGGCATTATTTTTGGCCTGGATCCTCTCATCAATTGCAATGGTATGCCCTCGCTCGACGTTCCCCTTTAACTCGACAACCTCCTTCCTCAAGGCATTATTTTTAACTTGGATCATCTCACCTACTTGGTTAACATTCTTGCTCGCTGCAAGTTGAGCCCTGAGATTATTTATTTCCTCCTACACTAAGGAGCTAATTTATTCCATAACCTGAAGATAATCCTTTAGCTTACACACCATCTCGGTTTCATCCTTATATTTATTATTTTGCCCTCAAAAGTTTAGCGACCTTTAAAAAATCCCAAAAAGCTTTTCCACTCTCATTTGAACCCGGAATCTTCCCTAGATTCGAAGAAGGGGAGATATAGTCCTCTACAATGATGGGCTACAAGCAAAGTAGATAAAAAATGCAATAAACTTCAACAAAAGTAAATAGGAACATGAATAAAAATGAAGGACTTTTTCATTGATAGTTAAAGGAGGTAAAGGCTTGGGCAAGTGGAGGAGAAGAAGAAATTACAATAGATGAACCAAAAAGTAAAAGTCCTAAAACTACGGGGCTTTACTCCTTCACCTGCTCAGAGGTTTCTGGTGCTTTCCTCTTCTCGATAGACCTCTCTATATGGTCGCCATCCATCTCGACCTCAGTAGACTCCTTCTTAGCATGGTTGGCAGGCTAACCAGTCAGAGGCTCCTCATTGGTAATAGGAGAAGGATCTGGCTCATGGAGCTTATATAAATCAAACCTAGATGGAACTCCAGCAATCCCCAAGGCTTGGTCCCATCCTTTTTTGAAGGCCACTTCCTTGATGTACCCAATCCAACACTCGACATCATCATAATCCGCATCCCTCCACATAGCTATTGTACTTGACGATTGAGATATCCCTCTCCAACTTCTGGACTTTACCGACCAATCCTATGTTCTCCTTAGTAAGCTTCTCCTTCTCTGTAATCACTAGGCAACTAGGCTATTAGCCACTTGAAGTTCAGATAATGCCTTTGTCGACCTCTCCTTCTCCCAATTAAGGGCGGCTCGGGTATCAACTAAGTCATGTTTGGACTTCTTTAGGGCCTCTTTAAGCTCCTGATTCTTCTTGGACTGATCGACTTGATCATCCAACAATGTAGTAAAACTTAACAGAAACTACAAGAAAATAGAAAGGATATTAACACATAAAATACGAGCAAAGAGAAATGATAGATATATATATAATACACTTACTAGAGCAAGTCCCTATACGAATTTAAGTGCCAGCTGGTCTGACCCCAGTTGTGATGAGCGTTAACGATCAGCCACGAGCACTACTCCCTTCAGAAAATTAGGGGCAAGTGTTAGGGTGTTGGACACACTGTACCCCTCAGCATCAAGAGAGAGGGATGGCACCACATGGGCCTTTAGAGTAAGCTTCTTCTTCCTCTCCTCCTTTCTCTTTCTCTCTTCCTCTATCTTTCTCTCTCTTTCTCTCTCTTTTCTTCTCTTCTTCCTCCTTCTTCTTATCTGCCTCCTTCTTTTTCCTTTGGTCCTCATACTGAAACCACTAACTTTGGGGGAATCACCCTCTACTTTCTTTAGAGATTTTATCCTATCTGATAGCACGGCGTGATCATCGTCATTTGTCATCAGCAATCTCCTTTTCAAAGGTGGGGTCATATCTTCCTTTTCCTCTTTTTTGCTTTCTTCTTCTTCTCCTTATTCTTCTTCCTCTTCCTCTTCTTCCTCTTCTTCTTCCTCTTCCTCCTCCCCATCTTCTTCTTCTTCTTCTTCTTCTTCTTCTTCTTCTATCTCTATCACAATTGGCTCAGATGGACCATAGATCTCCTACTCTCTAAGCTCCTAGACTGGTATTTTTTCAACCGATCAAAAAATGAAACTTGTAGTGATGTTTTTGTACTCCAGTAAGTAAGTTACGGCACGAGGGTGCTCACCGTTGAGCAACCTTTCTCAGACACTCCAAGATTTGAGGGCATCAGCAACCCTCAGCTCTCGAAGGGTGGGTTCTTAGTTCTTGTCACGAGCTGCAAAAAAGAAAAAGAAAATATGAATCAGATGATGGGGAAGAGAAATAGCATGCAAAAAATCAAAAATTGAACAAAAAAATAGAAGCAGCGACCTATTTGATCATCCCTTTAGTTAGGGATCCAAGGACCTTTGTACTTCACACCCTTGGGTAAGGGAGGATGTTGTCAATTTCTGTCAACAAAACCCTGCTCCCAGTAACCTGTGTGGGAGTCATGTAGGTTCATAACAAAGACCCTCTCGACATTTCTGGCCTTTAGGTACAGAACACCGTCATTGGTTCCCGACTAGACATAACAGTAATAAATCTCAAGGATCCCTAAATTAGTCCCATATAATTTATTAATCCTATGTACCCCATTCACTATTTTCTAGACATTGGGGCACACTGGGCAGGCACAACATCAAAGTACTTGAAAAACTTTAAAAAAATAACGTTTGGGGGGAAAGTTAAACCTCTTTATACGACAACGAGAGTGTGAATCAAGTGTCCATCTTCCACATCCTTGACATCTTTGGGAATAGGGACACAGTCGATGACCACCCACTTCGGAATATTATAAGTTTTTCTAAACTAAATAATAATTTTGTTATCAATGAGAGCCATGAAGAAAAAGATTTCAAGCAATAAATCAGACAAATCGAAGTGGTGAATTAAAGAAGAACAGAAAAACTTACAAGTGAAAACGATCGAATAAAGCATTTGAAATATGGAGAGCAAGAAGGAAGACACAGAAATATAGGTCGCATAGATGAAATGACTTGGACATTGCTTGAACCTGACCTGGGTTTGAAATCTCGCGCAATTGATGAGGAAAAGGTCCCTAGGAGAACTCCGGTGCTTCACATTTCCCTCAAGACAAGCGTGTCCTCGACAATTCACAAGTATTACAAAAGTTTCACGGCAATTTTGAAAAACTTTCTGGGCCTTAGAACTCATGTAAAATCCATTGGCCCAATAATCTTAGCCCAAAAATTTTAGGGACAATTGTGGGGGCTCAATTATTCAACCCCAATAACACAGCCAACCAGCCCAACATGTGAAACGGACCGCTCGGCCCAATCCATACACCTGATTTAGAGTCATGTATTTAACATGTGCTTAAATTCATGAAGATAAACTCAAAATGATTACCAATAATCTCGGAGGAGATATATAGTGGCACCTTTGAGTTATAAATAAGTTGGTTGAGTTACTTATATAATTCAATCACTTGTTTTTACAACTATAAAATGTAAACCCTAACCCAGGGAAAAGGGATGTAAATCCAATCGTTTGAGAGACACTAATAGAAAAACAGTAACATCTTCGTGGACGTAAGCAAGTTGCCGAACCACGTACATCTGTTGTTGTGTGTATGATTATTCATCTTCTTCTTGATATTAATTTGTAGATCTTTTACTGTGATAATAATTTCACTCACAATTATATATAGTAAAATGTGATAGATATAATAATGCAATTTTTGGTACCTTTTTTGGTCAAATAAGGCTAATCGTCCTTCAATTTTCTTGAATCTTTTGTGAATAAGTTCTAAAGACTACTTCAAAAATTGAGGTTCTTCTGATAGAATTGTTGCTTTTATGATAGTAGTTTTCCCACGCAACCAGTACTGAAAATTAGAAATCATACTGGTAAAATATAGATTTCAAACAATTAAGATTACAAACTTAACAAATGCACATAATTGCATACCATCATTTCAGGAAGGAAACCTTTCATCATAGGGTGTTTTTGCTCGGTTTCAACTGATTCCATCATAAAATCAGTCATCTACTTTGCCTAATTGTAACTTTTGATTTCACTGAGGTCACTTACATAGCTAATAAAACCCCATTCAACTGTTATTCCTGATGTCGCAAATATGGTAGTTGTTATCAGGTAACTTGTCAACAACCTGACAACATACTCAATGCCATCTTTAATAGTTGAATTTATTATTTCTTCAATTTTTAGTTTGATATCTGATTGCGTTACCCTTTTCTCATTAAGAAAACATTTCTTCACAAACTCATTCTTATTTGTGTCGGATAAATGTCTGCAATCTCCCATACTTTATTTTCCACAATCAATTTGTAACGTCCCGACCCAGATTTATGGGTTACCCATGGTTAACCCGGTCCGACCCTAACGTTAGGTCGAAGTGCAATGAGATAACCTAAATAATGTTGCTAGACTAGTTTATTTAATTAACATTTCACTTGTTTAGCAGGCAATTCCCATTTAAAATCAAGTTACGTTAGCGACCTGTGAGAAGCATCCCCGGAATCCAAGTATACAGAGCTACTAACATAATATAAAAAGAATACTTACTTGTGCAACACTCTCAAAATGCGAAACCGCACCCAGCCTGCAGAAATAAAGACGAGGGAATGAGCCGAATGCCCATTGGAAAATTACAGTAATGCAATATAGAATCGAACGACATAAATAAGACTCTAACACGTTATATCTACGTGCACATACAACTATCATACACACACACATACACACACACATACACACATACACACACACACACACACATATATATATATATATATATATATATATATATATATATATATATATATATATATATATATATAAAATCATTTTTTATTCCAAAAACGTTACTTGTCCCTATTCATTCACCTTAATCTTGTAAAAGAATTTCCTTCCACTTAACTTGATATTTATTCACTGATTTAACACACTCGGTAAATACATAAAATAAATACACTTTATTTAAGAAAAATATTTCTTTTTTCAAAATTACCCCTTCATTCACACCAATTTACGTTAGAATTTTCTTTAAAAATCACCCCTTTCAACACACGCAAATACCGTGTTAGAAAATACTTATTTTCCTTTTGAAAACCTTTCACAAACACACCCTTGTGTTAATTATGGGTTAAACCTCTTTAGGTTGCTTAACTTACCCATTTACCCCAAACACTTTGCCTTTCCTATACTTTATTAACATTAATCAATTTGCACATTTCTTGTACACTTTATCTTTTACTAGAACATTTATATATTCATTCAAGTTAGGTTGTCTTTACACATTTTTCACTACACAACCCATCTCTTGATATGTTCCATTTTTCATTATCTATGCGCACTATATGCTCTGGCTAGTGATTTTGGATCTTTCATCCTAGGGCTTCGTGCTCTCCTTAATTATCCCGTTGTCATTCGAGTCCTTATTAATGTGTTTTAACATTTTGTAAATGTTCACATTATTCCACTTTCCCTTTTACCCGGCCGAAACCAAAACCCGGAGTTTCACCCCAACTTGTGTTACACTTTGAAAATCATAATTTCATTTCCTTTACACTTAGCATTGATTTTATTCCAAAATCATGTTCATTTAGGACTATTTTGTATAACTCTCTTTTCAGAGTTTTTATTTCATAAAAGTGTTCCATTGTATGTAAAATAACCATTCTACCCTTTTTATTTCCAAAATTGTCATTTTCTTCCAATTTCATAAGTGTTAATCTCCCAAAACATTATTAAGTTATACACACCAACTTCTTAATATTTTAACCCATTAACACTTGTTAAATACTTTTTCTAACCATTCTTCCAAGCTAGATATTTCTTCACTTTCTTTATCCAAGAAACCCAATTACATTTAAACACTACTTTTATATGAAAATATCATTTCCTTTTATTAACACATGTAGCCTTACAACCTTACACTTGTCACACTTCCAACATCCTTATCACACACTTTATAGACTAGAATTTATATTTATTTATTTCATGTTTAAACCCAATAAAACCTTCATTACACTTTTTTATATGTTTATCAACAAAATACTACAAGTTTATATGCACGAGATGATGGATTCTAACTCCAAACATCCTATTAAATGGGTCAAACATACATTTTATTCTAAAAATTCATATTACTTCCAAAATAAGCTTTTAAGATATAAAGGACATTTTTATTTCTTCAAAACTCAACAAATTTTCAACTTTTATAAAATCTTCATTTTGCAAGAACTTTGAAACATTTTTTCACCAAAATATTCTAGGAAGATAAATATCAGTTTCAAAATATTTTACTTCATAAAATTTTTAGCCTCAAACCTCTAGAAATACACCATTTTCACAAAAATCTCAATCTTTATTTCAAGGAAACTTTGAAATATTCATTCATAATTTACCCTTAACAAAATAATATTTTGCAACATTTTTATTCCATAACAATTGTTTTGACCATTATACTATAACAATTGACTTGAGGTGAAAACTAGATAGTTGTATATAGGTGAGTTAGGTTTGTAACACAACAAACGGTGCATAACATGTACATTCAAGTGAGAAGATATCTTCTTTTTACGAACAGGGGGTAAAGTAGTCATTTAGCCTTAAATGATATTTTGTCTTATATGGTGCCACGTGTTATATTGTGATTGGACTAAGGGGAGCTGCCTTATGACGACTTATAAGCCTAAAAAATAATCCCCTTTCTTCATAAAATCAGACTTGGTTCAGTTTTGAGAGTTTAGCTTGAGGAAAGAGAGCCGAAAAGTTCGGGAAGAAGAAAGTGAGGAAAAATATTGGAGAAAAATCTATAGAAATTACGTAAAAGTCCCTAAGGTAATTCTACTAGTAAATCTTGTTATATTTTTGGAATTATTGACTGAAATGATAAAAATCATCATTTTTTTACTAAACTTTTGTTCTTTGAGGTATACATATGGATAGATGCGAGTTTAAGCAAAGTTGAACATGTAAATCATGTATATTTATTCGATTGGAAACCTTGTGCATTCAAACTTCTATATCTTTTTGTATATTTATTAGAATTGAATAATTCCAATTGAAGATGAAAACAGACTCATATATTCATAACATATCCAAAAATTATGTAAAAATACCAAGAAATGAATCTTTGGTGATAGTTTGAAGTTCAGGTAAAAAATATGCCCCAAAAGTGTAAGTATGCACACCATGTATTCAATGTTTTGCTTGACATAGAAAATGAATGTTAAAAATTATGAAACTTTAACTTTGTATTTTACAATACGTTTATTAGTGTTGGGTGAAATATCATATAAAGTTATGATACCAAAAACTTATGAAAATTCCTGGAAGTTGACTGAACGATAGAGGAGCCTATAGGGCAGATTTGCTATGTAGCAAATAAATGGGCATATCTTGTTCTAGGAAACTTGAAATGATATGTCGTATTTTTTATTTGGAACCCAATATGTTAAGGATGAAACTACTAAGAATAAATTAAAATATATTTGGCCTATGATTTGGGTATGGTAAATATCTTACCATGAAGTTAGATTGGACTTTATTTACGATATATGATTTGAATGGGATTATATGATGCTATGAATTGGCTTAAGTTTAAGTTATTCTTTGGATTGTTAATAGCCTAATGATTATACTAATATTATAATAATTTATATGTGAAAGGGAAGAATAATCGGTTGAACAAGTGCCAGACAAAGGCAAGGGAAAAACGCACGAAGTGGCCAAGGTGAGTGTACTCACTGGAAAGAGATGTATTATACATGGTTATGGAGATGATTTAAATATCACTCATAGGTAAGATGTATTACACATGGTTATGGATACGATATGATTATCACTCACTGGTAAGATTTATTATACATGATTATGGATATGATCTGAATATCACTTATTGGTAAGATGTATTATACATGGTTACGGATATGATCAGAATAATATTAAATATGAATTTATTCATTTCGGTTTATCGAAATGGGAGGTTACTCCCCGACCCAGAATTGGGGAGATTTGTTTATTAAAGACAAGGGATTACTCCTCGACCAGGAATGGGGGTATGTGAATTATGATTCGGATAAGTTGGTCATTCTTTATGAATGAGACGGATAAGTATACATATATCATCATAGGGATATAATTTATTGCATTTAAATTTATGTTGTAGTGTGGTAGTGATGCATTTGCTGGGCTATTTTGCTCATGGTGTCTATGTTTATGTTTTTAGGTAATGTGATGTCACTGCCAAATCTAGAAGATCGGGTTGGGTTAGCGAGGGATGCATAAAATCATGATTCTGTTCAAACGTAAATGGGGTAATTTAACCCTATTTATCCTTCCAGTAAGTTTGAATAAGCATAGTTACTTTAAAATTGTGAAAAGTTTTAGTTTTATTGATTCATGTTAATAATTGAATAAGGATACTCATGTTTATGGTTTGGTTAAGTTAATTATGATATGACTCACTTTCACTTTCAAACTTAATTATAAGTAACTGGGTTGGGGTGTGTCAACTTTGGTATCAGGACCTAGGTTTGAGAGGTTCTAGGGTGAGGAGCGCCTGAATTTGGCAGTGCAAGTAGAATTGGCAGTGAAAGTAGAAATTTTTTTCAGTCATAATTAAATTGTCTTTATTGACTAACATTTGTTAGTTATACATATATATTGTTTTACGGGATATGAAATGTAAGGATCTTGCAGGAAAGGAAATGAGATATTAAGGTTTATTCGTGGATGACAACGAATACAGGTATTTTAATATCAATTATTGCATTGTTTATTTGTGGTATGGACAAACATGTCATTGAAGGAAATTTTTTAAAGACAAAATATGGTATACAAAAATTGTGAAGCATTGGAAGGAATCTCTTCTTATACTGGAATATGTAGACTTGAGTTGTGTAACTTATTAAGCCATGCTTTGGTGTATGCCCATTTATATGGGAGAGTGAGGTACGAGAACCCATATTCCTCTAAAGGATGAGATGGTAAATTGTTAGAGTGTGAATAAAATGAAGATTCACATGGTAAAGGTGAAGTGAGAAGATTAATATTTGTATATGTTTAAATTTAATATGTGAAATGGTCTGAAATCCAATTACTAGTCAATATATCACAATTGATCTAAATATGGGTTCATACTGAATTATGATAAGTAGAAGAAAAGAGTAATAAGAGTTTAGATGTATTTTTTTAATAGTATGAGTATATGGAGTAAATATTACTCTTGGTGTCTTTTGAAATGCTTATATGAATAACAGAGTTGAAACAAAGTGTTAAAGAGTTGGAAGTTTAAAAATATTAGGGAGCCCTTTTAAGAGCATGTGATGTGTATGAGTATGGAAAAGATGCTAATCGATTTGGAATATCGACAACTGGTTTGGGTGGATATTAAGTTGTATTTGTCATTGTACGTGCGTATTATCACTAAGAGTATGACATATAATGAATATGATTGACATTAAACGGAGTCACCAAGAAGTATGTGTAATGTGAGATACCATAAGGGCATATATTAAAGTATTTGTACAGGTTATTTGAAAGAAATACGACATAAATTGTAAGGACATAATTTTATAAATGTCCAGGGTAGAATCTAGAAATTTTCAATTTCTCCTAGATCACAGTATGTATGTCTAATACCGCTACATTCGGCACGTCAACACGATCATCCACGACGGCCTTGATCCGAATCCATACATCCACCATCTTCACACGTGCATCATGTTACATGCGACGTGCTGCTCAATTCATTCCCATTACTCCACTTCACATTATTGGTAAAATGATTTATTGAAGTTGTTTATATTTGCATAAATATTTGGGAATTTTTTAGAAAATATTTTTTGAAGTCTGAATTGGCTTTTTTATCAAAAGCATAAATTTTTCTAAGTGTGGAATCGGACTGCCTCTATCGACGAGCTCGTTCAAATGACATAGCACTGTCATTCAAGAGAGACAAGCATCTCGCGCGATGTCGTTCGAACGACACGTGTCCTTCGTTCGAGCGAGATGCCTATCTCGTTCGAGCGAGGCCGCAGCCTCGATTTTCGTATAAATACCAGTGTGCATTCTACACATTTTTCTAAGTCATTTACGCACAAGTTTCTCACAACCCAGAAAGCAGACTTCACTTTTTAAGGTTTTACACCTTGTTTATTCACATAACCACTCCCATATATGTATGTGAATCTTTAAAACTTCAAGAGGATCGTTTTTACTCATCTGGAGTATTTTGTGGAGAAGACGTCTTCTTCTCTATTGCTTCCCACCTAGAGTTCTTGCGGGAGATTCCAATCGATGATATCAGAACCGACACCTGTCATATGTCACTCTTATTTTCATTGTAATCCGTGTAACCCTTTTTTTTTACAAATTATAGTGAAAATAAAAGGTTTTGCCCCTTTGGGGGATTTTTCCTCACTTGTATGTTTTGTTTGTGATTGACTGTTCTTGCATAATCATATTGATTTCAATCACGCCTAGATGCATGTTCTAGGACTTAATTGAAAAAACTGAATTTAATTAAAAAAAATCTCTCTGTTTGAACAAAAGCGCACTTTTCAAATTGGTATCAGAGCCAATTACACAATTCTGCCGCGTAATTTTTCGCAAAATTTTTCTAAGATATCAATTTTCTGAAAGAATTGATTTTTGAAAAAGAGAGTGTTCATAATGGAGAAATTATACAATATAATGCTAGTTTTTGACGGGACTAATTATACTTACTGGAAAGCCCACATGAAATCTGCTTTAAAAGCCATTGATGAAAGAGTTTGGATTTTGGTTAAAAGAGGGTGGACACCTCCCTCCATCACTATTAATAACGTGACTAATTTAAAATATGTGGCTTCATGGACTGAAGAAGAATTTAAATGGTCATCATTTAACTCTAAAGGTTTAAGTGCTATTTCCGAATCCGTCACACCTGACGAGTTCCGACGGATAATGACGTGTACCACGTCAAAAGAGGCATGGGATGTTTTAAAACTTACCCATGAAGGAACTAATGTTGTGAAAGAGTCAAAACTGTAAAACTTAATAACTCAATTTGAAACTATCACCATGCTTGAGTCTGAATGTTTTGATGAATTTTATGCTAGGTTGTCTGATATTGTTAACACTAGCTTTAATCTTGGTGAACACATTCCTAATGCTAGAGTTGTTAAAAAGATTCTAAGATCACTGTCTAAGCGTTTTATCCCTAGAGTCACGGTACTAAATTCTATGGGTAAATTAAACATGCTTAAATTAGAGGAATTAGTTAGAGACTTACAAACCTTTGAAATTGACATGTTTCCTAAGTCTGTCAAACCAAAAGATAAGGGAATTGCACTTAATGTCCAGGAGAGAAAGAGTGAGGGGAAGGCAAGAAAGAGAGTAGAGTCATTTAGAAAAAGGAAGATAGAAATGTCTGATTCTGAGTGTGACCTTGATTTAGATGATTTGGCTTTGTTTGCAAAAAATTTCAAGAAAAATCTCAATTTCAATAAAAATGGAAATTTCAAAGATAAAAAGAATTTTGAGAAAAATAGGTTTGAAAAGAAAAATGAGAAAGATTTTAAAGACCCTCCAAATAAAGACAGTGAGAGATGTTATAAGTGCGAAGGTAAGGGTCATAGAGCTTTTGAATTTGCTACCAGACTTATCAGACTTTCCAAAGAAAAGGGTAAAACTGTCCTTAACGCTACCCTTAGGTACGACAGTGAGATCGAGTCGGTGGACTCTGGAGATGAGTCACCGCATGAGTGTAACTTCACCGCATTAATGGCTAGTCATGTGAGTACCTATAGTGCTCCTCACAATGATGAGGATGTTGCATCACAGGGACACCTCGACAGTGAGAAAGAAAAGAGTGAGGGGGAGGATGATGCAAGTGAGAGCGAGAGTGATCTCCAACGCGCCTACGCCGAGTTATATTCTGAGTCATTTAAAACCAAAAAGAGTAACAAAGCGTTAGTTCTTGGGATCACCGTTTTAGAGGGAGATTTAAGAAAAGTGAGAGAGAGAGAGAGAGTCCTCCACCTGCACTACCTTGATAAAGAGAGATTATGCCTGTGTTGAGAGAGAAAGTCAGTTTAGAGAAAGAGAGAGACAGTTTAGAGAAAGAGAGAGTTGTTTTGAGAAAGAGAAAGGGGACTTGACTAAACAAATGGCTAGTCTTACGAATGAGCTCCATTCCTCCCTGGAGACTTGGAAGAAACTCGAAGCCTTTGTAGCCCAGCTTACTCATGATCTTGAGAGAGCACGGGAAGTCAAGGTTCAAATCGAGGACAGATCTGGAAAGATGGGAAAGATGCTCTTCGATCCCACTTTAGGCTATGGAGATAGGCAGGGAATAGGTTTTAATGGTGCCTCCATGTCCCAAATTGCACCTGGACCAGTTCCTAAGTTTACTACTACTCCATAGAGCCATCGTCAAAAACCACGAAGGAGAGTTAGACCAAAAAAAGCAAACCAAGGTCCGCCTAAGTCTATGTACTTTTGTACCTACTATAAAAGAAAGGGTCACCTTAGGGAGTTTTATTATAGTTTACGTCGGACACGACGTACTACTACTCCGCCACCTGCCACTAGCGATTTCTCGAGTCTCAGAGAGCGTATTGAGTTTTTAGCCACCACATCACAGAGTTTGATGGAGGAATTCCGATGAATGTCATTGTCGTCATTGAATGCTTCCCGCATCTCGGCTAAAACCAACAACAACAAGGGTAAACAAAAGGTTACCACTTCTTGGGTCCTTAAGAAAGATGAAAAGGCCCTTGTTGTTCATGTCACTCTCAAAACACATAATATCTCACAGTGGTATTTTGATAGTGGGTGCTCCAAACATATGACAGGTGATGTCTCATTTTTTACCTACCTAGAGGATCATAAGGAAGGTAAAGTCACCTTTGGAGATGGGAACAAGTCTAGACAAGGTACAAAAGAGTTACCAAGATTTCCTAAGCTCGAGAATGTTTTGTACGTCAAAGGTTTGAAAGCAAACCTTCTCAGCATTAGCTAGCTGTGCGACGCTGACTTTGCCGTAAAGTTTGATCGGGAAACATGTAATGTCTATAATCAAGAAGGTAAACTTTTAGTGAAAGGGGTGAGGACAGAGGATAAATTCTATAAGATTATGCCCAAGTCCTCACTTGTCTGCAACTGCGCCATGATCATTCCTATGGATCTGTGGCACCAACGTCTAGGTCACGTGAACTTTAGAGATTTGACTCGTTTAGCTAAAAAGGACCTAGTACGTGGCTTACCACCTCTTGGAAAGCCAACTTCCACGATTTGTGGATCATGTTATTTAGGAAAGAAAATCCATAGTCCCCATAGGAAGTTGCATTCCATTACCACCTCTCGTGTGCTTGAGTTAATTCACATGGATCTCATGGGTCCTACTCGTACTGAGAGTCTGGGTGGTAAGAGGTATATCCTCGTGATGGTAGATGATTTCTCCAGATATTCGATTATAGGTTTTCAGAGAGAGAAATCCGATGTTGTAGAGTTTTTAACGACCAAGTGTCGTGTCCTGCAAAACCAACACGGAGTCACTATTAAGAGGATGCGTAGTGACAACAACACGGAGTTTAAAGAAGCAAAGGTAAATCTTTACCGTGATAGCCTTGGTATTAAAAATGATTTTTTAGACGTAAGGACTCCTCCGTAAAATGGGATTGTTGAGAGGAAGAATCGGACTGATGATACTGGAAATAGTACCACCAGATAAGATGTTAACAGCTCAAACAAGATATAATAATGGCAGCACAAGAGTATATATATATATATATATATATATATATATATATATATATATAGTAGGAGATGAGGAGAAGGGGATGAACACAGCAATATAAGTGGTTTGGCAATTGCCTACGTCCACTGTGCAAGTGAGTGTAAATATCACTATCAAATAAGGCTCTAATGGCCTTAGTAATACAATCACTCCTCTTTCTCTCTCTCCTGTAAGTGCAACAGAGTTTTGGCAAGGGTTTATATTTTTCTATCCTTTACAAGGTAAAGGATGACCTCTATATATAGTGTTTAAGGGGTGTAATGTACCCCCTATGCATGCAATGAGCATGTGCATGAAGATGCAACCAGTATAAGGATGACACCTGGTTGATCTCAAGTAAATAATAATGACCTCAATATTCCCTCACGTGGAGGGAATGGTTCAGTTGTAGTAGATTTGTCCACGTGTACCAAACCATGCATGTGCTTGTACATGCTCGGAGTTCTTTGATTGGTGCAACCTCGGCCTGGCAGAGTACGTGGTTGGTGGAGTCCGACCGTTCCTCTATCTGAGGTTATATTTGATGAATATGGTCATGTAGTTAGTCGAGATTAGGTCTGAGTAGGTGTAATGTCGGCTTAGGTCGATGATGATGTTGTCAGATAATTGGTCACTTGTCACTGCTGATCTCGGATGATGACTGCAATATCGGTCGGGGCCAATGATTGTGTGGAAGGAGGGTTGAACCCATTAGTCCTAGCCAACCTCGACTGATGCCCGGCTGAGGTCGATGTATGTTGCATAATCAAGGTCGACTGTGGCTGACATTCCAATAACCGATGTTACTGAGGGTTATCTTAGGCATCTGGTCACCTCGGCCACAATATTGATCGAGGTTGATGACTCTGAGTTAGAGGGATCACTTTGGGCATATCACAGACGATTCAGGAAATGGTTAGATTTATGCTTCTAGGTCATAAGGTTGCTAGTAGATTTTGGGCAGAGGCGGTGTCTACCGCATGCCATACGGTGAATAGGGTTTACCTACATCCACACACACTTAAAACGCCTTATGAATTATGGACTGAAAAGAAACCCAACCTTGCATATTTTCGTGTCTTTGGGAGTAGATGCTACATCCTACGAGATAGAGAGCAATTAGGAAAGTTTGACTCCCGGAGCGACGAGGGAATATTGCTTGGATATTCATCAAACAGTAGAGCATACAGGGTTTTTAACCTGAATAGCTCTAAGGTTATGGAGTCAATAAACATCATTGTGCAAGATGACGAACCTCCGATGTATGTTGACCCTAGCCTTCAGGGTGAGGATGAGGAATTTTCTGGCAGCGATTTACTTGTTCCTCACAGACACCCTATGGACCCTACTCCTGTGTTAGGGGACACACCTACTTGGGTTCGCAAGAGTCATGACCCTGCCGCTATTGTTGGTGATCCCACCTTAGGGGTCAAGACTCGTGCTCAGCTACAGAACGTTGTTAGCCACTTTTGCTACACGTCCAAAGTCGAGCCCAAGAATCACAAAAAATCACTCAAGGATGAATACTGGATATCTGCTATGCAGGATGAGTTGCTTCAGTTTATAAAAAACAATGTCTGGGATCTTATCCCCCGACCTAGTGAGACAAATATGATAGGTACCAGGTGGATTTTTAGGAATAAAATGGATGAAAATGGTACCATAATCAGAAACAAGGCTAGGATGGTCTCTCAAGGCTACACACAGATAGAGGGTGTAGACTTTGGGAAGACATTTGCTCCTATTGCGAGGCTTGAGTCTGTTCGCTTACTACTCACCATCGCATGTCATCTGCGTTTCAAGCTATATCAGATGGATGTCAAGATTGTCTTTCTAAATGGCATTCTACAGGAGGAGGTTTTCGTAGGACAACCAAAAGGGTTTAAAGACCCTAAGCACCCGGAGCACGTCTACTATCTGAGGAAAGCCTTGTGTGGTTTGAAGCAAGCACCCCGTGCTTAGTACGAGAGGCTTACTTCCTATATTTTAGCCTGTGGCTTCAAGAGAGGGGGAGTTGATATGATGTTGTTCGTCAGTAGAAATGACGGTGCTATTTTGGTTGCCCAAGTCTATGTGGACGACATAGTCTTTGGATCCACGTGTTCCCAGCATGCTTACCACTTTGAGGAGGAGATGAAAAGTGAGTTTGAGATGAGCATGGTAGGTGATCTTACTTTCTTCCTTGGTCTCCAGGTTCATCAGCTAGAGGATGGGATGTTCATCTCCCAATCCAAGTATGCTAGTGACCTAGTGAAGAAATTTGGTTTAGACTCCGCTAAGCATGCTCGTACATCTATGAGTACCACTACTTAGCTTAGTAAGGACACTTCAGGTAAGGACGTAGAGTAAACCTTGTATCAGAGTATGATAGGTAGTCTTCTCTACTTGACTGCCAGTCATCCCGACATAGACTTTAGTGTTGGAGTCTATGCGCGATATCAGGTATCCCCCAAAGAGTCACAATTACTCGCTCTTAAACGTATTATCAAATATGTGAGTGGAACTCTCTCCTATGGAATTTGATATTCCTTTGATACCACTGACCATTTGTCCGCATATTCGGATGTTGACTGGGTTTGGGATGTAGATGGATGTAAGAGCACTTCTGGTGGGTGTTTCCTCTTTGGTTATGCTCTTGCCTCTTGGTTGAGCAAGAAGCAAAATTTCATCTCTTTCTCCACTGCGGAGGCTGAGTACATAGCCATCGAAAGTTATTGGACACAACTTCTATGGATGAAGTAGATGCTGGAGGATTATGGGATATCACAGGACACCATGATCATCTCCTGTGATAACACGAGCGCGATACACATATCCCGTAATCCAGTTCAGCATTCGTGCACAAAGCACATCAGGATACGCAAGCACTTTATATGTCAGTTAGTTGAGGAGAAAGTCGTATCCCTGAGTTTCATACCCATTGACCTTCAGTTAGACGATATTTTCATGAAACCTTTAGATGCCCTTAAATTTGAGAGTCTTAGGAAGTCTTTAAGGATTTACACAGTTGACTAATGGGATGGTCCGTGTCTAGGATAGGATGCATCGTCATGTTCATATCATATGATTCTTATTGCTAGGTTGTATCATTTGTATTCTTATTTTTTTTATTTTTTTGAAAAATCCAAAAAGATTTTCTTTTTATAAAAATTTTAGAAAAAGCACAAAAAAAATTTATTTTGATAAAATTTTGAAAAATCCAAAAAGATTTTTGTATTTTGTTTACACCTTTTTGGATGAGCATTTAAGATAGCCGAGTCATAACTTCACTTCCATTTATCCGTGTGACTGTTTGATAGTGATTTGAGACGCTACATCATTGCATCCATGTGCTTTACATTGTTTGGAGTCTTTGAGATGTGATTAGTGATATATTTCTACATGTTTGGCTCCTTATCTCCTTTACTGCACTCATGCACGACTTTATTTGATTATTGTACTTGTCTATCACATGTTAGCTTGAGTGTTTCCATCTCAATTTTGTCTATACAACAAACCATATGCAATAAAACTTGACAAGATTGGAATGCATGTAAATCCTAGTTGGTGAGATTGTGTTGTATTTTATCAACGGTGAAGGGCTGTGAAAGGTACATATCTATCCTTTGCAATTAAGCCACCGTTTAAATTGGATTTAAAAAATTGAGGAATTTTATTATCCGGGGTCCAAGAGGTTAAAAGAGCCCGAAAAATTTAAAGGCAATAAAAAGTAATATATGCCAAATATGGGCCATTAGGTTTCACCATCAATTCTCCAATGTTTGAGAATGTAGATTGCCTCTATTCAAAATATAAATCTAAGGGAGTTTGGTTGGAGAATTTATACGGTTTTCACTTCCTTGAAAGTTCTGAAAAAGCATTAAATCATTTTGGACGTTATTGGTATGGAAATCACTTTGAGCTTTGATTTTCTGATATGATTGAGTCAATGTCTCATATTTCCAATTTTTTACACCTAAGGAGGATGTTGAGTTTATTCGTTAGGAGTATCCGATATTCATCGTGCACATATGTTATGTTTGTATGCATTGATTTTCCTATCGAATTTTATCACACCCCTACATTTTCGCTATCATCGACTTGGTTGTTTTTGTGTTTGTTCATGGTGCGATTCTTTGTTTTATATTTGTGTGAAAAAATTTGAAAGATTAAAAATAAATAAATTTTTTTCTTCCTTGTGACATTCTCCATTTTTATTTATTCGACTTCTCATATCTGTCTATTTGGGACATCATAAAAATGGGGAGAAGAATTATGGGGGAGAATTGTTTGGTGTTTGGTTGATTTATCAATGATTTGCTTAAGCTTAATTGATGTTTGATTTTTGCATATCATTATATTTCAAACTGTTGTTTGTCACGGGTATTTGTTGTATCTCATGTGTGTAGGTACAAAAATGACAATTATTGGATTGTACACCTTGATGAGATAAGCTTTGAGAGTTTTTGAAAAATTGAAACTTTGAAGATGTTGAAGTTTGATTGACGACATGTCAGCTAGTATTCTCAATTTGAGGGTTTAACGGGGATATTAACTTGTATGTCATTTGCTTTATTGAGATAGCATAATTCGGATTTTTTATGTATGTACCGGCATAGACATGGGGGGAGATTTGTAAGGATATAATTTTATAAATGTTCGGGGTAGAATCTAGGAATTTTTTATTTGTCCTAGAACACAGTATGTATGTCTAATACCGCTACATTCGGCACGTCAACACGATCATCCACGACGGCCTTGATCCAAATCCATGCATCCACCATCTTCACACGTGCATCATGCTACATGTGACGTGCTGCTCAATTCATTCCCACTACTCCACTTCACATTATTGGTAAAATTATTTATTGGAGTTGTTTATATTTGCATAAATATTCGGGAATTTTTTAGAAAATATTTTTTGAAGTCTGAATTATTTTTTATCAAAAGCAAAAAAAATTCTAAGTGTAGAAGCGGACTGCCTCGGTCGACGAGCTCGTTCAAACGACATAGCACTGTCGTTCGAGCGAGATAAGCATCTCGTGCGATGTAGTTCGAACGACACGTGTCCTTCGTTCGAGAGAGATGCCTATCTCGTTCGAATGACACGTGTCCTTCGTTCGTGCGAGATGCCTATCTCGCTCGAGGAACGCCACCGCCTCGATTTTTGTATAAATACCAGTGTGCATTCTACACGTTTTTCTAAGTCATTTACGCATAAGTTTTTGTGTTTTCACAGCCCAGAAAACAGCCTTCACTTTTTAAGATTTTATACCTTATTTATTCACATAACCACTCCCATATATGTATATGAATCGTTAAACCTTCAAGAGGATCGTTTTTACTCATCCGGAGTATTTTGTGAAGAAGCTATCTTCTTCTCTATTGCAGCCCACCTGGAGTTCTTGCGGGAGATTCCAGCCGACGACATTGGAACCGACACCTGAGGGTATTTCATATGTCACTCTTATTTTCATTGTAATCCGTGTAACCATTTTTTTTACAAATTATAGTGAAAATAAAAGGTTTTGCCCCTTTGGGGGATTTTTCCTCACTTGTGTGTTTTGTTTGTGATTGACTGTTCTTGCATGATCATATTAATTTCAATCATGCCTAGATGCATGTTTTAGGACTTAATTGAAAAAATTGAATTTAATTAAATAATCTCTCTGTTTGAACAAAAGCGCACTCTTCATAAATAGTTAGATAAGTATTACGGGGTTGGTAAGTATGGTTAAAGTTTTAAGTGGTGATGGTACGTTCAACATCCATGTTACCAAATGGGTAAGAAGAGTGTATTAATGATATTTCGTAAGAATATCATGTTTATAAACATTGGGATAAGATTATGATTGTAAAGTTATTGTGTTGGATAAATGACTTACTAAGGTCATTATATGTTTTGTTAAAGAGCAATCAAATGATACTGAAAAGGGAATAAAGTGACAAGTTAGATTGAATTCATAGTGCTTGACTGCATAATATACATGAAGGTGAATATGAAATCTTGGTTAAGAATAAACATTTAGTGAATGATTGTTCAGTTTCAATATATGAATAGTAGTGAGGCTATATTTAAATTAAGAAATTATAAGGATGATATTTAACATACTCTTAAACTTTAGAAATGATACAGAAAGTAGTTCAGGTAAAACACATGTATTTGGTGTAAGGACACAAATCTCCAATTGAGTCTTAATGTAGTGGTGGCTCAATTCTGGACAAAAACACTTGAGTCATAGGATAGAGATCTTGAGCATCCTTCAAGCCTATGACTTGTTACAGTTGAAGACGTTGCAGCCCGCGTTTCAAGAAAACATCTTTGCCACGTTTCAATGCCTCGTTTCACGTCGTTAACATGAGTATTTCATAGTCTCCAAAAGGTATGAATTCATTAATATATATATATATATATAGGAGCTTGGAAATTTATTTTGGGTGTTAGTATTTTTTTATTTTTTTTTTAATTCATAGTTCTAAAGATTTTGTTCTTGGACACCTTTCCGTAGAAAAATCATATCAAATCCAAAACAATCAGATAAATATGAAACTCGCGTCCACGCGTTCGTATCGAAATTCTCTAGAACCATGGCCTGAAATCTCGTTAGAAAGGTCGTTCGAATGATATTTCATTCGAACGAGATTTCAAATGAGATTTCAGTTTGTCCATTTTTTGCCAGTTTTCATTTTTAACCCCCCACTACTTTGTACCAGTTTTAATAAGTGAGGGAACCAACTTTTTCAGATAAACTTTTTCATCTTCCAAGAGAGTTTTGAGAGCAAAATACTTTCAAGAAAAAGTTTCTTTTGGCGTTTTTGTTTTCATGGAATAAATCCTTCCAAAAACACCTATACACCCATTGTTTAGTTTATCCAAGTTCATACATATATATATTATTTGCTTGGAGTGTTTGGCACAAAAATTTGGGTCCTTTTCTCTACCCCGACAAAAGGAGATACTTCAGTTTATGCTGCGGTGTTCCCACTCGAAGAAAAGCTTCGTGTGAGGGTGACGGTGTCTAAGAGCCCTATCGAAGGCTTCCGAGACTGCGGAGGAGTCCACGGTTATTTTCTAGGCAGAGGTTGAAGATCAAAGGAGCGTGTCAAGGCTTTGACTGACTCAAGTCGTGTTATGTAAGTCCTCTTTGTCGAGTCTTTGTAAAACTACCATACTTAGTGAATTTGTGGCCAGGGTCATCCGAGGTTTTTCCCATTTGGGTTTTCCTCATACATCGACGCGTCATGTGATTTTATTTATTTTATCTTTCTCTATCACCATAAAACGCATGCTTGGGTTAACAAGATAAAATTGGTTTATTCTTCACACGCATTTACTTTGGTGCAAAAACTATTTGGGTGAAATTTAAGTTAATATAATTCAAGTCGGTAATTTCAATTGATTAAATTTTTGTTTGGCCTAATTTGGTAAAATTGGAATATTTGGTGTAGGTAAACTTTAGGACTTGTGATTAAATTAATTTGTGCTTAAAATAAATTTCTCATATTTAACTATAAGTGAAATTTTTGTTTTTGTGAAAATCTAAAATTTGGTTTGTGTGTGTGTGTGTGAGTGTTCACCATAATTCACTTCTTTAGGCCTAATTTTAATTTTGTTTCAGAAATTAAAATTTGTGTTTAATTTAATTTTTCAATTTTAAAAAGAAAAGTAAATTAACTTAGTTTTGAAAAATTAAATTTTGTTAGCAACCATCTTATTTCCGCACGTGTTAGGAAGTTGTTTATTAAGTGTAAGAGATTATTTAAAATTGGGGGCCTATCGCACTTTCAAATTGGTATCAGAGCCGGAGCGCTAATTTATTGCGTTAAGGTCCTTTTTAATATTTTTGGTTAAAAAATGGAATTTTTTCCATTTTCAAAATTTCCTATTTTCGATGGTTCTAATTATGCATATTGGAAAGCGCGTATGCGTTCGGCACTTAGGGCTATAAATGGGAGGGTTTGATTATCCGTAATTAATGGGTGGTCCCCATCTACTTGTTTAATAGAGAACGAGCGTGTCCCCAAACCTGTTGAGCGTTGAAGTGAGAACGAACTTATATCCGCTAATTTCAATTCCCGAGGTTTAAATGCCTTGTTTAGCGCCGTCACACCGGATGAATTCCGACGTATCATGACGTGTGAAACTGCTAAGGAAGCTTGGGATATCCTACAAACTCACTCACGAGGTAACAAGTGTGGCAAAAGCTTCTAAACTCCAAAACCTCACCACTCAATTTGAAACCATCAAAATGGATGAAAAAGAAACATTCGATGAGTTTTATGCTAGACTCTCTGATATAGTAAATTCTTCATTTAATTTAGGAGAGAAAATACCTGACGAACGAGTTGTAAAGAAAATCCTTAGGTCCCTACCCAATAGATTTATCCCTAAGGTGACCATTTTAAATTCTTTACCCACCTTGCACTCTACCAAACTTGAGGAATTAGCAGGTGATTTGTAAACCTATGAGCTAGATATGTTCCTCTCCAAAAATGAAAAGAAAATTGACAGGAGAATTGCTTTGAAAGCCCGTAAGGACGAAAAATAAGTTGTGGATGACGAGAGTAATAGTGACTCGGAAGATATGGCTATGTTTGCTAGGAAGTTTCATAAATTTCTTAAACTTAACAAAGATAAATTTAACAATGATTACAAGAAATTTGAAAAATCTAAGCATGACACATCTGAAAAGATCCCTAAAACATTTAATGAAAATTTAAATAGGGACGAGTCAAATAGGTGCTATGGTTGTGAGGGTTATGGCCATAGGGAGAGAGAATGCCCCACTAAACTAAGAAGAGAAGGAAAACAACCAAATTCCTATAATTCCACCCTTAGTGAAGAAAGTGAAAAGAAAGAGGGACCCGAAACCCCCATTGAGCGCAACTTTACCGCGTTCATGGCTTGCCATGTTAGTGATGGAGAGAAATTTTTCGACAATGACATCTCAAATCATGACACTTTCGAGGCCTTTATTTGTGAAGCTCTAAAAGATGATGGTAGTGAGATTGGATAAGAGAGAGAGAGAATGAAAGTGAAAATGAGGTTGATGTGAGTGAACTTCAATTTGCATTTCAATAATTATATACCGAATCTATAAAATTAAAAAGGGCAAATTTGAATTTAGAAGCGAGTTTAAAGGAGCGTGCCAATGTTGTTGATAAGAATGCGTTAGTTGATGACCATAGGACACAAGAGAGAGAGATTCAAGAGAAGATTGAGTATGTAGAAGGCGAGAGAGATAGACTTAAGGGCTTAATGGAATCCTTAAAAAAGGAGCTTCTCGCGTTTGAAGAGCGCAATGTTTTATTAGAGTCTCACATTTTAGATTTAGAAAATAAATTAAAAGACTCTAGTAAAGTCAAATTTGATTTGGAGTGTCGTTCGGAGAAATTAGATAAAATATTAGGATCAGTCCAAATTAAAAATGACACGCGTGGTTTAGGCTTCGATACTTGTAATGAATCAACTTATAAAGCTAAAACCAATGTTTTGAGAGAATTATCTAGGAAAGCTTCTAGAGGTCAATCCTTAGGTACCAATTTTCGACATGTCTTTACTTGTTCACATTGTGGTCGAAAAGATCATCTTAAGAAATTTTGTTTTGACCTTAAAAGATTTTCTAGGAAATTCAAAGGTAAGGTAACCGAGGTAGTCAAGATTCCTAAATCCCAAGATATCCATTTTTCATTAGTATGGGTTAGGAGATCCGACTTGGTAGCTTTACAAAACATAATTTTTTATTCTCATTTACTTTCTCACAATCCCTTGCTAAATCCAAAGGTTGAATGTGTTAGTTGTATGCATACTCTAGCTATTTGTGCCTCATATCATATATCTTTGTTAGTTGTATGCATGTTTAGTCATTTTCTAGTCATTGCTTTCTTTCATATCTGATGCTAGAAATTATGACTTGTTTATCTTTTGTATTATATTTATCTTTGTTTGCATTAAATGAAAAATACAAAAAGATTTTTGTTTATCATTTCTGTTTTATATTATGTGTTATTTAGGCTTAATGAAAAATACAAATGATTTTTGTTTATTTTTTGAGTAAATTTTATATTTATCTACAATTTTGAAAAACTCAAAAAGATTTTATTTTTGTGTGTATTTTGGTTTTACACACCTTTTGTGGCATATGTTTGCGTTTGAATCCTTTATACTACTACCATGTGACTAGAATTTTTGGATAAAATTTTAATCCTTAAAATTTTCTTTATCATGTTTACATGGAGTAGTTTAAGTTTGACTTGCTTAATCATTTCACTTTTATATGCCTTTTTCACACACATGCACGAGCTTTCTGAACCATAACTTCACATGTTATATTTGAGCTTTGTGAGGTATTATCCTACCAATCTAGTCATATACATACTATGACCTAGGAGGATTAGTGCATGTTAAAAACCGTTGCACGAGAGAATTGAGAGATAAAAATGATATATATAAATGTGCACAGGGAAGGGCTCCGAAAGGATACATTATCCTTTGCGAGTAAGCCACCGTTTGGAATGGACCTAAAAGAAATACGTGGTCCAAAGGCCTAAAAAATGGCATTAAAAGAAAAAATAATTTGCCAAGGCCTAATTTGTTTAGTTTGATATATTCATTCAAAAGAATTATATGAGTATTTAAGGGAGATTGGATGGATTGTCAACGGTTTGCACAATGTCATTTATCCTAGTTATTATGCTTTAAATGTCATGACTCTATTGGTTTGTAAAATCATCAATACGCTAGGCTTGTATGCATTGTGTTTGTTTGTTCACGAGTTCACTTTACCCTGTCACATAAAGGATAAATTTTAGTTGATAAAGTTTTGCAATTAAATAAGAACTCCGTGAACATGTTTAAGTAATTGGGTTTTAAATTCTTTAGTATCTAGTTCGCACCCCTTCACTTCCGTTTGCATATGACACATTTATGCCATAAGAGTGTGAAAAACTCATGGTATATTATTTTGTGTCCTTTATGAGTTTATATCTATATATGTGTGTGCTTGTATATATTTTATATCCATTGTGTATACATAGATATGACATTATGTTTTATTTTGAGTCTTTGCCATTTTAGCTAGTCCACATATGCCTTAATTCATAATTGGTACCTAACTTGTTGCAAAATTTTGTTTGATATCACATACCTAGTTTCTTATGTTTCAAATTGATATCATTTTGTTCGCATCGTAGTTAGTATCCGTTGTCACTCACTTAGATTAGTTATTGTCTTTTATTTCCCATAGCTCTTCTTGATCCTATCTCTTAAGCATCATTTTATTTTACTCGTTGTCCCATATTTATATCCCTTATATCGTTTTTAGGGAGAGAAATCGTACTTAGTTAAAATGAGAAGAAATGAGTAATTGATTAGTTATTTTATCCTTTGTCTATTCCTGAACAAAGAGGGGGAGAATGATAGGGGAGAAATGATATCTAATCCTATTGTAATTATATCTTAGTTTGGGACATTTAACTTAAGGGAGACGTCTTTCTAAGTATGTCATTTATTTGATAAAGGGGAGAATTAATTTAGGGGGAGTATTTATTTTAATTACATTTAATATTTTGATATTCCCTATGCGTTTAATGTTTTGCTTAAGTGTGCAGGTTTTATTCTAAACGACAACTTTCATTCAGCAATGATAGTGTTCCTTGGGTTTTCGAGTCAAGCTTGTAATTTTATTTTTTTTGGGTGGGATGTTTTTGAGTCTAGTAAGATCTTGACGGGCCTTTAGGATTTTGTTTTGGTTTTTGTCCCGGAATAGCCAAAGGGGGGGATTTGGAAGGACACAAGTCTCCGATTGAGTCTTAATGTAGTGTTGGCTCAATTCCGAATAAAAACACTTGAGTCATAGGATAGAGTTCTTGAGCATCCTTCAAGCCTATGACCTACTATAGTTGAAGACGTTGTGTCCCACGTTTCAAGAAAATATCTTTGTCGTGTTTCAGTGCCTCATTTCACGTCATCAACATGAGGATTTCATAGTCTCCAAAAGGTATGAATGCATTAATATATATATATATAGGAGCTTGAAAATTTATTTTGGGTGTTAGTATTTTTTTAAAATTTTATTTGAATTCATAGTTCTAAAGATTTAGTTCTCGGACACCTTTTTGTAAAAAAATCATATCAAATCCAAAAAAAAATCAGAAAAATACGAAACTGGAGGCCACGCATTTGTATCAAAATTCTCTAGAACCATGGCCTAAAATCTCGTTAGAAAGGTCGTTCGAACGACCTCGTTCGAACGAGATTTTGTTCGAATCAGATTTCAGTTTGTCCATTTTTTGTCTGTTTTCATTTTTAACCCCCCACAACCCCACTACTTTGTACCAGTTTTAATAAGTGCGGGAACCAACTTTTTTAGATAAACTTTTTCATCTTCCAAGAGAGTTTTGAGAGCAAAATACTTTCAAGAAAAAGTTCCTTTTGGTGTTTTTGTTTTCATGGAATAAATCCTTCCAAAAACACATATACACCCATTGTTTAGTTTATCCAAGTTCCTACATATATATATATTATTTTCTTGGAGTGTTTGGCACAAAAAATTGAGGTCCTTTTCTCTACCCCAACAAAAGGAGATACTTCGATTTACGCTGCGGTGTTCTCACTCGAAGAAAAGCTTCGTGTGAGGGCGACGGTGTCCAAGAGCCCTATCGGAGGCATCCGAGACTGTGGAGGAGTCCACGGTTATTTTCTAGGCGGAGGTTGAAGATCGAAAGAGCGCGTCAAGGCTTGGACGGACTCAAGTCGTATTGTGTAATTCCTCTTTGTCGAGCCTTTGTAAAACTACCATACTTAGTGAATTTGGAGCCAGGGTCGTCCGAGGTTTTACCCATTTGGATTTTAATCGTACATCGGCGCGTCATGTGATTTTATTTATTTTACCTTGCTCTATCACCATAGAACGCATGCTTAGGTTAACAAGATAAAATTGGTTTATTCTTCACACGTATTTAATTTGGTGCAAAAATTATTTGGGGGAAATTTAAGTTAATTTAATTCAAGTCGGTAATTTAAATTGATTAAATTTTTGTTTGGCCTAATTTGGTAAAATTGGAATATTTAGTGTAGGCAAACTTTAGGACTTGTGATTAAATTAATTTATGCTTAAAATAAATTTCTCATATTTAACTTTAAGTGAAATTTTTGTTTTTGAGAAAATCTAAAATTTGGTTCGTGTGAATTTTGTGTATGTGTGTGAGTGTTCACCATAATTCACTTCTTTAGGTTTACTTTTAATTTTGTTTTAGAAATTAAAATTTGTGTTTAATTTAATTTTTCAATTATAAAAAGAAAAGTAAATTAACTTAGTTTGGAAAAATTGAATTTTGTAGCAGCCATCTTATTTCGCACGTCTTAGGAAGTTATTTATTAAGTGTAAGAGATTATTTAAAATTGGGGGCCTATCGCACTTTGATTTGGTGTTGGATGGAAGATTGAAATGTGATGTGTAATTAGATAGTCCGGTAATAAGATATTTATGATTTGAAATATTACACGATGATAAGGATAGACTATAGGAATGAAGGGAGAAAGGTAAAGAATGATACTAGGTTTATTAAGAATGTTCACTCATTGTGAATATATGTTGATACAACTGATAATCTATTATACGTGAATGTTTGACATGCATATATAATTATATGAAGTAACATATGTGTTGGGAATTGGTTTTCATTGATAAGAAATCATTAGATGATTATCCTTACGTGTAAATGATAAAGAAACTGAAGATATTATGAAAGAAGATTTGTCGTACATCGAAGAACCGGTGGAAATTATTGATCGAAATAAGAAAGTATTAAGGAATAAGGTTAGTCCCATAGTTAAAGTGTTGTGGAGGATCAATGAAATTAAATAATCAAATTGGAAAAGGTAATATAGCATGATTAAATAGTATTCTCAATTGTTTGGTAAGTGAAATTCATACTAAATTTCGGGGACAAAATTTCCTCAGGAGGGATAGTTGTGACAACCCAGATAAACTTATGATAAATCATGTTGAAATCATGCTTATCTTATGGGATGGGGATAATGTGTTATTGGTGTATATAATTTTAAGTTATTATGTTTAGTTTAATTCTACCTTCATAACTCATGAGATAGCGAATTAGTTACAAACACAAAATTTTGAAGTTTTCGGTAAGAATTTACATGTTGGAGACATGTTTTGACCATTATACTATAACAATTGACTTGAGGTGAAAACTATATAGTTGTATATATGTGAGTTACGTTTGTAACACAACAAACGATGCGTCAAACGGAGATTCGAGTGAGAAGATATCGTCTTTTTACGAATAGGGGATAAAGCAGTCATTTAGCCTTAAATGATATTTTGTCTTACGTTGTGCCACGTGTTATATCTTGATTGGACCAAAGGGAGGTGCCATATTCCGACTTATAGCCCTTAAAAATAATCCCCTTTCTTCATAAAATCTGTCTTGGTTCAGTTTGGAGAGCTTAGCTTGAGGAAAGAGAGCCGGGAAGAAGAAAGTGAGGAAACAAATTCGAGAAAAATCTGTAGAAATTACGTAAAAGTCCCTAACGTAATTCTACCAGTAAATCTTATTATAATTTTGGAATTATTGATTGAAATGATAAAAATCATAATTTGTTTACTAAAATTTTGTGCTTTGAGGTATACGTGTGGATAGATGCGAGTTTAAGTAAAGTTGAACGTGTAAATCATGTATATTACTTCGATTGGAAACCTTGTGTATTCAAACTTCTATGTCTTTTTGTATATTTATTGTAATTGAATAATTCTAGTTGAAGATGAAAATATACTCATATGTTCATAAAATATCCGAAAATTATGTGAAAATATCAAGAAATGAATCTTTGGTGATAGTTTGAAGTTCAGTTATAAAATCTGCCCCAAAAGTGTAAGTATGCACACCGTGTGTTCGAAGTTTTGCTTGGCAAAAAAATGAACCTTAAAAATTATGAAAATTTAACTTTGTATTTTTAAATACTTTTATTGATTTTGGGTGAAATATCATAGAAAGTTATGATAGAAAAAAATTATGAAAATTCCTGGAAGTTGACTGAACGATAGAGGAGCCTATAGGGCAGATTTGCTATGTAGCAAAGAAATGGGCATATCTTGCTCTAGGAATTTTGAAATGATATGTAGTCTTTTGGATTTTGTAAGGACACAAATTTTCAATTGAGTCCATATATAGTTTTGGCTCAATTCCGGACAAAAATATTTATTCATAGGATAGTATTTAATTGTAATATTCTCAAGCCTATGAAGTGTTTGTTGAAGACGTAGCGGCAAAGAGTATAAAGCTTCATCAATATGCCGGTTTGCGTGCCTCATTTCTACGTCATCAACTATGGTTCCATGCTCCCAAGGTATGAATGCAATATTATATATATAGGAGCTTGGAACAATTTTTATTGGGTGTTAGGTTTAATAAAAACTGTGTTTTATTTTCAGAAAGAATTAATTAGAACTTTAAAATAAGTTTATAAAGTTTTCTGGGCTAAAATCGAATTTTCCAAAATTCTGGAAGTTCGTTCGATATGTCGTTCGAACGAGTTTTTCATTCGAACTAGATGTCGTTCGAACGAGTTTGCCAACGAGGTTCCAGTATAGGCCTTTGAAATGTCGTTCGATATGTCGTTCGAACAAATCTTATGTTCGAACGAGATATCCAACGAGATTCTAACGAGTTCAATCTGGAACTACGTTAGAAGTCTCGTTCGAACGAGATTTCGTTCGAACGAAATGTCGTTCGAATGAGATTTCGTTCGAACGAAATGTCGTTCGAACGAGATGCCAGGCGGGAACAGTTTTTGGCAGTTTTTTCACCCACTTTCCCACTTAGTTTTTAACCAACTTTTTCAGACTTTATCATGTGCGGGAAGAACATTTTCCAACTTAACATTTCCATAACTTTTCATCTCTTAGAGAGTGTTTTGAGAGAAAAATTGGTTTAGGAAAATGTTCATGTTTTGAGTGTGTTTTTATCAAAGAGACAATCATTCACCACTCTAGTTTACACCCAAATCAGTGTTTATTCCAAGTTCTTATATACATATCAATTGCTTGGAGTTTGGCACCGGTTTTTCTCTACACCGAATTGAAGAGAAATTTTACTTTGTTTTACCCGCTTGGAGAAAGGCTTCATGTACGGGTGATGGTGACCATATAAAGCCCTATCGGTGGATTCCGAGACCGCGGTGGTGTTCCAAGGTTATTCGCTAGGAAGAGGTGTCTACAAGAAGAAGCATCGAGTCTTGAGAGGGATCGAGTCGTGTGTTGTAAGTCTTTTGTCTTGTACTTGTAATTCCGTATCTAGTGAATTTGTGGCTAGGGCCGTCCGAAGTTGTTTTCCGTCTTGGGTTTTTCCTCGTACATCGCGGCGTAGTGTGATTGATTTATTTTATCTTGCATAATAATTTAGAATGCATGCTTAGGATAATTCTAGATTAAATACGGTTTAAATTATCACACTTAATTTAATTTGGACTTAAATTAAATATTGAGTAAAGTTAGTTAATTCAAGTCTCTTGCTAAAATTAGTTTGGCCTAACTTCGAAATATTGAAAATTATGACTTAGGCAAATTCTAGGGTTTGGATTAATGAATTAATTGGTTTAAGTGATTTTAATATTTGTGTTCAAGTTAATTTCACTTGTGTTTAATTGTAAGAAAATTAAAACTGGATATTTGTATGTTTTAGTTGAACCATCACATCCTAACGCTTCCGCATATCAACTAACTCATAAAAGGAAATATTAAACATAAAAGGAAATTATAAGTTGAGTTTAATTGTGATAACATTAAGAATCCGGGGGATCTTTTCTTTTACAAATTGGTATCAGAGCCAAAGCGATAAATTATTTCGTTAACGATCCTTTAAATAATTTTTGGCTAAAATGGAATTTTCTCCATTTTCAAAATTTCCTATTTTCGATGGTTTAAACTACGCGTATTGGAAAGCGCGAATGAAATCGGCACTAAAATCTATCGACGAGAGAGTTTGGATGTCAGTTGTTAACGGGTGGTCCCCACCAACTTATTTAGTTGAAAATGAACGTGTTCCCAAACCCGCCGATAGATGGACTGAAAATGAGTTTAAACTTGCTAATTTCAATTCCCGTGGTTTGAATGCCTTGTTTAGCGCTGTCACGCCTAAGGAATTCCGACGTATTATGACGTGTGAAACCGCTAAAGAAGCTTGGGATATTTTACAATTAACTCATGAAGGAACTAGTGTCGTTAAAGCTTCAAAACTCTAAAACCTCACCACCCAATTTGAAACTATTAAAATGAATGAAAAAGAAAATTTTGATGAATTTAATGCTAGACTTTCTGATATTGTTAATTCATCTTTTAACTTGGGAGAGAAAATACCTGACGACCGTGTTGTAAAGAAAATTTTAAGGTCCCTACCCGATAGATTTATTCCAAAAGTGACCGTTTTAAATTCTTTACCCACTTTAACCTCTACGAATTTAGAAGAGCTTGTAGGTGATTTACAAACCTATGAACTAGATATGTTTCCCTCTAAAACTGAAAAGAAAATCGAAAAGGGTGTTGCTTTAAAAGTCCGAAAAGAGGTCAAACAAGTAGTAGAGAGCAAGAGTGATAGTGACTCGGAAGACATGGCTTTATTTGCTTGTAAATTTAGAAAATTCCTTAAAATTAACAAAGATAAATTTAAAAATGATTTTAAAAAATTTGAATCTTCTAAGCATGACAAAAGCGAGAAGATTTCTAAAGCCGAGAAGATTCCTAAAGCAGAGAAGATCCCTAAACCTAGTAATGAAAATTTAGATAGGGACGAGTCTAATAAGTGTTTTGGTTGTGAAGGTTATATATGGACATAGAGCTTTTGAGTTCCCCACTAAACTAAGGAAAGAGGGTAAGCGACCTATTTCATATAATGCGACCCTTAGTGATAGTGATAAGGAAGAGGGACCCGATTCCCCCACTAAGAAAAATTTTGTGGCTTTTATGGCTAGTCATGTGAATGATAGTGAGAACTCATCGATTGATGAAACTTTAACACATGACACTTCCAAGGTCATTGTTTATGATTCTCTTATTTTTTATGATAGTGAGAGTGGAGAAGAAAGAGAGAGTGAAAATGAAGAAGAGGTTAATGTGAGTGAACTTCAAAATGCTTTTCAAGAACTTTATGAAGAATCTATTAAATTGAAAAGAGCTAATTTGAAGTTAGAAGCTAGTTTGAATGAAAATGTCAAGGTCGTTGATAATAGTATGTTGGTTGAAGACCTTAGGACACGTGAGAGGACTCTTCAAGAGATGCTAGAATATGTAGAAGGCAAAAGAGATAGCCTTAGGGGTTTAATGGAATCCTTGAAAAAGGAGCTTCTTGCTTTTGAAGAGCGAAATGTTTTATTAGAGTCTAACATTTTAGAATTGCAAAATAAATTAAAAGACTCTAGTAATGTCAAATTTGATTTAGAGTGTCGTTCAGAAAAACTAGATAAAATATTAGGAACGGTCCAAATTAAAAATGACACTTGTGGTTTAGGCTTCAATACTTGTAATGAATTTTCTCATAATGCCAAAACCAATGTTTTAGGACAATCGTCTTGGAAAGATTTTAGAGATCACTCCTTAAGAAAATATTTTCGACATGTTTTTACTTGTACTCATTGTGGTCGAAAAGGTCATCTTAGGAAACTTTGTTTTGATCTTAAACGAATTCCTAGAAAATTCCATAGTAATGTAACCACGGTAGTTAAAGTTCCAACACCCCAAGATAATCACTCTTCATTAATTTGGGTTAGGAAATCCGACTTGGTTGCCTTGCAAAATAGGGTTTTTGATTCTCATTTACTTTCACATGCTTCCTCCCTTGCTAAATCCAAAGGATGAATGTGTTAGTGTTTTGCATACTTTAGCTTTTGTACTTCATGCTATATTCACATGCTAAATGTATGCTTGTTTAATCATTTTCTAGTCTATGCTCCATGCTTATCACATGCTAGAATTATGATTTTTGTTTATCTTTTGTATTATATTCCCTTCATTTTGTTTGCATTAAATGAAAAAAAATACAAAAAGATTTTTGTTTATCATTTGTGTTTTATTTGTTTCATTTACGCTTAATGAAAAATACAAATGATTTTTGTTTATCCTTTTGAGTATATATATTTATTTTTGGTTAAAAATGTTAAAAACTCAAAAAGATTTTTTTTGTTTGTATTTTAGTTTGACACACTTTAAGTTGCATATACTTGTGTTTGAATTCCATCATTTACGCTCCCACGTGGCTAGAACTTTTGGTTTAGAATATCAATCCTTAAAAGAGTAGTTGGATTTTGTGTTGTTTAAATGAATTCTATTTTTATATGCCTCTATTCACACATGCACGAGCTTCATTGAATTTTTAACTTCATATGTATATTTGAGCTATGTGAGATGTTCTCCTTCCAATCTTGTCATCTACATATTTGTGACTTAGGAGGACTAGTGCATGTTAAAATCAGTTGCATGTGAGATTTGTGTGAAAAATGAAAACATGATAAATATAAATGTGGACGGGGAAGGGCTCCGAAAGAACTAAGTGATCCTTTGCGATAGTAAGCCACCGTTTTTTAATGGACCTAAAAGAAATACGTGGTCCAAAGGCCTAAAAACAGAATATATGGCATTAAAAAGAAAATAAATTGCCAAGGCCTATGTTTGATTGATATAGTCATTCAAATTTAATCTAAATGCATATTGAGGGAGATTGGATGATATATCAACGGTTTGCACAATGTCCGTTTATCCTAGTTGCGTATTTAATGTCATGACTCTATTGGTTTGTAGAATCATCAATATTCTATGCTTGTATGCATTGTGTATGTTTGTTCATTGAGTTCAATCTATATTGTCACATGAGGTTATATTTAAATGTGATGAAGTTTGCAATCAAATGAGAACTCCGTGAACGTTTATTAAGTGTTTGGGTCTAGATTTAATTGTTGCTAGTTCACACCCCTACACTTCCGTTTCCATATGACACATTTTTGCCATACGAGTGTGAAAGACTCCTATTATATGTTGTGTGTGTCATTTGTGTTTATATCTATACATATGTGCGTGTGCATTCTTGATATATTCATAGTACATATATATATGATATTTTATTTTTGCCTTTGCCTTGCTTTTGTTACCCATATGCTTTCATGTCTTATCACTTTAAGCTTCAACATGCTTTTATATTTTGATTCTTTCACCTTTGTCTATTCCTGAACAAAAAGGGGGAGAATATGATAGGGGACTCCTATTATTATCGTGAGAAATGGTATCTACTCCTATTATTATCGTATCTTAGTTTGGGGGAGATTTATCTTAGGGGGAGACGTCTTTCTAAGTATGTCCTTTGTTTGATAAAGGGGGGAATTAATTTAGGGGGGGAAATTAATTAATTGCATTTAATATTTTCATATTCCCTATGCGTTTGATAGTTTCCTTAAGTGTGCACGAATTCTTCTAAAGTGGCATCTTTCAGCTTTCAATGGCAAAGCGTTTGATTCTTGGGTTGAGTCAAGTTTGGGTGGGTTATGTTTTGAGTCTAGTGAGCTTGACGGCCCTTTAGGATTTTTGTTTGGTTTTTATCCCGGAATAGCCAAAGGGGGAGATTTGTAAGGACACAAATTTCCAATTGAGTCCATATATAGTTTTGGCTCAATTCCGGACAAAAACATTTATTTATAGGATAGTATTTAATTGTAATATTCTCAAGCCTATGAAGTGTTTGTTGAAGACGTAGCGGAAAAGAGTATAAAGCTTCATCAATATGCCGGTTTGTGTGCCTCGTTTCTACGTCATCAACTATGGTTACATGCTCCCAAGGTATGAATGCAATATTATATATATAGGAGCTTGGAAAATTTTTTATTGGGTGTTAGGTTTAATAAAAACTGTGTTTTATTTTCAGAAAGAATTAATTAGAACTTTAAAATAAGTTTATAAAGTTTTCTGGGCTAAAATTGAATTTTCCAAAATTCTGGAAGTTCATTCGATATGTCGTTCGAACGAGTTTTTCGTTCGAACCAGATGTCGTTCGAACGAGTTTGCCAACGAGGTTCCAGTATAGGCCTTTGAAATGTCGTTCGATATGTCGTTCGAACGAATCTTATGTTCGAACGAGATATCCAACGAGATTCTAACGAGTTCAATATGGAACTACGTTAGAAGTCTCGTTCGAACGAGATTTCGTTCGAACCAAATGTCGTTCGAACGAGATGCCAGGTGGGAACAGTTTTTGGCAGTTTTTTCACCCACTCTCCCACTTAGTTTTTAACCAACTTTTTCAGACTTTATTATGTGCGGGAAGAACATTTTCCAACTTAACATTTCCATAACTTTTCATCTCTTAGAGAGTGTTTTGAGAGCAAAATTAGTTTAGGAAAATGTTCATGTTTTGAGTGTGTTTTTATCAAAGAGACAATCATTCACCACTCTAGTTTACACCCAAATCAGTGTTTATTCCAAGTTCTTATATACATATCAATTGCTTGGAGTTTGGCACCGGTTTTTCTCTACACCGAATTGAAGAGAAATTTTACTTTGTTTTACCCGCTTGGAGAAAGGCTTCATGTACGGGTGATGGTGACCATATAAAGCCCTATCGGTGGATTCCGAGACCGCGGTGGTGTTCCAAGGTTATTCGCTAGGAAGAGGTGTCTACAAGAAGAAGCATCGAGGCTTGAGAGGGATCGAGTCGTGTGTTGTAAGTCTTTTGTCTTGTACTTGTAATTCCGTATCTAGTGAATTTGTGGCTAGGGCCGTCCGAGGTTGTTTTCCGTCTTGGGTTTTTCCTCGTACATCGCGGCGTAGTGTGATTGATTTATTTTATCTTGCATAATAATTTAGAATGCATGCTTAGGATAATTCTAGATTAAATACGGTTTAAATTATCACACTTAATTTAATTTGGACTTAAATTAAATATTGAGTAAAGTTAGTTAATTCAAGTCTCTTGCTAAAATTAGTTTGGCCTAACTTCGAAATATTGAAAATTATGACTTAGGCAAATTCTAGGATTTGGATTAATGAATTAATTGGTTTAAGTGATTTTAATATTTGTGTTCAAGTTAATTTCACTTGTGTTTAATTGTAAGAAAATTAAAACTGGATATTTGTATGTTTTAGTTGAACCATCACATCCTAAAGCTTCTTCATATCAACTAACTCATAAAAGGAAATATTAAACATAAAAGGAAATTATAAGCTGAGTTTAATTGTGATAACATTAAGAATCCGGGGGATCTTTTCTTTTACAAATTGGTATCAGAGCCAAAGCGATAAATTATTTCGTTAACGATCCTTTAAATAATTTTTGGCTAAAATGGAATTTTCTCCATTTTCCAAATTTCCTATTTTCGATGGTTCAAACTACGCGTATTGGAAAGCGCGAATGAAATCGGCACTAAAATCTATCGACGAGAGAGTTTGGATGTCAGTTGTTAACGGGTGGTCCCCACCAATTTATTTAGTTGAAAATGAACGTGTTCCCAAACCCGCCGATAGATGGACTGAAAATGAGTTTAAACTTGCTAATTTCAATTCCCGTGGTTTGAATGCCTTGTTTAGCGCTGTCACGCCGGAGGAATTCCGACGTATTATGACGTGTGAAACCGCTAAAGAAGCTTGGGATATTTTACAATTAACTCATGAAGGAACTTGTGTCGTTAAAGCTTCAAAACTCCAAAACCTCACCACCCAATTTGAAACTATTAAAATGAATGAAAAAGAAAATTTTGATGAATTTTATGCTAAACTTTCTGATATTGTTAATTCAACTTTTAACTTGGGAGAGAAAATACTTGACGACCGTGTTGTAAAGAAAATTTTAAGGTCCCTACCCGATAGATTTATTCCAAAAGTGACAGTTTTAAATTCTTTACCCACTTTAGCCTCTACGAATTTAGAAGAGCTTGTAGGTGATTTACAAACCTATGAACTAGAAATGTTTCTCTCTAATACTGAAAAGAAAATCGAAAAGGGTGTTGCTTTAAAAGCTCGAAAAGAGGTCAAACAAGTAGTAGAGAGCGAGAGTGATAGTGACTAGGAAGATATGGCTTTATTTGCTCGTAAATTTAGAAACTTCCTTAAAATTAACAAAGATAAATTTAAAAATGATTTTAAGAAATTTTAATCTTCTAAGCATGACAAAGGCGAGAAGATTTCTAAAGCCGAGAAGATTCCTAAAGCCGAGAAGATCCCTAAACCTAGTAATGAAAATTTAGATAGGGACGAGTCTAATAAGTGTTTTGGTTGTGAAGGTTATATATGGACATAGAGCTTTTGAGTGCCCCACTAAACTAAGGAAAGAGGGTAACCGACCTATTTCATATAATGCGACCCTTAGTGATAGTGATAAGGAAGAGGGACCCGATTTCCCCACTAAGAAAAATTTTGTGGCTTTTATGGCTAGTCATGTGAGTGATAGTGAGAACTCATCGATTGATGAAACTTTAACACATGACACTTCCAAGGTCATTGTTTATGATTCTCTTGTTTTTTATGATAGTGAGAGTGGAGAAGAAAGAGAGAGTGAAAATGAAGAAGAGGTTAATGTGAGTGAACTTCAAAATGCTTTTCAAGAACTTTATGAAGAATCTATTAAATTGAAAAGAGCTAATTTGAAGTTAGAAGCTAGTTTGAATGAAAATGTCAAGGTCGTTGATAATAGTATGTTGGTTGAAGATCTTAGGACACGTGAGATGACTCTTCAAGAGAGTCTTGAATATGTAGAAGGCGAAAGAGATAGCCTTAGGGGTTTAATGGAATCCTTGAAAAAGGAGCTTCTTTCTTTTGAAGAGGGAAATGTTTTATTAGAGTCTAACATTTTAGAATTGCAAAATAAATTAAAAGACTCTAGTAATGTTAAATTTGATTTGGAGTGTCGTTCGGAAAAACTATATAAAATATTAGGAACGGTCCAAATTAAAAATGACACTAGTGGTTTAGGCTTCAATACTTGTAATGAATTTTCTCATAATGCCAAAACCAATGTTTTAGGAGAATCGTCTAGGAAAGATTTTAGAGATCACTCCTATAGAAAATATTTTCAACATGTTTTTACTTGTACTCATTGTGGTCGAAAAGGTCATCTTAGGAAATTTGTTTTTGATCTTAAACGAATTCCTAGAAAATTCCATAGTCATGTAACCACGGTAGTTAAAGTTCCAACACCCCAAGATAATCACTTTTCATTAATTTGGGTTAGGAAATACGACTTGGTTGCCTTTGCTGAGCTATTTTGCTTATGCGGTTGTGTGGTAGTAATGCATTTGCTAAGCTATTTTGCTTATAGTGTCTATGTTTATGTTTCCAGGTAATGTGATATCACTGTCAAATCTAGGAGATCGGGTTGAGTTAGCAAGGGATGCATAAAATCATGTTTCTGTTCAAAAGTAAATGGGGTAATTTAAGCCTACTTATCCTTTCAGTAAGTTTGAATAAGCATAGTTACTTTAAAATTTTGAAAAGTTTTAGTTTTATTGATTAATGTTAATAATTGAATAAGGATACTCATGTTTATGGTTTGGTTAAGTTAATTATGATTTGACTCACTCTGACTTTCAAACTTAATTATAAGTAACTGGGTTGGGGTGTGTCAACTTTGTTATCAAAGCCTAGGTTTGAGAGGTTCTGGGGTGAGGAGCGCCTAGATTTGACAGTGGAAGTAGAATTGGCAGTGAAAGTAGAAATTATTTCGAGTCATAATTAAATTGGCTTTATTGACTAGCATTTGTTAGTTATACATATATATTGCTGTAGGGGATATGAAATGTAAGGATCTTGCAGGAAAGAAAATGAGATGTTAAGGTTTATTCGTGGATGATAACTAATACAGGTATTTTAATATCAATTATTGCATTGTTTATTTGTGGTATGGACAAACATTTCATTGAAGTAAATTTTTTAAAGACAAAATATGGTATACAAAAATTGGGAAGTATTGGAAGTAATATCTTCTTATACTGGAATATGTCGACTTGAGTTGTGTCACTTATAAATCCATGCTTTGGTGTGTGTGCCCACTTATATGGGAGAGTGAGGTACGAAAATCTGTATTCACTACACCAAAAACAGCAATTTGGCACACCCTGATGTTATCTGGCACCGTTTTAAACCGTGCCAGATTCTGGCACGGTTTAATGACAATCTGGCATACTTTAAAACAATGCCAAAATTTGGCACTGCTTTAAAGTGTGCCAAAATTCATTACGCTTGATTAAAATATAAAATACCCTAAAAAAATTATAATGTTTACTTCCCTCTTCTCTTTCCTCTCTCATCTTTCAATCTCCTGCTCCCCGACTCTCTCCCTCCCCTCATTCGCTTACCGGCTCCAGCCGCTCCGCCCGGCAAGGCTACACTCTCTCTCTACTGCGGCAAGGCTACACTCTCTCTCCCCTCTACTGCGGTGAGGCTACACCACCTCCAGCCGCTCCATCTACTACAGCATCCAGCCGCTCCGTCCGGCTACGGTAAGTCGCTCCAGTCTAGAAAGCTTGGTGGGCCTCCCAGCCCATCGTCACACGTTACAAATAAATTAGGTTTTCCAAAAACCGTAGCCATGTAAATACCAATCGAGGGACTCTTAATCGCAACATCTGATTTTTTTCTTTTCGGAGAGAATTCGACAACCAGACCTACTGAGAGAGAAGGAAACCAAGAGTTTGATCCAAGATGGGGGCTAAGGTAAGTCATAGTAATCTTGATTTCGATTAAGGAAATAGACATGAATATGCTGTGTTAGCAATTTTGAAATGGTTTATTTATTTTGTACCTCAATAAATCATTTATCGGTGTTTACAGTGGAAAAAGAAGTGCATGACTGCTTTTCTACATGGTTCTGCTTTCTGATTTTGCAGCGATACAGAGCAGCTTTAGGGTTAAATGTTGAAAGTGAAGTTGTTTTAGTTTTGTTATCTTTATGGATCTTGAAACTTTTAAGTTGCAAGACATATTTCTAAATTTGAACACCTTAATGCATTTTATGTTTAAATTCATGTCGTCCTTGTGTTATATTTTTATTTCTTCAGCATGCTACTCCTCCTCAATCATGTATTTTTTCCTGATTTCATGTATTTTGTCCTGGGTGATATGATTTTAACAATTTCTTGAGTTTTATTGCAAATTGATGTTTATTACACATCTATATTAGATATAGTTTATGTATGTGTGTGTATATATATACATACATTCGACGTAGTTCTCTATAATAAGGTTAATATCAGAAAGAGAAATGATCAATTAGGCTAGACCAAGGTGGATGGAAATGCCTACATGTTTCATTTGGTAGTCAACATATAGACTTCGTTATCTTTTTTTCATGGCCATTGTGTGGTTTCTCTGTGCGTTTGTGTGTGTATGTCAACGATAGAGTTCTGCGAAAATTTTAAACATGATCAAAAGGGAACTTATATTTTCAATGGTCCTTTTTATTTTTAGCCCAAGAAATGTAATTTGGAAATTATTGAGTAATATTGTGAGAAATTGCGTAAAAGGGGGAGATTTATTAGATGCCATTCGACTTTTTTCCGTTCCTACAAATTGCGCAGGGGAGATTGATTAGCTGAGGAAGTCCTTCTTACTTGTTTTGCTTGTGGCATTCGATAACACTTGTTTTTTCTGGTTATTTTTTCATTCCTTGACTCTTAGAATGACTACTGTGATTTCTCTCGTACTTATAATGTATATTATTTTTATTGGAATATGAAGTATCTAACATATTTCCGTGATTTGACAGTGTTCTTTTCTTTTATTAATTTTTTATGTATTTGATTTCTAATCATTTTCTTCTTTTTTATTTTGAACTTTCTACTTTCTTTGCTTAAAATTCCCAACGGCAAGCCTTTTTGATCCAGTAGAAGGTATTCCCTAAATTCGAATGTTAACTCGAGCATGGTTTATAAACATTTACATGTTATATTCCAAATTTGTCTTGTAACTGTCTATCATAAAAAAATCCAGTTTCTTTTGCCATGGACATAAGTACTGGATACTGTCTATATTCTCATGCCCCTCTCCTATCGTAGGTTTCTGTCCTAACCTCATTCCCAATTGTCTTGCTCCTTGAACTTGTAATGTCAATTTGTTGTATTACACTACTAACCGTATTCTTTTTTAAAAGCTCTCACTGTTCTCGTCTCAGCACGGAATGGTTTCTCAACTCTCTCAGAACTCTCTAGACGAAACCTTGATAAACGATCAGGTTTACTCTCTCTCTATCTATCTATCTATATATATACACACACTCACACACACATACACACACACACACATATCATGCTTGATGATAACTGGATAAGTGTTTAGATCAAAACTCGGAAAGTTTTTTGCTTGTTTAGAAAGAAACATTCTGATCTCTTATTTTCGTTTGTGTATAATGGATTGTGATTGTGGATTATTGAAGTTGAGGAATATATATCTGCTGAAATTGCTGAGTCAGACTATAAACATCATTGATTCATTATTTTACTTTTTGTTTAAACAAAGGCATGTATAACAAATAATTAAAGTGTTACTAAAAGTGATAAGTAAGTGTGTACTTTGAAACTTTAATTAACTAGCAAAATCTAACGAGGGAATTAACACAATGATAATTTTCGTACTTATAGTTCTCAAATGAGGTAAGTCCCTCCCGTCCGAGAAACCTCCAATATCTTTATTTTTTATTTTTTCTACAGATCCAACCTAATTTCATGCTACCGCAGTGGAAGTACCCGCTATTGGGGCCCGGGGTTCCTCTACCGCGGCTAGTCTGCGAACCCTAGTTCTCCCCATCTCGTCTTCTCCTAACAAGGCTACAGGTATGTTATTAAGGTTAAAGGTATTTTAGGAGTTTGTTGATTAGACTCCATACTCAATTTCATGCATTGATTTTACCCTTACTAAATTTGATTTCAATTTATGTGTCACAATAATATTCTTGACATTGTGCATATTAGACATGTTTCACCCGCATCATCAACTAGTATGGTTTTATTCTTTCATGCATTGATTTTGAATTCAGGATCATGTAACTGACGTGAGACCTAGCATCGTGGAATTCATCAAGACATCGTATTGGAGTAAAATAAAGGATGAATTGATGAATGATAAGTGCAATTTTCAGTTCTTTCCCCCTTTTATCCTTTTTGTATCTTATAAGACAAACATTCTAATATAAGTCTTCTGACACTTCAACAGTCATAGCACAGTCTCGGTCTCATAATGAAGAGCTGAGAAACTTGAAAGATAAGATATCGTCTAATGAACAACTAAATGCCGCTCAAAATAGAAGATTTCAGAATTTGCAGACATTGTTGGACCAAATGGGATACTTTCGAGAAGTTATGGCGCGAAGAGTTCATCGGGTGGCTATCAAAATACAAATGAAATTTGGTTAGTCTCAAAGTCTCTAATTCTCTTTAAATGTTGCAGCATTAAATAAAAAAATGACCTGAAATAGCGGCAACTAGTAGCCAAACGTAAAATGGCTTGCTTTATGAGCTTATTTGGCTAAATTGATGGAAGGGATCTTCTCGTGGTTTGGTTTTGGAATTTGTTGCTGCTGATGAGTTTATTTTAAATGTTAAAACATGTTGGATTTAATGAATAAAAAAGTGAAACTATGTGAAAAAAAATTAAAATCAATAAACATTTCAAATTGATTAAAAACATACCGTTAGATGATGAAAATCCAAAACAACCCCAAAGAGGCACGAACACCTCGTACGGGATCAATGTAACTTGAACGAACTGACAGTGTAGTCACGGGTCTCCCGGTTTAAGCATATGACGATAATTTCAAAATATATCGATTAAGCTTAAAAACAAGCCCTTAAGGGTAAAAACCCAAACGGTCCCGTAAGAGGCACAAACACCTCGCACGGGACCAATGTAACTTGTACGAACTGACAGTGTAGTCACGAGTCTCCCGATTTGAGAATATGACGATAATTTTAAAATATAACGATTAAGCTTAAAAACACGCCCTTAAAGGGTGAAAACTCAAACCAGCCCTCAAACGGCCCCGTAAGAGGCACGAACACCTTGCACGGGACCAATGTAACTTGTAGGAATTGACCGGGTAGTCGCGGTTCTCCCGGTTTGAGAATATGATGATAATTTCAAAATATGTAGATTAGGCTTGAAAAAAAGTCGTTTGACGGTGAAAATCCAAACCAGCCCCCAAACGGCCCCGTAAGAGGCACGAACACCTCGCACGGGACCAATGTAACTTGTAAGAACTGACCGCATAGTCGCGGGTCTCCCGATTTGAGAATAAGACGATAATTTCAAAATATCTAGATTAGGCTTGAAAACAAGTCATTGGAGGGTGAAAACCCAAATCAGCCCCCAAACGGCCACGTAAGAGGCACGAACACCTCACACGGGACCAATGTAACTTGTACGAACAGACCGCGTAGTCACAGGTCTTCCGAACTGAGAATATGATGATAATTTCAAAATACATATATTAGACTTAAAAACAAGCCGTTGGAGGGTGAAAACCCAAATCAGCACCCAAACGGCCCCGTAAAAGGCAAAAACACCTCGCACGGGACCAATGTAACTTGTACGAACTGATCGCGTACTCGCGGGCCTCTCGGTTTGAGAATATGATGATAATTTCAAAAATATATCGATTAAGGTTAAAAACAAGCCCTTAAAGGGTGAAAACCCAAACTAGCCCCCAAACGGCCCCGTAAGAGGCACGAACACCTCGTATGGGACCAATGTAACTTGTAGGAACTGTTCGCATAGTCGCGGGTCTCCCGGTTTGAGAATATGACAATAATTTCAAAATATGTAGATTAGGCTTGAAAACAAGCCGTTTGACGGTGAAAATCAAAACCATCCCCCAAATGGCCCCGTAAGAGGCACGAACAACTTGCACGGGACCAATGTAACTTGTACGAACTGACCACGTAGTCACGGGTCTCCCGGTTTAAGAATATGATGATAATTTGAAAATACATAGATTAGTCTTAAAAATAAGTCGTTAAGGGTGAAAACCCAAACCATCCCCCAAACGGCCCCGTAAGAGGTACGGACACCTCGTACGGGACCAATGTAACTTGTATGAACTGACCACGTAGTCACGGGTCTCCCAGTTTAAGAATATGACGATAATTTTAAAATATCTAGATTAGGGTTGAAAACAAGTCGTTGGAGGGTGAAAACCCAAACCAACCCCCAAACGGCCCCGTAAGAGGCACGAACACCTCACATGGGACAAATGTAACTTGTATGGACTGATCGCGTAGTCACGAGCCACTCGATTTGAGAAAATGATAATAATTTCAAAATATATCGATTAAGCTTAAAAGCAAGCCTTTAAAGGCTGAAAACCCAAACCAGCCCCCAAACGGCCCCGTAAGAGGCATGAACACCTCGCACGGGACCAATGTAACTTATAGGAACTGACCACGTAGTTGCGGGTCTCCCGATTTGAGAATATGACGATAATTTCAAAATATGTGGATTAGGCATGAAAACAAGTCGTTTGATGATGAAAACCCAAACCAGCCTCCAAACAGCCCCATAAAAAGCACGAACACCTCGCACGGAACTAATATAACTTGTACGAACTGACTGCATAGTCCTGGGTCTCCCAGTTTGAGAATATGACAATAATTTCAAAATATGTAGATTAGGCTTGAAAACAAGCCGTTGAATGGTGAAAACCCAAACCATCCCCCAAACGGCCCTGTAAGAGGCACGAACACCTCCCACAGGACCAATGTAACTTGTACGAACTGATCGCGTAGTCGCGAGTCTTCCAGTTTGAGAATATGATGATAATTTCAAAATATGTCGATTTGGCTTGAAAACAAGTCGTTGAAGGGTGAAAACCCAAACCAGCCCCCAGACGTCCCCATAAGAGACACAAACACCTCGCACGGGACCAATGTAACTTGTAGGAACTGACCGCGTAGTCATGGATCTCCCAGTTCTAGAATATGATGATAATTTGCAAAAATCAACACTTAAACTCAAAAACAGGCCGTTAACGGGTGAAAACCTAAACCAGCCCCCAAACGGACCCGTAAGAGGCACGAACACCTCGCACGGGGACAATGTAACTTGTAGGAACTGACCACGTAGTCGCAGGTCTCCCGATTTGAGAATATGACGATAATTTCAAAATATGTCAATTTGTCTTGAAAACAAACCGTTAAAGGGTGAAAACCCAAACCAGCCCCCAAATGGACCCGTAAGAGGCACGAACACCTCGCACAGGACCAATGTAACTTGTAGGAAGTGACCGCGTAGTCACGGGTCTTCCGGTTTGAGAACATGATGATAATTTGCAAAAATAACACTTAAACTTAAAAATAGGCCGTTAAATGGTGAAAACCTAAACCAGTCCCCAAACGTCCCCGTAGGAGGTACGAACACCTCGCACGGGACCAATGTAACCTCTAGGAACTGACCGCGCAGTCTCGGGTCTCCCGGTTTGAGAATATGATGATAATTTGCAAAAATCAACACTTAGACTTAAAAACAAGCCGTTAAAGGGTGAAATCCAAACCAGCCCCCAAATGATCCCGTAAGAGGCACGAACACCTCGCACGGGACCAATGTAACTTGTACGAACTGACCGCGTAGTCCCGGGTCTCCCGGTTTGAGAATATGACGATAATTTTCCCTCCTATATGTAATTTTTTAGTTTGAGTAAGATTTTTTTATAAATTACTTGGTTACTAATATCGTATCTTTTTTGTATCCTATTTTTTTTGCAGGATAACATTTTATCGTTAGCATTTATTCACGGGGAACACACGGAGAACTCAATGGTTTACAACAAGGGGTTTATTCATGATTTTATTTTTTTATGTTATGGTCGTGCGGGATTTTGTAAGTTTATTTTTTATATTTTGAGGACGTGCGGGCTTTATGTTATCCAGGTTTTATATTAGCAGGTTTTAGAATGTCCAAAAAATAGAGGAAACTCTACCCAATTTTTTTTGGGTCTGTGAACTAAAGACTTGTAATATTTTGAAGTTTGTATAAACATTAGTTTATCAACAACGTGCAAGATTTGCAATTTGTGAATTTTCTTGTTTTCAAATTGAAGAGTGGCCCGATGTATGTTTTAAACAAAATCAATTTTCCTTTGAAAAAGATCCAACTTTTAATTATGCACCCAACCAAGTTGTGAAATCTCAATTCTCACTTTAAACCAATTTTATCTTGATTAATCCTAAACATGCATCTAGTGATTAAAGCAAGTTAAGTAAAGTGAAGAATACTCACAACGCCGGATGTACGAGGAAAAAACCAAAAACGGGAAAACGACCTCAGACGGCCCAAGCCAGACAATCACTATGAATAATGGTTTTACAAAGACAGATTGGCCTTACACTAAGACTCGATCCCCACGGGTCTTGACGCTCCTTTTGATCTTCAACCGTTCTTCATTAGTGCCCACACAAAAATTCCGTCTTCCACGATCTCTGTCCACAACACACGCGTCCACGTATGTCTCGGTGTCCACCGATATGGCTTTGATACGTCTATGATGTCTACACGATGTCCTTCGCTTCTTCACCGCAAAACCCTTTGTGTTTAATGTGTAGAACAAACAACTTTGGTGCAGCAAGATCACGTAAACATATAAGAATGATAACTCGGATCTTTGCAAACTCTAAGGACGTGTTTATGCTTTGTAAACCTTAGAAAACATGTGCAAACAAGGTTCTAGTTCGTAAAACTTTTTTCCAGAAAGCACTATGCCGAAATTATGATGCAAACACTGTTTAAATAGGATTTAAACACCGCCTCGAAAAATGTGTCGTTCAAACGACTTAATCATGTCGTTCGCGCGACATTGTATCTCGTTCGAACAAGATCCAATGTCGCTCAAGCGACCTTGCGAAAGTTTGACTTTCTTTGACTTTCAGATAAAAACGTCTCTTAACAAAGAGATTCAAATTAGTCAAACTCTATTTCGAGATTATCATCATAAAACGAAGTTTAAACCATTAAAACACTTTTAAAACATTTAAAAAAAAAATTTTCTTTATAAAAAATACATCCTTATCTTTTCTAAAATAATTCCGAGCACCATTAATTATACGCATTCATACCTGAGTGATCTCGGAATGAAATTAACTTTGAAGACGAGTAAACTTGCACCAAATAAACATCGGCATGATTATTTCTTTGAAGCTTTACCGCAACGTCTTCAATTTCTTCAATACGTCATAGACCAAGTGGGATCGTGACAAAATAAAATTCTCCCTATGACATATTACAAATACAGTTTTGTTCACGGAATTAAGTTAAAACAATATAGGGACTCAATTGGAAATTGATATCCTTACACAAATAATTAAAAAAAAAATCTAAGGAGGTGCCTTATGCCGACTTATAACCCTTAAAAATAATCCCCTTTATTCATAAAATCAAACTTGGTTTAGTTTGGAGAGTTTAGCTTGAGGAAAGAGAGCCGGGAAAAAGAAAGTGAGGAAAAAAATTAAAGAAAAATATGTAGAAATTTTGTAAAAGTCCCTAAGGTAATTATACCCGTAAATCTTGTTATATTTTTTGAATTATTGATTGAAATGATAAAAATCATCATTTGTTTACTAAAATTCCATGCTTTGAGGTATACGTATGGATAGATGCGAGTTTAAGCAAAGTTGAACGTGTAAATAATGTATATTGCTTCGATTGGAAATCTTGTGTATTCAAACTTCTATATATTTTTGTATATTTATTGAAATTGAATAATTCCAGTTGGATATGCAAATAAACTCATATATGTATAACATATACGAAAATTATGTGAAAATACCAAGAAATTAATCTTTCGTGATAATTTGAAGTTCAGGTATAAAATCTTCCCCAAAAGTGTAAGTATGCACACCATATGTTAGATGTTTTACTTGACATAGAAAATGAACCTTAAAAATTAAAAAACTTTAACTTTGTATTTTTCAATAGCTTATTGATGTTGGGTGAAATATCATTGAGAGTTATGATACAAAAATATAATGAAAATTCCTGGAAGTTGACTGAACGATAGAGGATCCTTTAGGGCAGATTTGTTATGTAGCAAAGAAATTGGCATATCTTGCTCTAGGAAACTTGAAATGATATGTCGTCTTTGGGATTTGGAACCCAATATGTTAAGGATGAAACTACTAAGAAGAAATTAAAATATATTTGGCCTATGATTTGGGTATGGTAAATATTTTACCATGAAGTTAGATTGAACTACATTTACAATATATGATTTGAATGGGATTATATGATGCTTATGAATTGGGTTAACTTTAATTTATTCTTTGGATTATTATTAGACTTATGATGATACTAATATTGTAAGAATTTATATGTGAAAGGGAACAATAACTGGTTGAACAAGTGCCAGACAAAGGCAAGGGAAAAACACATGAAGTGGCCAAGGTGAGTGTACTCACTGGAAAGAGATGTATTATACATGGTTATGGAGATCATTTGAATATCACTCACGGGTAATATATATTACACATGGTTATGGATACGATATGATCATCACTCACTAGTAAGATGTATTATACATGGTTATGGATATGATCTGAATATCACTTATTGGTAAGATGTATTATACATGGTTACGAATATGATCAGAATAATATTGAATATGAATTTATTCATTTTAGTTTATAGAAATGGGATGTTACTCCCCGACCCGAAATGGGGTAGATTTGTCTATTAAATACAAGGGGTTACTCCTCGACCAGGAATAGGGGAGAATTGTCTATTGCAGACAGGATATGTGAATCTTGATTCGGATAAGTTGGTCATTCTTTATGAATGAGCCGGATAAGTATACATATATCATCATAGGGATGTGATTTATTGCATTTAAATTTATGTTTTAGTGTGGTAGTGATGCATTTGCTGAGCTTTAATTGCTCATGGTGTCTATGTTTATGTTTCCAGGTAATGTGATGTCGCTGCTAAATCTAGGAGATCGGGTTGGGTTAGCAAAGGATGCATAAAATCATGAATTTGTTCAAACGTAAACGGGGTAATTTAAGCCTACTTATCCTTTAGTGAGTTTGAATAACCATAATTACTTTAAACTTGTGAAAAGTTTTAGTTTTATTGATTCATGTTAATAATTGAATAAGGATACTCATGTTTATGATTTATTTAAGGTAATTATGATTTGACTCACTCTGACTTTCAAACTTAATTATAAGTAACTGGGTTGGGGTGTGTTAACTTTGGTATCAGAGCCTAGGTTTGAGAGGTTCTCGGTGAGGAGCGCCTAGATTTGGCAGTGGAAGTAGAATTGGCAGTGAGAGTAGAAATTATTTTCAGTCATAATTAAATTGGATTTATTGACTAACATTTGTTAGTTATACATATATATTGTTGTACGGGATATGAAATGTTAGGATCTTACAGGAAAGGAAATGAGATCTTAAGGTTTATTTGTGGATGACAGTGAATACAGGTATTTTAATATCGATCATTGCATTGTTTATTTGTGGTATGGACAAACATGTCATTGAAGGAAATTTTTTAAAGACAAAATATGGTATACAAAAATTATGAAGTATTGGAAGTAATCTATTCTTATACTAAAATATGTAGACTTGAGTTGTGTCAGTTATTAAGCCATGCTTTGGTGTGTGCCCATTTATATGGGAGAGTGAGGTACGAGAACCTATATTTCGTTAAAGAATGAGATAGTAAATTGTTAGAGTGTGAATAAAATGAAGATTCACATGGTAAAGGTGAAATGAGAAGATTATTAGTTGTTTATGTTTAAATTTAATATGTGAAATGGTCTGAAATTCAATTACTAGTCAATATATCACAATTGATCCGAATATGGGTTCATACTGAATTATAATAAGTATAAGAAAAGTGTAATAAAAGTTGAGATGTATTTTTTTAATAGTATGAGTATATGTAGTGAATATTACTCTTGGGGTGTTTTGAACTGATTAAATGAATAACAGAGTTGAGACAAAGTGGTAAAGAGTTGGAAGTTTAAAAATATTAGGGAGCCCTTTTAAGAGTATGTGTTGTGTATGAGTATAAGAAAGATGCTAATCGGGTTGGAATTTCGACAACTGGTTTGGGTGGATATTGAGTTGTATTTTTCATTGTACGTACGTGTTATCACTAAGAGTATGACATATAATGAATAAAATTGACATTATACGGAGTCACCAAGAAGTATGTGTAAGGATAATGTTCCATGCGAGATACCATAAGGGGATATATTAACGGATTTGTACAGGTTATTTGAAAGAAATAAGACATAAATAGTTAGAGAAGTATTATGGGGTTGGTAAGTATGGTTAAAGCTTTAAGTGGTGATGGTAGGTTTAACATCCATTTTACCAAACAGGTAAGATGAGTGTATTAATGATATTGCATAAGAATATCATGTTAATAAACATTGGGATAAGATTATGATTGTAAAGCTATTGTGTTGGATAAATGACTTGATAAGGTCATTATATCTTTAGTTAAAGAACAATAAAATGATACTGAAAAAGGGAATATAGTGAGAAATTAGATTGAGTTCATAGTGCATGACTGGGCAATATATATTAAGGTGAATATGAAATCTTGGTTATGAATAAACATTTAGTGAAAGATTGTTCAGTTTCAATATATGAATAGTAGTGAGGCTATATTTTAATTAAAAAATTATAAGGATGATATTTAACATACTCTTAAACTTCAGAAATGATACAGAAAGTAGTTCAGGTCAAACACATGTATTTGGTGTTGGATGGAATATGGAAACATGATGTGCAATAAGCTAGTCTGGTAATATGATATTTATGATTTGAAATATTACACGATGATAAGGATAGACTATAGGAATGAAGGGAGAAATGTAAATAATGATACTAGGTTTGTTAAGAATGTTCACTCATTGTGAATATATGCTGATACAACTGATAATCTATTATACGTTAATGTTCGACATACATATATAAAGGTATGAAGTAATATATGTGTTGAGAATTGGTTTTTATTGATAAGAAATTATTAGATGATTATTCATACGTGTTAATGATAAAGAAACAGAAGATATTATGAAAGAAGATTTGTCATACATCGAAGAACCGGTGGAAATTATTGATCAAAATGAGCAAGTATTAAGGAATAAGGTTAGTCCCGTAGTTAAAGTGTTGTGGAGGATAAATCAAATTAAAGAGTCAAATTGGTGAAGGGAATATAGCATGAGTAAATAGTATCCTCAATTCTTTGGTAAGTGAAATTCATACTAAATTTCGGGGATAAAATTTCCTAAGGAGGGATAGTTGTGACAACCCAGATAAAATTATGATAAATCATGTTGAAATCATGCTTATCTTATGGGATGGGGATAATGTGTTATTGGTGTATATAATGTTAAGTTATTATGTTTAGTTTAATTCTACCTTCATAACTCATGAGATAGCGAGTTAGTTACAAACACAAAATTTTGAAGTTTTCGGTAAGAATTTACAAGTTGGAGACATGTTTTGACCATTATACTATAACAATTGACTTGAGGTGAAAACTATATAGTTGTATATATGTGAGTTAAGTTTGTAAAACAATAAACTATGCGTCAAAAGGACATTCGAGTGAGAAGATATCGTCTTTTTACGAACAGGGGGTAAAGTAGTCATTTAGCCTTAAATGATATTTTTTCTTACATGGTGCCACGTGTTATATTTTGATTGGACTAATGGGAGGTGACTTATACCGACTTATAACCCTTATAAATAATCCCCTTTCTTCATAAAATCTGTCTTGGCTCAGTTTGGAGAGTTTAGCTTGAGGAAAGAGAGCCGGGAAGTTCGGGAAGAAGCAAGTGAGGAAAAAAATTGAGAAAAAACTGTAGAAATTACGTAAAAGTCCCTAAGGTAATTCTACCCATAAATCTTGTTATATTTTTGGAATTATTGATTGAAATGATAAAAATCACCATTTTTTTAGTAAAATTTCGTGCTATGGGGTATTAGTATGGATAGATGTGAGTTTAAGCAAAGTTGAACGTGTAAATCATGTATATTGCTTCGATTTGAAACCTTGTGTATTCAAACTTCTATATATTTTTGTATATTTTTTGGAATTGAATAATTATAGTTGTCTATTAAAATAGACTCATATATGTATAACATATCCGAAAATTATGTGAAAATACTAAGAAATGAATCTTTGGTGATAGTTTGAAGTTCAGTTATAAAATCTGCCCCAAAAGTGTGAGTATGCACACCATGTGTTCGATGTTTTACTTGACATAGAAAATGAACCTTAAAAATTAAAAAACTTTAACTTTGAATTTTTAATACGTTTATTGATGTTGGGTGAAATATCATGGAAAGTTATGATACAAAAAATTATGAAAATTCCAGAAAGTTGACTGAACGATAGAGGAGCCTATAGGGCATATTTGCTTTGTAGCAAAGAAATAGGCATATCTTGCTCTAGAAAACTTGAAATGATATGTCGTCTTTTGGATTTGGAACCCAATATGTTAAGGATGAAACTACTAAGAAGAAATTAAAATATATTTGGCATGTGATTTGGGTATGGTAAATATCTTACCATGAAGTTAGATTGGACTTCATTTACGATATATGATTTGAATGGGATTATACGATGCTTATGAATTGGGTTAAGTTTAATTTATTCTTTGGATTATTAATAGCCTTTTTATGATACTAATATTTTAAGAATTTATATGTGAAAGGGAAAAATAACCGGTTAAATAAGTGCCAGACAAAGGCAAGGGAAAAACATATGAAGTCGCCAAGGCGAGTGTACTCACTGGAAAGAGATGTATTATACATGGTAATGGAGATGATTTGAATATCACTCACTGGTAAGATGTATTATACATGGTTATGGATACGATATGATTATCACTCACTAGTAAGATGTATTATACATGGTTATAGATATGATCTGAATATCACTTATTGGTAAGATGTATTATACATGGTTACAAATATGATTAGAATAATATTGAATATGAATTTATTCATTTCGGTTTACCAAACCGAAATGAGAGGTTACTCCCTGACCCAGAATGGGAGAGATTTATCTATTAAAGACAAGGGGTTACTCCTCGACCAAGAATGGGGGAGAATTGTCTATTGCAGATAGGATATGTGAATCTTAATTCGGATAAGTTGGTCATTCTTTGTGAATAAGCCGGATAAGTATACATATATCATCACACGGATATGATTTATTGCATTTAAATTTATGCTGTAGTGTGGAAGTGATGCATTTGCTGAGCTATTTTGCCCATGGTGTCTATGTTTATGTTTCCAGGTAATGTGATGTCACTGTCAAACCTAAGAGATCGGGCTGGGTTTGCAAGGGATGCGTAAAATCATGATTCTGTTCAAAGATAAATGGAGTAATATAAGCCTACTTATCCTTTCAGTAAGTTTGAATAAGAATAATTTAAACTTGTGAAAAGTTTTAGTTTTATTGATTTATGTTAATAATTGAATAAGGAAACTCATGTTTGTGGTTTGGTTATGGTAATTATGATTTGACTCACTCTGACTTTCAGACTTAATTATAAGTAACTGGGTTGGGGTGTGTCATCTTCCATCTTCATCTTCTCCAAAAAAACCATCTACAACTCCATAAATTCGTAGCTCTACCCAACAATGGTGGAAATGGGTATGTGGGGCTTGGATATGGTGGAATACTTGTCAAATATGGTAATACAAGGTGGAGGAATGGTGGTGGCATGGTGGTTTGTTGTAAAGAGAGGTGGATAAATACTGAAACTGGTGGGGAAAGACCCAAGCTCCCCACTCTCTCTCTTCTTCCAACTCAAAATAACCCAAATAAACCCCAAAGACCTTTATAAAAATACCCCCAAACCTTAAAATCCTATTTTTGCCCAATCTGGGCTCGCCAGAGATCGACAACTCATCTATCCAACGGTCCAAAATGCGATAACACAAAAGGGTAGCAAAATAACAATCGAACGAGAATGGCCTCTCGTTCGAATGGGCCTTCGAACAACCATCTAACGAGACATACTTGTTATACAAAAGGATCTCGTTCGATCCCCAATTCTAACGACCTGGGATCCTCGTTCGAACGACTTATCTTCATTCGAACGACCATCTTCCAGAATTTTTCAATTTTTACCTATAATCTTCCAACAATTATCATCAAGATCCCAAAATGGTCAAATGCAGCTATAAACTCAATCATAATGATCCAAATCCCAATATTTTCATATTATTACAACTTTTGTAGGAAAAATAATAAATATTGGGGACGGGTATTACACAATTCCAAATAAGTTTTTCATGCGATGGCTTTTAAATTTCAGAGTAAAACCGCCAATTACAAACCTTTTTCTCTTATCGTTATATATATGAATTAAGTGACATATATCGTCATCATACTTCTTCACTAATGCAATTATTGATTTTCCCTCCCATTTAGCCTTAAAAATCTAATGAAATGGTGTTTATTGTAAAACAGCTTTGTGTTAATTGGTAAGATTCAGCTTGCTCATCACCGATATTGTTCCAACCAATGTTGAACGATATAGATGTTTAAGGTCTTCTTTCTTTGATGCCTTTAATTTTCCTTTGATGTTACATATTATTTCACTTCATTATAGTTGGTGTGTAATTCCATATTTCACAATGTTATTTCTTACTTCATATCGAACTACGATTTTGAACTGTAATTTTGCAAAGTTATTTTGTAATAACAAAAATTTAAATTTCAAAATGCTTATTCGCATTGCGGTTTCACACTCATTAATTAAAATATTTTTATCATCTTTGGCACAAACACAAACCATCGAATTTTTAAGGTCCTCCAATTCTTTTTTTAAAAATAGGACCCTCTCATCACTCTCCATCTTGGATAATTTTAAAGCAACAAAGTCATGGTCCAAGGAAACAAAATTTTCACCATAAAAATCTCTTTGATTTTGAACCGTTTGCAAAAGATCTATCGCGGATTTAAAATGAGAATTTTCTTTTTCCAAAACTTCAATTCTTTTAGCAAACGTCAAATTCAAACGATTTATATCATCAAAACTCTGACTCGTGTCATCAAAAGGGGGCATCCAATTATATAAGTGCTCCATTGAAAAATTGCAATTTTCAAAACAAATCATTATCACACAAATTTTGCGAAAAATAAGAATACGCGATAAATTAGCGCAACCCGCTCTGATACCAATTTGTAAAACGTATGACTGTATGATAATTGCTTTAAATTAACTCACAAATTTCTATGTTGGCACACTTGTATAATTAGAGTCAATTTGAACTAAAATAATTCAGCCCCTAAACATGCATCTATGTGTGTGCGCGTGTCAAACCATAAATAGATAAAGCATGTGACACAAATTTAAGGAAAAATCCCCGAAGGGAAAAACCTTTTATTTCTAGAACTTTGAGGAATTCACAAGACCATTGACTTACATACAACCTCATAATCGCCCACAAGTCTAGCGCACGGTGTCTTCGTCAAACCTCCAAAGCAACGGCTAGAAATAACATCGGCTAGAATCTCCCGCAAGAACTCCAAGTGGTCAGCAATGAAGAAGAAAATGGCTTCTCCACAAAAGTGAACTTTATGAGGACTCCCTCCACAATAGCACGTAGCTCTCCGGTTGTAGAGTTCTCCCCACAAATATTAAACCACAGCAAAGGTGTGTTCTTCAAAACCAAAAAAATTCACTAAAGCATATTGAGAGTTTTGTGAATTGTAAACAAAGAGGGATTAAACCCTAAAAGAAGAAGTCAAAAAGGATTCTGCTTTCGCAATTTTTCTGTTCTGTAAAACGCTGGGACTTCTTAATGAAAACGAAACCATTTAATAAGTATTTATAGAAAATCGTGTCGCCTCAAAAACAGAGCTCATTCGAACGAGATCAGCATGTCACTCGAACGAAGGAAGGTTGTCGTTCGAACGAGATCGCGCAATACGGCTATCTCGCGTGAACGATATTGCTCTGTCGCTCGAACGACTATTGCAAAAAAATTATTATTTTAATGTCCGCTTCAGCACTTAGAAAAAATACTCATTCTTAAATTTTGACGAAAAAGTCCGCTCCAACACTTAGAAAATATTTTGTAAAAATATCCCAAAAGCTCTAAGGAAAAGTTAAGGTATTAAAAACATAACCTTACCAAAGTAAACTTTGTGGAGTCTTGAATGATGAAAAACTTGATTAATTCGGATCTATCTTTGATGTAGATTGCTCTTCGAATGTTCTTCGACGGCGTAGCGGTATAAGACATAATAAATTGATAACGGACTTATAAAAAGTATGTCCTTACAAATCTTCCCCTATGTCTATGCCGGTACAAACATAAAAATATCTTAATTATCAAATATCAAAATGCCTATACAAATCTACCCTCCCATGAATAAATTTGCAAGACCTCAAAAATGTTCTTCAAAGATCTTCGTTAATTCTCAAAGCTTTTCTCATCAGGTTGTGCAACATCATGATCTTCAATCTTTGTACCTACACACATGAGATAAAGCAAAATACCTTCGTGACGCATTGAGATTGAAATGATATAAGAATAAATCATTAAAAAATCAAATCTCCCCCTTAATGAAAAAACTCCCCCATAACATGATAATTCTTTCTCCCCTTTTTTATGATGTCCCCAAATAGACAGATAAGAAGAAAAAATCAAAACATGAAGTGTCACGATAAAGTGCAATGCAAACAAGGATCGAACTACGGGCATGCAAAGGTATGTCTCAAAAATTTTCACAAACTATTTTTTATTTTTCAAAAAAAATTTATACAAAAATAAGATACCAAAAATCACACCATGAATTTAAACTAAAACAACCAAGTCGTGGAAATGGAATGTATGTGTGTGAACTCATTCGATAGGAAAATCAACTTAATCAATCATATATGCACGATGCATACGTGTACTCCTAACGACTGAACATCAAAAACCTCCTTAGAAGTAAAGATTATTGAATTTATATGACATCGTCTTATGCAAATCAACAAATCAAAGTCAAAGTGATTTCCACACCAATAACGTCCAAAACTATTTAGTGCTTTTTCAAGACATTCAAGGACGTGCAAACCCGTTATAAAATCTCCAACAAAACTCCCTCATATATATTTTCTTTTAGAGGTGTTAAACTAAATTCTCAAACTTTGGAGAATTAGTGCAAAAACCTAAATGGCCCATAACCGGCATGAATTTCTTTTTATTGCCAATAAATTTTTCAGGCTCTATTAAACCTCTTTGGACCCCGAATAATAAAATTCCTCAATTTTTTAGGTACAATTTAAATGGCATCTTAATCGCAAAGGATAAAAAATAATCTTTCGTAGCCCTTCACCGTTTTCAAACAAAGCACACAAACGGCTCTTACATGCACAACCTTCTTATCAAGTCTCATCGCGCTCGGTTCATTTTAAGGACAGGATTGAAGTGAAAACACCCAACCAACATGTGATAAGACAAGCACAATAATCACTTAAATTTGTGCGTGTGTGCAATAAAGGAAACATGAGTCAAACATGTAGGAAGTAACACTTAATTACATCTTAATGACTCCAAACATTATAAAGCACATGGATGAATTGACCTATTGTCTCAAAACACTATCAAATAGTCACAATGGATAAATGGAATGAAATTGTGACTTAGTCATCCTAAGTTTCCATCCATAAACGGTGTAAAAAAAATAAAACTCTTTTTGAATTTTTCAAAAATTTTATCAAAATAAAATCTTTTTGTATGTTTCAAAAAATTTCAAAAGCAAGAATTTATACAAAAAGTACATGTCAACACACTAGCAAATATATAACATGAAACCTTAACTAGTGTATGACAAACATGCAAACACAATCATCTATATGATATGGCAAGAGAAGAATCATGTGCAAGCAAACGAGAATCAACTTGTCTAAAATCTAGCGTATCCAAAAGTGATTTCCTAACCCAAATAGATGTGAAACATCGTGTAGGGGATTTGGGAACCACGAAAACACTAGACATAAAATTCCTAGGACATTTTTCAAGATCAAAACAAAAACGCCTAAGGTGACCTTTCCTACCACAATATGAACATGTGTAAACGAGTGGAACGACACCTATGGGTTGACCTTTTCTAATATACTTGAAATTGGTTGACCCTCTAAAACAAATAATGGTTTTGGCTTTAGCATTAGAAGCATGAGAACAAGATGAGCCATTACCATCACTATCAAACCAACTTGAGTCTGTGAAATTATTTTTTAACTTTAAAATTTTTTACTCAAACAAAGAATTAGACTCTTCCAATTTAAGGGATGCCTTTTTCAAATTTTCAATTAAACTTAACAGTTTATCACGCTCCCCCTCAATTAAAGCTAACTTCTCCCTAAGAGTCTCTTCACGTGCCACAAACTCATTGATTAAAATATTTTTTTCATCTTTGGCACAAACACAAACCATCGAATTTTTAAGGTTCTCCAATACTTTTTTTAAAAATAGGACCCTCTCATCACTCTCCTTCTTAGACAATTTTAAAGAAACAAAGTCATTGTCCAAGGAAACAAAATTTTCACGATAAAAATCTCTTTGATTTTGAACCGTTTGCAAAAGATCTATCGTGGATTTAAAACGAGAATTTTCTTTTTCCAAAACCTCAATTCTTTTAGCAAACGTCAAATTCAAACGATTTATATCATCAAAACTCTGACTCGTGTCATCAAAAGGGGGCATCCAATTACATAAGTGATCCATTGAAAAATTGCGATTTTCAAAATTGATTTTCAAAACAAATCAATATCACACAAATTTTGCGAAAAATAGGAATACGCGATAAATTAGCGCAACCCGCACTGATACCAATTTGTAAAACGTATGACTGTGTGATAATTGATTTAAATTAACTCGCAAATTTCATGTTGGCACACTTGTATAATTAGAGTCAATTTGAACCAAATTAATTCAGCCCCTAAACATGCATCTATGTGTGTGCGCGTGTCAAACCATAAATAGATAAAGCATGTGATACAAATTTAAGGAAAAATCCCCGAAGGGCAAAACCTTTTATTTCTAGAACTTTGAAGAATTCACAAGACCATTGACTTACATACAACCTGATAATTGCCCACAAGTGCAACGCACGGTGTCTTCGTCAAACCTCCAAAGCAACGGCTAGAAATAACGTCGACTGGAATCTCCCGCAAGAACTCCATGTGGTCGATAATGAAGAAGAAAACGGATTCTCCACAAAAGTGAACTTATAAGGACTCCCTCCACAATAGCACGTAGCTCTCCAGTTGTAGATTTCTCCCCCACAAAGATTAAAACACAGCAAAGGTGCGTTGTTCAAAACAAAAACAATTCACTAAAGCATTTTGGGAGTTTTGTGAATTGTAAACAAAGAGGGATTAAACCCTAAAAGAAGAAGTCAAAAAGGATTCTTCTTTCACAGTTTTTCTGTTCTGTAAAACGCTGGGACTTCTTAATGAAAACGAAACTATTTAATAAGTATTTATAAAAAATCACGCCGCCTCGAAAACAGAGCTCGTTCGAACGAGATCAGCATGTCACTCGAACGAAGGAAGGTTGTCGTTCGAACGAGATCGCGCGACATGGCTATCTCGCATGAACGATATTGCTCTGTCGCTCGAACGACTGTTGTGAAAAAATTATTATTTTAATGTCCGCTTCAACACTTAGAAAAAATACTCATTCTTAAATTTTGACGAAAAAGTCCGCTCTAACACTTGGAAAATATTTTGTAAAAATATCCCAAAAGCTCTTAGTGAAAAGTTAATGGATTAAAAACATAACCTTACCAAAGTAAACTTCGAGGATTCTTGAATGATAAAGAAGTTGATTAATTCGGATCCTTCTTTGATGTAGATTGCTCTTCGAATGTTCTTCGACGGTGTAGCGGTATAAGACATAATAAATTGATAATGGACTTATAAAAAATATGTCCTTATAAGAAGTCGTTGGCTTACTGATAAGGTAGCTTGGAGAAAAGTCAACAGATCTTTGATTAATATAACGGGGCCCGCTTAATTCGCTAGTAAATGCAATTTCTTCCCAAAGAGGTTTGATCAGAACATTAGAATTTGGGGCGGGGATGAATTCGGGGGAGTTTATAGCTAAATGAAAAGGAGAGTACCCTATCAAACTCGAGAGAACACTTCATATACCTCACGATTAGGTGGAGGATACGAGGTGTTCTTGAGCTTAAGCGGAGACACTCATAGGACCTTCTCCAATTTTCTCTACACTTGTCTCGACGATGCTACCATTTGCACCTTTAGGGTCGATAATGAAATTCTCTTTGGAGACGTCGAGCTTCTCAATGCAATCAATGAATTAAAGATATCGATACCAATCTTTTCTCAAAACTTTTCTTCCACTGACTGTTGTCTACATGAGTTTTTTCAAATGGTGCACTGCTACAACACTAAGGGACAAAAGATTATTCCCGTATATTACGATGTAGACCCATTCGTTGTAAGAGATCAATTGGGGAGTTACTTGGAAGCCTTTCGTCAACACGAGATTAATTACGATGCAAAGATTATTCAAGGATGGAAGGAAGCTCTCACAAAAGTTACATTCATGGAGGGATTTGAATTGAAGAAATAAACTCATGGGTACCTGTCTTTAATTAACTCACACCTTGCTTTGCTTTAACTCACGCCTTGCTTTGTTAACCTAGCAATGTTATAGTTAACAATAATTCTAGGCCGACTCATAAATTCGATTCATTTTGTGGGGATTCACTGATGTGTCGTGTCTACATTAATTCGTTTTGAGGTCTTATGGTGTGGGTCCCGTCAAGACCCAAAAATGAACTAATGCCAATGTCAGTATTTATCACAAAATGAGTCGAATTTGTGCGTTGCTATAGAATTACTCTATAGTTACTACCTATCTGGTACCGAATGTCGGTACTTAACATTATTCATGTTATATTACTATGTTATATGAGGTAAATGATATTTATATATACATAAGGGCAGACTCACTTAAGGGTCCGCAACGTACGGACTTATTTTTTTTTAAATGTTTTTTGGGTTGATTTTCTTTGTGCGTACTTTAAACATTTCAGGTTACTAAACACAATCAACTCAAAATGATTTTTTTTGCTACCGGTGCGGACCCCTAAATGAGTTCGGCCCTGAGCCCAGAGAGAGAGAGAAACATGCTCCAATATGTACCTAACTTCGGGTCCTAACTTGCGCACCGATTTTTTACAAATAGCAAAAAAAATATTTCCGACTTGATTTTTTTGTGGTATTTAAACATTTTAGGGGACTCCTCTAAAAAAATTCAGCTCAAAACAAATTGTTTTACAATTTTTAAAAAATCAGTCAAATATATATATATCAGTTAAACTAGTTATAGGCTCATAAAGTAATAGAGTGTGATGTGGAAGAGCCTCTCTCTCTCTCTCTCTCTTTATATATATATATATAATCCCTAATATGTACGTGAACGAGTCATTTGGAGTCCCCGTGCAAGCTAAATCAGTGTTTTAAAAAGTCGTGCGAACTAAATCAGTGTTTCGAAAAAGCGCGTGATTGCATTTTTTTGTGCGAACACACAACATAGCCAACTCTGATTTGCGGGAAGCACAAATAGTGTGAGCAATTTTGTAGTTTTTTCGCGCTATTGATGCTATTTTGCGCTATTTGGGCGCGATTCGGGTATAAGACATTTTAATGCACCAATTACAAAACTACGTTATTTTGTATTTTTTTTTCATTTTTCTTTATTTTTTAAACCTTTCAAAAATGCAAACCATATCTTAAAACACTAAGGGCTTGTTTAGTTGTTAAAAATAAACTTGTTTTCGAGAAAAACTCTAAAAATTTTCCATAGAAATGAAATTTGGAAAATGTGTTCAAATTAATTTTTCCAAATTAAAAGCTCGAAAATAGTTATATTGATTTTCAATTTTCCAGAAATTTGAAAAAAATACTTTAACATGTTTTGAACAAATTTTCAAAACATCATTTGTCTTTGGAAATTAAATTTAGACCCCTAGAATTTTTGCAAATTATATTTTGATCCCTAAAATTTTTAAAAATTACATTTAAGCCAAAACTTTAAGAAAAAATGACAAGTCCAAAACTTCTCGTGAATTAAATTTTGTCCCTAAAACTGTAGTATACATTATGGTCCCTAAACTTTTTGTAAATTAAATTTTGGCTATTACACTTTCAGTCAATTACATTTTAGACGTTAAACTTTCAGTAAGTTATATTTTGACTTTAAAATATCTATAAATCACATTTTAAAAATAATGGTTTATTTCTAACAAATGAATGTGTTACCCTAGTTTTCATTTTTCTATTGAAAGTAGAATTGAAAAGTAGATATTCAAAATAGTAAATAGATTTTTGTTGGAAACATGGTGGATTTAGTTGGAATTATACCTTTGACTTTATTTCAAATAATTGAGTATTCCTTTTTTGAATGATTGTTTGAACTTATTTATTTATTAGCATTTCTAATTATAAAATCAAATGCATGAATTACTTACGCGATGCGTGACGTGATTTACGCGACGCATGCTCAAAACTAAAATGCGACACCTTGCACGACCGCAATTTAGAATTGTGCTCAATAGGGGTGACGATGTGCCAGAGCCATCCTAACACACACACCACTTAGGGTTTTCGAACTCTATTAAAAACTTTTCTTGTCATAACATAATTATTTAAATAATATCATTCTGTCCCAAATTAAGCGTCTACTATTCGTTTTTGGTTAATTAAGAGTCCACTTTTCCTTTTTAATTTTGGGTTGTTCATATTAACACTCCACCTTCCTTTTCATTCATAATCAATGAACCAAATTTCATGATAGTGAAAAGGTGTTGATCTTAACAGTTAATCAAGTTGATGATTGATTGAGTTTAATCTTAATTTATACAAAATATTAAGATATGATTCTTAATCTGGGACAAAAAGAGTATTAAAATACATTTTTGTCATATTATACAACAATACATGTTTGTGGTGACAAAAATCTCAACACAAACAATTTATGAAGGAAAACAATCACCAAGACAATAGAAACAACAATAATCACAATCACAATCACAATCACACAACACAAGAATATACGTGGTTCGACAAATTGCCTACGTCCAAGAAAAGGTCTACTATTGTATTGAGTAATTCTCGAGAAAGTTTTCACATGCCCTTCTTCCCTGGGCCATGCGTATGATTTATATTCAATTGAAAGAGAGAGAGAGTGTGTTGGTAACCAACACGTTAGCCCAGTATCCCCTGGATATCTCATCCGAGATTTTGGGGATGGATTTGGTCATATCTTTTTACTCTAACCGTTATTTGGGACTCATAATTTGGGCCATGCGCCTTTCATACTTACTTGGGCTTAGACGGCTACTTTTATGAGCCTAGTCGACAAAAAGGGTACCCAAAATGTTATATTAGACCATAATAGGTGTTAATATAGCTCTTAGGGACGTCACACTATCACTTATACAAGTAGGGTCAGACATAGATATACCCTTATGAACTTTTGATGACTTGTCTATTAAATTAATAAAGAAGTAGCTGTTTAGGTTCCATCAGGGGTGATTCTTTGAAGGGATTGGTGAGCTTTCGGGAAAAAATTACTGATAATTTTTTTAGGGGTGCTATATGTCAAGCTAGAAAGTTAGAGGTAAAAATAATGAGGTTTTTGAAACTGTAAGGTTAAAAAACGTAATAAGTTTAAAAAATTTTAAACCCTACACTCGTTTCTTTTTGACAACTCGCTTCTCTCTCTCTCTCTCTCACTGTGGGATTCAATCCCTCGTGGCTCTAACCCGCTCTATTACCAGACTCTGTCGTCGGTGTCAAGCTACATCCCCTACATCCCCGTCTCCGCCGCCTCGCAATCAGGCTCCTCCACTCCTCTTTGTCCCTCTCCCGAAAAGGCCGTAAGGTGTGTTGTGTAATCTTATGCTAGTTTACAGATTAGTTAATTAATGTTAGTTTAAAGAATAGTTTTTTGATGTTAAATAATCTTTAGGGATTACCCTTATTTGACATGTCAAATGGCAAATAAGTTGACAAATAGGGTATTTTCCTATAATTTAGTGTGTTTGGTACAAAAGTTTGTCTATGCATAAATTTGCAACAAGTGTTAGCAAACGTTACTTTGTTATTTGAGTAAGAAATATTTGCCACACAAATTTGCAAAATTCTTATAAGTGTTTTTTTTTATATACTAAAATATTTTTAAAAATGTTTTATAAATTGATAAAAAAAAAAGGTTTTAAATAAAAAAACTGTTGTATAAAACTGTTTTAAATAAAAAACTGTTTTAAAAGATGTGTTCTAAAACTGTTTTTAAAATGTTTAAAACTGTTTTTACAGTTTTAATGTTTAAAACATTTTTTTAATTATTCCAAACAGTTTTTTTAAAATGTTTAAAACACATTTTTACAGTTTTTTGAAATAGTTTTAATGTTTAAAAAAGTTTTTTAATTATTCCAAAAATTTCTTTAAAACAGTTTTAATGTTTAAAATGGTTTTTCTAGTTATTCCAAACAATTTTTTTTTAAAAAAATTTAATGTTTAAAAAAATTGTTTTATAGAAAATGAAATAAAAAATCTGTTTTAAGAAATGGTTATAAAAAAATCTGTTTTAACAATGTGTTATTAAAATATTTTGACTAAAAAACTTATTTTACCTCATTTTGTGTTTTATAGCCTAATGTGAGAAAAACAACATTTATCTTGTCAAATTTTGTCTATGAAAAATTTTACCATGGCAAATCTTGACCCTTAATTTTAGTTTAGAGATTAGTTAAACTTGTTGGTTTAATTTTTTAGTCTACATATTAGGTTTTTATTGTTAGTTTAACTTGTTAATTTGTTAGTTTACATATTCCAGATTGTTAGTTTGTTTGTAAATTTGTTAGTTTAACTTGTTAGTTTACAGATTACATATTAGTTTTTTTAAGGGATTTAACCTATTTTGTCCTTTAAACAAATATTAATACTTGATTAGTACAAACTTTTTATTTTGTTTCAAAAAGGTCACTCACCACATAAAAACACTCAAAACAAGGACACACACAAATCCACTTACCCCCTCACCTCCCTCCCTCCACCCCACTGTCGGAGCTTCGAAAGCCCTCGCCAGAGCTCCGAAGACTCCCATTAACCTCCCCACCACCGCCCACTGCCGGAGCTCCGACGATCCCCCATCGGAGCTCCGATGGGGGGTCGTCGGAGCTCCGGTAGTGGGTGGTGGTGGGGAGGTGGGGAGGGGGTGTCGCTGGCGCGGACCTTTAAAAATAAGAGAATAATGGATAGTCGTCGGAGCTCCGACAGTGGAGGTGAGGTGGGAGGTGGGGAGGGATTGCTGCTAGCACGGATCTTTGAAAATAAGAGAATATTGGGTAAATGGGTGTTTGAGGGACTAAATGTGTTAAATTAAAAATAGGTGTCTTTTTTACAAAATACGTATTTATGTTGGGGATTATACAGTAATTGACCATTTTTTAATTAAAGTTGTTTATATTTAATTGATGTAAATGTCTCAAAAAAAATTAGGGGTCATGGAAAAATATTTTAAAATAAAAAGAAGTAATGAAACTTATTCCGAACATGAAGTGCAATCTCGATATATGGGGTCAAATAATGTGCAAATGCTAGAACAAACACAACCTTGAAATGTGGGCTAGATTATTTTAGTTTGGTTTGATTAGTTTAACGTAATAAGTTTGTATAAAACTCGAATTAAAACTATAATTTGTATAAAACTTGAATTAACCCCCCAAAAATCGCCTCAGTGGCAGGAGCCTCTGAACCCCCGGCACCATTCGAAACTTTGGCTCCTCCGGACTAAAAATCCTGGATCCGCCACCGGGTCCCATGAACTTTTTTGTGGAGGTCAACAGATTTGGACTCATTATTCTATGAATATAATGTAATTATACTGCATAGATTATACACATGAACTAACTACACATCAAATTTCAAAAAAAATATGGAAAGATATTTTTTGACATATTAAATATATCAACACATATATATCGTCGACGCCCATAGATTGAAACAAGTATTTAGATCCAAAGATTCAGAATGAAAATTTTTAAGTATCAAGGACAAAACATACTAAACCTAAACTCCAATTTCTAAATATCAATTAAATTAGCCAAACAAGTTAGAACCAAAATTTAAATTAGCCTAACAACTGAACTACTAAACTAAGACCACCCCACCTCCAAGGAATAATGTTATTTTGTTCCTCTATTTTGGTTCATTTTGGCTAAAGTGCCCCGGAACAAACATCACGCTCCCTTGGCAAACCTCAATACGCTCATTTATGAGTGTCTTTTAGCTATTTTCGACTTTTTTTTATAATTTCTATTTACTTTTCACCATTCTCACCCCAGTTGGATTTGTCGCACGAGTGTTTCTTATATATATATATATATATATATATATATATATATTTCCATTTTTTCTCTCTCAATGTTCTGAAGTTGGATTTTTTTTTTGTTAGAGAAAAATAGCATTGGAGCATTTTGGTAGAGAAAAATGCTTCAACGATATGTTATGGAGATGGTCAAATATGTTTTGATGATGTCGGTGGGGGAACAACTTCCAATTGTTAAGGGGATATGATGTGAATGAAGAATGAGGATTATTTTTTGTAATTTTAAGGTTTTATTGTATTTTTGTTACTTTCTTTTATTTCATTTATTTGATGTATTTTCTTTTATTAGTTGTTTCCTTGGTATTATAGGAAGGAAGTAGCAAAAGGCTAATAGGGACATAATTGTAATTACTTCTTTAGCTTGGAGCCTAAGCTACCTCCCTCCTATAAATACCCTTATGTAGACTCATTTGCGTCATTCTTCCATTATGAGATATTGAGATTTGAGAGAGTTTAGAAACATAATTTTCTTTTCTTCCTCCCATTTGGCGTCATTTACGTTAATTGGTATCGGAGCCTAGTCGCTCCACCCGTTGTTGTTGTTGTTGTAAAATAAAAACTCGTAAACAACGTCCAGGCGGGTTAAAGAAAGGATGAACACCGCCGACGAATATCCTTTTAATCAAATTTTGGAGGTCCTCAACCAATTGTCGGCCTGATTTGACGCACTCGAAGCGCGGACTTCTCCACCAATAACCACCACCGCTCACCTTCATCCACCACTGCCCAAATTGCTACCCACCACCATTAACCCTAACCCCTATGCAAGAAACCAAAACCCTAGCCCCCAAAACCCATCTAACCACGCTTCCACAACCATTTCCACCATTCTACCTAAAAAAAACTAATCTTAGCCCCATTTATCCCCAAACCACCACCACCTCACCAAAACAGCCTCACCCATTATCGAAACCCCAACTACCCCATCCCCGACCCACACCCGACAAAACCTCAACCTACCGAAAATAAAATTTCGACCACCGGTTACTCCCTCCGATGTCAAACGGCTCAAATCCTACCTCCAACCAACCCCCTACAGTCCCTAGAAACTGTTAGTCCCTTCACAGCCAGCCTCCTAGACGCCAACGACCCCAACTTTCCTCTCTTTTGGCTGGACCACACCTCAGGTGGTCGCAAAGTCTTCCCTTCCCTGGACGACCTTAACCCACTAGGGTTCTGCCTTGGGGGAGGTCGAAAGCCACCGGAGAAAGTCCCCCAGCAGCCGCAACCCCACCCCCATAGTCAAACGAACCCTGGACAGTCCCCCACTCCCAAATCTGCCACCCTCTCTTCTGGATTTGACCCAAAACCTTCCAGATCTGTCCCGATCTATCCCCAACCACGTATTTTTGGTCATAACCCTCCAACATGTGCAAGAACTAGGGTTTGAGGCCAAGAAAATGATTTTTGACCCCGGGGGTAGATCAATTTTTATGATTTGATGTGTAGCATGAGGAAGAAGATGAAGATTAGTGCAAGCATTGAATAATGCCCTCTCCTTCCTCAAATTTTTAAAAATTTAGTTTTGGCCCCTCAAGTTTTGCCTTTTTTGCAATTTTGGGACATTTTTGCATTCGACCTCAACTTTAAAGTTCAAGGACGAACTTTTTCGAAGGCGGAGAGTATGATGTGAATGAAGAATGGGGGTTATTTTTAGTAATTTTAGGATTTTATTGTATTTTTGTTACTTTCTTTATTTCCTGTATTTGATGTATTTTCTTTTATTAGTTGTTTGCTTGGTATTATAGGAACGAAGTAGCAAAAGGCTAATAGGGACATAATTGTAATTGCTTCTTTAGCTTGGAGCCTAAGCTACCTTCCTCCTATAAATACCCTTATGTAGACTCATTTGGGTCATTCTTCCATTATGAGATGTTGAGATTTGAGAGAGTTTAGAGAGAGAATTATCTTTTACTGCCCCCATTTGGCGTCATTTACATAAGGAAATAGAGGAGAAAAGTTATCAGCTCCGGCCCCCTTCGGTGTACATTTTTGTACAATGTGTTTGCATACCGTAGGAGGGCAGAGCTCACATCACTTTCGACTTGCCAAGTGTTCCCCAACCACCCTCCAAGAAGAGGAGATGACTGAGCCAAATGGAAGTGGGTTGAGTTTCAAGATTTAAAGGGTATTTTAGTCTACAAATTATTTTTGTGGACTACTATAAAAAAAACTTAAATGGGTTGTGATGCTAAGATATGGGTATATCTTCCCACAAGTAAATTGAAAAAAAAAACATCAACAAACACATTGATAATAAAAGATGTATTGGGGATTACTTATTAAAAAAAAGATGCATTGGGCGTGCGTGTATTGCATAAGTTTAATTTTTAAAATTATTATTTGACGTATTATCAATATTTTATCGGTACTTTAGGTTTTATTTCCAAATGTGTTTATCCAATTTTTGCTTTAGCTCTTACTTGATTTTTTTGTACATTCTATGAGTTGATTTTTCACAAAATTGAAAAAAAAAAAAACTTTAATACAAATTTCCTTTGATATATATTATAATTAGTCATTTTTTCCCCTTTATGTCAATTATATATCTCGCAGGCATGAAGGAGAATTAGCAAAGAAGGTTGCTGAAAAGGTCTTATTAGAGCTGAGGAATAAATACGTGGAATAGCCTAAAGACTTGGTTGGAATTGATGTTCATGTAGAAGTAATGAATGGATTACTAGATATTGACTCCGATGGTGTACAGATTGTTAGAATCATTGGCATGGGGGGTATTGGCAAGACAACTATTGCCAACGTCATTTACAACCAGCTCTATGAGTTCTTTGATTTTTGTTGTTTCCTTGAAGTTGTTGGAGAAATGTCTCAACCGAAGGGCCAACAGAAGTGGTTTGTTTATTTGCAAAGTCATTTTCGCTCTAAGATCCTAAAAGGGGAAGGCCACAAAATTTATAATGATGACAATGAGATGGACAAAATCAGAAATGCGGTTAATGACAAGAAAGTTCTTTTTGTTCTTGACGGTTTGAATGAAAAATCTAAATTTGATAATCTTGCAGAATATTGCAATTGGTTTGGTTCGGAAGTAGGATCATAATTACAACAAGATACAAAGATATATTTAATCAACTTAGGATGATTTATCAAAGTGATGGTTTACGTGAAGTTTCTAGGATTTATGAACCACAATTGATGAACATGTATGATTCTCTTGAGCTATTTAGCAAATATGCTTTCCATAGAGACTTTCCACCCCAATGTTATGATATCCTCTCAAATGAATTGTAATTATTGACGCAGGGCTTCCTTTATCTCTTGTAACTATAGGGTTATTATTATTTGGTAAGAAGGACAAAACTTTATGGGAAGAGACGTTAAGGAAGCTTAAAAAAGTACCTATTGTGGAAGTCCAAGAGAAGCTTAGGATTAATTTTGATGCATTAGATTATGAGCAGAAGCAAATATTTCTTGATATTGCATGTCTCTTCGTTGGAGAGGATATAAGAAATATTTTTGACATGTGGGAGGACTGTAGTTTTTATCCATTAAAGAATATGGATATCCTCATTCTTAGGTCTATGATAAAAGTTGGAGATGATAATAGAATATGGATGCATGACCAAGTTAGAGAGCTTGGTAGACAAATTGTCCGCGAAGAAAATTTGAATGAGCCAGGAGACCGTTGGAGATTGTGGCATCCTGAATATGCTTTGGACATATTGGAGAGCCATATGGTAAGATTCAAGTGCAATATTAATTTTAGCGTATTTTTCCTATTTTCTCATTAATATAAATGCAAAATCAATTGCTTTACAAATAAAAAGTTCTTTTGTAAAAGGATTTTATAAACTCTGAAGATTCCTTTACTAAAATATTAACTACAAAAATATGTGTTATGGACTCTACATTTAATATGAGTGAAGAACAATAAAAGTACTTAATGTTCTAGAATGTGAACAAACAAACATATTTACCTTTGAAGAGAAATATCTTCAAAATATTTCGTAGATTATTTTTTATTTCGTTTTCTCCAGCACTACCAAGTATGGGGTGCCTTAAAAATCAATTGAAAAGACGTGTTAAAATAAATTTTAGAGGTTACTATACATTTAACCACATAATAAGGTTGGAAAATATATTTGAGTCATCTATTTTTTTATAATATAAATTTGGGTAAACTATTTGTGTGCGTGTGGCGTGTCATGTTATATTATATAGTTTGTATGGTGACAAGTCATAGAGTTATTTACACTTGGTCTAACTATCCCCACATCTTAGCAGTAGACTAGGATGATTGCTTGTATAGAACGGAATTATTATAGTGATACTGCTTGTCCTGACAAACATGTTATATCATTTCTATGTATATATGCAACATACCTTTTAATATTATGGTGGAACTAACTGAGATCATGGGAAAAGTCGTTGGACATTCGTGAATGCAAGTCAATTGAAAAGCTACCTAATTGTTCTGGCCTTAAACATTTGAAAGAAATAAGAGTTTCTGGCTGTCTGAAACTAACTGAGATCCCGGGACTAGAGGGACTGAATTTCTTAAAGTCGGTGGACATTTGTGGATGCGAGTTGCTTGAAAATCTACCGTGTTTGCCAAGTACAAGCATAAGAAAGACCACATGGTATATCTCAATTTTGTGTTGAATTTATGTTTTATCTTTGCAAAAGGATTTCCATGGTTGGTTCCTAATTGTCTTTCCTTTATCTATAATTTGTTCATTTGAATATAGCAAGAATCACCATCAGTATCAACAAGAGAGTCCCCTGATGAGCGGTCACTAGGAACATGGTAAGTCTCTCTACTCTTAATGTTTGTTTAGTTTCTTTTTTTCCAAATCTGTTACAGGGTTGTGAAACTCGTGGAATTTCAAATCAGACTTGATATTTCATCATAAAAGAAATTTTATTTGCATTTGTATATACTAGTTGTGCCCTCGTGCGTTGTACGTGTGGCCATTTCCAGATATTAATCTTCTACCGCAAATCTGTGGAGGACAAAGTAATAAAAATACTTGCAACATATTATGTAGAATCTGTTTTGTTAGAATATAATATAAAGTACATAGTACGAAGCATCAATCATTACCCCAAAAATCAAACTTCCATTCAACTGTAAACTATACAAGATATTCCTGTGAATACTCTAAATCTATCACAAACGAACTCGGAACTTCCTACTCAAAAGCAGGAAGAAATAAACACAAACATGTATGTATATATAATCCGAATAAATATATCACAATGAAATTAGCTTAAAATGATTTATAGGGAAATATCATTAAAAAAAAGAAGTTTAAAAAAGCTTCAGCAAGCAAATTCCAAATCGCAGTTATTGAAAGATGACATTTAATAAAAACAGTGTGTAATCCTAAAAACTGAAAATTTAATGCTTAAATATGTTTCTTTTGACATTTGTTAGGATTCAAAGGTTCTTCTTCCTCTTCAACATTATGAGCGACGAACATAGATGACATTATCCGAAGAACATTTGTACAACATTCTTGTTCCGTTACATAATCCAATTTATGGATTTATATTGCTTAGAAAAATGATTGGACAATTATGTTTAAGTTTCAATGTGTGTGGTGGCAATCCATTCGACATCAAATAATTTAAAAATTCTTCTTGGTAATAGTTGTGCGTGTCATCCACAGCTTCATCAAAGCTATTTAATGTCTTCAATTCTTCGGGGAACATATCAATCATCATATCATTGAGTGACTCTACGTGCTCGTTTGTTGTTGCAAGAATTGCTCGATCTGTCAAGAAGCTTGGCTAGTTGGCATTTATATTTAATGATGGGAAGATAACGTCAATGAGAGACTGTTCGGGGACCTCATCATGTGTTGATGCTTCCATCCCATTGCCAATCCTAATAAGGAAATCGCTAAGTGAGGAATTGATACCCAAATGTTTAATTACTTAATCATAATATGAAGTTAAACAGGGCATTAGTTCTTTTTAGTCATTACATTTACATAATATGATGAATGGATTATCAGTCTTAACATATCAATACAACAACTTTCAAAGATAAATTACGTGAGACAAAGAAACTGCATTCATGCTCATTGAATAGAAATTACAAAATAACAAGGAGGATCCATCCGATTAATAAGTATGGCCAAACCTAAGTTTCCAAGAAATTAAAATAATTTACTCAACAATAAGATGAATTGAAAACAACAATTGTTAATTAATTTTAAAAAATTAAAAAAAAAAATATGGTACTTGAATAAGTGCAATGTATTCCATAAGTATCCATAAACCATGAACTAAATAAGTGACACTCAGTACTAAATATTAAGAGCAGGGAAGAACAAACTAAAATTCTTTGAACACTATGTATCTAAAGATGCTAAGATACAGTTTAGAGTGTGTGGTTGAGTTGACAAAGATAATTCAACCAAAGCATGTAATTGCAACTTCAGTAAGGTAATTTGGACTCATTTTTCTCACTTATTTGGTTATTCTTGGAAGTTATGTTTTTCTTAGTTGGGAAGTTACAATCAGAACCGACGTAAGACTTAATAAGAAGAATATATGTATGTAGAGAGACAAAATGAATACATTGAATCATACAGTGTGAAAAAATTCCAACACAGAGGAATTTCAAAAATAATCTTTTTACTATTTTAAAAAATGGTCCGCGCCAGCGGTACGCATCGGCGAGGACAATTTTTTTAGTATCTAGATACGCGCCAGCGGTATGTATAGACGGTATTATAAAACATTTTAAATAAAATGTACAAAAAAAAGAGTTTTAAACAATTTTTTAAGTGCCTAAAGATTTTATTTAAAAAAATTGTTTTAAATAAAATCCAAGCATGGGAGTGTTTTAACAAAATTGTTACAAAAATTCTAATAGTTACAAAAATTGTTACAAAAATTTTAATAGTTACAAAAATTGTTTTATAAAAATAAAAAGTTTTAGAATCTTAAATTTTTTTAAATAAAATCTTTAGGCACTTAAAAAATTGTTTAAAATTTTCTTTTTTGTACATTTTATTTAAAATATTTTATAATACGCAACCAAAATAAAATTAACACGACATGGCACGATACACCTCAAAATCTTAATTTTACGTAAAATGAATATGAAACATATGAAAGTGACATGGCACGGCACAAAATTCTTTTTTTTATGAAATGCGAACACGACCCACTTGTCGTATTGCATTTTAAATGGGTTGTGTTAGTATTTGGTAAAAAATGAGATTTCGTGTTGTGTCATATTACATTTATAGGTGAAAATAAGATTTTAAGCCGTGTCGTGTCATTTTTATTTTTGTTGGGTTCCTGTTTGGTTAAAAAAATAACATATATTGTGGCGTGACACTTTTACTTGGATCGTGTTCGTGTTTTGTAAAAAAATAATATTTCATGTTGTGTCGTGTCACTTTTATTAGGATTGTATTCATATTTGGTTAAAAAAAAAATTGTCGTGTCGTCTTGTATCGAGTTGCTTTTATTTGAGTCGTGTTCGGTTATAAAAACAATTTTCAATTTAAAAAACATTTTTTTATTTGTTAATTTTTTTACCAATTTTATGTAAAAAACATTTTTTTGGAAAAAAAAAACAGTTTTTAAATCTATCTTTAAAAAAAATTCTATAAAAGTATCATAACAGTTTTTTTTAAATAAAAAAGGGTTTTTAAAACTATCATAATAGTTTTTTTAACAGTTTTTATAAAAAATAGTTATTTTTTAATTTTAAAAAATAAAAAAATATTTAAAAAAATAGTTTAAAATACTGTTTTTTATTGAAAAAAAATAACAAATAAAAAAATATTTATTTGATCTTTAGAGCAAAGGGCAAGCTTATCTTTTAAAAAGTAATCGGAGTGTTTTAAGAATTTTTAGAATCTTTAAGAAATAAACATGAATACAAATATGTCCAACTGAAAAATACATATGAATGCATAAAAAATAATAATCTAATAAGATGTGAACTTGGTAATTTCTTAACTTAAAAAATATATATAATTTTTCTGAAATTAACATTGAATTTAGAATTATTATAAAACATGAATAGAACAACAATAAAATTGGAAATACAAAATCTGAGCATAAAAGAGAGACAACATTAATGAATGAGATAGATATAATTACAAAAACACACGACAAGGTTTTTTCGGACACGAACACGACACGACACGAATTCGTATTTTTTTTAGCTGACACGAACACGACAAGACAACCACAATTTCTTAAATTTCAGGCCTAAAAAACACGATAACACGACACGACTCATAATTAAGACACGAACACGACACGACACGACTTCGTGTCAAAAAAACACGACACGAACACGAAACATCGTGTTAATTTCGGGCAATTTCGTGTCGTTCTGTGTCGTTTTTTCGTGTCGTTTTTAAAATTATCACCCCTACTCATACTAACGGTATCTCCTTAGAATGCATTTTCTAAATACGTTTGTTCAAAATTTCTACTGGTTGTTTGCCATACGAAAAGTATGAATCTAACTCGATCTCACCAAATTCAATATGCAGATCAGCCTCCATAGGACATAAGAATCTACGCAATGGTTACTTGCCTCTTGAAGAAAATTCATTAAAAAAATATATGAAAATTGTATAATGACTTTGTAAATTTGTGTTGAAAAACCCCTTCGATTACCCCCAAAATCAGTATAATGTTGCTCAAGAAAGTATCCCCAAAAAATACACTTATTATTGAGAATTGTATGGTATATTTTAGGGTTAAAATGGTGTAATTTGTTTTGGATTTGGATTAGATTTTTAGGTTAATTTGGTATTGCAAATGAAATGGGGCACCTTTTTTACGTGAAGAAGAACCTTAAAAAAATTATTTTTTAAAAAATGCTCACCAAATTAATAATTTATATTTATTTATTTTTTAAAAGAAACCTTGTTTCTTTCTTTCTTTAATTCTCTTTCTTGATTAAACCTAACCCTAAACCTTTGTCCAATCATTTTTTTAATTATCTCTTTACCTTTAGCCTAATTTTAAAATTTCTCATCTATCAACCTCTTCAATTACTTTATATATTAAAATTAAGGTTCATACTCTTACTCATTTATAATTAGGCTCGAATACTTTATAAATTCACCAAAAAAAATTATAATTCCTAATAAATTCTATAAATCATCAGATGAATTCTATAATTATAATAAATCTCATAAATTATATTTCAATTTTCGTTAACATAAATAAATCTTTATTATCCACTTAAATAATTATAAAATTCAAGTTTTCGCTTAAAATAATTATTTGAAATTCTCCGAAAATCCATAATTAATTAATTTTAAACTAATCAAATTCCTTTAAAATTATGGGATATTACAATCTCCCCCTAACAAAAAGAATTCTATCCTCGCAACTTATAATTAACCTCTCATTTACTTGAGTAAAAAAATTAGATTACCTCATAGTGATTCAAAATACTAACATCTTATATATAATGAGCCAAAAACTAACTCCCCGTACAAAAGGAGCCAAAACTATCTCCTCATATAAAATAAGTCAAAAGTACTAACACCTCATATACCAGAGTCAAAACAAATGAATATATATTTGCCTTATCAAATCCTCATACTTCAAGTGGACTCCTCCTCGTCATGATGGTTCCACTGCACCCGTACTAATGGTATGTCCTTGGAATGCATTTTTTGAATAATTTTGTCCAAAAGTCCTACTGGTTCTTTGATATACGAGTATTCTGAGTCTAACTCGATCTCACCCAAATCAATATACTGATAAGCCGCCCTACAACATAAGAATATATGTAGTAAGAAAACATGAAACATGTTATGCACTCGAGCCAGATGATCCGAGAATGCTAAACAAGACATGATTTTTTCGCCTTCTCCATGATCACAAATGACCTGATGTAACGTGGTTCTAACTTCCATTTCTTACAGAATCTCATCACCCCTTTCATAGGGGATACTCGAAGTAGGACATTTTCTCCAATCTAAAACTCCATATGTTTCTTATTACTATCTGCATAAATATTTTGTCTATGCTGAGTGACTTTAATGCACTCTTTCAATTAACTTGATCTTCTCAATCGTCTCTTGGAAAAATTTCGGTCCCAAATTTCTTCCTTCTCCTGGGTCCAACCAACATATTGGTGTTCGGCACAGTCACCCATAGATTGAACTCTAAGGTGACAGGATGTCCGTTTATATGTTTTTACCATTTTAAATTGGGCCTAGGGGTAAATATATCCTTAGGATGAGTTTCGAGTCAATCATTGTGTATTTTGCACTCATTTGGGGACTTAAATATAACTATTTAATGGAGACGGGAATAAAATTTGTTAAGTAGGATTAAGGTCATTAAATACCACTTATTCTAAGGAGGAGCGAACCCTAGAATCCATGGTTCTTTGGCAGAAGCAGAGAAAAGTCCAAGGAGGACAAACTATAAAGATTCAAACCTATTGTTGATACCAAAATTAATATGCTGATATGGACGAATAATACGAAGACACGTGTCAATCTACATGGCATAATAGCAACGAGGAAGTTCATTTCCCCGACCAACTCATGTTCTCTCCGAGCAACGAGGATACACCGAGGAACTTTAGCACTCCGAGGTACTCTAGCGCTCCGAGGAACTCCTGAGCAACGAGCAACTAAGGCGGTCCGAGCTGCATCTCGGCCGTAACATTAATTGCCAGATAATCAACAGTTCAACTATTCATTGAATGTTTATCATCTTGACGCACACGCTGCATTAAATGTATTACCCTTTCATATGTATATCATTTAATGTATCAACCCTTTCATGTACAGCCTAAGGGCTATAAATACCTTGTATCACCCTCATTCAAAGGGATCGGAATTTCTTGAGAGAACATATACTCGAGAATTCCCAAACATTCAGCAATAACATAACAGTGGACGTAGGCCATTCATATAAGGCTGAACCACTTTAAAATCTTTGTCTTATTTTATTTATCTGTGATTGAATAATTAGAGCGATCTAATTTTTTACATCAATAGATTGGCGCCGTTTGTGGGAACGATTGTTACTATCGTTTTTCACCAAAAATCGTTCATCCTCAATGGCGGATAATCCAGAATCTAGCAATCGAAACGCTGGAAATACTGGAAATCCTACGAATCCCTCTGCACCTCCAGATCTAGCCGAGATTATGACGAATCTGGCTCAAGGACAAACCGCCATGCAAGAAACAATGAGGCAACTCATACAAACCCTTCATGGTGGTGCACATGCACGTTCAGGACAGCAAAGTGGTCAGAGGCAAACTTATTTACTTTCTTCACGATCCAGGCGTACTGAGTCACGTCGTAATGAGGAGTCTGATGATTTCTCTTATCAACCTGGGCGAACTTCGTCAATAAGGGCTACAGATACTGATCAACATATCACCCTCTCTCCAGAAAGACCCAGTGCTTTAGAAAGACTGAGTAGGGTGTCTCCTTTCAGTCGATTAGGCCCTAGGAGGAATAGGAGTCCACCTAAGACCATGTCGAGGAGTTTTCGACAACCATCAGATCTAAGAGAAGGATCAGCACAATCACGACCAACTGCTCGTCAAGATAGATCTCAAGAAGCTACCTCAGAACGATCAATTGCTCGAACCAATAGGCCCGAGGAAGGAAATGAAGCATGGAAAGGATCTCTCCAACGATTGGAGGATAAATTGGGAGAAATGGCCAAGGCAAAGAACCCCCTACAACGAACTTTTGTTCGAGGAACACCTTTTGTACAGGCCATTGTGAATTTTCCTACACCGTCAAAGTTCAAAGCACCTGTAGTGACCCCCAAATATGATGGAAAGACAGATCCTGTTCTTCACATAGAGCAATATCAAGCTGCTGCCGACATCTATGTCGTCCCCGACGAGATGAGATGCAGAGCGTTCTCAGGAACTCTTACTGGAGCTGCCCAGATATGGTACAACAATCTTCCTCGGGGTAAGATTTCAACTTTCTTTCAGTTGGCCGAGTTGTTTATTGGCAATTTCTGTTTTGGAGCAAAGCCAGTAAAACGAGTAGCACACTTGTTAAGTGTTAGACAAAAATCTGGTGAGAGTACTAGAGATTACATAACTCGTTTCAATAACGAGAAGCTGGAAGTCATAGATTACAAAGAAAAGACAGCAATCACCGCCTTGATGAGTGGGTTGTTGCCTAATAAATTGTATTACACCTTGGCGAAAGATCCACCTAAAACTATGTCAGAGTTGATGGCAAAAGCAACCGAAATCATGAATGTCGAGGAAGCTATGGCTGCAAAGAAGAATATGGATAAAGACACCAAGGTGGACGTCGACAAGTCTAAAAATAAAGAGCATAAGGGCAATGGCGGTGACAAACGTTCCAGAAATAATAAATCATCATGGGAAGTCCTGAAGAAATACGACAATTATACTCCTTTGAAAATGGGTATTCATCATGTCTTGAAAGAAATCAAGAACAACGAGGAGGTAAAATGGCCAAAGAAACTGAGGTCAGACCCTGATTCGAAGAGTAAGGATAAATATTGCGAGTTTCATAAAGATCATGGTCACATGACCAAAAATTGCATAGCTCTTCAGAACGAGATTGAAACACTCATCCGAAGAGGAAAGCTAGCAAAATATGTTGATCGGGTAGGTGAAAGAAAAAATAACGACCGAGCTAGAGAGAGGTCTAGATCTCCTCGTCGAGCAGAAGAGAAAAAGAAGAGAAACCATGAAGATGATCCAGATGATGACCCCGACCTTCCCAAGAAACCAAGACAGCCAGAACGAGAGGTATTTTCTATACGTTTTGGGTCATTTGATTGTAATGTCATTACAGGAGGAGATGCAGGAGGAGGAGACCTTACTGCAGAAAGAAAGGCTTACCTTGGAGAGGCTCAAGCTTGTTCATATATTCAGCGAATAAATTTGGCAGAGGAGGATCGTCCGAGGAAGGTAAACAAAGAGAAGTTGGTCATTGGCTTTTCAAAAAATGACCTAGCAGGTGTTCTTTATCCTCACGACGATCCTCTGGTGATCAAAATGAGGATGAAGGAAGTAGTGATTTCAAGGGTGTTGGTAGACAATGGAAGTTCGACAGACATCATGTACTATTCATGCTTTAACAGCTTGAATCTGAAATTATCTCAATTGGAACCGTATCACAGACCCCTCCTGGGTTTTGCTGGCGAGAAAGTTTTTCCACTTGGGACGATCAAGTTGGATATATTCATTGGAACTTGGCCTACTTGTCGAACAGAAAGAATACGCTTCTTTGTGATGGATAAGAATGTGCAGTCAGCTTACAACATCATCATGGGAAGAGTTGGTTTGAAGAAGTTTGAAGCAGTTCCATCTACAGTGCATCAATGCTTAAAATTCCCAACAAACTTTGGAGTAGGAGTTGTGAAAGGTGATCAAAAAGTAGCTCGGGAATGCTATTATTCATCTGCCGAGCAAGAGGAGCTTGAGGAATCAAGGAAAAAGACTACTACTTACCAGGTGGAAGAAGATACAGAGATTGAAACTCTCGATCCCAGAGATGAATCCCAACTTGTAAAAGGACAGGTGGTGGAATCTACAGAAAATGTTATTCTGGACGACGAGCACCCTGAACGAGTAACCCAGATAGGTTCATCGTTGGATGCTTCAATAAAACAGGAGTTGATAACTTTCTTGAGAAATAGGAAGAAAACTTTCGCATGGAGTCATGAGGACATGCCAGGAATATATCCAAACTTCTTATGCCACGAGCTCAATGTGAATAAGGAGATCAAGCCCGTAAAGCAGAGAAGAAGGGTATTTAGCCCCGAGAAGAATCAAGCTATTCAAGAGGAGGTCGGCAAGCTCCAGAAAGCTCAATTCATTGAAGATGTGAAATACCTGGACTGGTTGGCAAATGTGGTGATGGTAAAGAAGAAAAATAATAAATGGAGAATGTGTGTTGATTTCACTGATCTCAACAAGGCCTGCCCAAAGGATCACTTTCCATTACCCAGAATTGATCAGTTAGTGGATGCTACCTCTGGGCACGAGCTGCTCAGCTTCATGGACGCTTATTCAGGCTACAACCAGATCAAGATGAAACCTGAAGACAGGGAGAGTACTTCTTTTATTACCCCTAGGGGTACTTATTGTTATCATGTTATGCCTTTTGGTTTGAAAAATGCAGGAGCGACATACCAGCGGCTGATGAACAAGGTTTTTGCCGAACAAATCAGTTGCAATATGGAAGTCTATGTCGATGATATGCTGACAAAAAGCAAGAAAGATGCTGATCATCTAGTTGATTTAAGTCAGACTTTTGATCAACTGGATAAATACCAGATGAAGCTCAACCCGACGAAGTGCACATTTGGAGTACGAGAAGGAATGTTTCTCGGGTACATTGTCAACCAGCGAGGCATTGAGGCAAATCCAGAAAAGATCAAAGCTCTTTTAGGGTTACGATCTCCAGCAACAAAGAAAGAAGTGCAGAGTCTTACAGGTTGAGTTGCAGCGCTCAACAGATTTGTATCTTGAGCAACAGATAGATGCTTACCATTCTTCAAAAAACTTCGAAAAACTTTCGAGTGGAATGATGAATGTGAAAAAGCCTTTCAAGACTTGAAAAAATATCTGGGAACACCTCCACTGTTGTCAAGGCCAATAACGGGAGAAAAGTTGTACTTATACCTGGCAGTATCAGAGCATCCAGTCAGTTCAGCATTGATCAGATTGGAGAATGGAGTCCAGAAGCCAATTTATTACACAAGTAAGGCTTTCCGAGGTGCAGAGATTAGGTACCCAAAGTTAGAAAAATTGGCATTGGCATTAATTGAAGCAAGTAGAAGAATGAGGCCATATTTTCAAGCCCATACCATCGTCGTTTATACCGACATGCCATTGAGACAAGCCCTTCATAAGCCAGAAAAGTCAGGGAGACTGATGTACTGGGCAATAGAGCTCGGTGAATATGATATTGTGTATGAACCCCGATCATCATTGAAAGGGCAAGCTGTAGCAGATTTTATAGCAGAGTTTACATATCCTGATACCCCCGAGGAGCAAAAGTTGCTCACTGATCAACCTGTGGATGTTACAGGATCAACAGACATAAGTCCAGACCAACTCCGGTTGGTAAAATGGCTTGTGGATGTAGAAAGATCATCAAATTCAAACCCAGACCAACTACGGTTGGTAAAAGGGCGAGAAGAGATGGTCGACGAGGAGCGAAAATTAACAGGGGAGGATGGAAGAGAACAGCAGATATTTCACCGAGGAGATCTATTGGATAAGAAATTTGAAGATGAGTTACCTACATGGAGATTGTATGTAGATGGGTCATCTTGCACAGCAGGTTGTGGAGCAGGGATTGTTTTGAAAACCCCAGACGAGATTGATATAGAATATGCCTTGCGATTTCAATTCAAAACCTCCAATAATGAGGCTGAGTATGAGGCCATGATAGCAGGTCTTAATTTAGCAAAGATTATGGAAGCACAACAAGTGATGGTATTCAGTGATTCTCAATTAATTGTGAATCAGGTGATGGGAACATATGCGGTTAAAAAAGAACTAATGGTCAAGTATCATGCAAAGGTGATGGAATTATTGGCAGAATTTGATGCCATTCAGTTGATCAGAATACCCAGAATAGAAAATGCACAAGCAGATGCACTGGCCCGATTAGCATCAGCTACTCGTACCGAGCTGCGAAGAACGATACCGATTGAAGTACTGAAAAGTCGGAGCATAGATGAAGACCTGACGATGAATGTTATTACCCTTGATTTAGGACCATCTTGGATGGATCCCATCAAGGCATACATTGAGGAGGGAGAATTGCCGGAGGACAAACTCGCTGCAAAGAAATTGAAATTTAAAGCTGCTCGGTATGTACTAACTAATGGCGTTTTGTATAGACGAGGAATTATGGTAGGTTTGCAGAGATGTGTACATCCCTCCGAGGTAAAAGAATTGATTGAAGAGATCCATGAAGGGTCTTGTGGAGCACATGTGGCAGGTCGGACACTTTTGCAAAGAATGATGACGCAAGGATACTACTGGCCGACGATGAGGGCTGATTGTATAGCCTATGCTAAGAAATGTGACAAGTGCCAACGTTTTTCCTCCATCCGACGAACTCCACCAGCATTGTTGACACCCATAACTTCCCCTTGGCCATTTGCCATGTGGGGAATTGATTTGGTTGGACCATTGCCGACCACTCGAGGAAGATTCAAGTACCTCGTCGTCGCAGTAGATTATTTTACTAAGTGGGTAGAGGCTGAACCCCTTATCGATATGACGTACGAGAAGGTATACCAATTTGTCTGGAAGAATATCATCTGTCGATATGGTCTCCCTCATGCCTTCATCACAGACCATGGAACACAATTCGACAACGAGGAGTTTGCTGCCTATTGTCAACAATCAAACATCCTGAAGACCCATTCAGCACCAGGTCATCCTCAAAGCAATGGGCAGACTGAGGTGACAAACAAAACACTACTAAATAGTTTGAAGAAGAGGCTAAGTGAAGCTAAAGCTAATTGGATTAATGAGCTACAATCAGTATTGTGGGCTTACCGAACAACTCCCCGAGCAGCGACTGGAGAATCACCATATATTCTAGCATTTGGAAGTGAGGCTGTAATACCTGCCGAGTTGGGTCTACCAACACATAGAGTGCTGAATTTCAATTCCCCAATCAGTGACTTGATGAGAAGACTGGATTTGGATATGCTCGAGGAAGTTAGAGAAGAGGCAGCCATTAGGAATGCTGCTTACCAACAACGCACAGCTATGTTCTACAACAAAAGGGTGAAGAAATGCGACTTAAAAGAAGGGGATTATGTGCTAAAGAAGGTCATTCAGAAGCACAATAAGCTTGAAGCAAACTGGCATGGACCTTACCGAGTTACAGAAGTTGTTCGACCAGGAACTTACCGAATAACAACTCTAGAAGGAGAGGAATTCAAGAATGCTTGGAATGTTGAACACCTTCGCAAGTATTATCAGTAATGTAAAATCTACAGCAGTTCCATCAACATGAATAAAACAATGATGTTCACAATTTTTTCTCTCTCTCTTTTGTTTGAAAGTTTTTCGGGGAATACTGGTGTTGTACACTACGCTGTTCAACAGCAAAAAGAAGACGATAGTTCAGACCCACGACCAACTCCGGTTGGTAAAAGGGCGAGAACAAATTATACTCCTTTGGTTAGGAGGCCTACACTTGCGTGATCAACTTCGGTTGGTAAAAGAGCTTGTGGACAAGATAGTTCGAAAGAACCTGATAGTTCGAGCGTGATCAACTTCGGTTGGTAAAATAGCGAGAACAAATTATACTCCTTTGGTTAGGAGGCGTACACTTGCGTGATCAACTTCGGTTGGTAAAAGAGCTTGTGGACAAGATAGTTCGAAAGAACCTGATAGTTCGAGCGTGATCAACTTCGGTTGGTAAAAGAGCTTGTAGACAAGATAGTTCGAAAGAACCTAATAGTTCAAACCCACGACCAACTTTGGATGGTAAAAGGGCGAGAACAACATTCTTAAAATGCCAATTTTGGCTGGTTAAGAAACAAAATATGCCAACAAGTTGGTCAGAAGGTAAAATCATTCCAGAAAATACAAAATATTCCAAACTGAGCCAAGTATAGTTGGTCGGGGATAAAAACTGACTAATTGTAGTTGGTCAACGAGGAGAACTTATTGACGAGGAGGGTCCATCAACCTGGTTGGTCGGACACATTTTATGAAAACTCTCGCTAATTATACTTGGTCGACGAGTACAATTTTACAACCTTAGTTGGTTGGAAAAATTTTAAACATTTTTTATACTCATTACTTTATTATTAAGTGATCGAACAACATTTTTGATACTTGTAACTGTTGGTTGATGAATAGCACCAAATTGTTATCTTTTTAACAGATACATATGCACAGATGTAAAAGTGTTAGACAAGTACAAAAGAATAGCAATACAGATTTGCAAACAGAAAATGAAAGTCTTTCATTAAAATTCAAAATAAATTACAAGTTACATATGTTTGCTAACTATTACATTGAAAATCCTATTCTATTGGTTTTTCCCCTCAGCCTTCGATACAGGTTCCTCGCCAGCAGGAGGATCATTTAATGTTTGGGGAGAATTGATAAAATTCAAGTCCCTCAACATTCTGACATTCATTACTGAAGGAGTATCCAAGAGATGCTCGGGACGAGATAATTCAATCTGAGAATGAAGACTATAGTCACCAAGATATTTTGAAATTAAGCTCCGAGGAATAGCACGAGCTGGGATCCATTCCATGTCCAGTTTATAAGGCGGTACAGGCAAGTCTAGTAGCCCAGGAGCATGATAATCCCATAAATAATGGCCCTGCTCTAGCTTTAACACACCCAGTGCGTTCAACCATCCCTGTTTATAACCTTCATTATTGGCATTTTCAAGGCGAGCATCCAACTGACAAAGGGCTTCATTGTAGCCTGCCATCCAAAACTCACGAGGTTGTTTGTGGAATTGGAAAGTTATTCTCTCTAGTTGCTCGTAAAGGCTCCTGGCAAAAACATCTTTATTATTCAAAGCAGACTTCGTCGCAGTAAGTTGATCTTCCAAAGATAGGTTTTTCTTGGACATTTCAGACAAAGCACGATCTTTTGCATTCAATTGGAACGCTTGAGTTTCCAAAGTAGACTGAGTGCGAGCTTCTTCAACATTACGGCTGAGAACTCTTGATCGACTCCGAGCAGGTGGAGAACTTTGCTCCTCGACAACATTTTGAACAGCTCTTCCTCGCCCACGAGAACCTCTTCCTCGTCCCCGAGCAGTAGTAGAAACACCAGACTTTCTTGAAGTATCCAACTCTTGCCTTAATTTGGCGTTTTCAACCTCTAAGAATGAGAATCCTTCATCAGTGACCGGTACCAAGGCAGTAGAGGATGAAGCTGCAGACTCATATTGTGCCAACTTTTTCTACAAATTATTATTCTCTTATTCCAGCAGCTCGGCGATCTGTCTGCAGGCCTCAACTTCACCTTTTAGGGTTCTCTCCCTAACATCGTACCCAGCAATGATCTTTTTGTGACCTGTCTCAGAGGAAAGCTGTTGATACCTATTCTCATATTCCTTGTGCAACAAGGCAGTTGATTCATTATGCTGATTCTGAAGATCTTCTAAGGTACAATGAAGCTCCTCGATCAAGTCATAGTTGGCCACGTTGTTAGCCACAGCTCGATCAAGTAAATCCTTTAGGTATTGATAAGCCTCAATTGCTTGTTCTGAAGCATTATGGCCAAGGATGTCAGCAATTTCTGATAGACTCAAATTTGTATGACCAGCCTTATAATATTCATGGCATTGTTGCATCAGCTTTGTATCATGTGCAGATATCAGTTCCATTCTAGCCACAAACTAATAAAGAAGAGAAGGCAAGAGTTAATAAATAAAAATAGACAGAACATCAACAATGAAGAGGAACAAAAAGATGTGATTTTATTACATCATCAACAAAATTACATCTTTTAGAATACAGAGGATAAGTAAAAGAAAAACAGAAAGATAGTACCGAACAACTTCACACCTTTTCCTTGTCTCCCAAGATTTTCTCGGGAGGCTGGGACGAGGAGCTTGGTTGCTCGGTGGGAACATTGATCTGATTGGTAGAAGCTGGGGCTTGTTCTGGAGGAGTAAGCAACGAAGAAATCTCCTCGGTGACTGTCTGGTTGGGTGTTGGAACAAGGACTTGATCACCCCCTGTCATTGAAGATTCTTAAGATGCAGCCTCGTCTTCATCTTCGTCTTCAATAACTGGAGGAGGACCAGGGAGATGTTGTTGAAATAGCTCAGAATCCTCGCTCACCTTCAATTCTTACAAGGCAGCAACCCAACCATCATGGAAGAATTTCAAACTTTCATAATTCACCTGGGTCATCATTGTAGCTACCCCCTATCCCATCCTTTATCCCAACCAGTCCGAAAGGATTTCTTCACAGCCGTTTTTCTCTTCATCTTCTCCGAGGAGAGCTTCTCGGATAGAAGGTCCTTGGAGGCTTTCAGCTTGGCCTCCAACTCCTCCTTCTGACGATTTGCTTCGCGCAGAAGTGTCAACTCTTCCTCAGCTGACTTCATTTTATTCTCCAGCTCCCCAAAGCCTGAAAGTTTCTCGGCATAGTCTTTATTCTCTCTCTCCAAGTCCTTCATCTTATTACCCAGTTGTATTTTCTCTGCATCAGACGCAGCCAACTTCTTCTCCCATTCAGTTTTATCATCGTCATACTTCTGACGGGACTCACTCACAGATTTAATAGCTTTCTCCAGTGCTCCTTCCACAGTGGGCGAGGAGCAAGAAGCTTTGATTGCTTCATCCTTTTTAAGGATTAAATTGAAACAGCTCGTCAACTGCAATCAAAAGAGGAAAATGAAATCAGAAACAAACATGGGAAACAACAAATGAAAATATACAAAGCTCGGAGTAGAGGTACTTACTGAAGCCAAATGACGAGTAACCAGAGAAGTAACCACATCCCGAGTAAGGTCTTCTTCAGTACCTTGCACCTCGGGGATGGGTGAAAATTTTGCCAAACTCATCGTAGAGCTTGGAGGAACAATAATTGGAACACCATCTCCACCAGCTGGGAGCTGAGGAATGGCTCCAGAAATACTGATTGAGGAGGATTTCCTCAATCTCCTCGGAGCCTTTTCAGCAACCTCAACCAAAGAGAAACTTTTGGTTGGTGAGATAGTGATTACCTCAACAGGTGCATCCTTCTGCACAGGAGCCACTGGGGGCTTCTCAGCAACCTTTTGAATAGCAACAGAAGGAGCATCATCAATTTTCTTTGTCCCCTTTGGGACATTAACCTTGGTTTTCTTCCCATCGCCAACAGAGGAACTCTCCTCGAAGAGAGTGGGAACTCTTCTCTTGCCCATTTTCTGGCTCAAAGGAATATGAGATTCCGGATCAGAGTCTTCAGGAATTTGCACTGGATCACTGGAGCTGACCACAGGGCGAGTAGTAAAAGACGACGTATAACTCCTGTACTGCAACAAGTATGAGGCAGACCTGATGTGCTCGTCTGCAATTTTCTGATGCAAGCTCCAGATATGTTTCAATTGCCTTATATTAACTTCTGATTCTTTAGGAGTCTTTCTCTTGCTATTAATTGCAAACAAAAACAATTTGAAATGTCAATCATGCATTTATTCAAACATGATGAAGTCACAATTTCGATAATAAAATAAAATGAGAATAACTTATCCCATTGCCATATGGGGGGCATTTGGGACCTTCATACACTTCATCTTCGACTAAAGGAGCATGTTGCCAATTTTTTAAAACTAACCCATGTTCAAAATAATCCATGTTGACATCAGGGAGATTGACTACTAAAGATCTATTCAAAAATCTAGTTTTTAAATAATAAACGTTATCTAAAACAGCCCATCTATAGCAATACATAATCTCAGGAATTCCTATGCGAGTTCCATGAGTTTGATTTAATTTATGCACCCCATTAACTATTCTCCATGTATTGGGGGCTACTTTTGCAGGAACAACATCGAAATGTTGGCAGAATTCTAAGCATAAAGAGTTGGGTGGAAAAGAAAATCCACACTCAGCAATAAAGAGGCTGGGGAACCAATGTCCCTCAGCCAAACGAAAATAATCAAAGGGCTCAGGAAGATTCTCCAGAGTTACCCAAGACGGAATGGAATAATCAGAATGGAATTTTTCAATAGATTCAATAATATAAACCATGGTGAATAAAAGAAGAAGGAAGAAGATCTTACAGGAAGAAAGGAGATCTGTTGACAACGAACGAAAACAGGGATGAACGCACAAGAGAAAGAAAGACTATGGAGAATTCGAAAGCAAGAAAATTGGAAAAGGGAGAGGACGGTATGATCGCTTGGGAAGTTTAAATACTGTGCCTTGGGAAATGGCGAAAGAAATGATTACAAAAAGAAACTATCGAACTTCCGGCGGCTAAAAGGACAAAAAGGGCACGAAGACCGAAGCAAAATGGCGGATTCTGCGAATTTGGAAGGAAATTCAAATATGAAGAAAAGGCTCCTAAAACCCAGGAAAATCATTTAATATCGCCATATACCGAGAAAGAATGTTCCATACTCCTCAAAGTTCGAAATATGAAACATTGGGGGCTTCTGTTGATACCAAAATTAATATGCTGATATGGACGAATAATACGAAGACACGTGTCAATCTACGTGGCACAATAGCAAAGAGTAAGTTCATTTCCCCGACCAACTCATGTTCTCTCCGAGCAACGAGGATACACCGAGGAACTTTAGCACTCCGAGGTACTCTAGCGCTCCGAGGAACTCCTGAGCAACGAGCAACTAAGGCGGTCCAAGCTACATCTCGACCGTAACATTAATTGCCAGATAATCAACAGTTCAACTATTCATTGAATGTTTATCATCTTGACGCACACGCTGCATTAAATGTATTACCCTTTCATATGTATATCATTTAATGTATTAACCCTTTCATGTACAGCCTAAGGGCTATAAATACTTTGTATCACCCTCATTCAAAGGGATCGGAATTTCTTGAGAGAACATATACTCGAGAATTCCCAAACATTCAGCAATAACATAACAGTGGACGTAGGCCATTCATATAAGGCTGAACCACTTTAAAATCTTTGTCTTATTTTATTTATCTGTGATTGAATAATTAGAGCGATCTAATTTTTTACATCAACACCTATGTCCCGGTGTTCTTCAATTCTAAGGCAAGAACATCTTATAATCATCATTATAAATATGTAACTTATTTATAATATGTGTTTTTACCTTCTTAATTTTGAGTTTCGACCCACGTTTAGGGATTAATTTGATTGTACTAACGATGTGGGTTAATTAGGAATAATCTGAATATGCCATTCAATATATAGTACATTGATGATTAAGACATGAATTGATGGATTAAATGATGTAGATCTGAAATATTATTGATGTCTTAGAATGAAACTTTATTATTGTGAATTATTCCTAGGTTAATATGAGGCTTAAGGCTGGAATTAGTGATGACCAGGTGATTAAATAATGAGTTAAGTTAAAAAAATTTAATCTTTAAGTTTTAATCTTGGATTTGATGTTCCTGAGTCCATATGATTGTCTAAAAATTCTTAAAAACATGTGTATTGACTAGGTATTGGTTTGGAGCTTGGGTTGGGTATAAATGGAGGTTTTGAGACTTCATCTTCGATCCTATGATGTTTGGGATTCGGCCTAAAACTAAATCAATTTGTCCTGGGGGCAAATTGATTTAGACCATAAAATTGTAGATTTTTTTATTACGACTGCATGGGCACTGGTTTTTTATTTTTATATTTTTTAAAATTTATTATGAATTTTCTATTAAACGGTGCACGAGACCAAATTTTGGATTGGTGGTTTCGGGTTGGTCTTTCTTTTAGGATTGCTCCAATTAGTTTATTAAGAGATTAAACTTGCTTACTATTGAGGATATTTATATGATCTTTGTACTAGTCTATTAAGAGATCAAACTTGGTTACTATTGAGGATATTTATATGATCTTCGTACTATTTTAGTTACATTCGGTGTTAGAATTTGGATTAATTGGAGAAAATCGTGAATGTGCGGTACCATCGGGTCATGTATGTCTTGAGAGTTTATGGACCATATGGTTAGATTATAAATTAAACAAGGAGAATTATATGTACGATACAAGAGACTATACCAAGATGTATATCCAAACACTCTTAGTTTAGATATGTCTTAAGCTAAGAGTTGAGCTTGTTACGGTTTGAGAATTTATAAACTTAGTAATGTCAGAAACAATTTGGTGACAGGGATTACGATAGTTTGGGATACGTATGAGAATTCATAATATCCTATGTAGTTGTATACGTTTAGTAAGGTTTGATATACAACAAACTTATTTGTGATGACATCCAACTTTTGGGGATTAGGATGTTTTGGGTAAGCTCTAGTGTATGCGTTATCCAGTATATATATATATATATATATATATATATGTGTGTGTGTGTGTGTGTGTGTGTGTGTGTGTGTGTGTGTGTGAACATACCTTCACTCATGGTGAATCTATCGATTGCGAGTTTGCGATCGACATTGAAACCGTGTACCATGTGCTGGTTGAGATGGGTAAGATGTAATGGAGGCCATTGAATCATGCATTCAGGCGTGTTACCTCTTCATGATGAGAGAATTTTATTTTACTTGATCCACTAGTCGGTATGGGTATGGGCCCATTAGTGGTGCTACTGCGTAGTGATCACCCCATTGTTTATTTATATGTTTTGCTTAAGCCCATTAGGTGTTGGATTTCTACGGACTTACTGATATAGGCAAGAGATGGATGCCAAAAGTAGTGGGCTTCGTGTGATGTAATAAATAATGAGAAAGAATCTAATATAGTCTAGTGATTGACAATTGATAATGAACTTTATGTCATATTAAATACTTTATACAGTTTATTTGTATTTTTCATGTGAGTGACATTATGGTGGTTGGTACTTGGGTTGTATTCTCACATGTATAGTTAGTTACATCCCTTTTACAGGATACATAATTGTTGTTTATCCTTTGTGGTAGTTTGGAGAATAACTCATTTAATTAAAAAGATATTAACATACTGAGATTACTTTTAGGAGACTGCGCATATGTTGATGAAAATATATGTGTGGGCCTTGGGGTGAAATCCTAGTTGGATAACTAGTAGAGTTCTATATTAGTTGTATGTTGTGTGATAGTACATAATAATCTAGAGATAGAGACTTCTAGCATCGATTATGTATTGGGTTTGGACATGCATGTAGTACTTGCACTTAAATGAAAGCTGAGGTATTCATTGCATGTGAGAGTCGAAGGGTTGAATGTTTATTATAAATCAGTCGCGTGATCTATATTGATGTAGTGGAGATATTCTTGCAACCTTGGGTATTAACCCAAATTTATAAAATGTTCCCCTCCCAAGCATTTTAACTACACATACAGGTCAATATGGCGGAGCAGTCAGACTTACATTTGTGGCGTTCCAAATTGGTATCCATAGAGTTAGATCCACTAGTTCATTGTAGTTGTTCATTGTATTCAAGAGTTGTATTCAGAGGAGTTTTTGGTTGTACTCTATTTTATTCCATTGAAAAATTGTAATAAGAGATTTGTTTTAGTGGATTTAATTATTGGAGATCTGTTATTTCAGTTCAGTTATCCTTCTTGTCATCCTTTGTTGGGTTTTTATTGTGGATGGTTTTTACTTATTATAGTTTTTGGTTTATCATGATGATAATAATGATATAAATTATTTTAGCGCTCCTTGTATTTCAAATTAGGACACTGGGTGTCGAAAAGCGAGGGTGTCACAATTAATATCAGAGCATTCAGGTTCTAGTTTCCTTAGGATCAGTGTTGCGTCCGTTTCATTTTTCTCCTAGCGTTCTTGGACGTGTTAAAGCCTATTATAGGTTTTGTACTCTGGTGTCAGGATAATGTGAGTGTCAACATCGTTCGTAGTCATTGAGAATTGACAAAACTTGAGGATTATTCGAGCTTAGAAAAGCAGTAGAATGAAGATTGTTCGAGTTAGGAGTCAATTATATAACTAGTGGTTAAACAAAGTGTTCACCACCGCGGTGAGGATGATTACTGAAAATTATCATGTTTGGGAGTAAAGTATGCAACTTAGAGACTTTTGCAGGCATAACATTAGTGAAAGTGTCTCAAGTTTAGCCCGTTCTTGGAGATATTAAGAATTTTTTGTTTTGAGTAACCTATTAGGTTTTTGGGTTCTATTTATGGCAATATGGATTGTGATGGAAATTTAGGCAAGTAGAATGACCTTATGAAATTTTGTGCACCTAAGAGAGAGGGAAATAGATTTCTACATTTTAGCAAAATATAAGGATTTTGATGATAAATTTATGTGTGAATTAATTCCCATTAGAGAGTGGAACTGGTGTTGCGCTCAGATTTGAGCAAGGTTCATTTATGTTGTTAAATCCGTTTGTAATTAACGTTATGATAATTTGAGAGTGTTCCTACTGGGAGTAGGGTCACCGTGTGGTTACGGAATATGAGTTGGAGTCTAGTTATAAATAATTAGTAGTATACCAGAATGAGTGGAAGTTGGAGAGGTGAGTAATGATTTTTCAGTTGGTTCGAGTTGGGACGACAAAATTAGAGATTTATATAAGGGTGGAGTTTCATGTGCATTATAGGCGTGTATTTCATTGATGTATTAGTTATGAATAAGGTTTAAAAACAAGTAAGTTCCAAGAGGGTCAAAGAAATAGCATGTTTCGATTGAGGGTTGTAATTGCAAATGCAAGATTGAAAGTACCGTTATTAGAGATAGTTGGGGGGAAATAGGAGAGGATGTTACGAAATAGAGAGTTAAACAGAGAAAGAGAGCTCCTAAGATGAATTGTGATTTCGAGTTTATGATGTATGGTGTATGACCATGTGGTTGGAAGTTACCTGAAAGTGGATCTTGGGTATGGTCGTGAAGGATCAAGGTTGGTTCGATTGAGGTTTGCAGATTTTTATGTAGTGGGCGTTACTATCAGCACTGAGGTTATAGACATGGGATTTACGTGGTTAAGTAAGTAGCACCCTGTTGAGAGTGGATGCAATGATGTGGGTATTTTAGGTTGGCTATTGATGTAGTTCTTGGATTAAGGATGTAATGAAGCGTGATGCTTAATATATATATATATATATATATATATATATATATATATATATATATATATATATATATATATATATATATATAATATATACCTTGTTTGGGCATAATGGTTTTATCGAGAGTTATTTCTTTATATTTGGATTTACTGTTGATGCAATCATGTGGATTATGGATTGGTTTTCACTAGGCAATGGTGTTGGCGGTGAGAGACGTCATTCCATATGAAAATAACTATGTGATTTATTGTGTATGGCTATATTATGTGTATATTCTTCTCTAGATATTGGATAGCGATGGGCATATGAGCGTCACCTATGTTGTTATTACTTATTTATGAGTTAGGAGAGGTTTCGAGTAGTTCATGGGTTTCGTAAATGCCTTATGAATTTTGTTTGTCATTCTTGGGTGGTGGCAATGCCCTACTGTGGATTTCTATGGTGAATGTGATGATGATAATGATTTTGACTTACGGCATGGGTATGTCTAATGGAGGTAATTTTTGAGTTCGGAGTACTTATGTAGTATATATGCTAGTGATGACATACTTTATATATAGGATGGCTACGCGAGATGGTTAGTCGATGATGGATTTATCCTAGTATGTAAATATATGAGTGATAAGAAGAATTTGTATTGTAAACATTGTGGTTATTTTGAGAATTTTATGGCTAGTGTTGTCCCCAATTAAATGAAGTTATGTATGATCACAAATGGTGTTAGCAGTGTGACATTGTTAGGGCGACTGGTGATAGTGTACCCTTATTGGAATGGTTAGATGTTCAGAGGTTTAGAAGTGCTTAATCAATCTATTAGATTTACGAATGGGCAGATGGTGTCCTACCGGATGTTTGAGAAAAACATGATGTCTTTAGCATTATAGGATCAATTAACTTAAGCATTTTGGTATCACTCTTGGAAGGGGTGAGCCTTTGTTGGAATTGTCACAAGTTAAGATTTGTGTGGTTAGCGCATTGTTTTGTGTTTGGTCTTGGGCCAATGAATCTCGATAACCGACTGAGCTACATAGTAGTTTATTTGGATGGTTCCTTTTTTATATTTCGCTTACGAGATATTCCATTCATAAAGCTTAGTAAATGTTGGGAGTTAAGAGACTTTTGGACATCATTTGAGTATTATGTTAGGTGTCTCTTATGTGAAGGGCAACACATCAAGCGGCGAGACATTTTAAGGTTTAGGGACATCGGGACCAAGGAGTACAACGTCGAGAGCCCTGAGGGAGATTCTCACAATTAGTTGAATGAGTGGGGCAATCTCAAAAAGAGTTTAATTGTGGTTAATAAGGTATTAAAGCATACCTTTACTTTATAGCCATGTCTTATATGTGTGGTTGATTTTGTTATGTATATATGTGTAATATATGTGACATTTGTGCATGTGTACATGTGATATAGGGTGTATGGGAGCCCTAATCGTGCCACATTATGGAATGCATATGTGAGCCATTTTTTTATCCCGTGGGATACGGTTGCGGGTTAATTGTGTATAAGCCTATGATATTTATGGGGGTTGCATTTTGACATTATGCTTTAGCGAATTCCAAGAATGAAATTCCTTTATCGGGGGGAGAATGTAATACTTTGTATTTTCGTGGAGTATATTTATTATTTATTAAGTGAGAAATAAATTAATAAATTAGACTAATTATTATGTGGTTTAGTAATAATAAATTGCCATCATTTAAATAATAATTCAATTTTGCATGCAATATGATTTTTGTAACGTGTGTTTAAAATAATTAATTAGTGATATTAATTATATGATTATGGATTATCTGTACACATAGAATGATTAAGTGGATAATTTAATGATGTCGTGAGATATTACCTTGTGTTTTGGATAGTATCACTTAAACTAGACTCTGGAGTGACATGGATGTCCATTTATGTATTTGTACTGCTTTGAATTGGGCCCAGGGGTAGGCATACACTTGGAATGAGTTTCGAATCAATCCGAATAGTATTTTGGGCCCATTTGGGGGAACAAAATAACTATTTAATGGAGGTGCGGGAATTTAAGCTTTTAAGTAGGATTAAGGGTCATTAATTAGCATTTATTCTAAGGAGGAGCAAACATGGGTCTTTGGGAAAAGCAGAAAAAATTCCAAAGAGGACAAACCATAAGGATTCAAACCTTTATCCCGGTGTTCTTCAATTCTAAGGCAAAAATATCTTGCAATCCTCATTACAAATATGTAACTCATTTAGAATATGTGTTTTTCCCTTTTCGAATATAAGTTTTGAACCATGTTTAGGGATTAGTTTGATTAAGTTTGACTATATTAATGATTATACTAATGATTTGGGATTAGGAATTATATGTGTTTTTCCCTTTTTAAACCATGAAATTGTTGGATTAAATGATGTAGATCTGAAATATAATTGATGCCTCATAGTGAAACTTCATTATTACGGATTACACCCTCGAACAGACCCTAAGATGATTTAACAGTGAGGAGTCTGTTTCTGGTCCCACGACTCAGGAAAGGTGGCGTCAGATTATTTTGGAGGCCGAGGAGTTAGCGGTTATCATTCGTGAGGCCACAATGGTCGGTTTGGAGATGGGTAGGCAGAGATAGTTGACTTTGCAAGGGCAGGAGCAGGCTACACCCGCTTTGACCTGGGATAGGGTGAGGACCATCTTTCTTAAGGGCAATCCTCCCATCTTTGAAGGGGGATCTGACCCAACGGTTGCTCACCAATAGAGGAGGGACATAGAGAGGCATTTGAGGATGGTGGACTACACGGATGTGTAGAAGCAGATATTAGCAACATTTAAGTTGTCAGGAGAGAGTGACACCACATCAGATGAGAGAGATCGGTTGAGTTATGAAGATTTTTAGATAAGGTTCAATAATAAGTATTTTCCATATGATATTAGGTGTGCGAAGAAGAGAGAATTTATAAACTTGGAGCAAGGATCGAAGTCAATTGTTGAGTATGAGCTGGAGTTCACCAATTTATCTATTGTGTACCTGAAAAGGTGGATACTAAGAGAAAGAGGATGGAGTGTTTCATTAAAAGATTATCATGGTTGACTAGGCAGATGGTGTTGGGGAACCCGTCGTACACTAGATGTTGCAATATAGTTATGGAAAGAGAAGGCTAATTATCAAAAGAAGTTGAGAAAGAGACAAGAGTTTAATGGACAAGGAAATGAGAATAAGGGTCGCAATGATCAAGCAAGGGAGAGGCAGAGGACCAATCAGGAACAACAAGGTCAAGGGGAGGAGCGCACAACTTCTAGGCGTTTCAAACCTTTTAAGGGTGAATGCTTCATTTGTGGGAAGATAGTTCATAAGGCGGGTAAGTGTTTCAAGAAAGAAGGCCAACAAGGACAAGCAGTCCAGGCCCAATCGGGTCAATTCATACAAGGGATGTAAGGGCAACAAGGGTAAGGAGTTCAGGGGCAGCTACGACTGAGGCCTCCAGTCTTAGCAGCAGCTAGTGTTCGGGAAGCGCCAACAACAGCGGCAGCGTCAGGTGTTCAAGGAGCGCCAGCAGCACCGGCAGCGTCAGGTGCACAGGGGGTGGTCGCAGCACCAACCAATATCAGTTATGTGAGGTTCTATGTGCCTCTTCAGCTTCAGGCAGAGCAGGATAGATTGAGTGGCTAGTAGAGTATCGCAGTACGTAATATCTTCTTAGATACTTATATATGTAGGCTTTATATATATTATATTTTTGTTAAGGATTACGTTCGGGTAGGTTAGGTGTATGGGCGCCTAATTGTGATATTCTATGGGTAGGCATATGTGAGCGTTATTTTCTTTTGTGAGATTTACGCGTTGATGTGTATGCTTCGTCTAATTTCGAAGACGAAATTATTTGCTAGTGGGGAAGTATGTAACACCCTGTAATTTAATTAATTGACTTTAATTAATTTGGAGAAAAATAAAATCTTGGAATTAATGGCCTTTAAGAATTTAACTTGGTTTTATTAGTAAATTTTTCAATCAGGAATTAATTCGGGTCTTTTATAAAAAAAAAAGGTTATAAGGATTTTTATCATTTAACCAACAGGTGCGTATTTGTTCAGCTATAAATTTTTTATCAGATAATTAAGTTGGATTTTATAAGATTTTGGGGATTTTGGGGGGCGTTTAAACGACAGAACATGTCGTTCGAACGACAGATGTCCTCGTTCGAACGACAGTAAGTCGGTGGCTGGTTGAGACTCTTATTTGTTTCCAACTCTTAAACTTTTATATACCAAACTGTTACGGGGTTGGGATGATTAAAATCACTTTTCTCTCAAACTTTCTCCAGTAAGGCTCTAAAAAACATATTTCCTCTCATCTTCAACCCCTAGCCCCAACTTTTAACAAGTTTTGAAGAATCAATTGGTGTTTCAAGTAGAGGAGTTCAACCGCCTATTCAGATTTTGATAAAATTAATCATAGGCATGAATACTCAATTCTTTTCCTTTAGTATTATGTGTTTTAAGTGTTGCCTAAACCTTAATTTAATATTTTCTTAAAAACTAGCAATCTTATTAGAGAAAGTGGACACGTAAAACTTGGAGTTGTTTTTATGAAATCCTTTAATATGATTAATATTCATAATCCTTGGGTACGTAGGATTTATGAGTAAATTTTGGGTTTTATTAGTGTAGGTTGCATGTAGAAGAACCCTAGTTTTGAAATAAATGAATTTGGGGGCGTATGACTCATGTAATATATGTTGAGATAATGAAATTGGAATTATGATGTATTAATGATGAAATCTTGATGTATTTAATTTAAAATAATTGAATGGGATTAATTGGGTATTTTTACGATGCGATAATTAAATTAAGATTTAATTGAATAGGTCTATCATGCGTAGTTTTATATGTTGATTAATATGATTGTTTGTGTGACTTGTTGTTACTATTTAATTGTTTTTTTAACGACGGGTTGTTGGGTATTTATGCTCTCCCTATATTTTAGGATGCCTTCTAGGTATGGGACTAGTGGTTAGGCCTTTTGATGATTTACGTCTTCTAGGTATGGGACTAGTGATGGTAGATTATTACGACTGTATTATGTTGGGGGTGGGCTGATTTTTGTTACTTTATCATCGTTATGCTAGCCTAGGCATGAGACTAGGTCGAGGTTTATGTCAAAAATTCATCCTATACATAGGGTAGGATGTATTGATAACTTGAGTACCCTTAGGTGTAGGACTAAGGGGTATTTGAGGATCTCACATCGATTAAAAGGGTGGGGTAATTTATAAAGGGTGGAATTGAGAAAATTGTGATTTAATGCCTAAGATAAAAACGGGTATTAAAATTGGTGGTGACATAATGTGTCAGGGATCGACAGTTTAACCGGGTCAACTTAGGCGATTTATGGCGTGTTGTGTGTTGGAACCTTGTCATATTGCGGGAGAATCGACAGTTTAAAAGGATTTCGGTTGTCTATTGACAAGGAGAAATGTGACACTTTGATAGAAATTACCACCCGGAGCGGGAGGACCGCCATAATAAAAAGTGAGAACAATAATGAAATTGAGTTAATTTAATTAAATTGACATCGTGGGACTTGGAAATTTAAAATCATGTTGGTGTGCTTTTAAAATGGGAATTTTTTAGGGTAGTTAGTGATTTATATTTATCTCGTTTAATTAAGATATTCTATTGTGATATTTATTGCGTATAATGCTACTGTCTGGATTCAAGGATCCTATTTGAGTGGGGTAGTGTGTATTCATGCTCGGGGCTCTGACCTCGTGCATTGACTAGCTTTTCAGGATAAGTTTTGGTGAAGCTGCATAGGATTATCGGAGTTATCATTTGGAGGTGCAGATGGAGTTTATTCGTTTTATTGCATTGTTTAGTTAGATTTTCTTTTTCCGTCATATTTAATTATGAGACTTCATTTGGGTTTTTATTGGGACATTCGGTTCCAAAGTTGTTAAAGGTTTTTAGTTGGATTATTCACAGATCTTTATTATTCAGATTTTATTAAATTATTATTGGAGATTGGATTTATTCGAGATTTTAGCATGTGATGGATATTTTATCGTCCATTGGTTATTATCAGTTGGGTTTGAATCAATTATTTATCTTATGGATTGATTTATTTATGTCTCATATCTGTCTCATGCTAAGAATGGTATTTATTTAGTTCACGCGGCGGAGGTGGCTGGCTACCCCATCTGTCGGATTTTGCGGTGTGTGACACGCGTGAGCGTTGGTTTCATATCTTTATGATTTTTTAATTTGTTATGAATTTTCAACTAAATGGTGCGTAAGATCGAGATTTTAGATTAGTGATTTTGGGTTGGATTTTTGTTTAGGATTGATCCTCCTAAATTATTAAGATATCAAACTTGGTTTCTATTGAGGAGATTTATATTATCTTTTTACTATTTTAGTTACAATTGGTGTTAGAATTGGGGTTAATTAGGGAAAACGCACGAGTGAGTTGTACCTTAGGGTCGTGTATACACGTTGGGCCTAGAAAATGAATAGCTAAAGTATTGTGGGTAGTTATTTTTGGTCTTAAGAGTTTACGATTTATATAATTAAATTAGAAATTAAACAAGGAAGATTATGTGTATAGTATAAGAGAAGGTACCTAGATGTATAGCCAAACACTCTTAGTTTAAATATGTCTTAAACTAGGAGTTGAGTATGTTAAGGTTTTATAAACCTGGTAATATGAGAAATAATTCGGTGGCAGGGATTGGGATGGTTTGGGATATGCGTGAGAATTCGTAATATCCTATGCAGTTGTATACATTTAGTAAGGTTTGAGATACAATAAACCTATCGCATATTCCAATCCAACTTTTGAGGATTGAGATGTTTTGGGTACACTCGAGTGTATGCATTATACAATATATATATATATACTCGGTGAAGTAATCGGTTGGGGGTTTATGTTCGACATTAGGATCGTGTACTACGCGTCGACGCTGATGTGTAGGGTGTAGTGGGAGTCATTATTTTAGATCATGCATTTAGGGGTGTCACCCCTTCATTATGAGAGGAGGTTGGTTAACTTGAGCCATTAGTCGGGTTGGCTATAGGCCTGTTAGTGGTGCTACTGCATAATGATCGTCCCATTATTTATTTGTGTGTTTTGCTTAAGCTCATTAAGTGTTAAATTCCTACGGACTTACCGATAGAGACATGAGATGGACATTATAGGTAATGGCCTTCATATGATGTAATAAGCAATGAGAAATAATTTAATATAGTCTAGCAATGGACAGTTAATAATGAACCAAATGTCATTAAATACTTTATGCGGTTTACTTGTATTTTCATGTGAGTGACATTATGGGGGTTGGAACTTGGGTTACATTCTTACACGTGCAGTTAGTTACATCCCTTTTGAAGGATACATAGTTTTTGTTTATCCTTTATGGTAGTTTGGAGAATAACTCGTTTAATTAACAAGATATTAACACAAAGAGAGCATAAATTCTATGTGACAACCCGCTCACCAAAATAGGGGGTGGCCATCCCAATACTCCAATATAACGGAATCATAGATGGAATCATTCTCAGCATCAAAATAAAAATATAGAGTATCGAGGATAACCACCCAATATTTCAGAAAACGGGTTGCCAAAAATTTTGATTTGAAAGTAAAGAAATGAAAACAAACAACCCGATTCCTGAAAGATAAGGGAGACCCCAAGACTTATATAAATAATACAACAAGAATACAATAAAAAGACCGAATATGTTTCCGGTCACCAAACTGATACACCAAATAATACACAAGTTCAATAAGTTACTTATTACATTTCATTAGACATTTACAAAAGCTTGGGCACCTCACCCGAATAAAAGACTTGATCTTAACTAGAATGCAAAAATGAAAACGTCTATACCAATTGTGTCCCGTAACACCCGCAATACATCACGGCTCGCCGAGGACATCGGAATAGGAATTCAAATCAGGCATCCCTGCGGAGGAGTACCTGAGCAGAGACAAGATACATATGCAACAAGAAGTGTAAACGGGTCAGGGCCTGGTTCTATATGATTGCCAGATGAATAAAGAGTATGACAGTTATGAATATCATCATGCTAGAAAAGACAAAAGGAAGCAAATCTAACTACACAGATCTACAGCATAAGCTAACGAAATAAAGAAAAGCATAAGTTTTAAATTTAACTAAGCAAGAGGAAAAGCAAGATTTACATAATTAAAACTTCTATCATATACCCCGATTCATGTCATAGTTTATTCCTCAACAGGAAAATAAATCTATAACTATAAGCTCTTTATGGCTTTTATCTCAATTTTAAGCTCTTTGTGGCTCTTATTTTAATTACATGCCCATCCTGGCATTACCATTCCTTAACAGGAATATAATCAACATTAAATGCTCTTTATGGCATTTCATACATCAAGTCCCACTTGATTTAGAATAGTTATATTCTTATGCATACAACGATTCTAAGACCGCCCCTCCGAGTTTCCCCACTGGGCGCGCCCCTAAATGACCATCATCTTCCAGGGCCTATCTATACAAGACAACCTGGCCTCATAACGCAAACGTCGGGAAGCGGCCATATGCCTGCGGGAGAGTCAAGACCACACCCGGAATCTCCTCACCAGCGCAGAAAATATAACATAATCGCTCATATGGCCTATGGACTATATCCACCCTGCATTCACTAGCCAGGGGGCATCACCAATCACGCGAACTTCCCTTATGATGTCATTTAGAGAGGTGTGTATCAACCATTTTATTTACCATTTTCAAGAATCAAGTAAATTATCATTTACCGAGTTCATGATTAAGTAAATTATCATTTACTAAAATCAATACCATTTCCACGTACATGTTTCATTTTTATCCGAAACCTTTTTCCATTTACTTTATTTGTAAATGATATAACTTATTATCCGGAGCCATACGTATACCATAACGGTATTACAACCTCAATGAATAAATGAAATATCAATTTATTCTCCCAAGATTTACTTGTGAAGTTATTATAAACCATCAAGACGGATCATAGCTCTATTGAGCTTCTAAGGTCTCTCAAACGTAATACTACATCTCCTAGTCTTATATTAGTCAACTAGAAGAAAACAATGCCCTAACATTAATTGGCATAACCCCGGAAAAGTTCCCACCTATCCTATTTCTAAAGTAGGGTGGATAGCTAATTCCTCTAGGACTCTAAAACTCTAAATTTACTTCATTCAAGAAGGATCCTAGTCCCTATTGAAGAAAATAAATCTAGGAAACAAAATAAGATTTTAAAGGTGAAAAACAGGGGACCGGTCGACCGGTCCCAAAACCGCGGTCGACCGCGTCTCAAGGTTTTGCCTAGGGAGAAAAGCAGAAAACTTAAAATAGAGGGGCCGGTCGACCGGTAAAGGAATCGCGATCGACCGCGCTCAAAATTTATGCCTTTGTAGGAAAGCAGTAAGCCCCCCCACGAAGGCCCGGTCGACCGGTCCCGAGACCGCGGTCAACCGGTCGTAGCAGACCTAGGGTTCTTCCTTCTTCCAAAAGCTAAACCCAAAACTCAAATCTCTTCCATTTGAACACAACCAACAACTTTTATCTACCCAAAGATTATCCTACATGATTTATAACCATTATTACTCACCATTTATCATCAAAACTAATATTAGGGTTCAAATCCCATAAATTCCATTTGTGATCCATAAATGCAAATACACAACTATCATACAAATTATTCAACTTATATCACATATTAGCGAGTAGAAAACTTGCCTTAGGGTTGCAATTTCAGATTTCTTGGTGGTAGAAGCAATCTCCCATCCTCAATCTTCATTTTCTCTCTTCTTTCTCCACTTTTCTCTTCCTCTTTCTTTCTCTCTTTTTCTCTCTATGTTCAAGACATAAAATGGGGGAAAAATAAGGGATTTTAGAAGACTAAAATCGTGGCTTAGGTTAAAACTCCCAACTTAAATGGTTAATGCCACATTAAAAAGACTCCCAAATACGCATTCAAGCTAAAACCAGGTAAAAGTGCCCGAAATACAAAAATACAATATGGCACTTATTTTGACTATCTCGCACCATCCGAGACTAACTACACCCTCTAAACTGGCATCCGGAAATTTTATAAATTATTTTGAGTTCCAATTTCTATTTAAACCATTAAGTCATTTAAATCATGACACCAATAACATACAACATGATGATATTTACTTCCACATATAGTAAATATGCATCAATCTAGTAAATATTAACTTTCGATTCATTCAATTAATATTTGCTCCAGTCCCCACATTTTATTTAATTACCTTATGCGGTAAAATTAATATAAAAATGAGCCTCCCAAAATCGAGGGTTGTTACATTCTATAAAGCTATACATATATTAATAAAAATATATGTGTGGGCCTTAGGGTATAATCCTATTTAAGTGTATAGTAACATTACATGTTAGTTGTTCGTTACATGATAGTACTTAATTATCTATAGATAGAGAATTTTATCATCGATTATGCCTTGGGTTTGGACATACGTGTAGTACTTGCACTTATATGAGAGGATAGGTTTTCATTGCATATGAGTTTCGAATGGTTGAATGTTTATTGTAAATCAGTCACATGATTTATATTAATGTATTGGAGATATGTAATACCTCATAATTTTATGAGCATTTAATTTGCACGTGTGCATTTAACTATAAATTTACTTGGGGAAATTAAGTCAGTTTCGGTAAATATCATTTGGCGAGTTTAGGATTAACAGTTATTGTTATTATTGTTGTTGTTGTTGTTGTTGTTATTATTATTATTATTATTATTATTATTATTATTATTATTATTATTATTATTATTATTATTATTATTATTATTATTATTATCATTACTATTATTATTATTATTATTTACTTGCGTGTGATAAGTAAATATAGATGTGAATTGTTATATGTCATTTATGAGTGAAAAGTGACGGTTTGTTATATTATATCGATTGAAAGTTACATTGTCGAGTTTATATAGTTTATGGGCGACGCGTACTGTACGCATGTGTCAGGCTCGATTAATGAGATGATGGCATATTTTTAGTTGGGTGACTTTAATAGCCTTTTTGAGTGCACCGGTGATCCGAAATGGGTAGAAACAGCCCATAATAGATACTTGGGGGTTATAATCGAGTTCTGGGGGCTTTTTAGATGTTGTAAGGCTCGTATAAGGGTTATACGTGTCTTTTTACCCTTATGGCTACACTTAAAAACGGGATTAGGGCATGATTACGGAGTATTTAAGGTTTAAGGATGAGGATGACAGCCTCACTTTTGCCTCTACAAAATTGTGATTAAGGAAGGGCTTAAAGGAAGAGAATAAGGAAGAAAAAAGAGGAGAGAAGTTGGAGAAGAGAGGAAGAACATCTCCAGAGTCAAATCTAAAAGGCGAGCATTTAGTTGCTTTAAATTACAATTTCTATGGTTAATTACGTTCATATTTAAATAGGAATAAATCTCATATTTTAAAAGATAAAAAATTTGAGAATTAATTGAAGATATTTAAGTTGTGCTTAATCTCTGAACATATTTGATGATGATCAATGATGAATCAGTAAGAATTTTGTGATTAAATTATGGGTTGATGATTATGAACATGAGAATATTGATAGGATGTTAGGATTAATAAATTTCAAAGTTTGATTAATTCTGAGTTGTCAGAATTGATTGATGTTTAGGAATCCTAGTGTTTTGATGATGGATTCGAGTTAAATTTGATGGTAGAATGTTTCTGGGTTAGTTATGTATTGGCGTGGGATGTAAATTTAAGGTTTTGGGGGGCTTGGGACATCCATTAGATGGTGTTTAAGAAGCCCGAGGAAGAAGACGATTGGTAGCCCAAAATATTGACTCGGTTCGCTGGGGAAACGAATCGATTTGGTCTAGTGAATCGGTTCAGTGTGCCAAGAGAACCAGTTTGGTTTCCTGGCCTCACCAAACAATTTCTATGTGTTGTTTTGGACCATTAGTGTTTCGAAAATGAACGTATGAGATTCATGGGTATATTGGGACTACTAGGGCATATTTTCAGGGGTTATTACGTATGTTAGTCCAACAGTTAGATGGGTTCGGTTGAGACGAACTGAAATTCAAGTGAGTGAATGCTTAATTATATAATCGGGAAGTCGGTTCGAACTTAGGGATTGGTGGACTAGTATGCTGTGGGATTTACGTACGTAGTTAATACTTTATATCACTGTTTTAAAAAACCCGCCTAGGCTCCGCCTAGGCTTAAGGCTTAGGAGAAACGCCTCGCCTTATGCTTTTCACGCCTTATTCTTGGTAAAACCCTTACGTCGCATTTTTTTCTAAAAACAACAGTGCCTTAGTGAAACGATGTCACCTTTTAACGAATTTATTTACAAACCGGACCATTATCTTATCCAAAATAATCAGATAGTATTTTAATTTGCATATATTTAGACATATTTTTACGATATGTGCAATTTTTGTATTTTAATAGCCTTGTTATGGTTAAAAAATATTAAAATATATTAAGAAGGCCTAAAATCCTTTTCACGCCTTTTTACGCCTATGCCCGCCTAGGCTTCTAAGGCTTAAGGCTTAGCCTCCACGCCTCAATCACGCCCCGCATTTTTTAGAACCTTGCTTTATATATATACATATTGTGGGATTACTTATGTGTGTGTGCGTGTCTGTGTGTCTCTCTCTCTCTTTATATATATACATAATGTCTACTGTAAGGACTCCTTATGGTGCAGACCCCAGTACATACCTTTTTTTTTAAATAGTAAAAAATAAATTTTTTGATGAAACTTCTTGGATATGATTTCCACTGGAACAAGATCATCTCCAAGTTTTTCATCAAAAAATTCAATAAAAAATGTTGAGATGAGGTGATATGTAAAAAAAGGTATAAATATGCATTTTCAACCTTTGAAATTTTAGGTATGCGCAACCACTTGACTGATTGAATTTCTTAATGAAACTTAATGGATATGATTTTCTCACTATCGAGATCATATCCATGAAGTTTCATAAAAATATCAGTCAAAAAGGGGTGAGATGATCGTCAAAATTTCAAGGATCGAAAATGCATATTTATACCTTTTTTTTACATATCACCTCATCTTCAACAGTTATTTTATTGAATTTTTTGATGAAAAAAATTGGAGATTATCTTCTCACTGTGGATATTATATCCATGAAGTTTCATAAAAAAAATCATTTTCTTGCTATTTTTAAAAAATGGTATGTACTGAGATATGCACTATAAGGAGTCCTTACAGGAGAGGGTCTCTCTCTCTCTCTCTCTATGTATATATATATATATATATATATATATATATATATATGTGTGTGTGTGTGTGTGTGTGTGTGTGTGTATGTGTGTACTTATTTGGAACATACCTACTCGGTAGTGCTATCGTAGGAGTTCGTGCGTAGTGGGCGGTCCACTGTGGCATTGACCAACAAGTGTTGGATTGACTCCTCAGGTCATTGTACTGTTGCATAACCACTGTGTGAGGATAGATGCTGGTTTGGAGGCTGGTTAGGTGCAATGTGATATGGTTGCGACCCCCAAACATATGTTTATGACCGCTTCCATTGTTTTTGTTTACGTTTGGATTCGGTGGTGAGATTCTAACCTGGTGGCTCATTGTGATGCTTAATATGCCTGAAGCCTTATAACACACGAGGGATGTATGCGTGAGGTCCATGCTTTGGGGATACGATTTATACGTATATAATACGTGATATGTATGTATATATGTATATATGAGATACTGTGTGTCTATCTATTTATAACACGGGTGTAGCTATGTTATGATATTGTATGTATATTTATTTATAGCATATGTGTAGCTATGTTATTAAATTTGAAAGTATACCTGGTGCGGGTAATAAATGTTTGGCTAATGGTGATTATTAGCGAGACGGACTTTGATAGCAGTTATTGTCCTAGTTAAACAGGATAACATAATTAGGATAACAAAATGAATGCGCGAGGTGCGCACTATAGATGAGAGGTGAGTATAAGTTTCATGTGAATGTGATTGGTATATTAATTGTGAAGATAATTCACTCCATGTTTTTATTTAAAGCATATAAATTCTTGTAAAAAAAATTCAAACGTTTTTTCGAGATTTACCAGCTGGAAAATCTATTTTGTTTCCAAAAGCCTAAGTGTGTAACAACAAGGGCAACATGGTTAGTTCTTTCATGCCCTTGCGAGCAGTAGCTATGGATACTACAAGACTGATTATAGCCACCTATGTTCATTTCTATCTAGATAGGATTTAGTTCCATTTCTAGTATTTCCCTTTGGGCGTGTTGCCCTTAGTCGGATGATATTTTATTTATGTCATAGATATTTAAGTTATTTATCAGTTTTTATTTATGATGGATGATTATTTATAGTGACCGATGGTTTATTTGGTTCACGTTTATTTATTTATGCATGTCAATTATTTTGTCATTTAATTGTATGTATGATTTTATTCGTTTAATAATTATATTACTTGTTATGACAGTGATGCTGGGAATCATTTCACCAAATACAGCGAATGGTCATACATGGTCACGACCCAAAGCCATGACCACATCAAATCCAGCGTGACCATATCCATGACCGAGTGTGGCCATGGATGCTCTTGGAAGTGGTCACAGACCAAATCCCTCACCAGTATGGGTCATGGACTTCGGTCATGACCATCATAGCGCCAAATTCATGCCAAAATTTCCTCTAAGTTTGGTCACAATAAGGTCACGAACAAGGGCCATGACCAATGTCACAATGCACACCCATTGGGTCACGGCTTTGGACTGTGACCATATCAATTTTCTCACACGTGTGGGTTATGGTTGAGGGTCGTGACCACATAGTTGCTTACACGCAGATGTGGAAAAATATTAAGGTTCATGGTATTGGGTCACGGCTCTAGGCCGTGACCAGGGTCCTTATACTAAAACCCTCTGCCTTCTTTTCATTTCTTTTCGCGTCAATCTCTCTCTCTCTCTTTCTCTGTCTCAAACCCTAATTTCGGTGATTTGCATTCTCTCTCTAAATCTCAAAGGTAAATTCTATTTTTTTTATTTCTGTGTTAAAACCTAATGTATATGTATGTATATGTGTGTGAATGTGTGTGTATTTCTGTGTGTGTGTGTGTGTGTTTGTGTGTGTATGTGTGTGTACGTGTGTGTGTATATATGTATGAATGTGTGTGTATATATGTGTATATGTGAGTGTATGTGTGTGTATATGTGTATACTTTTTTCAAGAAAAATGATGTTTTATAATTTCATATTTTGATTGGGTATGTTATATTTAGGGATTGGAATTTATTGGGTATTGTTAACATTGATTGGAAATTGTTATTTAGAGTTTGAAATTAATTGAGTATTATTGTTATTGACTGAATGTAGTTACTTAGGGATTAAAATAAATTGCATTATTTAAGGGTATTGTCATTTAGGGCTTGAAATATATTTAGAGTTTGAAATTAATTGAGTATTATTAGTATTGACTGAATGTGGTTACTTAGTGATTAAAAAAAATGCATTATTTAAGGGTATTGTCACATAGGGCTTGAAATTCATTTAGAGTTTGAAATTAATTGAGTATTATTAGTATTGAATGAATGTGGTAACTTATGGATTATAATTAATTTTATTATTTAAGGGTATTGCCATTTGGGGGTTGAAATTTATTTAGAGTTTGAAATTAATTTAATATTATTAGTATTGACTGAATGTGGTTACTTAGGGATTAAAATAAATTGCATTATTTAAGGGTTTTGTCATTAGGGCTTGGTATTTATTTAGAGTTTGCAATTAATTGAGTATTTTAGGTTCCACACCCACTGACTCAAAATCCTTCCATTCTCAAAACCTTAATCAAACTAATATATCCTTATACCCTTGAATGTATCAAAACCTTAATCAAATTAATATACCCTAATACCTCAGATGTTTGAATTAATAGTTATTAATTAATTAGAGCCCTCGTATACCCTTATACCTTAATTACAGGACTCATATTCACACCCTCATATATTTTTCTCATGAAAAATGAGGCACGGTGATAATCACTGGCAACAGGAGTGCGAGAGGATGCAATTGGACCGCACACGTAACTCTTTTATTAATGAGCTCCATATAGAAGGTACTCATATTTATAGGTACGGAAATAAAAAGATCGAACAATTTAACTACCTTGTAAATCGTGGAGTCAATCTCCAGCAAGATTACATGTTCGATCCTATTTTATTTTCCCCACCAAAAAACTAGGATGACGTTATAAAAAATATATATTTCACACACATAATCTCGACGTAGCCCTGACCCTCGTTATGTTATTCGAGAAGGCGGAAAAAAATTCCACCCGTTATGGATACAACTGCGTATAGAGAGCATTGACATAGACTGTGATGTCTCACGCCATATTCACGTTAAATTGAATATTGCCAACAAGTTGAAAGATATGCGATTTCGAGTTTATATCACGGATACCCTTCCTCCTAGTTGGCCACGTGCAAAAATTCATAGGTTCCTAAAAACTAATACCGAATGAATGGAGATCAAACACATTGAACATATTCTAAAGTCTTACTCTGAAAAGGTATATATATACTCTTGATTAATTAGTTATAATATCATATTATTATAATTCCTTAGTCACTTATGATTTTTCATTTTTGTAGATAATGTCGATAGGAAACAAACCAAGGGTACCAAGTGCCGCGGTGACACCGCAACGGCGTTCATCATCTCGTGCACAACCCAAATTCTCAACACCAATGGATGAGCAATGCACAACTCCACCAATGGTTCCCTCCTTACCAAGACCAACTTCAAGTACTCCAGCGCCCTCATCCAGCACTCATGTTGCTCCACCTCCCCATCCAACACTCTCGACGCCTCCCGCTCAATCCAAAAGAAGCCAATTGAAAAAGGGACACAAGTTACCCAATTGGATTCGTCAAGATTCCAAGGTTAGTTTTGATATCCAGGATATCCCCATCGGTCTTGAACTGTCGTTCCTCATCGGAGGAGACCCAATTCTTGACCGAAGAAAACTCGTACACGAGAGGTGCGGTGTGTTGATCGAAGAAAACTCGTACCCTCCTCCTCAAGGTTTCCCCTATCCTCCCCATTCAAGTTTCCCTTCCCAAATGCCACCTCATCCAACATTCCCCTCCTAAATGTCGCTTCATCCAACATTCCCCTCCCAAATGTCGACTCCTTCAACATTCTCATTCCCCGTGCCTCCGACTGTCACAAGACATGGATCATCATCAATAACTCACGCTGACTATGGCGAAAAGTACTATTTCAAAGACTTGATAAATAAGAGGATTGTTGGGGTGTGCACACTTATCACCATGGTTTCCGGAACTCCAGTACACAACCGAACTTTGGAGAGGGGTGAGGCTTAAATACTAGTCGATGAATTACAAAACGGTTGGGAAGATGTGCATGTGCACGTTGACAGTGGGGAAGGTATGGAATTGAGGAATAATGAAAACTATTTTATTATTTGGCCAGTATATCTGTTGACCAAGATCTAATAATATTTTCTTTCGTTTCAGTTGTAATAACATTTTTTTGTTTCAGTTGTAAGAATATTGATTTTGTTTCAGTTTAAGAATATTAAGCTTATTTTAGTTTTAATAATACTTTTTATTGCTTCAGTTATAAGAATATTATTTTTATTTCAGTTATAAGAATATTCTTTTATTACTTGGTCAGCTAAAGAATATTGGTTTTGTTTCAGTTGTAAGAATATAATTTTTATTTGTAATAATATTTTTTAACCTATTACCATAGGACTGAAATTCGAAGATTATTACATAGATTTCCCACAATACAAAGAGTGGATGGGAGAGACTAACCGAATTTCAAATAATCATGTAAATGGCGTTTAAGAATTTGTTAAATAAGCTTCCAAAAATCTTAAAAGTGACAAGATTTCGTGTCTGTGCACCCGTTGTATTAACGACAAATATAAGTCATTAGAAGACGTTGAGTTGCATTTAATAAAGTGGTAAACCTGTCAAGATTATAAAATATGGACATACCATTGTGAAAAAAATATACCTTATGTTCCGAAAGAATTTGTGTTACCCGACCACGTAATGGAAACCCAATGAGCGGAAGTGGTACACGATTCAACAACACATCGTCCATTGACTGAATTAATTGATGATTCTTATGGACTCCACAACCATAAAAACCACCAACCTATGAATACGGATAATGCGCATTATGGCCAACTAAATAAACAATTTGATGTTAAGCTTCCAGGAGATCGGGAATACATACGGTTGAAAGCCGATGCGGCTAGACTGTTGTATAAAGATTGTGATGAACATCACTCGGTATTATATGCAATGATTGGTTTTCATAATTTGAATACTCAATTTGGTTTGTCTGGGAACAGCGTAATCGAAATTCTTAAGTGGGCTAAAGATATTCTCCCAAAAGAGAATATGTTACCAGACAATTATCCTACCATGAAGAAGAGTTTTAAGTGTTTGGGTTTGAAATACAAATCTATTCATGCATGCAAGTATGATTGCATATTTTATTATAACGAGCACGAAGAGAAGGATGAATGTCATGTATGTAATGAGCCTAAATATGTGGTTTGTGAGAATGGAAAGGACAAAGCTGTAAAAAAATTAGAAGTGCTCGCAAGTCCCACAAAAGGTTTTAAAGTATTTTCCACTTGGGCCATGGTTAAAATGGTTTTTTACTGTACCGTGTATAGCGGAGTCCATGACATGGCACGCTCAATGCGAGGTGGGTTGGAATCTGATGCATGATCCAGTTGATTCACCCATCTGGCAAATTTCAAATGCATAAAACTATGAATTTACAAAGTAACCGCGTAACGTTCGTCTTGCAATCTCAACCGATGAGTTTAACCCTTTAGGTAGTTTAAGTACTAATCAGAGTTATTGGGAAGTTCTTTTGGCACCTTTAAGTCTCCCTCTGACATTATGCATGAGAAAAGAGTTAACAATGTTATTTTTGTTGATACCCGAGCTGAAGGCTCCCAACGTAGATATTGATATATTCTTAGTACCATTAATCAAAGAACTTAACGAGTTGTGGGATAAAGGCGTGATGGTGTTCGACTCTCATAAGGGTGAAGAGCTCACACTTAAAGCAATGGTGATGTGGGCGATCCACGACCTTCCATCTTATGGGACCTTATCTGGTTGTAATGTTTGTTATTATTATGGATGTCCCATATGTGGGGAGGAAACTGAAGCCTCTTAGCTAAAACATAGTGGTAAGATGAGTTACATGGGTCATCGTAGATTTCTGCCGATCGGTCACTCTTTTAGGAACGACAAGTCTAACTTTTTGCCTGTCGGTCAGAAGCGCAAAATGCCACCTTCTCGGCTTTCTGGTCAGCAGATCGAGGAGAAGGAGACAGCTGTGATGGCTTCGATTGCGTGGAATAGGTACGTAGGCAAATACCCCCAGTTTGTAAACCTAAAGCGTAAAGACAGGGGGATCCGAACGATCCTATTAAAGTAAAGCCATGATCCAGATGATCAATATTATTTTATTTGCCATATTAGAAAAATCATCGTGTAAGGCATGTAGTTGATGTAATGAATACAGAGAAGAATGTTACAGAACATCTGATAGGAACATGTCTAGGTGGATCTCATTTAAAAGATGGAGAGTGGGCTCGCCTAAATTTATAGGATATAAAAATAAAGAAGAAACTGTAGTTAAAAAATGATCTTACAACAGGAAGAATTTTTCCCCCCCGGGCTACTTTCACTTTGACTTCTAGTGAGAATAAGATCCTCTTAGAAACGTTGTTAAACTTGAAGACTCCAACCGGTTATTCTGGTAATTTACATAGGGTTGTAAGCTACCAAGAAAATGACTTAAAATAATGCAAGTCTCACGACGGGCACATAATCATCCAATTAATCATTATGTTATTTCGGCATTGCTTTTCTAAACACAAAGATCTTTTTGAAAAAGTGGTAAACATAAGGCACATTATATCTGCGAAATCAACTTTAGTCGAGGTTGCTTGTGTATTGGAGAAATATTTTCCCCCGTCGTTCTTCAATATCATCATCCACCTGCTTGTGCATTTATGCAATGAAACTTTATAATGTGGTCTCATTAAATATCGTTGTATGTATCCTTTTGATCACTTGATGAAAACCTTCATAGATTATGTAAAGAATACAGGGTATATTGGAGGGACAATTGATGAAGAATACGTAACGGTAGAATCATCGCTATATGCTAGGGAACATATGATAAAATAAGAGGTGAGGAGGTTCAATCCTCATGGAGAACGAGTTATCTAGGAACTTAACGAGTTTGAGAACGAATTTCCATTTGGGAACCCTAAAGAGGTGAAACTCACAAATCTACAATACGAGCATGTAGCTCGTTATCTTTTTAAATCGCAAGATGAAGTTGAAGACTGGAGAGAGTGAGTATCTACTGAATTCTTCTTCTTTGATTATATGTTTTTTATATTTTCGATCTAAACTTTATAATTTATTGGTAGGAAGTACAAGAATGAAATTGCCTAAAATCAAAGGAAAAATTGCACGACAACTGATTTTAAGGCATGAGTGTCAAAAGAGGTCATTTTCACATCTTATGTGTTCGGTTATTTATTCATGTGTGGTAAAAACATGCCCTAATACAAATTCATTAATAAATGTTGGTTCTAAAAAGAGGTGATGTCTTTTCCAGACTTGCACCCCTAGAAAAAGGTCATAGTTTTAGTGCAAAAGAGTTTAAGAAATTTCGCACCAACGGTTTTAATTTCATTTCATATCCATATGAGGAAAAGTTTTTTACACAAAACAGTGGAATATCAATTTTGATCCTTGACCACCTATAATACTAGCAAAAGCAATCAAATCCAAAGAATACGGTGCTAACCCATTATGGGATAATCCAATAAATCCTAGAACTTGATTACTTCGATTTTACAAAAATTGTATTATATTGTGATTGGGTAAAGGTGGAGGATACAACGAATGCTTGTAAAGTTGATACTGACTCCAAACTTATTATGGTAGATTTATCAAAGCTAAAGAGTAAAGATCACATAGTCGACGAGCCTTTTATTTGTGCCTTTCAGAACGTAAAAAAGGTATTCTACTCAACATGCATAAATGATGGCAACTAGTCTATTGTTGTGCATGCACCAAAGGGTATGACTACTCAAGTGGATGCATTAATGTCTTCCAAAGAGTTTCAGTTAGCTCTTGATGACAACTCCAATTTAAAGGATCTTTTAGTTGATTGGTATGAAGATTAAGTATCAAAATATTATGTTATCCTTGTCGATTTTATTTATATCCTATTATGATATTGACATTGTATTAACATTTTACTTTGATGTATGAATGTTTTAGTTACTTTATGAATATTTAATATGATTTATAGAAGTTAACTTTCGATAATATGCTATATTCAGTCGAATGTTTAGTTACTTTCACAAGACGCTCAGTTTGAGAATAGAGTTATTTGAGTTTGAGATTGGATCAAATTGACCCAGCTCAATTTCTGCATGATCCTGTACATATACATTTGTTGATCAGTTTCATTAATGCAGTCTTCATAAAATGAAGTTAAATTAGCTTGATTTTATGAAGATTGTATTAAAGAAACTAATCAATAAATGTACATGTAAAAGAATACGCTAGGGGCTCCAGGATCAATTTGGTCTAATCGCACATTCAGAAGACTCTATCTAATGGCCTTCTTGGATTGTAGGAACCAGGTACTCTTTACTTTAACTGAAGTAGTTATATAATTGACATGCATTATCTTTTAAATCTTTTATATGATAGAAGGAGTACAAGATAAATATTTATTTTCTTTGGTTTGGCTATTGGATAATTATTGGTTATTGGCTTATTGTTGGATAGTATGTTAAAAGGAGTATGAGATAATTATTGATTATTGGCTTATTGTTGATTTTTGGCTGTTGGATAATCACGGGACCCCTGGTTTGAGAACACAACATTAATATCAAAATATCTAGACTTAGGCTGAAAAATATACTGTTAGGGGGCGAAACCTCGAAACACCCTCCAAACGGACCCGTAAGAGGCATTAACACCTTGCACATGAATTTTTTCACTTATATTGCAAACTAAACCCCCCTTTTCTTGGGCTTTTCCCTTTCACAAGTATTTTCTCTTTGACTTAGAAAATAGTTACTGTTTGGCAAAAAAATCTGCCTTTTCCGACCTTACCAAATGCAGCGTATTGTAGAGCTCATTGAAATTGTTTCAAAGAGGAGTCCCAGATAATATGAGGCATTTTTCCATTTGGAGTTTGATAGAGTATTCCAAATACGACTCCATAGATTACGTGGAGTATGGCCCTCATTAAGAACCACCAATCCAGGATAGTCCAATTGTATTTTCCCCCATTCTTGATGTTTCTCATTTACAACTCTCCTTTTCCTTTTCTTTGAGTGTTCCTTCGCCATGATTTTCTCTCCGACAAGCTTCTCATACAAATTATATTTTACTCCCAAGATGCTTTGGTCTTTCTGCCATGAATACACCTTCATCAAGCGTACAACTTATTTACTCGCACACCTATTCTTTTGGATAAGCTTAATATCTGTATTTTCATTTCCAGATTTATCAGGATTGTTGAGGTTATGAAATGGGAATTTAATTTTCCATTTTTTCTCAAAAAATGGAAATCTGGAAATACTCGATTCATAATCTTATCAATCTTGAGAAATCTAAAAATGAAAATATAGATCTTAAGCTTTTCCAAGAGAAAAGGTGTGCAAGTAAAAGAGTTGTACGCTTGACGAAGGTGTATTCATGGCAGAAAGACCAAAGCGTCCTGAGAATAAGCTATAATTTGTATGAGAAGTTTTTCGGAGAAAAAATCACGGTGAAGGATCACTCTAAGAAAAGGAAAAGAAAGAATGGGGGAAAATACTATTGGAGTTTCCTGAATTAGTGGTTCTTAATGAAGGCCACACCCCCCAAATAGCCCCATGAGAACACCTCGTATGGGACCAATATAACTCGTAGGAACTGATTGCGTAGTCATGGGACCCCCAGTTTGAGAGCACAGTGATAATTTGAGTATATCTACACTTAGGTTTAAAAACATGGCGTTAGAGGGTGAAACTCCAAAACACCTCCCAAACGACCACATGAGCGGCACCAACGCCTTGCGGGAGACCAACGTAACTCGTAGGAAGTGACCGTGTGGTCACGGGATCTAGGGTTTGAGAGCACGATGATAATTTGAAAGGGCCGACTTGGCATTCCGGAGCTCACTCCTTAGCCTATTCTCAGTGGTTACAGCATCCCTTCCCTTCTGAATTAAGTGAAGCTTCTTATTGCTCCAATCCCCCATTCGGTAGAGGGAAACTACACTCTGCAACAAAAAAAGTAGATGGGCAAATTAGTACGAGATGGTATCAATGGATAAGAGGTTACACTTATAAAGTTTCTAAAATACCTGAATAGCCCTATGGATAGAGAATTCAGTTAGCATGGAGATATCCAAAGACTGGAGGAAACACTTATCACCCTTCGAGATAAGGCAGCCGACAGAATTCACAGCCGTTTTAACGTTGTCGATGACACTCTCGTCACCAAGATTTAATTAAGAGAGACAAGCCGATAAAGCCTCGTCTCTAGAAATTGGGAATGCTTGATCATAACGACCTTGCTTTGATGGATGATGAGCAATAGTGTCCTCGGCCCGTCCCTTTCTCTTTTTTCCAGTACCATCGGCTCAACTAGATCCACCCACTGTAGATTTCTTGGCATGAGGAACAGGAACATTGGATTTCTTATCGTGCTCGCCGACAAGCTTGCTCAAATTTGGGGCTATTATTTTTCAAAGGTTGTCTGGTATATTTTTTGGACTCTCTGTAAAAAATGAACGAGATTAGTTATGAATAGCTACAAGATACGAGATAATATTTAAAAAGAAAAATTACGACGCAGTTCGGTTAGGGGGTCAACCCCCGGACCTGTCTGAGCTAAATAGTACCTGGTCATTAGATGATTAAACTCAACGAGAAGATCATTATCACCCGCTCAATAAGTTCCTTAACTTTCTCAGAGGCCCCGGGGTTCAACCCCGGATCAAGTTTGACCGATATAGAGACTTTATCTCACCTCAGAGGAGTCCAAGGATCAAAAGTTCCACAAGACTGGTTGGGGCCAAATTCTTAAGCCTCAGAGACGAAAAAATATTAGGGCTTTCAGTTATGATTTGAGGTTTGAGTGATCAATAGAAATTTCTTCTCAGACTTCCTACCTACGAGGTGATGGTAGCCAGGTTGAGTCTTAGAGGACGAAGGAGTATAAGAAGCCATGAAAATGTTAACTAGAAGGTTGGTTTTTTGAATAATCTTCCAGATATAGATAAAGCCAAGAATGACTCTTCGGGCATTCGGAGAAAACTGAGAAGGGGAAAGTCCTAGGCGAGCTAAGATAGCTCTGATGGTTGGGTGAATGGGAAGTTTAAAGCTGACCTTGAACATCTGCTCATAGAAGCAAACCTCACCATGTCAGCCATTAAAGTTTATTTCTTCTTTAAAAGTCTTCCTCGTAGAAATAGAAAGCCTTATACCATAGAGTTGTCTCCAAAATGGAAGGTCGGCCTCAGAGACAGTGTTCTCATAAGATTCAGCTGCAGAGGTGTCAATTTTACTCTCCTCGCCACTATCTTCTTTTGACTCGGTATGAGGATCATTTGGATCACCACTAAGGAATCTTTGAACAAACTCAACTCTCGTTGCGGTCGAGAGAGGAATAACATCTATTGGAGGAGTAATGGAGACATTAGGCTCAAGTATTTCGACGGATTTAGATTGATCTGACGTCTAGGCCCTTTGAGAGGACGAGACGCGAGAAGAAGCCAAGTCCACCTTTGACCCTTTTACTTGGGATGCAGGGTAAGCCATAGCTTCCTCGTACGATTTAACACTCTCGGCTGGCTCAGAGATAAACATATTGTCGTCTTCAGAAGAAGACGACTCAGACATGGGGTCACACATCTCAGAGGATGGGAGATGAATAACAGCTAAGGGGGGAGGATAAATGGGGAGAATAGGAAAAGTCACGGCCTTATGCTTCTCAGCTTCCTCACCCTCCATGCTCCTAATCCGTTCGAATCACCTATCTCTGAGTGTAGGAGATTTCTCGACTAACTTATATAAGTGCCTTAACATTAGTAGGACGAGACTCAACTTGTGTGAAAAACAGAAAAGGGGGACAAATAGAATACAAGTTGATTTTTGTTGACCAAAAGATTAAAAACTAAAAGATTAATCGTTCTACCTAAGAATAACTAAGAACAGGAATTAAAGCTGCCGGAGAAAATAACCGAAGCTATGCTAGAAAAGCTCGTAAGGGACACTATCAGGAATGTAAGAACAAATTTCTAATCGAGTCAATTTGTTTGCGATTAGCTTAATTTCGAAAAAAATAATTTGAGTCTAGGCTAGTTTTAATTTGAGATTAATTGAAGCCTGCGACAGTTCAAGATTGAAGAATTTGCAATTGAAAGCTTTGAAGAATAAATCAAGCCAAGTTGCATTATTTCATACTCAGCTTGTTCTTGATCACACGGGTACGAATACTTAAAAGAATTGATGTGATTTAGAATTTTGATTAAATAATGGATGAATTCAATGTTTTAATATTGGGAATTAAATATTTGCGATAACATATTTTAAATATTTCTGAGTCAAAATAACTTTTGAAAATTAGAGGAATTTATTTAAAAATAAAATCATTTTTAACTGTCGCTCGAACGACAGAGAGTATCGTTTTAACGACATGCTCATGTCGCTCGAACGAGCTACCTCCTCAATTTTCGTCTTTGCTTTTCGTTGGACTCTTGTTTGCTCATAAATAAATACACCACTGGTTAGACATTTTTCAGAATACACAGAATAGTTTCAAAAATTCTCATATAGTTCTTTATAATTCGAATTTTATTCAATATCAACTTAATCAGTTATATAGTTTGTGATCTTGAACATGTTTACTGGAAGAAAATTCATTCATTGATTACACTGACTGGGGTCATTAGGGATGCTTGCGGGTATGCCTTACTGAAGACGAGAGCCGCGGTTCTTGAGGGTTCTTGCGGGAGTCCTTCGCTGAGTTAAACTACGTGTCTATGTGGATTTTCTACGGTAGATTCATTGCATATTTTGCTATGCTCTAAGTTGCAATGTAATGTTCATAGTGAAACAAAAAGGTTTTACCCGAAAGGTTTTTTTCCTGAAATTATTTCTTTTACTGCATGCTATAACTGTTTAATGGATTTAATCACTGAGATGCATGTTTAGGGTTTAAGAAGTTAAAATTGGATTTAACTAAAAATTGAAATAGTTATTTTTACCTAAAGCACACACTATAAGGCCACCTCAAATTGGTATCAGAGCTTGTTGCACGATTTTACTGTGTTTGTGATCCCGTAACTTTAGGTATGCCTTTCGATAATTTTGATGATTTTAGATCTCGCGTTTTTGAAACTTCTAATTGGAAATCTTGTATAAAGTTTGGTCTTAAAATTTTTGTTAAAAAGGATAATTGTGAGAAGTGTCTTTCGTGTGAGGGGTTTGGCCATAAGTTAGATGAGTGCCCCACTAAATTTAGGGATAATTTTAATAAACCGTTAAATCGTGTTTCTACCCTTAGTGAGAGTGGCCCGGCAAAAGAATTTTTTTATGCTAGTAAGCGAGACCTTTCCACCCTTGTGGCTAATCATGTGAGTGATGACGACATACGTTTGCATGATTCTTTCGCAGGCACAGGTTGTGATACCCTAGAGAGTGAGGGTGAGGTGAGTGAGGATGAGAGTGAGGACAAGAGAGACTTGCAAACAGCTTTTAATGAGTTATATGAAGAAACATTTAAAGTAAAAAAGGCAAATTTGAAGTTGGAAGTGAAATTGAAAGAACATGCCATAGAAAATAATAATTCCAATACTTTAATTAAGGAACTTAGGGTGCGTTAGAAGAAAATTCGAGATAAGCTAGAATATGTCGAGGGTGAGAGAGATAGTCTTGGAGGGGTGATGGAGGCTATGAAAAAGGAATTACTTGAGTTTGAGGATTCTAGGCATTTACTTGAGTCGAGGATAGGTGAGCTTGAGGAAAGATTAAGAGATTCGAGTAGGGTTAAATTTGATTTTGAAGCTAGGTTCGAAAAGTTAGACAAAATCCAAATCAAAGATAATAGTTGTGGTATTGGCTTCGATAAACATGTTGCACCAGTTCCCAAAGCCAAAACCATGCAAGCAAGAGAGCCACCTAGGATCGTTAGGAGAGAGCCACCTAGGAACGTTAGGAATAATCGTCCCACAGTAAACACTCCACGCTGTATCTACACTTGCACTCATTACGGTAGGATAGGTCATCTTAGACGGTTTTGCACCGATCTTAAAAACGCTCATAGAAATTCTAAGAATAAGGTCATCCTGGTTCCCAAAATCCCCACTCGTCGTTTCACACCTACTTGGGTTCTCGCGCCCCGACTTAATTAACTTAAAATCAACCTTTTATTTAGAGATAAATCCCCATTAGACAATATGGTACTTAAAATCTTTTGAAAAATAGCACAAGATTTTTTTTTTCAAAGGCATGTTCGGATGAAAACATATCTACCTTTATGCACGACTTAATAGTACTAAACAAATTTACTTACATAAGTTCCTTTGTTTAATATTTACCCAAAAAGCTTTTTGATATTCAACCCACGCTATTTATCCTCCACTCTCCCATTTAACGTCCTAACTTTGCAGTGAACTCCAAACGATAGGCATACCTGAAACATAACATTATAGGAGTGTAAGCAACACAGGCTTAGTGAATGACCATATTCCATACATATATCACATATATATAACCAATTTGAATAACAATTTTTATTTCCTAATGTCAAAACCCAACAGGAATTGTGTAACTCTCGCAAGACTGGACCCGTCAGTCCAATTAACTCCCAGTTAATGGGGATACCACATCCCATAATTAGGCCCGAGTAAAACAAACCTTTAAGTTGGATTAACGGGACAGCCACATCCTGAAGGACCCAATACAATCCTTAACATTAGGTAAGGGACCCTCTACAATCCATAACATTATATAACATCACATAACATTCTTAATCATATGCATATGTTTCATAAATACAACATCACTCCTATAAGCATCTTAACACATGAGTTTAACTACACATTTCCATATGAACATATAAGCATCTATATTTCATAGAACAGGTCACTCACCTTGAATTTGGTACTAAGATTAACACCAAAACTATTTCCTTTGTATGGTAGTGTTAGTCGCTTCCCCACCTAATAATTCAACGTTATTAGTATTTGAATACACCAAATCACATTAAACTTAGTAACACGTCACATCAAATGGTCAATCTAACATAACTGCAAATTAATTGAATATGATACTTCACATTTCTATAGCACCTTATTCATTAGGGTTCTAACACAATTTACAGAATTAAATTACGAATTCTCTAGACAAAGTTATGCCTGTTTTATTACAACCTTTTCCAAATAATTTCTGGAGAAAAACAACAACAAAACTTCAACTTAAACACAACCCCAAAGCCAAACCAGAAGGTATTTTATTCTCCCCATCAAGTGTATCATACTCATATATGTTCTCTATTATTTCCAATTGGAATTTCTTGATTTTAACAAGTATTTTATGATTTATGCCACTTTTAACACATCTAGATCTGAGTAGACCATCAAAGTATAACTTAACATTTTTCAAGCATATATAACGTCCTACTCGGTTATAAATCATGGAAACATATATTAAACATATTGAATAATATAAAATTGATGTTGCATAATTTTTAGAGTTCATTTACTAAGTCAAGCAAAACATCGAACACCTAGTGTGTGCACTTACACTTTTGGGGAAGATTTTATACCTGAACTTCAAACTATCACCCAAGATTCATTTCTTGGTATTTTTACATAACTTTAGGATATAGTATACATATATGAGTCTATTGTAATTGAAAAAGTGTGGTCCCCCGGATTTTTAATTTTCTCAATTAAACTCAACTTATAATTTCCTTTTATATATATATCGAGATGCGAAAGCGTTAGAATGTGATGGTTCAACATAAAACAAACGAGTTACCAAATTTTAATTTACTTAAAATTAAAAACAAGTGAAATTAACTTGAACACAAATATTAAAATCACTTAAACCAATTAATTCATTAATCCAAGCCCTAGAATTTGCCTAAGTCATAATTATCAATATTCCAAAGTTAGGCCAAACCAAATTAGCAAATGACTTGAATTAAATAACTTTACCCAATATTAATTTAGCACCAAATTAAAGTAAGTGTGATAATTTAAACCAAATTTTATCTTGAGTTATCCTAAGCATGCATTCTAAATGATTTATGCAAGATAAAATAAATCAATCACACTACGCCGCGATGTACGAGGAAAAACCCAAGAAAGGAAACAACCTCGGACGGCCCTAGCCACAAATTCACTAGATACGGAATTACAAGTACAAGACAAAAGACTTACAACACACGACTCGATCCCTCTCAAGTCTCGACGCTTCTCCTTGTAGACACCTCTTCCTAGCGAATAACCTTGGAACACCACCGCGGTCTCGGAATCCACCGATAGAACTTTGTATGGTCACCGTCACCTGAACATGAAGCCTTTCTCCAAGTGGGTAAATCAAATTAAATAACTTCTCTTCAATTCGGTGTAGAGAAAACCGGTGCCAAACTCCAAGCAATTGATATGTATGTACGAACTTGGAATAAACTCATTTGGGTGTAAACAAGAGTGATGAATGAATTTCTCTTTGATAAAAACACACTCAAAACATGAACATTTTCCTAAAACCAATTTTTCTCTCAAACACTCTCTAAGAGATGAGATAGAATGGAAATGTTTTGGAAAAGTTAAGTTGGAAAATGTTCTTCCCGCACATGATAAAGTCTGAAAAAGTTGGTTAAAAACTAAGTGGGGAAGTGGGTGAAAAAACTGTAAAAAACTGCCAAAAACTGTACCCGCTTGGCATCTCGTTCGAACGACATTTCGTTCGAACGAGTCTTCTAACGAAGCTCCAGTATGGACTCGTTAGAAATCTCGTTAGTACGACAATCTTCGTTCGAACGACATTTCGATCGAAGTTCCATTATGCCTTAGTGTTAGGTCGTTGGCAAACTCGTTCGAACGACATCTGGTTCGAACGACATATCGAACGAACTTCCAGAAAGTTTGGAAAATTCGATTTTAGCCCAGAAAACTTTATAAACTTATTTTAAAGTTCTAATTAATTCTTTCTGAAAATAAAACACAGTTTTTATTAAACCTAACACACAATAAAATTTGTTCCAAGCTCTTATATATATAATATTGCATTCATACCTTGGGAGCATGGAGCCATAGTTGATGACTTAGAAACGAGGCACTCAAACCGGCATGATGATGAAGCTTTATACTCTTTGCCGCTACGTCTTTAACAAATACTTCATAGGCTTGAGAATATTACAATTAAATACTATCCTATGAATAAACGTTTTTGCCCGGAATTGAGCCAAAACTATATATGGACTCAATTGGAAATTTGTGTCCTTACAAATCTCCCCCTTTGGCTATTTCGGGACTAAAACCAAATAAAAATCCTAAAGGGACGTCAAGCTCTACTAGACTCAAAACATAACCCACCCAAACTTGACTCAACCCAAGGATCAAACGCTTTGCCATTGAAAGATGCCGCCGCTTTAGAAGAATTTTTGCACACTTAAGCAAACTCATCAAATGCATAGGGAATAGCAAGGTATTTAAGGCAATTAGAATAAATACTCCCCCTAAACTAATTCTCCCCTTTATCAAAACAAATGACATACTTAGAAAGACGTCTCCCCCTAAGATAAATCTCCCCCAAACTAATATACGATAATAATAGGATTAGATACCATTTCTCCCCCTATCATTCTCCCCCTTTTTGTTCAGGAATAGACAAAGGATAAAGAACACATATAAAAGCATGGTGAAGCTTAAAGTGATAAGACATGAAAGCATATGGGCAACAAAATCAAGGCAAAGGCAAAACACAAATCATATATATATGGACTATAAATATATCAAGAATGCACACGCACATATGTATAGATATAAACACACACATGACACAAATTATAAAAAGTTTGCACACTCGTATGGCAAAAATGTGTCATATGGAAATGGAAGTGTAGGGGTGTGAATTAGTAACGATTAAATTTAGACCCAAACACTTAATAAACGTTCACGGAGTTCTTATTTGATTGTAAACTTCATCACATTTAAATATAACCTCATGTGACAATATAGATTGAACTCAATGGACAAACATACACAATGCATACAAGCCTAGAATATTGATGATTCTACAAACCAATAGAGTCATGACATGAAATACGCAACTAGGATAAATGGACATTGTGCAAACCGTTGATATACCATCCAATCTCCCTCAATAAGCATTTATATTAATTTTGAATGAATATATCAATCAAACATAGGCCTTGGCAATTTATTTTCTTTTTAATACCATGTTTTCTATTTTTAGGCCTTTGGACCACGTATTTCTTTTAGGTCCATTCCAAACGGTGGCTTACAATCGCAAAGGATCACTTAGTCCTTTTGGAGTCCTTCCCCGTACACATTTATATTTATCATGTTTTCATTTTTCACACAAATCTCACATGCAACGGATTTTGACATGCACTAGTCCTCCTAAGTCACAAATATGTAGATGACAAGATTGGAAGGAGAACATCTCACATAGCTCAAATATACATATGAAGTTAAAATTTCAAAAGAGCTCGTGCATGTGTGAAGAGAGGCATATAAAAATAGAATTCATTTAAACAACACAAGATCCAACTACTCCATAAAACTATGGTAAAGAACATAATAAGGAATGATAATCTAAACCAAAAGTTCTAGCCATGTGGGAGCGTAAAAGATGGAATTCAAACACAAGTATATGCCACTTAAAGTGTGTCAAACTAAAATACACACAAAATAAAATCTTTTTGAGTTTTTAAAAATTTTACGCAAAAATAAAAAATATATATATACTCAAAAGACAAGCAAAAATCATTTGAATTTTTCATTAAACTTAAATTATCGAGAGATAAAACCCAAATGATAAACAAAAATCTTTTTGTATTTTTCATTTAATGCAAGCAAAATGAAGGAAATATAATACAAAAGATAAACAAAAATCATAATTCTAGCATGTGATAACCATGGAGCATAGACTAGAAAATGATTAAACAAGCATACATTTAGCATGTGAATATAGCATGAAGTACTAACGCTAAAGTATGCAAAACACTATCACATTCATCCTTTAGATTTAGCAAGGGAGGAAGCATGTGAAAGTAAATGAGAATTAAAAACCCTATTTTGCAAGGCAACCAAGTCGGATTTCCTAACCCAAATTAATGAAGAGTGATTATCTTGGGGTGTTGGAACTTTAACTACCGTGGTTACTTGACTATGGGATTTTCTAGGAATTCGTTTAAGATCAAAACAAAATTTCCAAGATGACCTTTTCGACCACAATGAGTACAAGTAAAAATATGTCGAAAAGATTTTCTTAAGGAGTGATCTCTAAAATCTTTCCTAGACGATTCTCCTAAAACATTGGTTTTGGCATTATGAGAAAATTCATTACAAGTATTGAAGCCTAAACCACACGTGTCATTTTTAATTTGGACCATTCCTAAGATTTTATCTAGTTTTTCCGAACGACACTCCAAATCAAATTTGACATTACTAGAGTCTTTTAATTTATTTTCCAAGTCTAAAATGTTAGACTCTAATAAAACATTTCGTTCTTCAAAAGCAAGAAGTTCCTTTTTCAAGGATTCCATTAAACCCCTAAGGCTATCTCTTTCGCCTTCTACATATTCAAGCTTTTCTTGAAGAGTCCTCTCACGAGTCCTAAGGTCATCTATTAAAGCATTTTCATCAACGACCTTGACACTCTCTCTTAAACTAGCTTCTAACTTCAAATTAGCTCTTTTCAATTTAATAGATTCTTCATAAAGTTCTTGAAAAGCATTTTGAAGTTCACTCACATTAACCTCTTCTTCATTTTTACTCTCTCTTTCTTCTCCACTCTCACTATCATCAAAAACAAGAGAATCATAAACAATGACCTTGGAAGTGTCATGTGTTAAAGTTTCATCAATCGATGAGTTCTCACTATCACTCACATGACTAGCCATAAAAGCCACAAAATTTTTCTTAGTGGGGGAATCGGGTCCCTCTTCCTTATCACTATCACTAAGGGTTGCATTATATGCAATGGGTCGTTTACCATCTTTCCTTAGTTTAGTGGGGCACTCATAAGCCCTATGGCCATAACCTTCACAACCAAAACACTTATTAGACTCGTCCCTATCTAAATTTTCATTACTAGGTTTAGGGATCTTCTCGCCTTTTTCATGCTTAGAAGTTTCAAATTTCTTAAAATCATTTTTAAATTTATCTTTGTTAATTTTAAGAAATTTTCTAAATTTACGAGCAAACAAAGCCATGTCTTCCGAGTCACAATCACTCTCGCTCTCTACTACTTGTTTGACCCCTTTTCGGGATTTTAAAACAATACCCTTTTCAATTTTCTTTTCAGTTTTATAGGGAAACATATCTAGTTCATAGGTTTGTAAATCACCTACAAGCTCTTCTAATTTCGTAGAGGCTAAAGAAGGTAAAGAATTTAAAACGGTCACTTTTGGAATAAATATATCGGGTAGGGACCCTAAAATTTTCTTTACAACACGGTCGTCAGGTATTTTCTCTCCCAAATTAAAAGATGAGTTAACAATATCAGAAAGTCTAGCATAAAATTCATCAAAAGTTTCTTTTTCATTCATTTTGATAGTTTCAAATGGAGTGGTGAGGTTTTGGAGTTTCGAAGATTTTACGACACTAGTTCCTTCATGAGTTAATTGTAAAATATCCCAAGCTTATTTAGCGATTTCACACGTCATAATACGTCGGAATTCATCCGGTGTGACTGCGCTAAACAAGGCATTCAAACCACGGGAATTGAAATTAGCAAGTTTAAACTCATTTTCAGTCCATCTATCGACGGGTTTGGGAACACGTTCATTTTCAACTAAATAAGTTGGTGGGGACCACCCGTTAACAACTGACATCCAAACTCTCTCGTCGATAGATTTTAGTGCCGATTTCATTCACGCTTTCCAATACGCATAGTTAGAACCATCGAAAATAGGAAAATTTTGAAAATGGAAAAAATTCCATTTTAGCCAAAAATTATTTAAAAGATCGTTAACGAAATAATTTATCGCTTTGGCTCTGATACCAATTTGAAAAAGTGTGGTCCCCCGGATTTTTAATTTTCTCAATTAAACTCAACTTATAATTTCCTTTTATATATATATCGAGATGCGGAAGCGTTAGAATGTGATGGTTCAACATAAAACAAACGAGTTACCAAATTTTAATTTACTTAAAATTAAACACAAGTGAAATTAACTTGAACACAAATATTAAAATCAATTAAACTAATTAATTCATTAATCCAAGCCCTAGAATTTGCCTAAGTCATAATTATCAATATTCCAAAGTTAGGCCAAACCAAATTAGCAAATGACTTGAATTAAATAACTTCACCCAATATTTAATTTAGCACCAAATTAAAGTAAGTGTGATAATTTAAACCAAATTTTATCTTGAGTTATCCTAAGCATGCATTCTAAATGATTTATGCAAGATAAAATAAATCAATCACACTGCGCTGCGATGTACGAGGAAAAACCCAGACGGGAAACAACCTCGGACGGCCCTAGCCACAAATTCACTAGATACGGAATTACAAGTACAAGACAAAAGACTTACAACACACGACTCGATCCCTCTCAAGTCTCGACGCTTCTCCTTGTAGACACCTCTTCCTAGCGAATAACCTTGGAACACCACCGCGGTCTCGGAATCCACCGATAGGACTTTGTATGGTCACCGTCACCCGAACATGAAGCCTTTCTCCAAGTGGGTAAATCAAATTAAATAACTTCTCTTCAATTCGGTGTAGAGAAAACCGGTGCCAAACTCCAAGCAATTGATATGTATATACGAACTTGGAATAAACTCATTTGGGTGTAAACAATAGTGGTGAATGAATTTCTCTTTGATAAAAACACACTCAAAACATGAACATTTTCCTAAAACCAATTTTTCTCTCAAACACTCTCTAAGAGATGAGATAGAATGGAAATGTTTTGGAAAAGTTAAGTTGGAAAATGTTCTTCCCGCACATGATAAAGTCTGAAAAAGTTGGTTAAAAACTAAGTGGGGAAGTGGGTGAAAAAACTGTAAAAAACTGCCAAAAACTGTACCCGCCTGGCATCTCGTTCGAACGACATTTCGTTCGAATGACATTCTCGTTCGAACGAGTCTTCTAACGAAGCTCCAGTATGGACTCGTTAGAAATCTCGTTAGAACGACAACCTTCGTTCGAATGACATTTCGAACGAAGTTCCAGTATGCCTTAGTGTTAGGTCGTTGGCAAACTCGTTCGAACGACATCTGGTTCGAACGAAAATCTCGTTCGAACGACATATCGAACTAACTTCCAGAAAGTTTGAAAAAATCGATTTTAGCCCAGAAAACTTTATAAACTTATTTTAAAGTTCTAATTAATTCTTTCTGAAAATAAAACACAGTTTTTATTAAACCTAACACCCAATAAACTTTGTTCCAAGCTCCTATATATATAATATTGCATTCATACCTTGGGAGCATGGAACCAGAGTTGATGACGTAGAAACGAGGCACTCAAATCGGCATGATGTGGAAGCTTTATACTCTTTGCCGCTACGTCTTCAACAAACACTTCATAGGCTTGAGAATATTACAATTAAATACTATCCTATGAATAAACATTTTTGCCCAGAATTGAGTCAAGACTATATAAGGACTCAATTGAAAATTTGTGTCCTTACAGTAATATCCAATTGGAATCTTGTAATTTCAATAAGTATTCCATGATTTATGACACTTTTAACACAACTAGGTCGGAAGAGAACATTAAAGCATAACTTAACCTTTTTAAGCATATATCACCGGTACCTAGGGTATCAATCATGGAAACATATACTAAACATGTTTTGGTATATAGACACATCATATATATGAATTTAATACATCAAAAAACCTCACGAGAAGGAAAATAAAAAAATGGGACTTTGAAGTTAGCATTTACGATCCTAGCACAGGTCCTCACGTATGATCTTAAGTCATCCTTAGTTTAACTCAATTTGGCAAAATGGATATCATGGAAATATTAATCCAAATCATAAACAAAAATATACCGAGGGTAGAACTCGTCCATGTGACCAACTTTAATAAGGAGATAATTACCTTACGAGGATTCCTCGATTTTTGGTAATTTTTTGAAGGATTTCTTCCTTAACTTCATCATTTTCTCTATCCTTGGGCAAAATATTATTCATGGATGAATTGGATGAAAAAGGGGGTCCTTTTAAGGGGTTTAAGTCATCCTAGCAAGCCTACCATTCCATCCAATCACAATATAACACGTGGCACCATATGAGACAAAATATCATTTAAAGCTAAATAACCATTTTACCCTAGGTTCGTAAAAAGATAATATCTTCTCACTCGAATGTCCGTTTGATGCACCATTTATTATGTTATAAACTTAACTCATATATCTACAACTTTGAAATTTTGTGTTTTTCCCAAATCATAAAACTAGTACGCCTAATTTGGGCCCGAACAGAAGAGTAGCAATTTACTGAAAATCTCAAAACTTTCACATTTGGCAACCTAACATCGCCAATTTCGGGCCAACACTTTGATTTAATTTTATAATAATAATGATGTATGAAATACATATTTTCATGATGTATTTAATCACATAACTAACTATATGATCTAAACAAGTTATCCCCGATTAGAAGCTCGATTAACATCTAATGCAACCAACACATATATCACATGAGTATGCATTCCCCAAATATGATAATTAACATGTTTAACACCCCTCGCCAACTTATAACTTATAACTTAGACTTAATCATATAATTAACATTCATAATCACGTTTTAGGTTCTTACACGTGTCATCCCCTCTTATTAAAATTTCGTCCTCGAAATTTAACGCATAAGAACTTACCAAGCAGATGAGGATATTACACCTTCATGTTATTCTCTCTTTTCCAGGTGGCATACTCCACATTTTGACTTTTCTACATTACCTTAACTAACGGAATAGTTTTTATTGCATAACACCTACTTTTTCAATTTAAATTTAGCGATTGGTTCCTCCACATAGGTCAAGTAATCTTTTAGCTTTTATCTGTTGTGAAATAAACATAGGTGAAGGATCGGGCACATGCTTACGTAAGATTGATACAAGAAAAACATCGTGTATCCTAAACAATTCTTGTAGGAAAGCCAATTTATAAGCTACGATTCCAACTCGTTTCACTATTTCATAAGGGCCAACGTACCTAGGACTTAATTTTCCATTGTTCTTAATCTCATAACCATTCTCCAAGGATAAACACGTAGGAATACTTGATCACCTTCCTCAAATTTCAATTCTTTTTTTTGTTGTCTGCAAAACCTTTTTGTCTACTTTGCACCGCCTTCAAGTGATTTTGAATAAGATTTCTCTTCTCAGTAGTCAGTTGAATAATTTCTATCCCAAGTAGTTTTTCATTCTCGTATTTTGGTCCAACACACTGGGGTCCTGCACTTCCTCCCATACAAGTCTTCATAACGGGCCATTTCAATACTCAATTGATAATTATTATTATAAGCAACTCTATTAGTGACAACTGTTCATCCCAGCTTCCCTTAAACTCTAATACATAAATTTTTAACATGTCTTCGAGTGTTTAGATCATTCTCTCTGACCGCCCATCAGTCTGAGGATGAAAAGTTGTACTAAATTTCAATTTAGTCCCTAAAACTTGTTGTAAACTAGGCTAAAAGTGTGAAGTAAATTTAGGATTTCGATAAAAGATAATAGAAATAGGTGTACCGTGTAATCTAATTATCTCATCCACATATATTTTGGCATATCTATCCATGGAATAAATAGCTTTAACAAGAAGAAAACGTGCAGACTTAGTTAAACTAGCAACGATAATCCAAATAGAATCAAACCCTCAGGATGATTTTGGTAAATCTATAACAAAATTGGTTATAACATGCTCCTATTTTCACTCAAGAATAGGTAAGAATTGCAGTGAACCACTAGGCTTCTGATGCTCCACCTTCACTTGTTGGCAAACTAGACATCTAGTAACAAAATTTACAATGTCGTGTTTCATTCCCGGCCACCAATAACATTGTTTCAAATTTCTATAAATTTATGTGTTTCCTGGATGCATAGCATATAAAGAACAATGGGCCTCCTTTAAAATAATTCTCCTTAAATTAGGCACATTAGGTACCCACAACGGTTATCATACATAGCAATGTCATCATTACGAATACAAAATTCATTTGCTTTACCCTTTTTCATATTGTCTTTAATTTTCTCCCATTTCTATATGTTCTGCTTGTGAGGTTCATATCCAGTCTATTAGCATAGGTCTAACATTTAAATGCACTAGTATTCCACAAGACTCATTTAATGTTAACTTCTTATTCGTTAAAGTTAACTCTCTCAACAAGTTAACCTGAGCATAGTAAATATAAAATACTCCGCCTAGAGATTTTCTACTCAGAGCATCATCAACAAGATTAGCCTTACCCGAATGGTGATGTATTGTGTAGTCATAATCCTTCATAAATTCCATCCATCTTCTTTTCAAGCAACATAATTACCATCAACAGAAATAACATGCCCCAAAATACTACTTTGATCTAGCCAAAATTCACATTTAGAAAATTTAGCATATAACTGTTTCTCTCGCAAGGTCTGTAAAATAATACGCATATGACATTCCGTTCCCCAATAAATTTAATTCCAGGTTCACCCGGTAATCAAAACACTACCTCCCTTCTAAAGAAATCTAAACATACATGATATGAGGACAACCAATCCATACCCAATATCACATCAAAGTCATGTATACTGAAAGATAGTAAGTCAACCAATAACTCATTTTCACTTATTCGCACCATACACTCCCTACGCACCCTATCAATAAAAATCAATCCTCCCCACTAGAGTAGTAATAGCTAAACTAAAATCTAATGATGATAGTGGTTTATTAATATGCAATAGATAAAGCAAGACACAAAGAAAGTGTACAACCAGGATCTATCAATACATAAGCGTCTTTATCATTCATACGTAAGGATAATTGTCTAGTGATTTCTTACCAATGAAAGTCAATTCCCAACTCATATATTATGTCATACCTTTATATACGTATGTAAAAAAAATCGCACATAATAGATTATTGGTTGTATCGTCTTATATTAACAATGAGTGAACATTCTTAATAAACCAAACATCATTCTTTACGTTTCTCACTTCATTCCAATAGTCCATTCGTATCATCATTTAACATTTCAAATAATAAATATTCTAATACAAGACTAACTTCTTTTAGTTCATCCCTCCAACTCCCATTCAATACTTCAATTGATAAACATCATATTACAATACTAACTTATTATATGAGATCTTCTCATCTTCCACTCAATACCAAATTCATGTGTTCGACTTGGACTACTATCCGTATCCTCTCTGAAGTTTTAGAGTATGTTAAATAGCGTTCTTACGTTCCTTAATCTAAACATAGCTAAACTAATTTCCATATATCGGTAATGAACTATCATTCACCAAATGCTTATTTTTAACCAGTATTCCATATTTACGTTCATGTATATTGTGAAGTCATGCACTATGAAGCTAATATAACTTCTCACTATATTCTTTTCTTTTTCCAGTATTGTTTGATTGTTCTTTAACTAAACATACAATAACCTTAACAAGTCATTTATCCAACACAACAACTTGGCAATCATAATCTTACCCCAATCCTTATTAATATGATAGTCTTACACAACATCATTAACACACTCATTTTACCCGTCTGATAATATGGATGTTAGACATAACATCACCACTTGAAACTTTAACCATACTTACCAACCCCATCATACTTATCTAACTATTATATGTTGTATCTATTTCAAATAACTGGCACAAATTCCTTAATGTACTACATTATGGTATCCCACATAGCACATTCTCCTTACACATACTTCTTGGTGACTCCATGTAATGTTAATCATATTAATTATATAGCGTACTCTTAGTGGTAACACATACGCACAATGACAAATACAACTCAATATTCATCCAACCCAATTGTAATTATTTAAACCTGACTAACATTTTTCCCATACTCATCCACAACACATATTCCTAAAAGGACTCCTCAATATTTTTAAACTTCCAACTCTTTAACACCTTATCTCAAATTTACTATTCATATAATCTTTTCAACACATCACAAGAGTAATATCCACTACATGTACTCGTACTATTAAAGACGTACATCTCAACTCTCATTACTCTTTTATTCTACTTAACCCATATTATGATCATTTGTGATATATAGACTAGTTATTTAATTTCATACCTTTTCTCATGTTAAATATAAACATACTACTACGAACCTTCTCATTTAACCTTTACTATGTGAATCTTCATTTTTTTTTCACACTCCAATAATTTAAGTCTCATCATAATCATGTAACCACAATTCTTTTCACTTCCCATCCTTTAATGGAATATGTGTTCTCCTACATCACTCTCCTATACAGATGAGGAGCGCACCCATTCATAATGATATACATAACACGACTTAAATCCACATTTACCAAAAGGAAGATATCACATCCAATACTTCATATTTTTGTATACCACATTGTGTCTTTAAAAGTTTTTCCTTTAATGACACATTTGTTCATACAACATATAAAATAATGTAATGCTTCATATTAAAATACTTGTATTGGCTGTCATCCTCGAATAAAGCTTAACATCTTATTTCCTTTACTGGAAGATCCTTGCATTTTATATCAACATTATATGTGTATAACTCACAGATGTTAGTCAACAAAGCCAATTTAAAACTTAATAACAAACCCTTCGTGTCCACGCCTCAGGAATCCAACATATTTAAATTTATCCCTTGAAACTGAATACTTATGACTCAAAACAATTTCTACGTTCAGTGCCAATCTAGACCCTCACACCCTGTCCAGAACCTAATAACCATGCTCTGATACCAAGTTGTCTCACCCCGACTTAATTAACTTAAAATCAACCTTTTATTTATAGATAAATCCCCATTAGACAATATGGTACTTGAAATATTTTTAAAAATAGCACAAGATTTTTTTTTCAAAGGCATGTTTGGATGAAAACATATCTACCTTTATGCACGACTTAAAAGTATTAAACAAATTTACTTACATAAGTTCCTTTGTTTAATATTTACCCAAAAAGCTTTTTGATATTTAACCCACGCTATTTATCCTCCACTCTCCCATTTAACGTCCTAACTTGGCAGTGAACTCCAAACGATAGGCATACCTGAAACATAACATTATAGGAGTGTAAGCAACACAAGCTTAGTGAATGACCATATTCCACACATACATCATATATATATAACCAATTTGAATAACAATTTTTATTTTCTAATGTCAAAACCCAACAGGAATTGTGTAACTCTCGCAAGCCTGGACCCGCCAGTCCAATTAACTCCCAGTTAATGGGGATACCACATACCATAATTAGGCCCGAGTACAACAAACCTTTAAGTTGGATTAACGGGACCGCCACATCCCGTAGGACCCACCACAATCCTTAACATTAGGTAAGGGACCCTCCACAATCCATAACATTATATAACATCACATAACATTCTTAATCATATGCATATGTTTCATAAATACAACATCACTCCCATAAGCATCTTAACACATGAGTTTAACTACACATTTCCATATGAACATATAAGCATATATATTTCATAGGACAGGTCACTCACCTTGAATTTCGTACTAAGATTAATACCAAAACTATTTCCATGGTATGGTAGTGTTAGTCGCTTCCCCACCTAATAATTCAACATTATTACTATTTGAATACACCAAATCACATTAAACTTAGTAACACGTCACATCAAATGGTCAATCTAACATAACTGCAAATTAATTGAATATGATACTTCACATTTCTATAGCACCTTATTCATTAGGGTTCTAACACAATTTACAGAATTAAATTACGAATTCTCTAGACAAAGTTATGCCTGTTTTATTACAACCTTTTCCAAATAATTTCTGGAGAAAAACAACAATAAAACTTCAACTTAAACACAACCCCCAAGCCAAACCAGAAGGTATTTTATTCTCCCCATCAATTATATCATACTCATATATGTTCTATAATATTTCCAATTGGAATTTCTTGATTTCAACAAGTATTCTATGATTTATGCCATTTTTAACACATCTTGATCTGAGTAGACCATCAAAGTATAACTTAACATTTTTCAAGCATATATAACGTCCTACTCGGTTATAAATCATGGAAACATATACTAAACATATTGAATAATATAAAATTGATGTTGCATAATTTTTAGAGTTCATTTACTAAGTCAAGCAAAACATCGAACACCTGGTGTGTGCACTTACACTTTTGGGGCAGATTTTATACCTGAACTTCAAACTATCACCCAAGATTCATTTCTTGGTATTTTTTACATAACTTTAGGATATAGTATACATATATGAGTTTATTGTAATATCCAATTGGAATTATGTAATTTCAATATGTATTCCATGATTTATGACACTTTTAACACAACTAGGTCGGAAGAGAACATTAAAGCATAACTTAACATTTCTAAGCATATATCACCTGTACCTAGGGTATCAACTGTACCTAGGGTATCAATCATGAAAACATATACTAAACATGTTTTGGTATATAGACACATCATATATATGAATTTAATACATCGAAAATCTTCACGAGAAGGAAGTCAAAAAATGGGACTTTGAAGTTAGCATTTACGATCCTAGCACAAGTCCACACGTATGATCTTAAGTCATCCTTAGTTTAACTCAATTTGGCAAAATGGATATCATGGAAATATTAATCCAAATCATAAACAAAAATATATCAAGGGTATAACTCATCTATGTGACCAACTTTAATAAAGAGATAATTACCTTACGAGGATTCCTCGATTTATGGTAATATTCCGAAGGATTTCTTCCTTAACTTCATCATTCTCTCTCTCCTTAGGCAAAATATTATTCATGGCTGAATTGGATGAAGAAGGGGGTCCTTTTAAGGGGTTTAAGTCAGCCTAACAATCTACCATTCCAACCAATCACAATATAACACGTGGCACCATATGAGACAAAATATCATTTAAAGCTAAATGACCACTTTACCCTAGGTTCGTAAAAAGACAATATCTTCTCACTCGAATGTCTGTTTGATGCACCATTTATTATGTTATAAACTTAACTCATATATCTACAACTTTGATATTTTGTGTTTTCTCCAAATCATAAAACTAATATGCCTAATTTGGGCCCCAACAGAAGAGTAGCAATTTACCGAAAATCTTAAAACTTTCACATTTGGCGACCTAACATCGCCAATTTCGTGCCAACACCTTGATTTAATTTTATAATCATAATGATGTATGAAAAACATATTTTCATTATGTATTTAATCACATAACTAATTATATGATCTAAACAATTTATCCCCGATCAGAAGCTCGATTAACATCTAATGCAACCAACACATATATCACATGAGTATGCATCTCCCAAATATGATAATCAACATGTTTAACACCCCTCACCAACTTATAACTTATAACTTATACTTAATTATATAATTAACATTCATAATCACGTTTTAGGTCCTTACACGTGTCATTACCTATGGTTCTCCCCATGTTTCAGCTTTTGATTGAGCATGTTCGTCAGTTTGTCATTCGCTAGTATTTGCATCATGAGTTATTATTTGCTAGCATTATGACTTGTATCTCATTGTATTTTTTTTACTTGTGTCTTATTGAAAAATATAAAAGGGTTCTTGGTTTTAATTTTTTTTTTTTGAAAAACTCAAAAAGATTTTCATTTTTTTGTGTCATGAGTTTACGTGGTTGATATGGCATATTAGTGTGCTTGGACCCCCTTCCTTTCATTATCCATGTCTCTAGGACATTTTGTCATAATTATTGATGCTTAGAATTATCTTAACTATTGTTTTAACAGGGATGTTTTGATGTTGATATGCATTTTGATTCGACTTTATATATATGCCATCTTTTCACACATGCACGAGTTTATATGAATATTTGACATCTCATGCATATTTGAGTTTGGTGAGACGTTCTTATCTCAATTTTGTCATCTATGCATAAGAAAACACAAGGAGGAGGTGTACATATAAGAACCATTTTCCATGAGGATTTAATTACAACAAAATATGATGAGCGTTCACGGAAAAGGGTTGCGAGAGTGAAAAATTGACTTGTCGTGAAAGCCACCGTTCAAAAGAGCCCAAAATAAAATCAAGGCAATAAAAAGAAACAAATGCCAAAATAGGGCCAAAAGGATTTTCTCTAAGTTGAGAATGATAGAAATCTCAAAATAGCTTAAAAGGCATATTTATATTAGAGGGTATTCGGATCGATAATTAAACGCGTTTGCACCACGAATCTCAACGTTGAAAGATCGTATTATGACGCTATTATTTTTAGAATCGTCAATATTCTGGATTTGTGTGCATGTTTGACTGTTTAGTTCATTTAGCTCACACTTTAATTGTCACATACGGATAAAATAAAGTTTAATGACATTTCACTATCAATTAGAGTTTCTTGAACGTTTTGACGTGCTAATATTGTGACTCATTTGTTGTAGTTCACGTCCATACACTCCATAACCATGTTTGAGCACATCGGTTCTATGTTAGCACGTAACTCACATTGTTTCTTATTTTTTTTCCTGTTTTGAGTCTGTTTCGGTACAGTTTGGCCTTTCCAGAAAGCTTTTTATGAAAAAATCTCACTGGACAAAACCTTATCATTTTTTGAGTCTTTTATGTAAGTTTTGTTATGTCACTTAACTGAAACCCATATATCGTTCGAGCGAGATCCATTATCGCGCGATATTGTCGTTCAAACGACGTTGCTCTTCGTTCGAGTGACTTCTTTTACGTTCGAGCGACATTAGGGTTTCTTGTTTTTATCGCTCACTCGACGACTTCAGTACTTATTCCATTTTCCCTCTCTGTTAGAACAATCAGCTTGGGCGATTTTTAAAAAAAAACTCCATTGTTCATACTCGAAGCCTCGACTCACTCCAGTGTTGAACACTGACTACGTGGTCTGATTTAGGTTCCATTTTCTGGCTTGTGTTCTCGCTGGCTTACACCTTAACTGAGTGTAACACCCCGACCGCCTGGGGAGAGCGAACGGAGCGCTAATACAATAAAATAAATCCAAATCCATAAATAACAAGGTATAAAGCATCTAAATAAACCCACAATAATATAAATCCACTAATCTCAATTCTCTACAATTACAACAACTAACTCGAAAATAAAATACAAATCTCCAAAGATCTATACATCAAAATAATACAAATCTTTCCCAAACAATCCTCGCTAAAATCAATCTCCATAGCGCCCCAAAATCCGCGCTAACCTGCCACTAAAAGAAAATATGGGGAAGTACACAATACGACAGGAAAGATGCTCAACAAAAATAGATTAGCATTGAATAAAGCGTAACAACACGAGTACGAATATTCAAATCAAAATGCAAATATCAATAGCATTTTATCAATAAATTTCTCAACAACACTTTAACCCGGTCACCAGGCCTCACCACATCCGTATATGCTTTATCATGCCATAGCCCGGGAAACAGGAATTTTGGCGGGTGCCCAACATCCGTGACATATTAAAATCTCATGACAACGTGCTCATCAACAATATAATGATACCACATGAATCAAAATAATTTCAACAATTATTTTCCAGATTTCAATGAATTTATCAATTCAAATATGAGTTCAATTAACAAGAATTCAAAGAGAATGACACTCGCGAGATTTAAGGAGCATATTGTGTAAAACCCCATACCTCAAACCATGATGAGAAACCAATGATCACATCCTCAAGATCAACATAAAAGATCTACAAAATTTCCTCCAAGAACCTCTAACAAAATAGCCCCAAGAACACCTCTAATCTAAGGTTGGAACTCACAAATCTCAAGGGCCAATGTATAATTAAAAAGAAGAGGAATATAAAATATATTTGCTGCCAAAAGTTGTGCCAAAAGTAGGTTAAAAGGCTTGCCCACGACTTCCTTTTGTAATGCAAAGAAATGAAGAGTTGGAATCCAAAAGACTCCTTTAAATAAGGCAAACAAAATGAAGAGTTGGAAGTCAAAACAACTCCAAGAGTTAAAAACATTTTAAAATCATTTTAAAATCCGTTTTAACTCCGATTTTGAAACCGTTTGAAATTATCCCCTTTAAAAATAATAACCAACATATTTGAGCAATAAAAATAATTTTATCAAAAACTTTATTTTCCTCATTTTCCAAAAATTAATTAAAATAGCCCAAAAATTACGCGGGTTGTTACACTGAGGTTATTTGGAGTTTGGAAAAAATATTTTAGGGTTCTAAGAATCGCGCATTTTTTTAGTTGGAGCTCTGTTTTCTGCCGTTGTCACACTTCTCATCACCATTTTAGAGTTTGAGCTTCACTATGTGAGGTATTTTTTTTATGTTTCTCTACTATGATTGATTTCTGAGTTGGGTTTCTGATTCCAAGTTGTGAATGAAGTGAATATACACATTTTACACCATTTTTCTACTGAATACTATGTTATTCATTCTCATTTACGATCTAGGATAAAAAAAATCTCGTTTGAAGCAAGGGTTTGTTTGAAATTTTGGGAATAAAACACATAGCACCTCTACATTATTGTTGGTATTTTTTAATATAATCAAATCAGGTGTGTAATAAGTTTATGTTTTTTTATCCTAAAAAATTTCATGCTTGGGGCTGCCAATAGAGTCTATTCGCCATTTTTTTAGCCGTATGTGTTTTCCAAATTTATCCAAGAAATTTGTTTTAAATCTTTCTGGTATATCTATTTTTTTGGATTTTTTTTATACCCACCTTTTGTGTCTTTTTACTGGATTATATTAGGTGAATATATATTTTAATCTGATTGGTTTGTGTTGCTGTTGTGGTTGGTATATGCGACGGTTTAGTTGGATTTTTATATGGAGAGAGGTTCTCAGTTGTCTGGGTTGTGTCTTACACCATTTTTCCGTACATTACGATGTATTTCTTTTAGTAGTTATGCCTCCTAGACGCCAAGTTTCCCCGTATGGACGTCTAGATGAAGTGCCTACGTCCCCTCATGCCCAGCGAGCTCGGACTCATCGGCCACCCTACTTTATTGTAAGATGGGCGACCACTGTCGAGTACGAGCACTACTATATGCTCGGACTTCATATTCGTGTAGTTGTTAGGGAGTGAGATTTTGTGGTCTCTACATTCGACCAGTTATCCATTCCTATTTAGATGTTAGGTAGGGGCTGGGATCCCTTATTTAAGGCTTATGGGGTAGTCTATCTAGACATTGTCAGAGAGTTCTTTTTACGTGCGACTCCCACTCCTGCAGGTATTCAGTTTACCGTTCGTGGCATTCCTCTTCTCGTCACAGTTGATTTGATAGCCGCGACGCTATAGACTCCACGTGTCCCTGATGCTATTTTTCCCCATATGGGTGATGATACTCCATCTGCTAAGGAGATTATTCGCCACTATTTCTGGGAGATCCCTCTAGCTGATGCTACTATGTATCATCGTCAGATTTACATTGCCTTTCGCATTATTAATAGATTTATGTCATCATCGATCTATCCTAGGATCAATCATACTCAGATCAGTTTTGATATCGTTTATTTCATGTAGGTTATATCTCGGGGATGGGATATTGATTTTCCCACTATCATGTTCCGAGTGATGTCCTCTGTTACCATCCTCGGTACCACCCCTATTCGCACTGCTCTCCCCTATGGGTTCCTCATTTTTAGTATCTGCACATCTACTGGAGTTCCTATTTTATAGGATGACTTGGTCTCTCCGAGCCTACTTTCATTTATCGCAATACTCTTACTCGTTTCTGAGAGTCATCTGAGTGTAGAGGCGAGATCTAGACCTCCACCCTCAGAGGGAGCTTCTTTAGGATATGGATGTTCTTCCCAACCAGCGAGTCCCATTGGTCCCTGCCCTAATGCCACTCAGCCTGGTCTTTTCACATCTACACCGAGACGTCATTTCGAGGAGGAGTTTTATACTTTACAGGCACAGGTAGCTTCTCAAGCCAAGATGTATGATGCTATGATGGCTATATTTGATGATGGGGCCGAGGATCGTGCCCGTAACGAGTCCCAAATGATAATATTTTTTTATGAGATGCGGCGCAGAGAGTAGAACAGAGGAGCTGGTTCTTCTAGTTTATCACATATTACAGCTACATATTCTGATGATGATGATACATATGATTAGTTGTTTATTTATTGTGACATTATATTTGAGACTATTGATATGTATTATGTATTTATTTCTCTTTGATATAATGTACTCTTTCACTGATCTACATTTTATATCCACATTTTTATGTATTTATGACACGGATGTACACTCCTATTGATGATGCAATCGTATTGATTCTGACTTTTATACATTTCCTGCTATGTTTTACTATCCATTGTCATGCAGATATTTAGATTTGTTTATTTAGTTATGCAATTAATCTCCATTTATTCTTGTTAGATTTGGTTTGTCTGTCCCGCGTTTTGTCTATTCCAGGCAAAAAAGGGGAGAGATATGTGATGTAGGGAAAGTTTATCGTTTATTTATTTATGCTTTAGTGATATATATTTTTTTCCTCCACACTTCACTTGGTTATATGTTTATGTCTTGTGTGTGCAGGTATATTTTTCAGAGATTCAAAAATCTATTTCTGCATCACATTCAGAGACAAATGTCGGTTCTACAGTTTTTGTTCATATCCTGTATTTTTATCATTTTAGGTTTATGGGATAGGACATATGTTTTTCGGCTTATAGCATTTTTTTTGGGTTTTGTCCCGGAATAGCCAAAAGGGGAGATTTGTAGGAACAAATTTCTAATCAAGTCAATTTGTTCATTATTGGCTTAATTCTAGACAAAATAATTTGAGCCTACGCTAGTTTTAATTTGAGATTAATTGAAGCCTGCAATAATTCAAGATTGAAGGATTTGCAATTGAAAGCTTTGAAGAAGAAATCAAGTCAAGTTGCATTATTTCATACTCAGTTTGTTCTTGATCACACGGGTATGAATACTTAAAACAATTGATGTGATTTAGAATTTTGATTAAAGAATGGATGAGTTAAATGTTTTAATATTGGGAACTAAATATTTGCGGAAATGTATTTTAAATATTTCTGAGTCAAATTTTTTTTTGAAAATTTGAGGAATAAAAAGAAAATCATTTTTAACTGTTGCTCGAACGATAAAGAGTATTGTTCTAACGGCATGCTCATGTCGCTCGAACGACGTGGCTTGTCGCCACGATTTTCGTATTTTGTTTTCGTTGGACTCTTATTTGATCAGAAATAAATACACCACTGCTTAGACGTTTTTCAAAATACACAGAACAGTTCGAAAATTCCCATATAGTTCTTCATCATCCGGATTTTATTCAAGATCAAATTAATCAGTTCTATAGTTTGTGATCTTGAACGTGTTTACCGAAAGAAAGTTCATTAGTTGATTACACTAACTGAGGTCATTGGGGATGCTTGCAGGTATGCCTTGCTGAAGACTAAAGTTGCGGTTCTTGAGGGTTCTTGCGAGAGTACTTTGCTGAGTTAGACTACGTGTCTATGTGAATTTTCTACGGTAGATTCATTGCAGATTTTGCTATGCTCTAAGTTGCAATTTACTGTTCATAGTGAAATAAAAAGGTTTTACCCGAAAGGTTTTTTTCCTGAAATTGTTTCTTTTACTGCATGCTATAATTGTTTAATGGATTAAATCACTTATATATATGCTTAGGGTTTAAGAAGTTATAATTGGATTTAACTAAAATTTGAAATAGTTATTTTTACCTAAAGCACACAGTAAAGGGCCACCTCAAGTAAAAAGGAAAAAAAACCTAAGTACAGCCCAACCCAACCAATAGCCACACTCAACAGGGGCTAACGCCACCAATAGAGGTCGGAGGAGGAGTAAAAACTCGCCAAAAAATCCAGCCAACACATAATATACCTAAATCAGCAAAAAGAAACGCATAGGAGCAGAAAAGAGGTTACCATGGAGTGAAAACAGTCGGAAAGTACCAAAACACGGTTGAGTATCACCTAAAAATGGAATAAGGGTATGGTTTTTGGAAATCTGGAAGCTTTAGAGAGATAGAGAAATAGCTTGTGTAGTACGTCTTGGCCTGATGCCGTCGACCGAGACCACACTTGTCACTTGTCAGCATGAAGTCCTACACTACATCAGCGACCTTATACTCGGCCAGGTCGAGACCTCTCAATATGGCATCTACAGTACGAGCAGTATAAGGTCCCAAAATGGCATGTCCCATGTGGAAAAGTCTGTTACAACAAGATTGCCCCCTCACGTGAGGGATTATTGCATCATAATCAGTTATAAATGTGAAGGATAGGTGTCAACTAGCTATTGGAAGCCTTCACATACACATGACGATTACATGCTTGGGGGGTACATTACACCCCCAAGGCACTATCAATACACTTCATCTTCTACATTGAAAATGATCGCATATTGAAAACCCTAGCAAAACTTTATCAAACTGATTGTAAGAGAGAGAAAAGCTTAGGTGTTATACTTACAGGCCATTAGTGCCATTGTTATAGTGAAAACCACCATTCACATTGCATAGTGGACGTCGGCTCCGACCGAACCACTTAAATTTCGATGTTCTTCCCCTTTGTCTCATCTCTCTCTCTATTGTTCTACTGCTGTACTTCTGCCATTTTTGAACTAATGTGAGCTTATTCATCACTTAGATCTGGTGATACCAATTCTAGTATCATCAGATCGCATGATCATGGAACCCATAGTTTTGAGAGCACGATGATAATTTGAGAATATCTACACTTAAGTTTGAAAATATGGACCCCTCTGTGACACCCGGCTTATTAAAATAAGAGGTGGCCAACCCGCTACTCCAATAATTACTGAAATCATAAATGGTTCATTCTTAGCATCACTGTCGTATAAATAATAGTACGAGATAACCACAAAATATTTTAGAAAATGGATGTCAAATAATTTTGCAAGTTTAATAAAAAAAAACTTCGGCAATCCAATTTATAAAAGAAGGTGGATATATAAATAAAGACATGTAATAGTTTAATAACCATTCCACAAAACATAACCAAATAAGTTGTCGGTTAACAGACTAATACAAAAGATTACACCAAGTATTACAGTAAATATGAACAATAACTGGGGCAACACGCCCGAATGTATAAACTGATCATAACTAGATTATACAAAAGATTAATGCGTCTATACAAAAGTCCTTCAACATTCGCAAAAATGTTGTAGCTCCTTGACACTGGAAAGGAAAGGTCAAAACGAACGCCCTTGCGGTGGAGCACCTGAGCATAAATAAGAGCCACACAAGAGAGACAAATGTAAAAGGGTCAGGGCCCGGTTTGATATGATATACGTGTGAATAAAATGCATAATAGTTGAAAATGTTAAACATCAACAACAGGTTAAGTTCGCTCTTCAATATAAGAAATGTCCTCACCTCTCATCTAAATGCACATCCTAACACCATACTAGATCATTATACATTAAACTACCTGTCTAATTAAGAGAAATAGATTAATTCCATTTAACATGCTTAAATTTCAAATTCATAAAATATAACTTTATAAGTCCATTTATCATCGGGAAAGCTAATGCCATAAAGTTGATTTATAAATGCATTACTCATTTATGAAAAGACACATTCGTGAGAATAGTTACCATCAAAATATAACGATTCTAAGACCATCCTTTCGGGAGTCACCCCACCGGATGCGCCCCTAAATGCTACCATCTTCCAGGGCCTATAATCAAGACCACCTGGGCACCTTAAATCGCGTCGCGTGGGAAGCGGCCATATACCTTCAATAGTGAGTCATAACCATACCCAGAATTACCTCACTTCGAATAAAATAACCACATAATGTAACCACCGATCCTATGGCCGAGGACTATATTCTCCCTGCGTTCACTAGCCAGGGGATTTACCTTATTCGCGTAACTTCCCTTATGATAACATTTAGAGAGGTATGTATATGCATGCCATAATCACAAGATATGCCAATTTAAAATGTACAATTATTATTCACAAAACCATATGGGTCTAACGGTATAAGCTACAAGTATAATTACCTTATAATAGACTCCAAAAGTTTACAACAACACTATCCAACTCTACCCTAGTTCCAAACTCGCTCACTAGACAAGATGGGCCATTACGATCTATTAATCAATCCCCGAAACAAGCCCGAATACTCCCTTACTAACCTAGGATATTAATCCCCCTAATATAAGACCCTAATACTCTTTATTACTTCATAAGAGAAGGTTTTTAAGCCTTAAAACCTAAAAGAAAAGGACTAGAAACCAAGTTGGAAAAACACTACAAAACAACAGGATTTCCGAATCGATTCGCCTAGGCCCGAACTGATTCGCCCCTGATAGCGAATCGATTCGCCCAAAAGCGAATCGATTTGGTTGAGAAAACTAACCTTCTATCTCAACCCGAATCGATTCGGCCTTAACCTGAATCAATTCGGTTCCTCAGACCTGTAGCCACCCTTTTTTAGCGAATCGATTCCCTGAGGACGGCGAATCGATTCGCCCTGGTCGGAGTGCCCAGTTGGGGCTACGAGATGGATATAGACCCTAAATACCTAAACCTATTTTCTTCCACTTCTCTCAACATCATCAACTAATAATTTCACCCAATCATTCCTACACAATGATCAACTAATATAACCAACTCTAATCATATATAAATCAAAGTTCAAGGGTTTAGACACCAAATATCATCTATAACCATTAATGGTTTAATCTCAAGAACACAACTATATATACAAATTATTCACACTCAATCATATATATATGCAAGTTAGAAACGTGCCTCCAGATTGTAGTCCCGGATTCTCTTCTCGTAGCAACGATTTCAAGCCCCAAATCTTCAATTCTCTCTTTCTCTTCTCTTTCTCCCAAGCTCTCTCTCTCTCTAACTCTCTAGGTTTAGTAACATAGATGCGAAACAAATGTTCTTGCAAGACTAAAATACCCAATTTCATTAAGTCGAACTTTAAATGCTACTACACAATTAAAATAACTCGTAACATTATAATTAAGTTATAACTAGTCAAAAAATGTCCCGGAACCCAAAAACACAATTGGTACTTATTTTGACTATCTCACCCATTTTCGGACTAACCGTGCCCTCTAAACTGGCATCCGGGATATCGTAAATTATTTCATGTTCCAACGTCATATTAACTCTTTAATAATTATCCGATTGGAATATAAGTCATAACTGTCGCTTAAAGCACCACGGTGCAACAAAACATAATGTTATACTATTTACATTCGCTTGATGGTAAATATGCAAAACTCAATAAATATTATCTCTTAAATCACTTAAAGTAATATTTACTTCAACTTCCTTTATTTTATATAATTAACCCAAAAGGTAAATTAAAATAAAAATAGTTCCTTATATATAAGGGGTATTACACCCTCAAATGGCCCCGTGAGCAATATTAACACCTCGTAAGATGCTAGGGTTTTCAATATACGAGTTACATGTTTTCAAGCCTAACCGCGTGGTCATGGTACCCACAATTTGAGAGAATGACGATAATTTGAGAATATCTACACTTAGGCTTGAAAACACGACGTTAAAGGGAAAAACCTCAAAACCCCCCTAAATGGCCCCACGAACAACACAAACACCACGCACGGGATCAATGTAACTCGTATGAACTGACTGCATGGTCACGGGACCCACAGTTCGAGAGCACGATGATAATTTGAAAATATCTACACTTAGGCTTGAAAACATGGTGTTAGAAGGCGAAACCCCGAAACACCCCGAAACGGCCCCACGAGCGGCACCAACACCTCGCATGGGACCAATGTAAATCGTAGTAACTGATCGCGTGGTCACAGGACCCACTATTTGAGAGCACGATAATAATTTGATAATGTCTGCACTTAGGCTTGAAAACATGACGTTAGAGGGAGAAACTCCGAAACACCCACCAAACGGCCCCGTGAGCGGCATCAACACCTCGCATGGGACCAATGTAACATGTAGGAACTGATCGCATGATCACGGGACCCACGGTTTGAGAGCACAATGATAATTTGAGAATATCTACACTTAAGCATGAAAATAAGGCGTTTGACGGTAAAACCCCGAAATACCCCCCCAAACAGTCCAGTGAGTAGGGATGGCAACGGGTCGGGTTTATCAACCCACCCCGCGAAAAAAAATTAACCCGCCACGCCTCGGGAAGGGTCTAGTTTTTAAACCCCGAAACCGATTAAATATAAACTCCCTAAACCCGTCCCCACCCAATTTATATTATACGAGTCAAAAATCCAATCCGCTCCGCGGGTTAAAACCCGTATATTAGAAAAAAGACATTTGTTAGATTAACTATTGACTTAATTCCAGGAGGGAATGCTTTTTTATTAAATTTTTCAAATTATGTTTTATAAATCCAAATAAAATAAAAAAATATCCTACTAGCCTCATGTTCACTTTATCATTTTTCCCTCTCAATTCAGTCTAAATGTGTGTATGTGATTAATTTTACATTGTTCCATTGCCTTTTGTTTTACAAGAAAATAAACAACATGTGTAACCACATTTGTTTTCCAGATCTAATTCAAGAGAATTTGAAAACAGTTCATAGATGTTTGAATGATGAGGTCAATTCAAATGTTAAAATTCCGGATACTATTGAGGCTAGAAACAATGTAAAGTTCAGGACTTTCAACCTGTATTATCAAAGTAACAAAAAAATAAGACAAAGAAAGAAGGTTGCTATTGAGGCTAGAAACAACCCATACACCACTCGTGGAAGTGATCTAATCCCAAGGTCATGAAAATTATTTACTGGAGCCTTAGAGGCCTAGGTAACATTGATACCCAAAATGAACCCTTCTTGTTGGTATCAAGTTAAAATCCTGACTTTATTGCTATTTCTGAACCCAAATATTCTTTCTCCTCTATACACACTGCCCATAGATGTTCCCACATCTATGCACACTTTACAACATTAGTATTTAATAGACACACAGACATTCTCGTGTTCAAACGCCAACATCTTAGAATCAACAACAAACCTGTGTTCAAAATGCCAACAACTTATAATCAATTTCCCAGTAAACCTATGTTCAAAAGCCAAATGATACTGTTAAGAGAGAAAAAAAATACAAACATTTTAGATATCAAAATGATATCTAATAGGTGGATGATTCAAGGAAAAAGAAAAAATGATACCTTACCAAATAAAAAATGTCGGCAAGAACAGGGCAGCCGCTGCCGCTTGCTTTGGTCGCAGGATTTGGTCAGCGAGAACAAGGCAATGGTCGCTGGTGGCTTTGGTAGATGGTGGATGGTGTGTGAATGGAGGGTGGAACTTGGGGGAGCATGGAAGCACCTGGTGGCTTTGGTCGCTGGTGGAGGGCGATAGCCATCTGGTGTGGGGGGGGGGGGTGAATGGAGAGAGGGAGTTTATCAGATTTTGAGAGAGAGAGAGAGATATGTATTTAGGGGTTTAAGTTTATATATATATGGGCAAAGAAGTGTATTTAAGTTAATATAAGAAGGGTATTTAAGTCAATCTAAGTATTAAACAGGGCGGGGGGACATATTTATTTGAAACCCGAACCCGCCCCATTTAATAAATATTTTTTTTAAACCCAAACCCGTCCATATTATTTTAAACGGGTTTTTAACCCGCCCCATTAGGGTTGGGTCGGGCTAAATTGGCATCCCTACCCATGAGTGACACCAACACCTTGCATGAGACCAATGTAACTCGTTGGAACTGATCAGGTGGTCATGGGACTCATGGTTCGAGAGAACGATGATAATTTGAGAGTATCCACACTTAGGCTTGAAACACATGGCGTAGAGGGCGAAATCATGACACCCCCCAAACGACCGCAAGAGCGGCGCCAACACCTCGCACGGGACCAATGTAACTCGTAGGAACTGACCGCGTGGTCACGGGACCCACGATTTGAGAGCACGACGATAATTTGAGAATATCTACACTTAGGCTTGAAAACATGGTGGTAGAGGGTGAAAACCTTGCCATCCTCCCCTCCTAAATGGCTCCGTGAGCACGATGGTAATTTGAGAATATCTGCTCTTAGGCATGGAAACATGGCATTAAAGGGTGAAATCTCAAAACACCCCCTAAACGGTCGCATGAGCGGCACCAACACCTCTCACGGGACCAGTGTAACTTCTAAGAACTGACTGCATGGTCATTTGACCCACAGTTTGAGAGTACGACGATAATTTGAGAATATCTACACTTAGACTTGAAACACATGACGTTAGAGGTCCAAACTCCGAAACACCACCCAAACGGCCCCTTGAGTGGCATCCACACCTTATACGGGACTAATGTAACTCGTAGGAACTGACCACATGATCATGGGACCTACAATTTGAGAGTGCGACGAATATTTGAGAATATCTGCACTTAGGCTTGAAAACATGGCGTTAGAGGGAGAAACCTAGAAACACCCTTGGGCTTGAAAACATGGCGTTAGAGGGAGAAACCCAGAAACACCCCTAAAAAGGTCACGTGATTGGCATCAACACCTCACATGGGACTAATGTAACTCGTATGAACTGATCGGGTGGTCATGGGACCAACGGTTTGAGAGCACGACGATAATTTGAGAATATCTACACTTAGGCTTGAAAACATGACGTTAAAGGGCGAACCCCAAAACACACCCTGAACGGCCTCGTGAGCGGTTCTAGCACCTCGCACGGGATCAATGTAACTCGTAGAAAACGACCATGTGGTCACGGAACCCATAGTTGAGAGCACGACGATAATTTGAGAATATTTATACTTAGGCTTGAAAAAAGGGCACCCCACAAACGGTCCCGTGGGTGGCACAAACACCCCGTACAAGACAATATAACTCGTAGAAACTGGTCGCATGGTCACGGGACCCACGGTTTGAGAGCATGGTTATAATATGATCATATATACACTTAGGCTTGAAAACATGACGTTAGAGGGGGAAACTACGAAATACCCTCCCCCCCAAACAGCCCGTGAGCGGTACCAACACCTCGCACGGGATCAATGTAACTCGTAGGAATTGACCACGTGGTCACGAGACCAACGGTTGATAACACGATAATAATTTAAAAATATTTACACTTAGGCTTGAAAACATGGCGTTAGAGGGCGAAACCCCGTAACACCCCCCAAATGACCCCATGAGAGGCACAAACACCTTGCACGGTACAATGTAACTCCTAGAAACTGAGCGCGTGGTTACGTTACCCATGGTTTGAGAGAACAGTGATCATTTAAGAATATCTACACTTAGGCTTAAAAACATGGCCTTAGAGGACGAAACCCTGAAATACCCCCCAAACGGCCCCGTGATTGGCGACAACACCTTTCACGGGATAAATGTTACTCGTAGGAACTAATCGCGCGGTCACGGGACCCACGGTTTAAGATCATGGCGATAATTTGAGAATATCTACACTTAGGCTTGAAAACATGGCGTTAGCGAGCGAAATCCTGAAACACCCCCCATGAGTGGCACTATCACCTCACACGGGACCAATGTAACTTGTAAGAACTGATCGTGTGGTCACAAACCCACGATTTGAGAACACTGCAATAATTTGAGAATATCTACACTTAGGCTTGAAAATATGACATTAGAGGGCACCCCCCAAAGGGTCCCGTGAGCGTCGCCAACACCTCGCAAGGGATCAATGTAACTCATAGGAACTGACCGCGTGGTCACGGAATCCACGACTTGTGAGCACAATGATAATTTGAGAATATCCACACTTAGGCTTGAAACACATGGCGTAGAGGGAAAAATCATGAAACACCCCCCAAACAGCCGCGAGAGCGGTACCAACACCTCGCACGGGACCAATGTAACTCGTAGGAACTGATCGCGTGGTCATGGGACCCACGGTTTGTGAGCATAACGATAATTTGAGAATATCTACATTTAGGCTTGAAAACATGGCCTTAAAGGTAGAATCTTTGAAATACCCCCAAACGGACCCGTGAGCGGCACCTACACTTCGACAGAACCAACACCTCGTATGGGATTTAGCCACGAATCAGATTTTAGAATGTTCAGAAAATTGAGAAAATTTTGCCCATTTTTTATTATAGTTAAAAATGGTCACCGCCAAAGTCCATGATCATCTCTATTTTTTTTTCTCAAGCATAAAAAGGGTCACGACTTAGGGTCGTGACTATTTTTGTGATGTCAACATTTGGATCATAACCTTCAGCCGTGACCATTGTCATAATTAATTGGATGGGTCATGGCCTTGAGCCGTTACCAAAGTCGTGACCACTGTCATACTCAAAAGGATGGGTCACGAACTTGATCCGTGACCTTTCGTTTGGTTAGGAATTTGGGCCGTGACCCACGAAAATGGTCACACCCAAAATGGCCATGGCCCTTGCCCGCTGCCCACTGTCCTGGTTAGGGACTTTGACCGTGACCATCCGCCCGATATGGTTTAGTGAAAGAAATCATACTGGATTTCTGTTTTATTTTAATTAAGGAATTATCACCCGATATTAGAATAGGCGAGGTGTCACAAGATATTCTTGCAACTTTAGGTCCCTGACCTAAGATTATAAAATGTTCTCCTCATATGCATTTTTACTTTATATACAGGTTAACAACGATGAGTCATCGGGCATTCAGTTGTAGTGATCCATCTTAGTATCCATAGAGTTGGAGTCGTTAGTTCATTGTAGTTGTTCATATGTGTTCGGGAGTTGTATTTAGAGGAATTTTTTGTTGTACTCTATTTTATTCAGTTAAAGAATTGTAATAAGAGATTTGATTTAATGGATTAATTTACTAGAGTTTAGTTATTTCAGTCCAGTTACCCTTTTTGTCATCCTTATTGAGTTTTAATTGTAGATGGTTTTTATTTATTGTAGTTTTTGGTTTGTCATGGTGCTGAGAATGATATAAATTATTTTAACGCTCCTGGTATTTTTTATCAGACTTGATCAACCAGGCGTGGAAGATCGAGGGTGTCGCACCTGATATAATTGACTGGAAGTTTGGCGCCTAAAGGGTCACAGGTTGGTTACGTTCTGGAATCGTGACCAGTTTGGTTATGACCTAGAACCATGACTATGTCCCTATTAGTGTCACACTTTGTCTTGGTCACAGGATTGGTCACGAGTTTTGTAATATGGTCACGATTTTGGATCATAACAAAATGACTATGACCATTCTAGATATAAGGCATAGTGAGAGTGTGTGTGTGCATATATATACCTTTATGTGTTATACATGAGTATATGTGTATTTTTAATCTGCTTATTCCATCCTCAAAGTCTAACATAACTCATCAAGAGTATTAATAATTACAAAGTTACTATTATAATGCATGTGAAATATCCAAAAAACAACCACTATACTATCGTATCAAATTACACCAACATTATACCCAATTTCAGATTTGCACCCAATTTCAATTTTAATTTCAAATTTACATAACATTATACTCGATTTCAATTGCATATTTACATAACACAACGGGTCAAATTAATCTAACATTATATCCAATTTTTGATTTATAACCCATTTCAATTTTAAGCGAGGCATAACCCCTTATCTAGATCTGATTAGTGCCAAAGAACAATCAGAAAAGGACAATAAATGCAAGTAAGTGAATAACAATATTCAATACTCAAACTTGTATTAAATGAAGTATTTTACAACATAAATGCTCTAAAAGCCAATAAATGGAGGAGACCTGCAGACAACTTGGTCGGATGGAGAAGGAACAAACACTCTTAGCTCAAAAATAGCAAGGCAGTAACCTTAAGCCACAGTAAATGGTCAGTAGCGGTGTTAATGGTGGCAAAAGGGAATAATCACATAATGATGATCTCACAGCAAACATTCTGGTTTAGAGAAATCTCAACAGCAATTCTAGGTTTAAATTGTCGTCCGTATAAACTATGTTACAGGGGTATTTATATGGGAGCCCGGTCACTCGAGTGTCCTTGCAAGCTTTAAATGGACTGCCACAATTAAAGGATAACCAAAAGTCCATCATAAGACTACTGGATAGTACAAGCTCATAAATAAGCTTACTATCCTATGAATAAACTCACTTGAGTGTTATTTCCAAGATCTCCTAAATGTCAGATGCCATGACATTATGGGTTGGTAAACAGTAATCTGTAAAGGATATGTTGTCACATCAATCAAAAGGGTGGTTTATCGAATGAAGGTTACTTGGGCAACCTATGAACTATATGTGAGGAATCAAAACTATCCTTGGATAACTGTTTGGTCTGAGGTCCCGCGACGAGGTTCTCCAGGATATGGTAACTCGAGCATCTATTCAGCCGTGCTTTGAACAAACGAAGGTTTTGCCTAAGTGTGCTACGGGGGTTAAGTATTGCTTTCCCAACATTGCCTTACTCCCAATCCTCCAAACAAAATCCCTATAAGGTTCTCAGAATGAGGTTATTCGATAGAGCATGTAAGCTCTCTTATGCCCTGTGACACCCCGCCTAATTAAATACAGGGCAATCACTCCTTTATTAAATTAATTCAAGGTGAACAGTTGGTTCGTTCTGAGCATCACTGTCGAAAAATAAAATTTTCAATTTAACACCCTAATTAATTAAGCTAAGTGTCAAAACCAATTTTTATAACATTACTTTCCAAATTTTATTTAAAGAAAAATTATTTATTTATTAACAACATTCCAATAAGTAAGAATCATACCACAAATACCCTGGAACATAATCAAATTAATTTAGCCATTCAACATTCAAAATCCCAACATTAAAATTTAAAGTAAAATATCCAAACCATAATAAATCACAAAGAATCAATACTACAATACTGAATCGCAATGTCTAAATAAAACAACTAAATAATGGAAAGGGCGACACATGCCCAATAACTGAGAATGATAGAAGTGAAATCAAATAAATGAAGTCGTCTACTCAAGTGGCCTGCAACTCCCACCTAAGTTGCAGCACGCTCCTTCCAAGGAATCCTACGCAAGACGCCCCTGTGGCTGGGCACCTGTAATATATACATATATATACAAGAGAAAAGAGAAATAGAAACGGGTCAGAGCCCGATAGTGTGTATGATTTAAAAATTCGTTTAGCAAGTATTTAAATTGATACAGGCCAATGCAACAACATATTAGTGCGACACTCTCTTGAGAAATTCTCACCTCTAATGTGCACGCCTATCGTACTAACCTTCCCAACTGATTATCTACCATATATCACACTAATCTTCCCCAACGATTTAAGATTATCTTAGGTTATTCGCAAGATTTAAAACTAAACAACACAATCATTTACAAAGTAAGATTTCAATTTGTGATCAAAGTTCTCATTTTAACTTAGTAACCAATAAAGTTTTCCCGTGCCATATTATACTTTCTCAAAACAAGTATTTACAATTTTGAGTCATCAATCATGTCCTACTTACCAAATCACAGTAGGCAGTTCCAAATTCCAGAATTTTCATATATATATTAACTACTCGTATGATATATATATTATAACAGCACCCCAAATAAAACTATGGTGCGGGCATACTCTACTATCCAAACCCCATATCACTCGTATTAAGGGGAATACAAATCCGGAATCACTCTCGAATTGTATTAACACATACACAACAATATTGAGGCGAAGCATAGATTCCAAGTCTCTAAGAGGAAAGCACATACCCGCGTCTCTTAGGACCGTCTGAACTATCATTCCGATAGCCTGTACCAAGGATATCTATCTCCTAGGGTACGAATCAATATCCCCCCGAAGGCAACACAGGATAAGATCGTCCCAGCACGATAACCTCAGGGATAGCAAGTAGCGTGGGTATGATTTTCACACATAGATAGCATATGCATACACAATCATATAACTATACTAATATTACCATATTAATATTAGGTATATCTCAACTTCCATAGTTACGACATTTATCCTTGTTTTCACATTATTAATATCACGTATAAGGGTTCGTCTCTAACCTTAATTCGAAGGATTTTTCCAACTTATTACGTAACTCTCATGGACTTTATCCTCCCAAGTATAAAATTCAGTAGGTATCATTTTTATGTTCCAACGTAACTCTTTTACGCATCTCTCCCTTTAATTCATAAATTCATCGACCCTTAAGTAATTATCCCAAAAATATAATTCTCGACTCATATTAAAAGTTCCAAAATTTATCCATATGTCCTACTGGTCTTCCCTATCTCCCAAAGCACTTTATTAAGGATGTCCAAGAATTATTTCACATTAAATTGAATTTCAACAAATTAATAAGGGGAAAACATGAGTCTGCCAAGAGGGGTCGATCGATCGAGGTCTGGGGCTCGATCGATCGAACCTTCGATCGATCGAAGCTCTGGGCTCGATCGATCGATCAAACAGGTATTTCGATTTCTGCAGTTTTGCAGTTACGGGTTCTAACACCTATCTTCATCCAAATTCAAGTTTTACATTCCCAAACGTCTAAAGATTCATACTACTAACATTATATCATCATACTAGGTATTTCCAACGTAAAGCATGTGGGTTTCTATCATTAAACATGGATTAATAGCCCAAAAATTTATATAATTATCAAGAACCCTAGAAATCTCTTAAACATGGTTCTAATTTGATTTTTTTCCCAGAATTTGCTTCTTATAACATCATAATTTCGTGGTTAAGTCCTCTTCATGACAAGAGTTTCCAGAATTTTCCTTTAAACCATAACTACATGAATTTTCCTATCTCAAATTGGGTTTTTCTTCCCTATAATTCATTCTTAATCATTCCTAAACTAATATGAAAGATGCATCAACGAAATAAGCAAGATAAACAGTTTCCTGGGATTTTCAGAAGTCTGGTTTGGTGTCGAATTCGGTGTGGTTGTGTTCCCCGTCTCGCGATCTACGCGTTGGTGGTGGCGGCGGTGCAAACGGGTGAGTTTTGAGCCTTGGAATGCCTTGAGGGCTCTCTCCTCTCTTCTCCAATGGCCGTTCTAGGGTTCTGAGTATTCTAACCCTAAATGACTAACCTAAATGGCTGATATAGGTTATTAATTTTCGTGGGTTTAATTACCCAAAAATGCAAAATGACTAAAATGCCCTCCCGGGTTACTAATTAGGCCTAAAAATGCCCCGAGACCCAAATCAAACCCCCGGGTACACTTTTCTGACTATCTCGACCCTTCCGGACGCATTGGCGCACTCAAAATGATCATACGAACAACTTATAAAATATTCACTTTTATTTATCAATATTTAGTCCCGACGCAACACAAGCACGTCCCGACTCAAATTTTCGAAATTGTCATTTTATTTGCTCGTGACATTCAATATAACCAATATTATATATTACTTTGCTCATTAGTAATATTCAACAAATTTCCCATAATTACTAACTCTCATCGCGTTAATAATTATAACATAATTAATTTTCGGATTTATATTAAATAATTAATTCACATTAAATTATATAAATCCCCAAATTAATATAGCATAAAAATACGGGGTATTACATGCCCTGCCAAACATGGTCTCTCGAGGGTACCGATAAACCTCATAAATATTACAAGGTACATTTGATAATATAAGGAAAGTCAAATAGAAATACATCATAATTCTTGTTATAAATATATTATCCCTCGAATGGGCTAGATCTTTATAGAAGGTCCTTCGAGTAGCATCAGTATTCACTTTGTCATTCATCCTTCATTTAGTTCAAAATCATTCTTGCTAATCAATCTTGGACTTGGACCCCCTACACGATTTATAACCAATTTCAATATCATATGTATATACAATAATATACCTAATTTCTGATTTATACCTAATTTCAATTTTAATTTCATATTTGCATAATAAAATGGGTCTAATTTTAGATTTATGCCGAATTTTTATAAATCCTAAATTAATAGAACACACACATACACACACACACACACGCACACATACATAACACACACACATAAACCCTAAAGTAATCCAACATAAATAAACACACACACATATATATAAACACATAAACACACCTATACACATATATGTATATATAGTACACAAAAGATACACAAACACATGCCAACACACATAAATACACACACACACACACACACACACACACACACACACACACACACACACACACACACACATATATAAAGAGAGATTATTATCTTGAGTGTATAGAGAAAGATGGTTGTCGAAGAGAGGGAGATGAGTGACGGAGAGAGAGAGGGAGAATTGTCGGTGAAAGAGAGAGATAAAAAGAGAGGTCGTGAAATAAAATTCCCTCCCTAGTTTCTTTTATATCCAATACATGGTCACGATTATAAACTGTGACCCCTATTGTAACCAATCAAATTGTCATGGGTTCCAATAAATGGTCACGGCTGGAACCTAGGACTAAATGCCAACCATCAGGAATATCAAAAGTTACTCGGATGGGATGCCAACCATCACTAGATTTCAAGAGTTTTATTTATTGTACACAGATGTAAATGCCTCGTAATATAAAGGCGTTCCATCTCTAGAGTTTTACACCATTATAAATATAGAATACTCCTTCAACTCAAGGGACAATTCAAATCATTCATATGCACACCATACTGAGCTATTGTAACCTTACGAAATAATACTAACAGTGGACGTAAGCTAATTTATAATCAAACCACTCTAAAATTATCTTTATTGTGTGTGTGTGTGATTTTATTAACTTACTATATTTTTATTTGTGATTATAAATTAGGATTAAGGCCATTTTTAGGCATCAATAGTCATGTTGCATAAATGGTTTATATTATGTCATTACTTATTTATTTACTTGTTTGATGCTGATAATGATATAAATTGATTGATATGTCCTATCCTCGGCGTATCGGGTTGGACAATAGACACGTGAAAAAATAGAGATTGTTACACTTAAGTGGTATGATGGGAAATAATAACTAATTATTAGTATCATCAAAGGCGGAGCCATGTGTACTCTAGTAGGGGCACCCAAACCAGCTAAATTTTTTAGTATGTACATATAAAACCCAATTATTGAGATCAGTTAGTAATGACTCATTTTATTAACTAGCAGAGAACAAGACATGTGTATTTTTTTAACACTTAGCACTTATCAACTGAACACTTGATATTACTTGTTGTCCCTTTCCTATTTGTTTGCATCTACTTTCCTCATTGATGATTATAGTTACTTTTAACTAAGAGTTAAGATTCGTGTAATAAAAGGTTACCAAATATTTCACAATATTTTGATTTAGATTCGAGAAGGGACTATCCACTTGATATCAAGGACAAGTGTGGAAAGCTACGACGAATATTTTCTCATAGGTATTAATTTGGGACAAGCTAAAAAAAGGAAATACGACAATTAATCTAGGATGAAAAGAGTAATCACACACACACACACACACACATATATATATATATATATATATATATATATATATATATATATATATATATATATATATATACATATGGTGTCTCCTCATGTTATTTCTCCACGTCAACACTAATGAATGTTAGAGTTACTCTCAATTTTGACACATCTCACTTTCTACTCTATAACTTGATTTTACAAAAAACAAAAAAATTACTATAGATTTAACTAAAAGGCTAACCAAAAGCCACTCTTTTTCTCCTTCCCAAAACAAAAACTTCATCACTGGTTGTTACATTGGATAATTTTTACTAAACAAGTCTATTTTCATCTTTCTTAATTTTTAACTTCTTTTCTTTATATAAATTGTGTTTTAAGAGACTATTCTTATAAATATAAATATTATATTTTTTAAGAAAAAACTATTTTTATACAATAGTGTTAACATGCAAATTTTATAGACCATTTTAGAAAAGTGCACATTTTTTTATAAAAAAACATTTTTTTGAGTTATACATGAAAAAACTTTTTATTATACAAATATTAGCATTTATTAATTAAAGAAAAAGACGTCTCATATAAAATAAAGGGGCATATATCAAATAGTCCATCGAACTTTTTTTTAATAGATATTTAATCCAAGTCTTTTTATTTTGCATCAAAAAGTCGTTCACCATGTCAAAAAGACTTTATTACGCCGCTGACGCGGACCTTTAAAGATAAGAGAATAAGAGACTTTTTGGTACAAAATAAAAAACTTGAACTAAATATATATTAAAAAAATATTTAAGGGACTTTTTGATATTTGATCCGAAAATAAACCTACATTTTTTTTTTTGTAAATAGTACTTGTAAAAACTTTGATAAGAAATATTAAACTCAAAACTCACGTTGTTTCACTTTTAACAAACAAAAACCGAATCGATCTAAAGACTTGGTTACATCCGTTTCAACTCCGGCCGGCGACTCGCCTTTGCGAGTCCTCTTCAAGGTATTTTCTCTCTCTATATATTCATATATATATATATATTGAGATTTTGAAATCATTTCATATAATTTCTCAATTTCTATTTTGTTTGCTGATAATTTTGTAAACGCCGATCGATAAAAAGCCTTTTTTTGCTGATTGAAAGTGTAGTAATCGTTTAGGATGTGGTTAGATGGATCTAATTTGATGCCATTTTCTGTTATTACTTTTCAGCTGAGCCGATTTTAGAGATTATGTGTAATTATTGAACATGATATTGATGCCTCGTGATTTAGGCGTGAATAACTAAGTGGAGTTGAATTGTTGATTTCTTTGTTATGTATGAAATTAAGGAGGTTTATTACATTTCTTTTGTCTCTGTATTTCATTACATTTCTAGCAAATTGATTTAATGAATTTGTTGTTTAGCAATAAATCTGTGCTGTTTATAATAGTTAGACCATCTTCAAGGCATTGAGCATTTTTGGTCCATCAAAATGTTCTACTACTACTTTCCTTCGCCAAAAATGCGTTTAAGTAAAAAACTGGCAAAAATGCTCGCGCGACAATGGTTAAAAATAAGCATTTACACAATGAACTTTACCTTTTTATCCAATTTGGTCCGTGAATTTTTTATGGAGATATAATACTAAAATTTCATTTTGTTGTCAGACACTTCACCCTTAACTAATACACTAACGAAATACTTATGTTTTCATATAGTCTTGGTGACCTGTCATCCTAATGTACAATTATTAAAAAAAAATTATAATTAATAAATTTATATGATGTGGCACTTAATGTCAATCACCAAACATTTCATATCGTATAACCAAACACATCCCTATCTCTAAACCATAGTTATTGGGATCATTACATCCCCTTACATAACGCGATTATGGATCTCAAATATGGTGGTTCTCGATCTGGATCTTTAAAATTGGCTTTCCCAAATTTAACACTGACTACATTAGTTCTTATTAGTTACAACGAAATTTTGATTCAATAATTGAACAAATGGGACGAAAAAGACTTCTCAACCATATATATATATATATATATATATATACACACATAATGCTTTATATGTCTTATTAATATATTAATAATATTACTGAGATTATCTATTACATACATTCTTAGGGAACTTTTTATATCGGCGGAGTACATGAATCTCGATTATAATACTAAAAGAATCCAACAAGGGTTTTAAAGTGCCCTTATAAAACGAAGTAGTGAACTAACTAAGCGTATCACCAACTTACCGCGTACCGGATAAAGCATCGTACCCGTACCACATAACGGAGCGACTTATGATCAATGTAACATTGCTCCAAACTCCACACACCATTAACCATCACTACCAACCACTGTCTTCTTCTTCTTCATATGTTATTACCTTAGATTTCGAAATTAGTTTTCAGTCAAGATTTCAAAATCAATATAAAATCTGATACAAATCGGATTCAAAAACTCTGGTTCAAAATGGAGTTTCCGGCGATTTGAATGAATCGAACCTTATTGAATCGATAAGATTCTCTAGATATGTATGAACCAATTTTATAAGAATGATGGTGTTAGAGCCTTAATGGATCGGTTTCAAAATGACGGCTGATCAATTTTTTTTCCATCGTTTGGACTCTGAACAACTTTTTTTCACTGGTGTTCAAAATGATATAGGTACTTATTGAATCGAACCTTACCGGTTCAAAATCGATTAAGATTCTGAAATCAATTCAGATCGCAAACCGATTCAATCGCAAATCAACTTGATCCCTAAATCAATTTTGAATCCAATTTCACCTGAGTTTTTCTTTTTGAAGGATTTGAAATAAAAGGGTTTGCGATGGTCATGTGGGTGGTGGTTAGTTGGTGCTCTGCGATTGAGGTTGGAGTTAACCGGGTGGCGGTGGCTGCAATGATGGTGGATTGATTTACATTTTTAATTTTTTAAAAAAGTTTTATCCGAGTTGGATGCCAAATTAAATATTATTATTTTTTAAAAGGATTAGCATACAGAGTGCCACATCATTAGTCCACATGGATGATACATAATCATTGTTCCGTTAGTATGGTGTCAAGTGTTTGACAACAAAATGAAAGTTCAATGTTATATCTGCAAGAAAAAAAAAAAAAGGTTTGGTGACCAAAAGTGGATTAAAATGTAAGTTTGTTGCGTAAATATGTAATTAACCTCTTGTAATTTGATTCAATTTATTTAAAGTAATTGTGTGACTGCTTAGTATCTGATTTGATTCATCGTGAACAGTTGTAAGTATTTCTAGCCTACTAGGATATTATTGTAAGTATTATGCTCGTTGAATGAACTAATTGGATCTGCTACGCCACTGGGCATCCTATATGATGATCGGTTGTGTTTAAGAGGGTGAATGTCACTCTTGAGTTGCTACCTCTGTTTTGTTTAATCCATTACTTAGCATGAAAGATGATTCCTTGTCGAATTTGTTACATTTTTGTTTTCCTTTAGCTGTTTTATTTTTCAACTTACTAGTTTTCTTTCTTTTTTTCCGGTCAAATTGTCAGCTCTCTCCGGTGCGAGTTATAAACATTAAGGCTATCAAGCACACCTGAATTGGTTTATTACAAGAGCATGGAATCACCTGGTAAGCCACTTTAAAACTTACTTTGGTTTACTGTATTACATTTTATTTGTTTTATGAAGTGAGAATTGACGTGCATTAAACCCAAAGAGGTGAAATTTTTTCTGATGATAATGATTGAGTGTTTACTTGACATTGCATGCATAATTGGCACGGTCTTGAGGGAGATTGAGTTTTACCCACTAGAAAAGTGATACGGTATTTTTTAGAAGTGGAGATTTGGTACATCACGGAGCGATCGACAATTTTGGAGCAAATCAGTTGTAATATTGGTCTCAATGCTATTGTGAGACTCCAAAGAAAATTAGTATCACCGTGCGATTTGTTAATTTTCTTGGGGTTAGTTATTTTTTAATCCAATTTTTCACATTGTGCATGCACAATTAATTATTTGAAGGCTATTAATTTGGGCTGAAATTGAAGTGCATTTTTTTTTAGTGAAGAAGGGTGGATTGAAAATTATTGTTTTTCCTTTTCCAAGACTACGTAACACATCATTGAAATCTAAAAGTGTCATTTTTTCATCGATTTATTGGACCTTTGATTTCAACTTCTATTGGAATCTCTCTTTCAGAAAACATCTTAATGATCGGGAGTTCTATGATTTAGTCTCTCGAGTGATGGATATGTAAGGACAAATTTTCGAATCGAGTCCATTTGTATGTTTTGGCTTATTCCTCGTTGGACAAAACCTTTGAATCATATGTTAGGATTTGAGTGTATTTACCTTTCAAGCCTATAGCGTGTTTGATTGAAGACCACAGCGGCCAAGTTAGAGCGTTTACATCACCGTGTCGTGTTTCGTGCATCGTTTCGTCTTCAATATTCAAGGATCTCATAAGGTATAAATGTATATATATTTTGATCCTTGGATTTTATATTGGGTGTTGTTTTCAATTGGTTTTTAATAAATTCTTATTTTGAGGGCATTTTTGAAAAGGTTTTAAAAGAAAAAATTATTTTGGTTTTAAGTCGTGTGAACGACTTTATATTGTTGTTTGAACGAGCGAGAAGTTCTGTATCTCAGAAAAATTTCGTTCCAAACACGTTCGAAGTATGATCGAACGAGATAGACGCGTTCGTTCGAACGAGATTTAGTTTGGTTCGAACGAGCTATGCAGTTTCGTTCGAACGACATCTTGTTTTCATTCGAATGAACCCTCAAAAAATGGGCCGCCTCGGAAAACGTGTTTTCAATATAAAGCAGTGTTGGCATCAGTTTTTAATGAGAGGTTTGGCGAAATTATTTTCCTATTCATATCCAAGAGTCTTCAAAACTCTAGTTTCACCCAACTAGTTTAAGATATAAGTTTTATCTTTATATATGTTTTGAGATCTTGTTTTGTGCACTAAAGTTTTACTCATCATCATCAATGTTTAAAAAGGTGCGAGGCGAGGCGAGGCATTTGAGGCGTAAGCCTCACCGAAAAGAGAAAAAAGAGCAAAATAATATTAAAAAAATACTAATAAGACCATAAAAATAAAATAACAAGGAAATATAAAATAAAAGTACAAAAAAAACATCATTGAGGGCTTTCTCACATAGTTTGACATTTTTTTGTTCCCCCGAGATAACTTTTAAAAAAAAAGTAATATGAGAAAATCAATTTTAACATATTGGTTATTTTACAATATGACAATAAATTAATCAATGCAAAATCGTATTGGCAAAATAATTTTTTTAGCTTCATTCACATATTGGTTATTTTATAATATGACAATAAATTAATCAATGCAACTTAACAAGCAAATTTATTAAAAAAACATTGATTTTCAAGCTAAGATTAAAAAAACAGCAACTTTATTAAAAAAATAATAAAACATATCGACCTAAGTTTATTAAAAAGAACAGCAACCTTTAAAATATATTAGTCTAAGTTAAAGAAAACATATTAATCTAAGTTGAAAACCAAAAAACAGAAACCTTTTAAAAAAAACAGAAATCTTATAAAAAAAAGCCATATTGAAGTTAATTTAGTACATTTATTTCAAACAAACTATATATTTATAACAAAAATATAGTTTCAAACAAATTTATACACTTATTTCAAACAAATTAGTAAAGAAAAACAAAATTAAATGCAATTTTAAAACAAAAATAAAAATAAAAAAAGAATAAGAGTTAGTAGATTAAAACAACATTTTTTGTAATTTAAGTGCAATTTTAGAAAAATGAAGAACTTTAACCTTAAAAAAAAACAGACTTCGTGATGAAAGAAGATAAAGAGTTTTTTTTTTTCTGCGCCTCAACAAAAAGGCGTGAGGCGCATAGGCTTTTTCTCAGCGCATAGGTGTACGCCTCGTTCTCCTTTTTAAACATTAATCATTATATTTGTTGAGTACGTTCCGTACGGTGGACACCGTACTTGATGTTTGCTGTGTTTACATACGGTAGACTCTGTGTGTGACGGTTGCTGAGCCTGGATCTGTAGATATCAAGACGTGTGTAGACGTTGTAGCAGCTTCGTGGGTGGACTCATACGTGTCATTGTGTAGAGGTAGAAGGAACGGAGAGTGTCAAGGGTTGTGAGGCGACGAGTCGGTTGTGTGAGTCTTCTGTCGTGTCCTTGTATAAGTCCGACATAGTGAAATTTGAGTGGCTGGGCCGTCTGAGATTTTTTCCGTTGTGGATTTTCCGCGTACATTGGGCGTTGTGTGTGATTTTTTCCGTTGTGGATTTTCCGCGTACATTGCACCAATCACCATTCTCACATCAAGTATGTTTATATACCGATGTGGGTTGTTCTGGTGTGTCTGTCTATGATGTGAGGAATGGTTTGGAGGTGAATCGGTTGTTGGGACCATTCACTAGGAGACATTAAAGGTATTGGAATATTGTTAGGATATTCCTTATTATCCTTTAGTTATCTACTTCAATTTTAAAAGATGTCAATTTTAAAAGGTGTATTGGTGGGCTGACTAGTTTTATAAAGGCCTTTGGCCGCCCCATGTAAACACAATCTATTGAATGTTAAAATTAGAGAGAAACCCTAATTTTCTAATTGTTGTTGTTGTTGTGTAGGCTTCTGCCAGTTTAGATTGTTTTATGTTCTTATCTTATCATTATGTACTTATATTCAGATTATAATAGGATTCAAGTAGGTGTATTAATTATTTTTATCGTTAGATAGATAGCTAAGAGGTTGTACCTTGTTACGTGCGATGGCTACGGTTGGTCTCGGGTTCGAGGCATGGGAGCAGCCTCTCCGTATATGTGGGTAAGTCGGCCTCGCCCAAAGCCTGCAATAAGCGGGTGCCTTGTGCACTGGATACGACTTTTTTTTAAGATAAAACGTTAGTATTATTTTTTTTCAAAATTTTTATATTTCTTTTAACTTTTATCTACCCTATGAATAGGATTATTAGTTAGAATAGAGGTAGGATTGCACATAATTATGTAGTTCAATTCAATCATTTTTTTTCAATATTAATTAATAAACACTTTAAGGGAGAAGCGCTAAACATAACATAATGGAAAAATAGGATTCATGTAGCCGACCCCAAATAATTGGGAAAAGGCTTTGTTGAGTTGAGTTTAACTCTTAAGGGAGAACATGGGTGTTTTAATTGCTGCTGCTTCCACTATGGTATTTGCATCATGATTAATGGATTTTTTATGAGAGTGCAAAATGGCTTTTGCGGAGTAAGTTCAGGAAAAGCCCTAAAGAACTATGCTGATCAAATGGTTGGAAAAACTTAATTCAATCTTAGTCAATCTATGGATAATTCCAAAACTGATGATGCCGATTAATCCAAGAAAACCCTGAAGAGACTAATCAAACATCTAGGAACACCCATATTAGCGCAAATTAGTTTGTGGATTTTTTTTTAAATGTGGGTGTCAGTTTGACAATGCATTGTGATGGCTACGAAATAATGCGAAGTATATTCCTACTTCTTTCATTCCTAGGTGCCCACAGTTTGAGTTCCCTCATTGTTGCTCCTATCAAATTTTATTTGTTGCTCATGGATTTGTTCCTGTTACATGCTATCATTTCACGCTTTTTATTTGGAATTTATTGCAGCCAGTCGTTTAAGGGATACATCTGTCGTCATAGTCACATTGGATAGTAGTGAAGTATATATTGTTGTCAGCTTGTGTTCAAGGACTGACACTCAGGTGATTTATGTCGATCCAACCACTGGTGCTCTTCGTTATACTGAGAAGCCTGGATATGGTGTTTTCAACTCCCAAAACGAAGCATTAGAGTACATCACAAACGGTTCAAAATGGCTATGCAAGAGCGTAGTTTACGCAAGGGCTATATTGGGTTATGCAGCTCTGGGGAGCTACAGTTTGCTGCTTGTTGCGACAAAGTTGACCACCAGCATTCCAAATTTGCCTGGCGGAGGGTGTGTACAGACAGTTACCGAGAGCCAATGGATTAAAATATCGCTTCAAAATCCTCAACCCCAGGGTAAAGGAGAAGTAAAGAATGTTCAAGAATTGGCTGAGCTTGACATTGATGGCAAGCACTACTTTTGTGAAACTAGGGACATTACTCGCCCTTTTCCAAGCCGAATGCCCTTGCAAAATCCTGATGACGAATTTGTCTGGAATGGATGGTTCTCGATTCCCTTCAAAAACATCGGGCTTCCCCAACATTGCGTCATTCTTCTACAGGTTTTGGCTTAAATTTGGTATCTTCACATTGATGCTTGTCTAAATGTTTGATGTTATTTAACTAATTACTCAATAAACATCATTTAACATGTTTAAATTTTATACAAGGTAGATATTGAAGTGTTTCCATCACTACGTAATTAGAACAGCTCAAGAATATAGTCGCATCTTATATATGGTGAAGTCTGAGTAAACTGACTATATTGAACTGACAAAAAAAAGGTTTTTGATTTGTCCATTGCTCATTTAAGAGTAGTGCTTGTCAGGATAATGATTCCTTGGGTTGCACTATGGTCTTGCATGTCCAATTGTAAGGAAGGTCATGCAATGCACAATGCACAATGTACATGTCTTTTTTATTTATTTCTTTCTTTCTTTATTGAACCTTTAGAAAATAAATTGGATTACCGCATGCCTGTCTCTTTCTAGGGTTTGAATGGTTAAGGAAGTTGCTGCTCTGATGTCATGCTTTTGGTTTCTTTCAGTTCTCCACTTTGCCACATCAATCACGGCTCATATAAAAAGGCATCTAAATCACTACAAACCATGAAGACCTTATATAGGAGAAAATACATGAAATGAGACAATACATATTATGGTTAGGATATGCATTATCATCAGTCTATTAGTTCTTTTGATTTGGAATTAGAACCAAAGGAGAAAATAGGTATTTAAAGAAAAGAAATCAGTTCGAACCTGAATCTCAATTATTGATAATCATTCATTTGCATCATATTTGGTTAGTATTTTCATTTCTGTTTTTTTAGATGAAAATGGCTAAAAACACCTATAATGTGTTTTATGCTTTCAAGAAAGATTTCTCATTTTTGGTTCATTTCCAGTAAATAGGAAAAGAAAAACCATGAACAAACATGTGTTTATCTCGATTCCTCGTGAAATCAAAATTTGTGTTCCTTTTCGCCATCCAAACAGGTCTTTAGTTTCTTTAACTGTGATTTGTTTGATATGAGCACATGTAGTTATGCACATCACAATGTTGCTTTTCTGAACTTGTGAAATCGATTGCATCATATTATGTTTTTATGATGTGTCTTTTTCGCAAAACACATATTTCTTATCTAAAAATAAACACAACCTTGCACATTTTCCATTGTAATGATTAGTACTATAAGAGAGTTGTCCGAATAAATCTTAATCATTCATGATAGAAATGTTTATAATCTACCATTAACAAAAATCTGTTCATTAAAAAAAAGCAAAGGGACATTTTGATTTTCACGGACACTCCCCCCCCCCCCCCCCCCCCCCGGGGGGGGGAAATATGAGATACACCCTCAAAAGCATCTTTAAGGGTCACAAAGTGTCATAAAAAATCCTACAAAAGTGACACTTCGCGTTTTAGCAGCGTTTTTGAGGGTGTATCTGGAATTCTCAGAAAGAAGAGGAGGGGAGGGGAGGGAGGATTGAGAATGTCAGAGGGAGTGAGAGTAAATTAAACCCAATACATAATTAATAGAGAGCATAAAGTTATTATATATTAATAGATTTTATTTCAAACTTAACCCTGAAGTTTGGGGTTGTTTTGAATTTTGGACCCATTCTTTTAATTTTTGCAGTTTTAAACCTAAAGTTTCTATATAGTTCAATTTTAGCTACCCGTTAAACCTCTGTCGGGAGACTTAACGGAATGTGTGACTAGGCAACCAAGTGGCAACTAATTCAATCAATAGATGACTTTTGGCTAATAAATTATCAAGTTAAAAAATGACAATATAAAATATAATTACACAATTAATTTTGACACAAAACACCATGCCCACACTACTATCTACACCACTCTCACACTACCACCACCTCCACCACCACTCCATCGCCACCTGCCATCTACTCCACCCCCACCCGCTAGCAACACCACCACTATATGAAAAAAATAGATTAATAGTTTTTTGCCACCACCACTTGCCATCTTCACCACCACCACCTTGCTAATCATTTGCCTCTCTTTAAAAAAAAACCATGGGAACTAAGGGGTGACGGGTAGTTGTTTCCAGATTGAGGCAGTTTTTAATGAGAGGGGTGAAGGGTAGTTTCCAATGAGAGGGGGGATATTAATGAGAGGGATGAGTGGTAGTTTACGGTGACAGGGGATTTCTCCAGTGAGGAGAGAGATGGGGGAGCGTCGGTTGGGGGGGGTGGGAAGATGGAAGGAGGCGGGGGTGAGGGATGGGGGTGTGGGGGAGGGAGCGGGGGAGTTGGGCAAGAGAGAGAGTGGGTGGGGGTAGGAGAGGGAGTGTGGTGCTGATTTGATGGGTTATTTTTTTTTAATTTCTTTTTCTTAATAAATGCTAATAAAAAATCAACATTAATAACACGCTATTAAATTATTCGGTACTCATAAAAATTCTTTTAGTAATAAAAATTATGCACATTCACCATTTTTGCTAACTTATTTAACTATAAGTTTAAGTTAAAATTGAACCATATAAAAACGTTAGGGTTAACATTGCAAAAATTAAAAGAATTTAAAATAACCACAAACTTTATGGTTAAATTTGCAATTAACCCATATTAATATTATAGTAGCAATTGTATCTATGCAATGGTACTCGAGTAAAAACATTGTATTTAGGCGATGTTGTATCGAATTTCATCCAATCGTCTATGAAGAAGGAAATGCTTAAATGATGCTCTATCGTTTCAAAATATTTGCTTAATGTTTATTGGAATCGATGGAAACACATAACAAAACAAATATTAGTTAGGAATGGAATCTCTTGGAATAGTTTCTCGATATATTTGTTGTAACTTGAGAGGAAATTATCAAAGAAATCTCACTCATTCTCATATATTCATTATAATTGTTTAGTACCAATTGAGAGAACACAAAAGGTGTATAGGCCACCAAGACTTTGTTGGTAACCTAACCTATAACTTTCCATTTTTCTTCCCATATGCGCACCATGCCAAAGCTAAATAGATTCATCTCCATTGAGCCTTACTTCTCTTTTTTATTTCCACGAAAAGCCTTATTCATAGAAAAGGAGATCACCCTATGAGTATGGAAGCGCCTCCACCAAATGAATCTCCCAACCAACATTGTTCTAAAGAACCTTAAGAACTTGATATGAAGGAATATATGATGGATAGACTCGCCTTCTTCCCCGACCAAGACTACTCAACGGGGAGGAAGAAGCACCAAATTGAGTGAGCTTTATAAGGGGGTCCCACACTAGGTGGTTCAACAAATATCTTTGCATCAACGGTTAGTAAAACAAGGCTAATCGGATGACTAATTACAAAATATATATATGTGTGTATGTGTGTGTGTGTGAAGAATATGATCGACAATAACTATATAACGATAGGATTTGAGAATTCGTAAGTTCAAGCAACTGAATTAACAATAAACTCAACAATGAATTGGATGGAAACTATATTCTAATCTCAGATGTTCAGATGCAGTTTAATGTTCATTAGGAATCGGGTGGCCTATAGGCACAACGTCATTATATGGACCAGTTTAGCCGAAGGCTTCTAATTAGCCCATAAGCTTGCCATCAACTTTTTTCACCTGAATGATATACAAGGCTTAATCGTCCTCACCAATAGACATAACACTGAAAACTCTCAAGGGGCTTTGGAATGTCCCTATGAAGGTCTACAAATCTTAAATCACTATAAATCTAAGCAACGCCTCACATCATTCAAAACCCTTCATTAATCTGAATGGCCACTTGGACCGATCTAGTGCTTCGGCTTTCACCTCACCTCGCTCTGCACTAACGCCTCGGCTAAACATCCCCTAATATAAAGCTTCTTCAAACATCCTAACTAAGACAGATGTCCACTTGACTGAACTCGAGACCAGTTCAACTTTTTATTCTTCCTATACAAGGCTGAAGGGCATTCATCAGGTGAGACTATGATTTGCGGATTAAATTAGGCCTCTTATCTTGCATCAGACAACGGGTACTGCCCTCCTTAGAGTTTTTAACCATGCAAATACTTGAGCTTTTGGAGGAACCCTAACCTTCCAAATCATTTTAAATTGGGAAAAGAAGGCCGGGGGTTTGGAGATAGAGATCAATTAAAATTTCAAAATAAGCTTTGCAAGATAAAGAACTGAACAAATTTCCACCCACCCTATTATCCAAGGAGCCATAGACGTGACAAACAAAATCCTCCAAGATATCAAGAAGTGAATAAATTCTTGGAACTCTCTATTATTGAGATTCCTTTTGAAGTTTAGCTCCCAAAAATAAATATGAGGGAAAGACCAATTGATCAAGGACTCCATGTTCGCATGAGGCCTAATAGGGATAGGAACATGACAAAGCCTTGGAAACAGAAAATCCAAAGAAGAATTCCTGACCACAGATCATCCCCCCCCCCCCCCCCCCACCCCCCCACCCCCCACACACACACACACCAACACCAACCAACCAAAAAAAAAAGCAAAAAAAGAAAAGAAAAATCCACCATTAAGGGACCGAATCCCATCCGTTAGTATAGATACCGTACTTAGTCCTAATAACGGAATTCCATAGTGAATCCTCTTTGAGAGGAACCCTCCGAACCCACAGTTCCTTCCCTTATATTACCATTGCCCATCCCACCTTCTTAAATTTACTTACAACATCCACAAAATGGTCCCTTTTACCATTCCGTTACCTTCCCACAAAATGAACCCTTTTACCATTGGTGGTTTATTTGAGAAGAGACAAAAAGTAAATAAGTAAATGGGAATACTCCCAAGGCTCGGGTTTGCTAAAGCTAGACTTTCTCCATAGACAAGCAACCCTTCTTCTACCCATCTACTTTTTCAGATACTTTGTACATCAATGTTCCCCAAGACTTGGCCTGTTTCTATTGTTAATTGACACCTGGTTTAGTTTGCAAATCTGGCTTTAGTCAGGTGACCCTCCTTGGTAGGAAATAGCGGGAAAATGTTGTGGCATTGTGCTGCCTTAAGGATTATCTGAGTGACTTATAGCAAGAGAAGAATCCTGTGTCGGGTTTTAAGATAGTATTTCAATTTTATGCTTTTCACTGGCTGCTGTTTCTAAAGAGTGAGAAGCTGTTCCCTTTGGATTTTGGTATATAAGATTATAGAAAAAACTGATATCTTATCGACAATTCCAAATTGGATATGTTTTAGTTCCTATTAGTGACTGCTTTTGTCTTTTTTATTCATTATAATGACAGTCATTTTCGCAATTGCAATGATCCTCCTGCCTTTTAACCCTATAGTATTCAAGTGGTATCTGAGACACTCTGGTTATGTTAAATATAAAATTAACATGCTCACTTCATTGGTTTCAATTTATAGGGGTTTGCAGAATGTCGAAGTTTTGGAAGCTTAGGTCAGCAAGAAGGAATTGTCGCTATCACTGCTCGTCGTAGCAGGCTGCATCCTGGTACTCGATACTTGGCAAGGGGCATAAACTCGTGCTATAGCACAGGTGAAATAACTATTTGGCATCTTTAAGAATAATTGCATATGTACGATTCATCTTATAACATAATCTTCTTCTAATTATCCCATGGTTTTAGTATCTATATTGTCAATTGTTTACTTCTTTGTAGAAAATAGAAATTCCGTATATTCTTCTCCAATTGGATGCCTTTATATATAGCTCTTACAATGTGTATAAATGAACATACAAGCTTGATATATGCCACCTAAGATTAAGCCCAGTGATTCCCATAAAATATGGCATGTTTTAAGGAACATGTTTTAAAGAACCATATTTTATGGAACATGTTTTAAGGAGCTTTAACACTCTCCCGCAAACTCGGCTGCCCTGGAGAGATGGGGTTGAATCGTAGCAGAGTGAAGCGATGTTTGTGGAGTCCTTTGGTGAGAATATCTGCCATCTGGTTTGGAGAAGGGACAAACTGAACCGATCAGTATCGGAGAGAAGGCGTTCTCGGATGAAATGGTAGTCAAGTTCAATATGCTTAGTGCGAGCGTGAAAAACGGGATTTGAGGCCATGTAAGTAGTGCCGAGGTTGTCACAAAACTGGGTAATGGGTTCGGGTAGAGGGAAGTTGAGTTTGGTAAGAAGATGAGAGATCCAGGTGGTCTTGGCACAGACATTGGCAAGAGAGCGGTATTCAGCTTCAGCACTGGAGCAGGATACACTATGTTATTTTTTGGCGGTCCAAGAGATGAGATTGGACCCCAAGAAGACGCAAAGACCTGCAATAGAGCGGCGAGAGTCGGGACAGCCTGCCTAATCAACATTAGAGTAGTATGTGATAGTAATGGGTGTGGGTGGGCGACGGAAGGTAAGGCCAAAATTAGGAGATCGTTTGAGATAACGAAGGATTCGTTTGGCATCACTGAGATGAGGTGATCTAGATTTGCTCATGAGCAACATGATGAACATCATATGCTATGTTAGGACGGGTGAAGGTAAGGTATCGGAGGGAACCAATTATCCGTTGATATTTAGTGGCATCAGATTGGAACTCACCAGTGTTAGCTAATAGTTGGGTTTTGGCTCAGACTGGAGTGGAGCAGGCCTCCGTCATATTGAACTGCTGTAGAAGGTCAATGTTGTACTTGGTTTGAGAAAGATGAAGATGGTCTTGGGAGAAGTTGGCTTCTAGACCTAGAAAGTATGATAAGAGACCAAGATCACTGAGCTCAAACTCTTTGCTAAGAGTGGTGATGAAGGAGGTGACCAGGGAAGATGTGTTACCTATCAGAATGATGTCATAAACATAGAGAAGAAGAAACATAACTGCGAAGTTTGATTGGTAGATGAACAAGGAGTGATTTGCCTGGCTCTGAGTGAAACCAAACTGTAGGAGAAAGCGCCCAGACATTGAAACCATGCGCTAGGAGCCCGTTTAAGGCCATAGATGGCTTTCTTGAGGATGCAAATATGATGAGGGTGATTGAGGTCTACAAAACCTGGAGGTTGACTCATGTAAACATGCTCATCTAATACATCTTGAAGGAATGCATTTTTCACATCAAGTTGACGGATAGAGTAGCCCATAGAGATGGAAATGCTGAGTACAGTACGGACTGTGGTTGGTTTAATGACGAGACGAAAAGTTTCATCAAAGTTAACCTCGACTTGTTGATGAAAGCCTTTTGCAACAAATCGGGCCTTGTGATGGTCAATGGACTTATTTGCTCGTCATTTAATCTTAAAAACACTTTTGCAGCCAATCACATGTTGTTGAAGAGCAGGAGGAACAACCCAGGTAGCATTCTCATTGGTTATGGCTTGGGGCCATTCAGGAACGTATGAGGCCTGTGAGTAGCAAGTAGGTTCTGTCGTGGGGGAAGGGAGATGAGCTAAAATGGCTTTAGGTTGAGGATATCTATTATTTCTATTTGTCCGGTGAAGAAGTTGATGTCTAGCGATCATGTGTGTTGGGAAGAGGTGATGGGGGATCTGCTTGAGAGGAAGAGGGAGAGGGAGAAGTTGGTGGGTTACTAACTGTATGGGAAGAAGGAATTGGGTGATGGGATGGTCTACGCTGATAATTATAGGGGGAATGTGCCATATGGTTATGGGCTGATGTGGGTTCAGGAATAGGAGGGCTGATGATGTTGGGTGGAGGAGTCAAGGGTGGTGGTAATGATGGAGCTGGAAGGATGATAAGAACAAATATCCAAGAGGAAGGTGTTGAAGATTGAAAGTTTTGGAAAAGGGGAAAGTTTGTTCATCAAACTGAACATGTCGAGAGATGTAGATACGGCCAGTTTTGTGATCCATAAACCGGTACCCTTTGTGCTGTAAGCTGTAACCTAGAAACACACATTCCATAGTTCTGGGCAAAAAATTGTTAGTGATATAAGCAACTCAATGGGGATAACAGGCACATCCAAACACACACAAGGTGGAGTCTGAGGGAGAATGACCAAAGGGATGAGAGAAATGAGAAGACCATTGGAGGAGAGGTGATGGGAGACGATTGATGAGATGGACAGCGGTAGAAATGACTTAGGGCTAATGATAGAGAGGAACATGACTTGTGAAGAGAAGGGTACGAGCCATGTCAGCAATGTGACGATGTTTGTGTTCCTCGAGATTATTTTGTTTAGGAGTATGAAGGCAAGAGAGGCGGTGGTGAACACCAAGGAAAGAACCTTGATGGACCGCTTTTATATTCTCGACCACTGTCGCTTTGGAATTGTTTGAGAGTGGCGGAGAATTGAGTGCGGATGTAGGTGATAAAGTTTTGAAAATGGATGAAAACCTCAGATTTTCTTTTCATGAAAAAGAGCCATGAATAATGAGTGTAATCATCAATGAAGAGCACATAATATTTGTAACCCGAAACAAAGAGAACAGGAGATTGCCATACATTAGAATGAACCAAGTCAAAAGGAGAGTGACTTTTTACTATTAAATAATTGAAAAAGGAGTTGTGTGGATTTACCCAGGGCACCCTTGGCAAAGGAAGTTTTTTTAAAAAAATTAGAGGATAAGTGTTCATTTGAGCTTATGTGAGAGAGAACCTTGGCAGAGGGATGGCCATGTCGTTGATGCCCGAGGGAGGAGGAACCGTGGGAGGCAATGAGAGCCTGGATCGAAATGGAATGATAGGAATTTTGTAAAGACCGTCCTTGTAAAGGCCTTGATAGAGCAATGACTCACTAGTGAGATCAAAGAAAGGCACATAAAACTTTATTACTATGACAGAATTGAGCAATGGAGAGTAAGTTTTTACGCATGAAAGGAACAACATATATATTATCGAGACGGAAAGAGGATGTACCAAGAGGAAGTGCCATGTTGTCCATATAGGTAATTTAAATATTGATCACCATTGTCAAGTTGAACTATCAGGACAATAGGGTGCGCGTTAGTGTAGAAGTGCAAAATTGCCAATCATGTGGGTAGAAGCACCGGTGTCAGGATACCAGCTAGAGTTAGAAGATGTCACAACTGGATGGGCTAACAAGAGTATGAAGTGATATGTCTGTGGAGAAGGTGCAATCTGGAGGCCATTAGATGCAAAATGCAGTGATTGAAGTAACGAAAATTGAGTAAAGGTGGGCAATTGAGAGCAGTTGCGAGCATAGTGCCCAAAGGCAAGGCAAAGTTGGCATTGGGTCATGATGCTAGATGTTGGGCAGTGAGGAAAAGTTGCGGCTGGGGTGGGGTTGGGGTTAAGGTAGCTGCGAGGGTGGGATAGGAAGATTGCAGGCGGAGCTTCGCCGGAAAAATGATTTCCGACCGAGGGTATTAAAGTTTAGGAAGGACAAAAGTGAAGAGTGGATTTTTTTTAATAACTTTGACGGTGACGGTGAACAACACTCCCGGCGATGAGCAGTGATGCCAGCTCGTTGTAGATGGAAAGGTACAATAGAAGAGAGAGGGGTTTGTGAGGTGAGAGGAGGTATTTTGCCGTGGACAGAGGGACGCCGAAAAGACAAATTCACCGAAAAAGAACAGGGAAGAAGGTGAGGATCGGTTTTTAGGCTGATATAATGTAGAAAATAGAAATTCTGTATATTCTTCTCCAATTGGAAGCCTTTATTTATAACTCTTACAATGTATATAAGGAACATACAAACTTGATTTATGCTTAAGATTAAGTCTAAGATAGTCAAATCTTTACATTAAGATTTCCATAAAATCGGACATGTTTTAAGGAGTTTAACACTCTTAATTATACAAATGCTTCATTTGGTTATTGATAATCCAATACACATGTTTCTGTTTTGAGGAGTGATTACTATTGTGCTAGTGCTGGGAGATTGGTAAAATCTAAGGTTTGGTGATGTGAAAAATTGTTTATTTTCTTCTATTTCCTAATTGACAAAGCATATTTCAATTGACCTATTCTGCTAACCTGCTCTATGCCAGCTAGATGATGTCCATTTGCTTTAACTGGACCTCCTTACTTAAGTACTAGCTCTAAACTTTGTGGTACCTTATAATTAAAGTTTGAGTTGTCTAGTACCAAGTTGGGTAGCTTCGACAGGTCGATTAATTGGTGCCTATTAACTTAAAATTTAAGTATTTTGTGAAGTGTGGTTGATCAGTGGGACATATTAGTGAAGTTGCTGATTAATATGGATGGAGTATATTTTATTTGCAACTTATTTGAGCTTGTAAGTACTGGCAGTGCAGGATTAAGATGAAGTGTTGCCAATGTGGCATTACTTTCCTAATTAACTCTTCTGGCAATGGTTGGGCTACTGCCCTTGTCTTTAATGTGCTAGAATGCATCTTTTTGTAGTGCTTATATGATTACAATGCCATTATTTCCTTTTCAATGGTACTCTAGTACATCGTTTCTACAGATAGAGTTCATTGCATTTCTATCTTCTTTTTTCTGCCCAAAATAAATATTATGTGAAGACATTATATAGTTGATTTTGGTTTCTGTCACACATATATGTTGTCCATTGTTGGAAAACTAAGTTGAGCTAAAAGACTCCGTATTTGACAGGTAACGAAGTTGAATGTGAGCAACTCGTATGGATTCCCAAAAGGGCTAGTCAAAGTGTTCCTTTCAATACATACATTTGGCGACGGGGCACTATTCCTATCTGGTGGGGTGCAGAACTGAAGATCACGGCTGCAGAAGCAGAAATATATGTTTCAGATCGTGACCCTTATAAAGGTAGCGCACAGTACTATCAGAGGTTAAGTAAGCGATACGATTCACGAAATTTAGACGTTGTTGGTGGAACCCAGAAGAAAAGTGCTTTGGTTCCAATCGTGTGTATCAACTTGCTTAGGAATGCAGAAGGGAAGTCAGAATCCATTTTAGTTCAGCATTTTGAGGAATCCTTGAACTATATCCGATCAACTGGAAAACTTCCCCATACTCGGGTTCATTTGATAAACTATGATTGGCATGCCAGTACCAAACTGAAAGGTGAACAACAAACAATTGAAGGACTCTGGTACCTTCTAAAGGCACCCACAGTATCTATAGGAATTTCTGAAGGGGATTATCTGCCCTCCCGCCAGAGAATAAACGATTGCAGTGGAGAAATCATTTATAATGATGACATTGGCGGTGCCTTTTGCTTAAGATCACATCAAAATGGATCAGTTCGTTTTAACTGTGCTGATTCTTTGGATAGAACAAATGCTGCTAGTTATTTTGGTGCCCTTCAAGTTTTTGTAGAACAATGCAGACGGCTAGGGATATCACTTGATAGCGATTTGGCTTTTGGTTATCAGTCGACTAATAGTTCTGGTGGATATACTGCCCCATTACCACCAGGCTGGGAGAAACGAGCTGATGCAGTAACTGGGAAAGTGTATTATATTGATCACAACACTAGGACCACAACCTGGAATCATCCTTGTCCAGATAAACCATGGAAGAGATTTGACATGACATTTGAAGAGTTTAAGAGATCAACAATCTTATCCCCTATATGCCAACTATCTGACCTTTTTCTGCTTGCTGGTGATATTCATGCAACATTATATACTGGTTCTAAAGCTATGCACAGCCAAATTCTTAGCATATTTAGTGAGGAGGCAGGTAAGTTTAAACAGTTTTCTGCAGCACAGAATTTGAAAATCACTGTACAGAGAAGATATAAAAATGCAGTTGTAGATGGCTCTCGTCAGAAGCAGTTAGAAATGTTCCTTGGACTACGGCTTTTCAAGCATCTCCCATCAGCACCAGTTCAACCTTTGCATGTATGTTATTCTGCAAATTTTATAATCACCTTGCTGAATCATTTATCTATTTATTTTATTCTTATTTTTTGTGTGCGCGCGCTTGGTGTGTCTAATACTTCTCACCTAAAAACTAGCAACACTCCTATGGATATCATGGCAGCGGTGTCGGATATGCTTTGACACGTCCAACATCTTCTTTTTTATAAGTGATGGGGATTTGATTAAAGGAGGCAGCCTAAAGGGGAGGAAAACCACATACAGGATGTATACATTAATGAAAGCAGGGAAGAAAAGGCAAAAGGGAGGCGAAACAGACTATCCATGAGCCTTACTCCTCTTTTTTAGATTGTCTGTAGTGAGAAAGCACCTCTTGTTGCGGTCCTCACAAAGAAAGCAGCCTTCACGGGAGCCACCATCACCCAAGATTGTTTCCACGGGAATTCACCCTCATTCCTCCCAATCAAATCTGTCTAGTACTTTTCTATTTGAGAATTTCCTCTCGCTACCACCCTCCAACACCACATCTTCGCCTCCCATTGGGAGCCGTGCCTCGCCCAAAACTTCCAAGAAATCGTCAACCTCCTCGACCTCCCAATATGTTGGGACCTTCTCCTAAACATGGGGTTACACACCTCCCTACCTTCTATATGAACCACAATTTTTTCCACACTTCCTCTTCTATTAACTGAAAGACAAAACGACCTTGGAATCCAGAACTTAGCGAAACCTCCCCACACTAAATGTCCTTGAAGCATATTATGCTTTGACTACTCCCCACTTTGAAGGAAGTATTGATGCTAAACTCCCCCCACCTGTTGGCTACAAGCTTCTACATACCTTCACTATCTGGGATATGATCACAAAAAGTGCAACAACCATGCTGCCTCAACGTGAATCTTGCCATCACCACGCTTGTCCACAAGCGGTCCTCTTGCAATGGGAATCTCCACTATCACTTGCTCAGTACGGCCTTAATAAAAACCTCAAGATTTTTAATCCCATCCCTACCTCCTCACTGGACGACAAACCAGTTAACTAAACTCTATACGGACCCCTCCCCATTCTCCGTCCAGAGAAAGTCCCTCATGCAATTCTCGTTGAACCTAGAAGGGTAGAATGGAAAGATAATAGGTGCACAGACTTGTAAGTGTACTTTTGATGAGAGTCAAACGACCTCTCTTACAGAGATACCCTCTTTTCCACCCTACTAGTTTCCTTCGAACCTCTCTATCACTGGATCTCATATCGCTTTAGTCATAATTGTGCTCCCAATGGCAAACCCAAATAGGTCATTGGCAAAGAACCAATTTACATTCAACACATCAGCTAGCTTGTCGCACTCTGCTACAACACCCAAATGAATAATCTCACTTTTTAGGACATTAACAGCCTCAACACAACAAAGCATCTTCAAATCTCCTCTTTAACCCTGGAAAAGATAACAGTATCATCAACATGTTACAAGGAGTATCTTATTTTTTAATATTTTGGATACGTTAGGGACACGTTTTGCCGTCAAAAGCATATTTAAAGTTTTATTTTTGTGCGTTTACCCAATTTCCACTTTTATGATGTTGATAATGATATGCCGTGTCTTTAGATTTTACATGTTTAGAATCTAAATTTATGAAATCAAAGTGCAAGGGTAATTTTTATTTTAAAGGGATAAATTAGGTTTGCGAGTATGATTGATTGAAAAATGTTTGAAGTTAGATTATTTGGGCTTGTTTTAATTTATAATATAAGGAATTGCATGTTGAGGAGGAAGATCAAACCCTTCAACCTTGCCTTCTTGAATCCATAAGAAGAAAATAAAATTTTCTGAATCCGTAAGAAAAATAGATAAAATTCTCATAAAGGAGAAGAACAAATTTCGATTGATGGAATTTGAATTTGTTAAAATGAAGGGGGGGCTAGACTTATTTATGCTACTAGAACTCTAAACCTACCTTAAATAAGATTGCTTGAGCGGTTATCCCATAAAATCTCTTAGGGCTTGTTTGATAGCACCGCAATACAAATTTTTTCCATGGTAAATATGGAATCTTAAGGATTTGCCATCCTTTTGGCATTGTTGATAGGCCCTGGATAAAAATCCCAACTAACAATGAAGTACCACACACCAATGCACATTTTGATGTTTTTCCATGGCAAATTTTCCTTTGGTGGGGGTGAGGCAAAATCTTGCCAACCCATGCTATCAAATGAACCCTTACAATTTAAAGAAATTAAGGTGAATGATACCTAATTTAAAAATCAGAACTTGTAAATTTAATATCCTAGAGTTACCAAAATTCCTATACTAAAAATAATAAAATAATACCACTAAAAAATAAAACTAGAAATAAAATTACTTAATAACAAAATTTTCTTCATTGCTTCCTCATCATTCACCCGTTCTTCAAAAAACTTTTCCATGAGTTTAATGAATTGGTATCTTCCGCACCAGGATTGTTGATATATATTTGTTGACCTTCAATTTCAGCTTCCAAAATACATACGCAATCTTCAATTTGTTAACGTAATTGAGCCTATTATGAGTTAATTCTATAAATTTGATCCGCTTTTCGTCACTCACTACAATTTGCCCCTTATACTGATTATTATGCAAAGCTTCTTTTGCAACCTTCCTTATAGGCACATACAGTCACTTATTAGGCCAAACAATTGCAATTTCACAAAAATCAATCTCACTCTTTTGAAGACCTCCATTTATCACGCCACTTTTGGTATGCCATCCTATTATATTCTATCCTCAAAATCTGGATTTCATTATGTAGATTCCTTTATGTGTTTTATGTATATGCAGAATCGTATACCCACCCGTAGAATGGTTCCAATCAAGTGTGGGACCAAGTTCACGACGTTCAAACAATACAAGCTCCATGTTTAGTGATCCAACTGTATACACATTTACACATATCAGTTGTGGAAGAATTAGATATAGCCTACTGCTTTAATGCTTCTATGGATCTTTGCATGGCACAACTATGCACAATAGATGGCTTGGATTGAATATGCACCACCTTCCAAACACGAACCTTGTTTTCAATCACATTGTTCTCGTGGTGTATTTTTGCACGGAGTTGAGGAAATAGTTTAGAGGAGTTTGTCCAAATTTAGTGGGGATGGAGCATGAATGATGAACCTCCTCAACATAATCTCAATATAATCATTTAAGAAGTAAAGTTGACGGGAGACATTATTTCGTCAACATCGTGTTTGATATTCTTCTATCAATATGTCTCATTAATGGGCCAGTCCAAATAGGTGGCATACCATATTGACGTTGAGAATATTAAAAATCATACAACCATACTGTAAAGTTTGACCCAGATGCATCACATGCATATTGACGTAAACAACACACACCAACAATAATCACAACACAACTAAAGTGGAACAACTCTCTCAAATATATTCAATATCTTCAATGAGACCACTACATCATTATGTGTGTGTGTGTCTAAGAAGCCCTAAGGGGAAAAATGACCATAAAAGACAAAAGTTAATATAACAGGATACAATTACCAAAAAATTAAAGCATATCTCCTTTATTTACATCAATCTCTCTCCCCCCCCTTCAGAAGAGCTTGGCCACGAGCTTAAAGAGGAATGCCCTATATGTCGGGGTAAATAACCTCTTGGGTCATTTGAGTATCATGCGCAGCGGCCTCTTCCGGTTTGTGAACCTCGGACTTAGTTCCATGATAACGCAATGACCCCAAAAGACAAAAGTTAATATAACGGGATACAATTACCAAACAAATAAAGCATATATCTCTTATTTATATCACTCTCCCTTCCTTTAGAAGGGCTCGACCACGAGCTCAAAGAGGAATGCCCTCAATGTCGTGGTAAATAACCACGCGTCATTTGAGTATCATGTGCGGTGGCCTCTTTGATGTGTGAACCTCGGACTTGGTGTCATCGTAACGACTTTGCGTTAGTTCTTCTTTGGGCACTACGTCGCTCGATGACCAAAAGAGTCACAACTAAAGCACTTGGATGGAGTAGGGGTAGTCTCGGTTGTCTAAGTTGGACGGTGGTGGTGGGCGGGTCTCCTTGTCTAATGCTCTCCCCACGAAAATACTCCTCCACCTTACTATACTCAATTTCCTTCCCCAATGTGGGCATATCCCTCAGGTTGCAGAATACGAGGGTGTAGACCATAAATGTACCTCCCAGTATCTTGCTCCTCACTCTCACGCAGCCCAACTCTAGTACACAACATATGAAAAATCAACATTTGAAAATGCTAATACTCCATCACTAAAGTCAAACCCAGGTGGAGACCCCGAACTTTAGAAAATAGATCTCTTGCATACGTCTCGGGCAAGAAAGCACTCTTCATGTGCTTATTCATCTTCGACCAAGACTGAATAGGCCTCTTCCCCTTCTCTACTTAGACCAGGTGAACTCATTCAACCATACCTTCGCGAACCCCTGCAACTTTGTGGCCAACACACATTTTACCCCCAAAATACTCTTATACTTTAACACCCCACACCAATGTGGTGTGTGGCCCACAAGCTGCTAGAGGGTGTTATGTGGTTAATTTGTTCCTCAGGTCCCGGAGGAGGCAATCGTCCATCATGTCCTCTAGCATTACAAATAAAATATGAACGATGTTGAACTAGAATAAAAGGGGCACAATTATACCTCACGTCATGTGGAGTTGGCTCACAACACCACTCCTCCCGAATGTTTGGCTGAATGCCATTTTGGTCCACCTTCTGAGAGTCCGTGAGGGCTGAAATTGTTGAATATAGCTTGGGCTACTTAAGCCTTCATTTAAAAAAATATTTGGGGCTTTTTGGTAATTTTTGGAAATTGATTGAAAGTTTTGGGGGGCTAAAATGGTGATATTGAGAAATGGGTTGAATATTTAAAGAGGATGGGGTTGTATTTGTAATGGTTTGAAACTGTTTTGGGGCCAATTTGCAATTTTTAAAACTTAGGGGAAAGTTTGAAAGGTTTGGGGCATTATTTGTGAAAACTTGAAGGGTCAAAATTGCAATTTGAAATTGAGGTTGAAGGGTTAAAATAGTACGGGGAAATATTTGCAGGGGCTTAAAGCCATGGCTTAGGGGTGTAAGTGAGGTTGCAAGCTCAAAACAGGGGAATCTGACGTAAATGACGTCAATGGGAGCAAGAAAAGATAAATCTCTCTCAAACTCTCTCAAATCTCTATATCTCAAAATGGAAGAATGCCTCAAATGAGGCTACGAAAGAGTATTTATAGGAAGGTAGTTGCTTGGCCTCTAAGCTAAGAATCTAATTACAATTAGGCCCTTAAGTGCCAATTAACCGTCCTTCCTCTAAATACTAAACAAAAGGAAAAATACAATGAAACTAAAAATAGAAAAAATACTAAAAATGGCAAAAAAGGCCCTTATTCCCATCACTCTCCTTCCTTGAAAGAATTCGTCCTCAAACTCAGAGGGGAAGGCCTTTAGTGTCACCATCGAGGATAGTAATGAGAGCAGGCTGGGGTGGAATCTCTGGTGTCTCCTCAAGATTGATGTAAATCTTCAAATGCGGAATCATTATTATTACACTACACAATTATTAACTACACTACACAACAACAACAACAACTAAACTAAAGAAATGAAATGGGCTTCTTTCTCTCTATTCTCAATTCTCAATATTCAAGGGTCGAGTACAAATGAGGGCCAAGGAGCCTATTTATAGGAGAAGTTAGCTTGCTAATCAAGCTATTACTCAAAATGACTAAAAAAGGCAACTACTAACTAAAAATGACATATTAGTCCCAAATATACTTGGAAACTAATTAGACACTAAAAATAAAGGACAATTACAATTAAATCATAAACTAAAAATGCAAAATAAATGATAGTAGTCTCCTGTAGACACAACCACACGCCACATGTCGCTTCATATCCCATATACATCATTCTCCCCGTTTTCGAAAAAGCTCGTCCTCGAGCTTGGAGGGTGAGTCATCAATACCACATGAACACATGTCGGTACAAGTGTTATCTTCCAAAGTAAAGCAAAACGCCAAATCAAATCCAACACACAAATGGACCGGCTGAACTTCGATTAGACCCATATGGACCTTCAACAAATGAGCTAATATACCCAAATCTCAGCGATGCCTGCCTCCCTACAGAATCTGAGCAACCAAAAACTGACGATCACTCCGCTTTATCAACACTATAGGCACATGGTTGCAATTTGGCTTGGTGGAGCCTTGAATCTGACCGGACGGTAACTCCGACGACCGCACCTTTGCGAGTACGATGGCGAAACAAGAGAAATGAAGACGGCGACATTCGGAAAGCCGAACTCAAAATGGCAAATAGTCAGAAAATGTATTCCAAGTGGGTACAAGTCTCATGGAAGTCATATGTTGTGTCAAAAATTGATCGGAATAGAGGTCAATAGGGTGGGTGAGATCGGGTTGAAGTATGGTAGGCCCGTTTTAGGTTGAATTGACTTGTGGTTGGGCATTAATGAGTGAGAAAAAGGGAATTTAGGGTTAAAATAGGGGTGGGGCTGTTTTGGGTTAAAAAAAAGGAGGTTAGGGTTTTGTATTTGTGTTTGAGGCCAAGTATGGATTTTCGGTGGCTGAAATAAGGGCCCGACCCCTATTGGCAGGGGTGGGTGTTTCACCAAGTGTTGGGATGAGAAGAAAAGGGGGTAAAGGTGGTCGGTTTGAAGGTGGCATGGGTTTCCGGCGGTTTTTAAGGCTGTTCGATCGCCGGTGGAGGAGATCTGTGTCGATCGGAGGCTGTTGGAAGGGAAAAAAAAGGTCGGCAGGTGTGTTCCGGCCCTGGGGGCGGGTAGGGGTTGGTCGGCGTTGTGAGAGGGTTTGCAGGGGATGGGGCTGAGCCAGAAATGGGCCTGGAGGTCTCCGGTGATGACAGAGGGGCTTCGGGTAGGTCGGGGTCAGGGTCAGGTATTTTTTGGATCGGAGTGGATCGGGGGTGTTTGGGTAGGGTTTAGTTGTACCGGAGGGAGGTCGGCGGGACTAAAGGGTTGCTGGGGTGGATCGACTGTAGGGGTGGGGCTGTTTTGGTAAGGATGGGGCTAGGGTTTGTAAGTTCTTGATTTTTAGGGTTAGGGTTTGAATTTTTGGGATGGTGGGTTTCTTGGTTAGGGTTTGGGTGAAAATTTGAAGACGGAGATTCATGTTAACGGGGTGGTGGTTGTGTGGCGGTAGGAGATGGAGGATGGTGGTGAATGAGCTAAAAGAGGTGGTATCCCCTCTTTTAGCGGTGATGGAATTTAGGGTTTCCATTCACCCGATTCTCTTTTCGACATTTATCAATCTTTTGATTGAAGGGTTGCCGGAGTTGGAATCTCCACTCGTGACCCACTTCACGCACCCTGATGAACACCAAGAACAAATCTTGCTTTGATACCAATTTGATGTAAATCTTTAAATGCGGAAGCGTTATTATTACACTGCACAATTATTAACTACACAACAACTACACTACACTACACTACACAACAACTACACTACACTACACTACACAACAACAACTAAACTAAAGAAATGAAATGGGTTTCTTTCTCTCTCTATTCTCAATTCTCAAGGTTTGAGTACAAATGAGGGCCAAGGGACCTATTTATAGGAGAAGTTAGCTTGCTAATCAAGCTATTACCCAAAATGATTAAAAAGGCAACTACTAACTAAAAATGACATATTAGTCCCAAACATACTTGGAAACTAATTAGACACTAAAAATAAAGGAAAATTACAATTAATCCCTAAATTAAAAATGCAAAATAAAAGATAGTAGTCTTCCGTAGGCACAACCACGCGCCACATGTCACTTCATATCCCATATACATCAAAGATATTCAGGATCACCCGAAGCTAAGAGAGCACGACTATTGGGAAGGGAGCAATCTGAGGCTCTATGACCAATCACCCCACAGTTGTAACATTTGAATGTTACAGGGTGAGTGGGTGCAGGAGGAGCAACAATGGGAATAGGAGTAGCTGCAGTAGGCGGAGTTACAGGAGGAGCAGAAGTTATGGGTGCTGGAGGAGCTGTCGTGGAGCGGTCACGGGGAGGAGCAGACTGATGGAAGGACTCAATTTTGGTGGCGTACTTTACCGCCTTGGCAAAGGAGGTGACATCTCGTAAAGCAAGATCACGCTGAATACAACTTTGAAGGCCGTGAATATATCAACCGATCCTTTGTTCCTCGCACTCATCGAGGCGAGGACGAGTACAAAGAAGCTGGAAGCGCTCGGTGTAGTCCAAGACTGTGGTGTCCTGGCGAAGAGACTGGACTCGCAAAAAGAGATCGCGCTTGTAGGTGGCGGGAACAAAAGTGGTCATCAGCTGTGCACGAAGCTCTGTCCAAGTCTGTATAGGAGGTTGGCCCTCAAGAACACGGCGCTGCTCCAAGTCA